>CM019717.1:41450365-42650365 GCA_009760885.1 Achatina immaculata | reverse complement strand
AAAGTTATAAGCACAAAAACCAAGTTAAGATTATTCAATTGAAATGTAATATCCACTCTCATTTATGCATGCAAAAGCTGGAAAACAACTAAAGATACAGACAAGAAATTAGACTCTTTTGAAAACAAATGCCTAAGGAAAATACTCAGCATCAAGTGGAACAAATTCAAGAACAATGCAGAGATAAGACAGATGACTGAACAACAACCAGTCTCATGGGTGACCAGGAAAAGGAGATGGACATATGTCGGTCACTTGATGAGAAGAAACAATTAGAGAATCCCAAAACAAGCTATCAAGTGGAACACAACAGGCTGAAGAAAAAGAGGCCAAACTCTAAAGAAGACATTGTTAAGAGAGGCCAAATCAATAGGTATAAAATCCCTTGGTAAGGGAAAAACACAGAAAACAGGAAAAAATGGCAAACTACCTTGCGAGCCCTATGTGATGTTTAATGGCACAGGAAGGATATAAGATTATAAATTTGTCACTCAGCTCAGTCTGATTATAACAGAATTGACATCTAACCTCTTTCTCAAGAAGCATTACAACTTCATGCCATGTAGATATGGTCATGGTATGTTTTCCTTCTCAGGTATTACATATTGTGAGAGGCTGAGCTGTTAAATATGCTTTTTTTCTGAAAATATGCATGAAAATTACATCAGTGAAATGCATTTTGTCTTAAATATCTTACTAATACCACACTGTGGTACAGTCTTTGAGGCACTTGATTAAAAAAAATGTCAGGTTGTAAGCTGAGGCTGAGTCACTCATCTTCATTCCTTGAGTAGAGTTTTAAAGTGACTTGAGTCTGAATGTGTCAGCCTGAGTGTACAACTATATTATGAAATAGCAAAGAAAAAATACCTACATATAAATGGAGTTAGAAATTATAGAATAGAATAACAGGGAGAGGCCACAAGATCAATGAGGGAACTAAGGGAGCAGTGAATTTAGGCCTGTGGCTGTAAGAGCAGATGATATTTAATCAAATTTGTTGTTGCTTACTGAAAATTTATTGTTCATTTAGGAAGACAAAAATATTTCTCAAACATGAGCATACTGAGCAGCTAACAGAACTGTTGGACAGAATGAGTAAATCAGCCATACATTTGCAAAAAGGTAAAGCTATTGTCAATTTCAGTGTGATAGTGTCAGTGCAGTCATTTAAATGTTCACATGCTTGAAAATGAAAATCATGAATTTGAGAAAAGCAAGAAGTATGGACCATGTTTCAGTTTTCATATAAAAATTCTTTATTTAGGTTCTATACTTTGTGTTTCCTTCATCTGTCTTCCCATACAGAACAGATATGTTGTAGAAAAAGAAATGATTACTGTAGTAGTATAATGGAACCATAGTCAGATTATTAGTTATCCAATGCTGAGGTTCTGTGTGTGTGTGTGTGTGCATATATAAGTTTACAAGGTAGATTTTGTTTATGCATAAAACTTTCTTTCACTAACCTTCATAATCTGATATGAAGAAGTATGGCCCAATCTGGGATGCAAATTTTACTAAAGGGAATTTTAAATCTTTTCATTTAAAATTTTGATAAAGTGATATGATATACAGAAGTTTAATTTTCTTATATTAGTGCATTCTAAGACTGCACTTTTATAATATGTATAGTTGTAAGAGGATTTCTTGGGCGTAAAGAGTTCCAAAGGCGAAAAGACCATGCTCAGAAGGAGAAAGAAGCATTAAAAGCCATGCTGCAGCAAGCAATGGAGCTCAGTAGTGAGAGTTTAAAGAGACTCAGTGGTTTAAATGCACATGATACATCCAAGCCTAAAGGTGAGTATAAGAGTGTTTGTTTATAACATTTATAATATGTAGATTCACAAATTTACGGCAAAATAAACGAGCAGCAGTTAGTCACCGTAAAAATGTGTTGGTTTGTTTGTAATTTACATAGTGGTGATACATCAAGAGTAATGAATCAGTAAATGCAGCTAACACACACAGTCAATTGTACTAAATTTAAAATGTGTGCGACAGCTAAACTAAGTGTTTCAGTTTAAAAAATTAAATTAAATTTTATGTTTAAAAACTTTAAATGAGTTTCGTTTAAACTAGTGAATAATATTTTCACCAAGTTCATTGCAATATTGAGTAACTGAAAGAAACAATTTTTTTAAAAATTCAGATTGTCATGTATGGATAATCAAAACTTACAATAATTTTAACTCTTATATCTTTAAAGCTACATATTATGTTCAAACTTTCATTCACTTTTATCCATGTATCATTGTCATTTTCGGCATTGTACATTCAATACATTTCTTCACTCCTAGTAAAGGATGCCATGACATATAAAATATATAATGAATATATCTTTCACTAATTAAACTTAGATTCCACAATTTTAAATTATGGTGAGAAAAGTAGTTTGATTCTTTGCTTCATTGCTTTTAAAGTGTTGAAGGCTTTCATGAAGCATAATTAACAAATATTTTTTCATCAGATGTTATCAACAGAGAAGGAGACCAAACTTCATTTGAATCAGCTATAAAAATAGCAATGACATGTACACAGGTGAGAGTGTTTAATTAATTTTTTTAAATGTTTACACGTTTATCCTCACAAGAATATTAATGCAAAATATTTAATGTCAGAGTTAAAGGTCTAAGATGTAAGACAGATGAGAAGCAAATGTATGAGAACACTTCTGAGAGAATGAAAACTGATTAATTGAAGAAATAAAGAACAAAACCACATGATGATTACACTGGTAGGGTAAAGAAATTTGGTCATAAATTATTCTCATGCCAAGTATTAGAACTATGTTATAAGTTTTAATATGGGTATAAAGAGACAAGCACTTTCAATTTATTACTCTAGAAGACTAAGTGGATTAAAAATCCATAATTTTCTCACTCATAACTGTTTTTCAGGTGGAAGAACACAGTGAAAGTGAAAGGAAATTAAGTCAAGCCAAACAAGCTGCAACAAGTTGGTTTAAAGAGACACAGACCTACAATGTGATGACTCCAAACCAAAACAAATTTGCTGAGTGGTTCCATGGAATTATATCCCGCAGGTATGGTTTATGCTCAGTCAGTTATTTGCATGTCCCTCGCAGAACTTTGCCTCCCTAACAGCTCTCCCGTAGGCCTCTCTATTGTGAGCAAGATGCCCTGCTACTGATGCGTCCATTCACAGATCATCAATGATGTCTTGCAGCCATCTTCACCTTGGCATTCCTTCCTTTCTTTTTAGCATTATGTACCCTTCTAAGATGGTCTTCTCTAAATTATCATGATGTTTAATCTTATATCTTATATCCTTCCCGTGCCATTAAACGTCACATAGGGCTCGCAAAGTAGTTCGCCAATTTTTCCTGTCTTCGGCGAGTCTTTCAACCTCATCAAAGGATTTTATGCCTGTTAATTTGGCCTCTCTTAACAATGTCCTCTTCAGAGTTTCATGCGGTCTGCCTCTTTTTCTTCGGCCTGTTGTGTTCCACTTGATAGCTTGTTTTGGGATTCTCTGATCATTTCTTCTCATCAAGTGACCAGCATATGTCCATCTCCTTTTCCTGATCTTTGTTTTCAAATGAGTCTAATTTCTTGTCTATTTCTTTAGTTGTTTTCCAGCTTTCACGTGTGTAAATGAGGGTGGACATTACATTTGAATTGAATAGTCTTAACTTGGTTTTTGTGCTTATAACTTTTGAATTCCATATGTTCTCAAGATTCTTGAAGATTAATGCTGCTTTTGCAATTCTGATCCTAACTTCCTTTCTAGTGTCACCATCCTGGTCTATGTAGCTGCCAAGGTATGCAAATTGATTGACTTCTTCAATATCTGTCCCTTCTGTGTGTATTTTTCCATTTTGATTGAGAGGAATTTTCATTATTTTTGTTTTGTGCTTGTTAATTTCAAGTCCTATTTTGCTAGCCAGTGAAGATAAGCTATCTGTTTTTTCTTGCATGGAATTTACATTATTACTGATAAGAGTTATGTCATCAGCAAAATCAAGGTCTTCTAGTTGGGTCCCATGTACCCAGTCAATACCTGTGTTATCTGTGCAGCATTTTTTCATTATGAAGTCTATTGTAATCCCAAAAAGTAAAGGAGACAGTATACATCCTTGTTTCATGCCTGTTTCAATCTGGAACCATTCACTCATCCCTTCTTCTGTCTTGACTGCATAATATTTAAGTTTTTTTGGTTTAATTTTCCTTACTAGCCAGCCTTCTTCAATATTAAGTTACTGGGTATGGATATATTTGTTCTTTTTTGTGTCCATGATATTTGAAGGACTCTTCTTTATCATTTACATTCAAAGGCATTATGTGTTTCTCAGCTGTTTTGTTAAGTGTCCAGGTCTCACAGGCATATGTTGCGATGGAAAAGATGCATGTTCTTAAAAATCTTATTTTTGTGGTTCTGTCTGTTTCTTTCCACAGCTTCTTTAGTTGTTTTATTCTTTAAAAGGCAATAGATGTCCTCCTTTTAATATCTCTCATTGTATCTCTATTATTAGTAATGATCCAAGATATTCAAAACTCTCCGGCTCTTCCAGTTTTTCCTCATTGATATATATTTTAGCTGCCTTATTTGAGAAAACTTAAATATTTTGGCCACATTAAACGTCATGATACTTTAGAGAAGACCGTATTGGAAGGATACATAATGGGAAAAAGAAAAAGAGGAAGACCGAAACGAAGATGGCTGCAAGACATCGTTGATGATCTGGAAATGGATGCAGCAGCAGCAGGCCATCTTGCTCACAACCGAGAGGCCTACAGGAGTGCTGTTTGGGAGGCAAAGTTCCGCAAGGGACAAGCAAAGGAATGAATGATATTTGTTTTGTCAGTTGTCATCAATTTAGTTTTATGCTCATGTCTAAAATATTTTTCTGTATAAACTGAGATAGAGTAGAGATAGACAGAAGTGTATAGTGAAGTTTTTACTCTCTGATATACCATGAGTGAGAGTTAACACCAGTGACTGCCCTCGGAATTTTTTAAACTGGTACTGCAAATTGTTGACTCACTGTAACAAACTTCTGATGCTCTGGGGGTGTGGAGGGGTTGGTGTGAGCCCCTCTGAATCATGACTCCCGGAAGTCTGTGAGTTGTTGATTTATAACCACTTCATGAAACTGAAGAAATTCACATCTGTAACTTACTAGAGTTCCTTGCCATTTGTTTAGTGGATTTCGCTATGCTTTCTTATATTAATGTAACCAAGTCCTTGACTCGCTTCATGTTTGTTGCCTTTGCTTGTCCAGTGCAACATGCCTGGCGATTTTGTATGACACACCCTGAGGGAAGCAGAAACACAAACCACTCCTGCTGCCCATTGAGATAGTACAAGCAGTTATCTTCCATTATATTGCCTTGACCATTATTACCATATTGTATAATGGTTAGGTAATCACATATTTATAGTGTTCATGGGTCAGTGTTAATTATTCCCAATTTTTTGCCATAAACAGAGTGAGCCCTTTTCTGCTGTTTCTGCAAGACTTTTCAGTTTGTATGTTCTTGCTTGTCCTTTTATTCCCAGTTGTTTACACATGTCATACGCTGATGTTGCCATGAATCCTCTTACCCCATCTTTACAGCAATCACTCTAGATCTTGACACATTGTCTTATCTGTTTGACCAGATCAGTGTATATTAACTTGTGTTATTCTTCTGTTTTGAACTCATATGGGAACTATAAGTCTGATGAGTCATGTGACTAAAATTCTCCTCAAAGTCATCTTTGAAATAATCAAAAACAAAATTGATAAAGAAGTCAGTGAAGAACAATTTGGTTTCAGGCAGAGTAGCAGGACATAACAAAGTTGACAGAGAAGTACATGAAACTTCAGAAAGATGTATACTCCCGTTTTATAGATTAAATTAAAGCATTTGACAGAATGAAACATGGCAAACTAATAACATTTCTTGAGGAAATCAACCTTGATGGAGAAAATATCCAGATTATAATAAATATGTACTAGAAATAGGAAGCATCAGTAAGATATGGCACAGTGAGATCAACAAATGTAACCTATAAAGATGGGAGTCAGAAAAGGATGTGTTCTGTCTCCATATACATAGAGAACATCTTCAGACACTCATATGAACTACCAGGACTGAACACAGGGGAAACAAATGTCAACAATTTAAGATATCTCAGATGATACAGTCCTTCTAGTAAAGAATACACAGAACCTACAGAAATTAATAGATAAGGTAAACATCACAAGGCAAGAATGGAGACTCTAGATCAGTATCAGGAAGACCAAAGTAATGGTGTTTAACAGGAAAGACCAGAACCCACAGTAGATACAACCATAGACAAAGAGAGACTGGAACAAGTGACAAACTACTGCTACCCAGGGCATATACTAACCAAGGATGGGATATATGAGATCCTTATATCCTTCCCATGCCATTAAATGTCACATAGGTCTCGCAAGGTATTTCGCCAGTTTTAGTGAGCATTCCCATTCCTATATTATAGCAATGTATATGGTGTGAACTGTCATATTGTTGATGAAGATTGAAGATGATTACGTTTCTCTTTTGATCATAACACATCAAGGTCTCACACGCATTACCACGTTCGCTAGACCAGAAAATGTTCACTGCATTATTTAATTCTGACTATTAAGATATTCGACTTAGAATTCACAACATCACTTGAAATAAGATGTAATATGACATAATCTTCATTATCTCTTCACTGAAGCATTGTTCAAAACATCAAACTCTATCATATTCTACATGCATCATCATCAGGTGCTGTGCTGACTGGCGTTGGCTATTATGCTTCTCCGGAGTACACAATCCTTCATGCAGGCCATCAGCTCAGTTGGTGATCTCCTCTCATACCATCCCGTCAGACTGTCCAGTATCATTTCTCTAGGTCTTCCTCTTGATATTCTTCCTTCTATTTTTCCTGTTCTTATAATATGCCCCCTCTTCTCATTGCATGTCCTATGAAAGTACATTGTCTCTCTCTTATCTTTTTGACAAGGTTTTTTGTCTCTCCAGCTCTTCTCATACATTCTTCATTAGTTATTTTTGCTGTCCAGGGGATTCGCAACATTCTTCTAATAAACCACATTTCTGCTGCTTCCAATGATTTTTTGTGCAGACTTGCCTATTGTCCATGATTCACTTCCATATAACAAGATAGGTTCAATATAGCAACAAAAAAAATTTTTTTTTTAAAATTCTACATGCAGCATTTCTTAATGTTCTCAATTTCACAATACACTACACTTGATACGAGAACATTTCCTAACTCAGTATTATATCAGATCTGCAAAATGTGGTCCACTAGTTTCTCATTTAAAATCACTTTACTTGAAGCTCAAAAAGTATCAGATCTTCTTAATCACTTGAATCACTTGAAACACATCTTCAGTCTAACACTACTTCTGATTCTATATCGTCTCGTTCTCTTTCTTGTTCATCTGTGTTTCTGTCCCCTCCGTGTCTCCTACCTAGTGAGTGTTTTCAAATCATGGCATGGACTGTCTTCCACTGATGCCTGGACTGGCCTCTACTTACTGACCATCATGGTTCAGATGGTACCCTTCTCTTGTCCTCTTTGCTGTTCTTCTCTGATCATATGATTATCCCTGATTCTCCATCTGCAGTTCTTCTTTTCTCTGTCTGCTTCTGATGATCCCCCTCACTTGTCTGCTAGCCTCTGGACTTCCTCTTCTTGGGGGCTTCTTCCTTCTTGTGCTCCTTACTTTGACGTCTGGACCAGTCTCTATTTATTGACCATCCTTGTTCCTCCGTCTTTGGGCTCCCTCCTCTGTCTCCTCTCTCCTGTACTTCCGTGCTTCTTCATCTTATCCTGTTTCTCCACTTGACTTTTTATCTTCAAGTCTAGCTTGATAGATTAACCAATAAGTATTTTGGCTCCACCCTTCAGATGTCCACTGGTTCCCATGAACGTTCTGATTGTCTGTCATTCAAACTGCCTTGTGACTTATATGTCGTAAGTCAATTGTCCAATAAACCACGCTTCTAAATATTTAATTGGTCAGCTGGCAGAGTTAGTCACTCCTTTATTTAAAAACCAGGTCAATAGCGTCCTAATAGCAACCTAACGCTAATAAGTGTCATGAGTGTCAGTCTGCGTCAATTTCGTCTATACAATTGTTATTTACCTAAGTCATTATCTTGCTCTTTCATGTCGGAGGTTTTATTGTGTCCTCGCTTTTCATTGTGTCTGCCTTTTCTACTTGTCTTTTCTATTTTGTTTGCATGTGTTAACATCCAGTCACTGCATTGTTATCACTGACCATCCTACTTTCTGGCGTCTTTCCTTTGTATTTCCTATATCTCAGAGCCACTGAGTCTCATCTTTTTTTCTATTCATTGTTTCCATTGTTTAATTTTGTCCACAACTTGTTCTAGTGTCATGAAAGTTTTGTACCTTTCTCTTCCTTTCCTACCTACTTTTCTCTGTCGCTATTCAATGTTACTATTTTGTTTACAGTATATTTTCATAATCATATTCATTAATAATAATAATAATAACAACTGTAATCATTACTTACAAGCCCATACTACATACTTCCACATGTTTTAGTCATATTGTTAACATTATGACTACAAAGAAAAACAACTAGCAAAGTGCCTTGTAAGTAACAGACTACCCACATATGTTTCAATCTGAACAACACATTCAAGAAAAAAAACTCACTTTGCAGTCACCTCCCCTTGTTTTTAGTCAGAATGTTAACTGTAAACAGTATGGACTACTTCGTCTCTCTACTTGGTAATTAAATTCTCTCATTATCATCCTTCATAATCATCATAGGAAAAAACCATGTATGACAATATTTACATCTTGTTAAAAAACATTACCCATAAAACATTAATTCATTTCTCTTTTTGTGATGATATATATTCTGTATCAAAGTAACTTCACATGCACACTCAAGAAAAAGAAAAAAACATACATTCTTTCAAATATTAAACAATTATGTCAGAACATTTGAGGCCAACCCTCAAAACAAAATACCTCATTGACCTTGTGATGAATTTACATCACTAGCCTCCCAATGCTTATCTTCAGTGGGGTATAACATACACATTTCATAACACATACTCCATGTGAAAAATATGATACACTAACTCTTTGAAAATCATAACACTACCATCATACTCTCAATGAAATTCTTCCCTTGACATCCTTTATTCTATCCCAAGTACTCATCTATCCATGATAATTGTTGGGTCTCCAATCTTTGCTGGTGCTGAGGATCCCCTTATATTGTTACTCTCAATACAACCTTGTTGGTTACACTAACCAATATGGCAAAACCCAAGTATACCACTCTAATGTATCTATTATTTGCCAAAGTCTGTCTCATATGTTTGTCACTTGATGAGAAGAAATTATCAGAGAATCCCAAAACAAGCTATCAAATGGAACATAACAGGCCAAAGAAAAAGAGGCAGACCGCATGAAACTCTGAAGAGGACATTGTTAAGAGAGGCCAAATTAACAGGCATAAAATCCCTTGATGAGGTTGAAAGGCTCGCCAAAGACAGGAAAAATTGGCGAACTACTTTGCAAGCCCTATGTGATGTTTAATGGCACGGGAAGGATATAAGAAGATACATCTATGTACATTAATATGAAACCTGTGAATCCAAAAGTTTTTTTTTTCATTTCATGATTGGGTTTACATCAGTGAATACCAGTAATTTGTCCCTATCTTGTCGAGATGTGAGATGGAGGTCAAAGAAAAGAATAGGAATGGCAAAACATACATTCAGCACCATAAAGACAATATTGTTATCCAGAAATCTGCCCATAAAAGCAAAACTGAAAGTTGCAAAATGCTATATCTACACTGTTTTACTGTATGGAGCAGAAGGAGGGCTCTAAGCAAAAAGCCAGAGAGAAAAACTGATGCAGTAGAAATGTGGTTCAACAGAAAACTAGGTCATATAACATGGAGAATGAAAAGAATTGCACAAGTTTTAAAACAGCTTCAAGTGCAATGTGAACTTCTCAAAGAAACTATTATTATTATTATTCTTCCTTCTTCTTCTTCCTTCTTCTTTTTCTTCCTTCTTCTTCTTCTTCTTCCTTTTTCTTCTTCTTCTTCCTTCTTCTTCTTCTTCTTCTTCTTCTTCAGCTTTCTGAGCCATTAAGTTTCATTGCTGCAGACACAGTTCTCCTCCATTCCTCTCTATTCCTAATCTTCTCTCTCCAGTTGGTTACACCAATTTCTTTTATATCCTCTTCTGTGTTGTCTTTCCATCTCTGTCTTAGTCTATCTCTTGGTCTTGTTTCTCTCATCTCTTGTGTGTACATCATTTGCATTTGCCTGTTCCCTTCCATTCTTTCTACATGCCCTAGCCAACGTAGTCTGTTCAGTTTCAAGACATTTATAATTCACTGAGATTTAAATAAACTGTTCAGTTCATTATTCTTTCTAGCTCTCCATTCTTCGTTGGTATCCTTTATTGGCCCAGAGATTCTTCTTAGGATCTTGTTCTCAAAGATCTGCAACTGTTGTTCATCCTTCTTTGTTTTCTGATCCATACATTACGACTGCTCTTATTATTGATTGTTATTTTGGTGTTTTGGGACAGGATTTTGGATTTTAACAGGTGTTACAAGGCGAAATACAAGGTCCAACAATTAAGTAATGAGACTAATTACATTAAAAAATAAAATAAACAACAGTTGAATATGCAGGAAACTCTCTACCATAGAGAGCGGAACAACAACACAACTCCTTCAGATCATCAGAGGAAGTACCCCCCCCCTCAGACAAGTGTTTCAGCTCTATTAAACTCTTGACACTCTAAGGGGGGTGGGCCCCTCTGGGTCATGACTCCCAGAGGTCTTGTGAGTTGTTGCTTTTTTTTTTTTCTTCCCTGGTCCCGGGATTGAACCCATGATCTTCCAGTTGGCACTGCACTTTTGAAGTGCGTCTTTAGCGATTTAGCTACGGAGGACTGGTATTGGTTGTGGCACATAATATTACTTATGTTCCTAATGCTTGTTTCACATACTCCACAGCCAACATGAGGCCTTTTCTGCTGTTTCTGAAAGGCTTCTCAATGCCCTTGCTCTTGCTTGTCCCTTTATGCCCAGTTGCTTACATAGGTCATATGCTGATGTTGCTACAAATCCTCTTGCTTCCATTTCTACAGCTATCACTTTTGCCCTGATTCCTGTCCCCTGCCTCAGTTGCTTGATCAGATCATTGTACTTCTCAAATTTGAATAAATGCTGTTCCTCTATTCTAGTTTCATACGGGACCATAACCTCGATCATTATTAATTCCTGTTTTTCTGTGGAGTACACTACAATGTCCGGTCGCATTCCTGTGTTCTTGATGGCAGTTGGGTATTCTCTTCTTCCTGGAAGGTCTGCTATCACATCCCAGTCATTTGTACCATCTAGCAGTGATGGTAAGGGAATGTCCCTGATCTCAATATTTTATGTCATGCCAGCCTATGAAATATTTAGGTGGGACCTCAACTCTTTTGCTGTTATTTGCTTTATCTTTTGCCCTGTCTACGATGGCTACTAGTTCCTGCAACACTCTGTTGTGCCGCCAGGTGTACCGTCCTTGTCCTAAAGACACTCTACATGCTGACAGCACATGTTCCAATGTTTGCCTTTCGTTGCAGAGAGGGCACTTTGTATCTTCTGATACACCCCATTTGTATAGGCAGAAGGTCGTAAGTAGCTCTGATGATGAAGCTGAGCCTCAAGAGTGCCATTTTCCAGATGTCATTCCATGTTAGTGATCTCTGCAGGACTTCCTCCCATGTTGTCCATTGCCCTTGTTGTGATTATTGGACTGCCTTTTGGACCCACTTGTCATCCTCTGAATTCCTTACTTTGCTGATGATCATATCCCTTCTTTCCTTGCAGGAGGCCTTTGACCACCATTTGATTTCGCCATGACTAAATCCCCTTCTGATGGTCTGGGTGTACCCTATTACTTCTTTCAGCTCCTGCGTTTCCCTGGCTGTGATCACTTCCTCACCTACTTTCCATTTTCATCCAGTTTTAAGGATCTGTAGATTCTTGTAGCATCATTGCAAGTCTTGTTTTTCCTACCTTGTATTCTTCAACCACAGATTTGAATGGCAGCTGCAGTTTGCTCTTCTTGCAGTACAGCGCTACATCAGTTAATCTTGGTGGTATGCCCAGCCACTTTCTTATGGGTTTATTTATGTTTCTTTCGACTGCCTCTACTGTGCTGGTACTTACTTCGTAAATGAGTAGTGGCCACATCAGTTTTGGAATCAGCATGAACTGGAGGCACCATATTTTGAACTTACCAGTAGCCTGCTCTTGTCTATGATGCTCAGTCCATTCTGCGCCATTTCTATAACCTGCTTCACAGCACTTGAGTCCTTCATGGATGCATATACTCTGCCAAGGGTCTTCATTGGCTCTTCCCCTACAGTCGGGATTATTTGATTTGCTACTGTGTACGATCTTTCTATCACTTTCCCTTTTATGAGTGGCAGGTTTCTTGACTTCTTTGGCGTGAAGCTCATGCGGCACCATATGATAAGGCTATCTAAACGCTCTAACATCTTTCGTGCCTGTGCTTCACTGGTTGTTATTATTGTTGTATCATCCATGAATGCTTTTAGTGGTGGCATTTGACATCCATTTCTGAATCTTGGGCCTTCTGCTGCTCTCAAGATTACTTGCATGGCTAGTACGAACAGTATGGGAGATATTGTACAACCCATTGCAACTCCTACCTGGAGCTCAATCCATCTTGTAATATATCCTGATATTCCAAACCTCATGAGGAACCCTGTGAAGTACATTTTCAGCATATTTGTGATTTCTTTTGGCACATGATACATGTCTAGTGCTAGCCATATCATCTGGTGCGGTACTGAGCCATATGCATTGGCTAGGTCAAGCCATATGACTTGTAGATCTTGCTTTCCAGATTTTGCCTGCTGAGTAGCTTCCCAAATCATTGACACATGCTCGAGACATCCTGGGAAACCTGGGATTCCTCCCTTCTGCACGGATGTATCAACGTAACCATTGTCTAGGAGGTATGTTGTTAGTCTTTTTGTCATCATAGAGAAGAATATCTTTCCTTCCACATTCAGAAGTGAGATTGGTCTGAACTGGTTGATTTCGTGGAATTCTGCTCCTTGGGGATGTATACTCCATTAGTCTTTTTCCATTCTTTATATATGACTCCTTAGGTTCATGCTGTTCGTTGGAGTTTATGAAGCTTCTTTAGTACTTCAGGGCATCTTTTGTATAGTATATAGGGAACACCATTTGGAGCTGGTGCTGACTTGCCTTTAGCTTTTCTTACAACATTCTCTACTTCTTGTAAAGTTGGTGGGCTGCATTTGAATTTGCTGCCTGGTGCACAAGGCCACACTTAACCTTTCATCTGCTCAAGAGGTGTATGCTGATTTTTATCAGAGTATGTCCTATTCAGATGTTCCTCGAGCACTTCCTTACCTGCTTTCAGCGTACCTGATTTTGGCTGTTCAAATAACTGCTTGGCAAATCCGAAGGGATCTCTGTAGAACTTCTCTCTTGCATATCTGGTTTTTCTTTTCTTTTTACATAGTCTTTCAGCTCTGCAAAGGGCATTGTGCTGGGATTTTAGATGCTGCCAAACCTGTCTTAGTCCTTCTTTTTCTGATTCATGTGCCTTCTTGAACATTTTCTGGACATGGTTCTTCTGCTGTCTTATTGCTTCTATTTTCCTCTGTCTTCTGGACTTTCTTGGTGTCACTTTTTCTCTTTTTGCCTGTTTCTTTCCAAACTCTTTGTAGCAGTGAAGATATATGATGTTACCAAATGCTTCCAGTTTTTGCTCCAGGTTTTTTCCTCTTAGCTATTTTCCAGTTCTTTGCATAATCCTGCGTCTAGGTTTTCCCATATGCTTTTTGCACTTGCTGGTGGAAAGTTAATCTTGTCTCTGGTCTCGTCTCATTGGAGGGCTGCATTGCCTCCTTGCTGCCTGACTCAACCTGAATATTCCCTGTACTGTGGATTATATCCTGACAGAGATCTTCTAATGTCTTATCTGAGACTGGTGTCACAGTGCACTGTTGAGTATTGGGCAGCGAGGAATCACTACATCCTTTCTTCATTCTGTGTATCTTCATGCCACGTTGAGTGTTAAATTTCCTGCCACAGATGCATGGATACTCCATCTGCTGTTCTGAACTTGAATTAATTGGGGCAGGCATGGCCATTTCCGTATAGTCACCTGTGGATCCATCATTCTCCCCCCTTTCGGTGAATCCTGGGAGCATTTCTTCTTTTTGGACTTGAAGATATAACATGTATTTTATTCAAAGTAAGCCCCTTGTGCATTGATACAGTGAGTGGCATGATCTAACAAACACTGAAATGACCTCTGCACTTCTTCTGTTGGTATGGCCCTTAAACTCGATGTTATGACCCTTTAGATGTCATCAGTATTGTCAAAGAAGCATCCTTTCAATGGTAACTTTAATTTTGGGAATAGAAAATAATCGCAGGGAGACAAATCTGGGGAATAGGGTGGATGGTTGAGAACACACACTTGTTTTTGGGCCAAAAATTCCTGTATAACTACCGTCCGGTGAGCCAGTACATTAAAAGAAGGAAAAAACTGCCAGGTGTTGAATACTTGGATCAGACTCAGAGAATCCTTTTAAACAGGCATTTAAAAATACTTAAATAAACTTTGGCAGTGACAGTCTGTCCCTCTGGAATAAATTCTTTGTGAATAACTCCTTTGCTGTCATAGAAACACACTTCACTTTCAACTTTTGAAGACGATTTTTTTTGTCTTTTGGTGATGATTTTGACTTTCACTGAGCACTTTGGCATTTAGTTGTGGGATCATAGCGGAAAATTCTAATTTCATCCTCTGCAACAATCAGATTTAAGAAATGTTTATTTCTGTGACACATTTTGATGATGTCTTTCGCGCACTCAACACATTGATGTTTTTGGTCATTAGACAATAAATATGGTACAAACTGGCAAGCAACTTTTTTCTTGCCCAAATCTTCCACTAAAAATTTGCGAATGGTCTCTTGGTTAACACCAAATTCATCTGCCATCATCCTCACAGTCAAACAGTGATCTTCTTTTGCAATGAGTTCTCATTTTGGACAGAAATTGAACGTCCATGTCTAGTTGCATTTGTAATAGTTTCCACACCACTATTGAATCGTGAATACCACCTGAATACCTGTGCACGAGATAAACAATTATCCCCATAACCTGCTCCTATCTATGCTGTCATAGACCTTCTTGAAGTCAATGAAGATATTATGTACTTCTTTTCCATATTCCTAGTACTTTTCTACTCTTTGACATAGATAAAATATTTGGTCTGTAGTTGATCTATTCTTTCTAAAACCTGCTTGATAGTCTTCTAGTGTGTTTTTGCTGTTTGGTTTTAATCTATTTAAAAGTGTAGTAGATAGTATTTTGTAGCTTGTTTGTACTAAGGATATTCCTCTGTAGTTTTCATACTTGCTCTTATCATTTTTTTTAATACTGGGATCAATAATGATTCTCTCCATTCACTAGGGAGTTTTTCTTCTCTCCATATTTGTTGTATTAGTGCACATATCTGTTCATGTAGATTTAGACCTCCTTCTTTAACCAGTTCTGCAGCAATTACATCTGAACCAGTTGCTTTTTTGTTTCGTAGAAACATGATACTGTAGATGGCTTCTTCTAGTTCTGGTTCCTCTATTTCAGGTTCACAAGTCTGTATTTCTTCGCATGGTAATGTGCTTATAGGCTCTTCACAGTTTAGTAGTTTTTCAAATTATTCTGATACAAACTTTCTCTTCATTATTTATCATGTTTCCATTACTATCCTGCAAGCTCTGCAGAGGTTGTTTATACCCTTGCTTTACTGTTCACAGTTCTTTATAGAATTCTTTGTTTTTCTTATTTTGATTGCATGTCTGCATCTTGCTTACCATGTCTTTCATATATTGTCGATTTTGTTGATGAATAACTTTTTGAGTTTCTTTACACTGTGTATGGTACTTCTCCTCATTTGTTTTGTTGCTCATGTCATTCAGCCATATCTGTCTTGCTGCTCTTTTCTTTATGACTGCCTCTCTGCAGACTTCATCAAACCAGTTCCTTTTTTTAGTTATGGTCTTGACTCCCAGGCATTCTTCCACTGTGTTCTTTATAATGATATTTATATCTTCCCATCTGTCATTAGTGCTTTTATTTTCTTCATTCCCTCTTGTGTTTATCTTATGGTTTAGCTCTTTTCTGAATTTTTCTTTAGTATCTTCTCTTTTCAAAGCATATCTATTTATTACTGAGCTTTTATTTAATTTGCTATAAAAATTTTCTTCAGTCTGAATTTTAATTTAGTTCCGAAAAGATAACGGTCGGTGCTGCATTCAGCCCTTCTGTAACTTCTGATCTGAAGTATGTTTGTTGTGTGCTCAGTATCATAGTTTATCTGGTTGCATGTTAGATTACTGGGGGATTTCCATGTTTGTTTATGGACGTTCTTATTTTGAGAAGAAATAAGGATAAAAAAAACAAAATGCTTTTGTGATGTCAGAAAACACAACAACATAATGAAGATGCTACAAGAAGGAAATGTGGAAGGAAAAAGATTGAGAGGTAGACAAAAAAAGAACAAATATATCCATACTACAGGAACTTAATATTGAAGAAGGCTGGCTAGTAAAGAGGATTAAAGAGAGAAAATTTAAATATTTTGGACACATTAAACATCATGATAATCTAGATAAGACTATCTTGGAAGGGTTCATAATGGGAAAAAGAAAGAGAGGAAGACCAAGGTGAAGATGGGTGCAAGACATCGTTGATGATCTGCAAATGGATGCATCAGCAGCAGGCCATCTTGGTCACAACTGAGAGGCCTACAAGAGTGCTGTTAGGGAAGCAAAGTTTGGCAAGGGACATGCAAATGAATGTGAATGAATGAATGAATGAATAGTAGACAAAAATGTATATGGAAGATAACACATGAAAAAAGACAGGACATAGCCTGGGTTGAATGCATCATCAAAGTGCGGGAGCAAGGAAACTGGAGATTCATTAACATTCATTCACTCATTTGCATGTCCCTTGCAGAACTTTGCCTTCCTAACAGCACTCCTGTAGGCCTCTCGGTTGTTAGCAAGATGGCCTGCTGCTGATGCATCCATGCAGGTCATCAATGACATCTTGCAGCCATCTTCGCCTTGGTCTTCCTCTCTTTCTTTTTCCCATTATGTATCCTTCCAAGATGGTCTTCTCTAGATTATCATGACGTTTAATGTGTCCAAAATATTTAAGTTTTCTCTCTTTAATCCTCTTTACTAGCCAGCCTTCTTCAGTATTCAATTCATGTAGTATGGATATATTTGTTGTTTTTTGTGTCCATGATATTTGAAGAACTCTTCTGTAGCATTTATATTCAAAGGCATTTATGTGTTTCTCAGCTGTTTTGTTAAATGTCCAGGTCTCACAGGCATATTTTGTAATGGGAAAGATGCATGCCCTTAAAAATCTTATTTTTATGATTCTGTCTATTCCACTCCACAGATTCTTTAGTTGTTTTACTTTCTGAAGAGCGATAGATGTCCTCCTTTTAATTTCCTTCATTGTATCTCCATTATTAGTTAGTAGCGATCCAAGATATTCAAAACTCTCCACTTCTTCCAATTTTTCCTCATTGATACATATTTCAGCTGCCTTATTTGTTTTGTCAGGTGTCATCAATTTAGTTTTCTTCGCATTAAGATAGAGATTTTGCTCTTTACTATTCTCATGGACTGATATCATTAGTTTTTCCATTCCTTTTTGTGTTGTGGACAGTAATACTGTGTCATCAGCATATCTAATCTCTGGTATTTCATAACCTCCAATTGTTATGGCATCATAATATTCTTTGTCTACATCTTCTCTAACATTCTTCATTATATTTTCAGTATACAAGTTGTTGTTTCACTATTTATTCTTACTGCTGCCTGTTGATCTAGATATAGCAGTGATGTTAATTGTATCAAATGTGTTGGAAATCCTATTTTTTTTCCATTATTTTCCAAAGTTTCTGGTGTTGTACACAATCAAATGTATTTGAGTAGTCTATAAAGGCTAAATACAGATTCACATTAAACTCTCTGCATTTCTCTATTATTAATCTTATATTGAATATATGATCTCTTGAACCTCTTCCTTGCCTGAAACCAGCTTGGACCATATTGACTTCTTCTTCTATTTTCTTATGAAGTCTACCCATTATGATTCATTAACACAGACCTTTATTCCAAAGAAGGCATATGATGATGATGGAATTGTAAGTTTGACCAAAATTGAGTCTTGTTTCATGGGCAAGCATACTACAATGTCTGATAGCATTCCTGTAACATTTATAAACACAAGGTATTCTCTTTCACCTGATATGTATGCTGCAACTTCCCAATCATTCACACTCTATCTAGAAGTGAGGCCAAGGGAATGTCCAGAGCTTTGATGCTGGATAATTTCCCAGCACCAATGAACTATTTGGGAAGAGTTTGGGAGTCTTTCTTGGTGTTTGTCACATCTTTCACGCCATCCACAATGCCGATTAGCTCTTTCAATACTCTGTTGTATCACCACATGTAGCAGTCTTATAGTAATGCTACTTTGCATGCTGACGGAACATGTTGCAAAGTTTGCTGACTGCTGCAGAGTGGGCATATTGGAACCATCACTTCATCTCACTTAAACAGGTTTGCACCCATAGGCAGAAGGTTATATATAGATCTGATAATGAAACTGAGTCACAGAGGTGCTGTGTTCCATATATCATTTCTATATATCATTCTATGTTAGAAATTTTTATAACTCCCTTTCCTAAGTTGTCCAACAATCTTGCCGAACCTCTTTGTACTGCTTTTTGAACATGATGTCCGTCTTTTATAATTCTTATTTTATCAATGGAGACAATGACTAAAGAAAACTAAATTGAGAATTCATTCTTGATAAATATAGTATACCTGAAAAATAAACTGATTTTCAAGGCTTTTTTCCATCTCAGTAAAATAAAGGCCAACTTCATGCAACATGCAGTCAAACTAATTTACTATGTTTCATTCTACAGCATGTTTTAAATCACAAAAAAAAAAAAACAAAACAGAAAGGAGATAAATGGCCATATGAGGAACAAGAACAAATAGTTTGACAGAAGACTTCAATAATAAGCATGAAAATTTAAAAATCAGCCTCAGATTGGCTTACAGAAGTAAACCAGTTGCCATACCATATGACACATTTCCCGTAACATCCTGTAAAGTGTTTTCTTGCTAAATAACAACCCACAATCTATTTTGTTCAATTGTGCATGAGTAACAACCAACCAAAGCACCCTGCCATCTGTGAGATCTGTGATGTGAGAAGGACGACACTCAACTGTGACTGATGCTCTTGTTCAGAAAGTCACATCATACATGAAAGTCATTTAGTGATTTCAAATCTTTCTGGTGAATTTCCTAAAATTTCGAGGACTAGTCTGTTCTGAAATGTCACAGAGGAATTGGGTTACCACAAGTTTTATGCATGGTTGACACCATAACTCTGACTGACACAAAGCTCAAAGAATGGACTCAGCTTTAACATTCCTTCTGCACTACCAGGAAGAGAAGGACAAATTTCTCAGCAGAATTGCGATTGGGAATGAGACATAGGTTAAATTTAGAAATGCAGAGACAAAGGAACAGTCCAAACAGTGATAGCACACTCAGTCTCCATACAAGCTCAGGAAATCTCTCTGTGAAATTGAAAACAGACTAGTCCTTGAAATTTGAGGAAATTTATAAGAAATATCTAAAATTATGAAACGTTTTCACCCACACACAACATGATTGACTTTTTTAACAGATCCATCAGTATCATCTTTATCACACCATGATCTCACAGCTGGTGGGAAGGCTGATTACAGGGTTCATGTTTACCTGGTCACTACTTGTGCACATCTGAAAAAAGAGACTGTGAGTTGTCATTTAGCAAGATGACATTTTACTGATTGCTACAGGAAATGCAAAGTGTCACTATGGCAGCCAGTTTATTTTTATCAGCCAGCTGGAGGTTGAATTTTGAAATAGCTCATGCGTAGCTGGTAATGCATCCAATTTAGTTTGACTTTATGACTCATTTGTTTACACTGACTGTGTACATTCAGTGGAATATATCTTTTTATGATTTCCAGTTAGAATATACTGCCATAATTTCTTTACCATTAGACTTCTGTTACAGTATTTTCATGTATGTATATTTTACTTTTATCTTCAAGCATTTATATGGTAAAAATGCATATTTTTTTAGGGAGTAATGGAGGTACTGATGAAATCATAATATGTAGTGCATTTATCTTTGCTTTTTACTGATTTTTGTTTCTATTAAAATGAGCATTTTTGTTTCACAAGCTTACCAATATTAGTTTTTAGCTCATAGGATTTTTTAAATTGGTTTATTCCCTTTTCCTAAGGGAATCGGAGAGGCTCCTGAAGGATAAAATTATTGGATGTTTTCTGATTCGAGTTAGTGAAAGTCGCTTTGGATACACGCTTTCTTTCAAGTGAGTATTTTAAACTGTTTCATTATATCCTTTTTCAGTCTTTTTCATGAATCAAAACTGTAAAAATTTCATGTAAAATCACTTTTTGTTTGCTTTATTAAATAAAACTAAATATGTGCATACATAATGCCCACGCTGCAGGAGTAGTTCAGGAACAGACAGCCTTTCTCCTCATGGCAAAGGGTGTTATAATGAAGTCCTGATGTGCTTTAGTGAAAAATAATGTGTGGAATTCCCTTTTCCTGTGAGTGTAGCCAAAAAGTGATAACGTCAGAAACCAATAGATTTATTTCCTGCATTTTGATTGCTTGTCTCCGGTATAATGCCATTATTTTTGGAGGAAGTCTGAAGTATTCCAGTGACAGACACAAATGTAGAAGAGAAAAGGTAAGATTAGACAGAGTTGTGATAGAGGAGCAGCATATAAAATCTGAAGGTGGTCCATCATATGCCCAAATAGAGGCGAACAGTTATGAGGCATTAATGATGTTTTTGCAATATTAGGTGGTAAATGATGTTCTTTTCTCATATTTGTGTCATATTTCTCAAATTTCCCCAAACAATGTTTCTTAGACTGTGGAATCACGTATTTCTCTTATTTTCTGCTCAGATTGGACAACATTTGGATCAGCTATTCTTTAAAATTTTTATTGTGTGTTTTCATAAGTAATTTTTGATGTAATCAAGAGTTTATCTAAAATTCTACTATTTCATATGATATACTTGTTATTTTTTTCATCTGCTATGGTCTGTGACCAAAATATGCATTTATATTTTGCAAAGAATTAAGAATTATTGCAAAGTGCAAGATATAATAACCATCTCTCTCTAATACATATGCATATACATGCATATACATATAAATTATACTCTCTCTCTCTCTCTCTCTCACACACACACACACACACACACACGCACGCACGCACGCACGCACGCACGCACGCACGCACGCACGTACGTACGTACGTGTGTTATACACTGATGTGCAATTATACTCATTCATTTTCAAAACAATCAAATTTTCATGTGCAGATGTATGGTTTAGCTGTACATAAGGAAAAAAAAAGAGGGCAGAAATGACAGTAGAAGATAATAACTTGAGCATATAGAAGTGAAAAACAAACAGTAGTGATCCAAAATTTTGACAAAATGCCTTTGTGATGGACAGCATAAATCGCTAAAAGCTCTGAACTGGCTCAAGTCACAAAACTACACTCAAGCATGCATCTTGAGCAACTTGATGAACATGCTTAAGAAATTCAGGCAGGTTGTCTAAGGCTACAGTGATTTGAATCCTTTTATGTATCACAGAACCATTGACTGACAACCATTTTTGTACCAGGCCATTCAGATATCAGGGGAGAGCAAAACAGATGGCCATCTGCATCATCATGGAGGAAGGGAAGGATCAAGCAGATGTCATTGGTGCTATAAGAGAAGCTGGTAGAACAAAAGACTTCACTAACTGTGAATCAGCATTGTTGACAAGAATTAAGAAGCTGAGGGTGAAACTTGGGGTAATGAAAAATGAACAATTAATCAGTAGCTCCAACAAAGAACAGGTGTCACTGTACACAGAAAGAAATATTGAATAGGAAATCGGAGCACCTATGGATGTGTCCAGTGTACATGGATGATGGTCCTTCCTAACTATTTTATTGTAACTGCTAGCTGGTGTTCTTAGCATCATATCAGTTTGGGAGCAGGTTATGATGGCTGTTTTTTCAGTCCCTGAAAGCAGGGGGTGTGCAGTACTTCTTAAGGAGACTCCGCCACCATGAGGTCTGGGGTGACCACCGCCCCATTAGCCAGGTTAGGCCTGTTACTGGTGGTACCAACAGAGAAATGGGATAGGGTCTTGGTTGGCTAAGAAACACAAACCCTGACACTAACATGTTACCTATGGATCACTGACTGGCCAGTCATCATTACAGAAATGAGATGATTAAAGAGAATTTTAAATGTAACAAGAAGAGACAAAATCAGTAATGACACCATCAAGGCAAGATTTGGAGTAACAGCAGTACTACATTACATCTGAAAGCACCAGATAGTATGGACATGTTACAGTATAACCAGGCAGTATACCACATAAAAATTCACACTAAGAATTGTAGAAAACAGAGGAGAGGTGTAAATTACACTCTACAAAAGTAGAATTGACCTTAAAAAAAAATCTTGAAAAAAAATGACATTCAATAAGCATGAAAACAAAGCTAAGACTACTCAATTCAAAGGTAATATCCACCATCATTTATGCAAGCAAAAGCTGGAAAACAGCTAAAGAAATAAACAACAAATTAGACTCTTTTCAAAATAAATGTCTAAGGAAAATAAACTAGAATGAATTCAAGACCAACGCAGAGATAAGGCAGATGAGTAAACAACCTGTCTCAGTGGTGATCTGAAAAAGGAGATGGACATATATTGACCATGTGATGAAAAGAAACAATCAGAGAATCCAAAAACAAGCTATAAGTGAAACACAATAGGCTGAAGAAAAAGAGGTTGACCACATTAAAGAGAAGCCACATTAGTAGGCATAAAATCCCTTGATGAGGTTGAAAAGCTCACTGAAAACAGAAAAACTTGGTAAACTACCATGTGAGCCCTATGTGACGTTTAGCGCACAGGAAGGATGTAAGATGTAAATTACAGAAACTATAAATATTTCATTATATGAAGCAAATCAGTGAGACTTATCAAGACATCTGTTTGCTCCCTCACCACATGAAAGGTATATGAGGAGGGAGACGAGACACAAGCTAATTTCTCTGCTGTATTGTATAAGCCAGAGTAGAAATTTCTTAGTTTTTACTTCATCGTCTTTGATTAAGTCATCCATCCAAGAAATAAAAAGCTGTAATGACAAAAAATTTACAAAGAAATTTATATATTAAATGAAGATTTAACATTTCCAGGGCTGAAAATAGATGTCGACATTATATGATTGACCAGTTGAAGAATGGGAAGTTTATTATTGTTGGTGAACCTAAAGTTCATCGCTCACTGCATGACATTATTGATTATCACAAGAAGGCAAGTTCTGTGTTTTATTCATTCTTTATTAAAGAAAATCTGCATAGCTTTATAGCTTAAATTTTTTCTCATTTATATATAAATGTTTTCTGTATCTTATTTTATGTTTTATATAAATATATATATTACTAGCTGATTACCCAGCATTGCTTGGGAATTTATTCATTATTAATGCTGTGGAGTGGATTTGAGATTGCCATGTTCTCCCAATGACAACCTTATGTTGCTTGCTCAAGGGTGGGTTCACCCAAGAAATTAATTATTCTTGCTCCTGGAAGTGAAACTAAAAATGTATATAATCAGGTTTTGAGTTAAATTATTATTATAGTGAATTTGTAAAAGACTTTACTCTATAATGTATAGACTGCCCCTGTGACTTGTTGATCGTGATCAAGAATGCAAGACTCACTGGAAATTGCAATCTCTTAAAGTTAAAGGGAGATCCATCGGAATGAGTGGTATCCGTAGGATAAAAACTGCTTCACCCTCTCCTTGTCCTGTTAAGATAGTCCCCTCAACTACATTGCCCAGCATCCTTTTTACACACAGCCTTGTGTGTTACAAAGTTTTGGCGGGTCGAGGTTCCATAGTAAAATAATTGGAGATCCTACCCTAATTTTCACCCCCTCTCATCCCCATGCTGATAGGGGCTGAATTTGAATGTAAACGGCATCGGGAGTGCCATTACTCATCTCAGTGACACTAATATGGAATCAACACAAATATTGGCCGTTTTCAATTACTTTTACATGTCACCCCCATCTCACCCCCATCACTCTTTTACCCTCCATGCCGATGAGACAGACTAAGAGACCATCAAAATTATTTGGACTTGCCGTCATCATCATCATCATCATCATCATCACCTTTCACTCCTTGAGAGCATAGGCCATGGATAAAGGCTCTCCAGTCATCCTTGTTCTTGGAACTATTCTCTGCTTCCTTCCATGTGCATCCCTTGTTTCCGAGCACTGTCATAATGTCTCTTCTTCAAGTAAGTCTAAGTCTTCCTCGTTTTCAATTTCCTTGAAGATTCCATGTCAGTGCCTGTCTTGCTATGCTGGTGTCAGGTTTGTCAGAGTGTGGCCAATCCACTAATTTTCCTCACCATGTTTCAGTAACACTCCAGTTTTTCACAGGGAACAGGTCGTTGGCCTATCCCCCAGCATCCTTAGTCACCTCTTATGGCATACACGGAAGGTGGCAGTAGTCCCATTCTCTTCTCCGTAGACATAGATCTGAGCCCCGGTAAACACATGGGACTTGCCATTGGTGGCTACAAATAGACCAGCACCATTCTATTTCATGAGTATCTCCCTTAGATCATTCTTTTGCTCCTTCTTGCATTTAGTAGATAGTATGTCACCCCTTCCCACCCCACCCCTAGGGGAGATAAGGGCATCTTACCCCCACAGTCAGATTGTAAGTCATATGTGTACCAAGTTTGGTTGAAATTTCTCCAGGCGTCCCAGAGTTATGCTGGAACATACACACAAACATACATCCATTTATATATATATATATATATATCACTGGTGTTTTGACATTGTTGTTACTCTGAAATCTGTGGCTGTCAAGATGTTCCTATGTTCTTTGGAACCGAGAAGAGGTGAAAATCAATATGTTAGTATCAGATTTGGACTATACCACGGATGATCCAAATTCTCCCATTGAAAATGTTGCAGAGTTCCCACATCATAGCAGCCATCTGTGGGGTGAGTGTTATCATGGAGGATCAATACATCTTCTGTCAACAGCCCAGGACAATTACATATGATGGTAGTTCATAAATATTCCAGTGTTGCACCATATGCAGCTGAAATTGACCAGAACACGTTAGCCATCACTTTGCCAATAGGCAGCATGATCTTGAATTTGTAAGTTCATGAGGAGCCTGGATGCTTCCATTCTATGCTTCCATACTTCATTTCTGGGGTTCTGTGATGAACCTATGTCTTGGCACCTGTGACAATGCATTTCAGAAAATCTTGGCTGTAAGTGGCATATTAATGCAGGAATGATGGGGTCCTTGAAAAAGACTCCAGGGACCCATTGTGCACATACTTTATGAAGTCCCAAATGTACAATCATTGTAGACACTTTTCCATGTGACAGACTCATGTCATATATCAGTTTGTTCACAGTCACTCATCTCTTCTCCAATATTGCACATTTGACACATATTTTGTTCACTGCCACACCTGTCATGGGTCTGCCATTCTGCACTGCATCACTAGTTGTCACTCATCTGGTTCAAAATTCTGTACACCATTTTGCCACATAGTGTTGATTCATTACATTGTCTCCATAAACTTCCACCAACTAGCGATGAATGTCCTTGACTGGCATCTGCTATGCATTCAGAAATTGTATCATAGCATGAACCTCCTATCTAGACCACTGTTCAATTTAACGCTCCATCTTTAACTTACGGATACTGTCTAGATGGTGCTGCACAGTGCTGTTATCTGTTATGGTGCTGCACAGTGCTGTTATCTGGTATGGTGCTGCCAAATATGGAAAATTCCCCAACCGTGCCAATTAGTCCAATATCACTTGAAATTATTAAAGCATTACATATTTTGTAAACTTAGTTTTGGAATGCCCCTCATATAATACCACCTATGGCTATGTTGCATGTTTCTCTAGAACCACATCTCTGTTGCTTACAGTGACTATTTGCTTATTGCCAAAACCTTGTTAGCATAGAGTAATAATGACTCTGAATAGCCGTGTAATATTATTTCCCATATTTGCCAATATCTTTTTTCATGTCCTAAAATGATGCATTAGTCTTTCCTTTCTTCATGTGATTTCAGCCACATGTTTGCCATCTATTGTTATTATTTCAATGTAATTGGATTTATTTACATGTGTCAGTGCATCTCTATGTACACAGATATCGTACTTTGCCATTTTCAACTTATTTAGTATTCTAATCATTTCTGCCTCTTACTGTTTTAATTTCTTTAATTTCTTGTTCACTGGTTTCTGCAAATAGCTTTTGCTTTCTGCAATGAACACCATGTTATCTGCATATCTCAAATTAGATATTTAGATCTCCTATTTTCATACCTTTCAAATCTGTAGTGCTCACACATTTTAATTTTATAATTATAGATGTAAATTTAGTAAACAGGAAACAGTGAACCTTACACATATTTGATGCTAAACAGTTGCTTCTCCTACTGCTCCATGACTTGAATCATGGTCATTCTGCCACTATTTTTCTTTCTCTTGTATCATAAGTCATCATCATTATTAGGTGCCATGCCGACTGGCGTTGGCTATTATGCTTCTCCAGAGTACCCGATCCTTCATGCAGGCCATCAGCTCAGTTGGTGATCTCCTCTCACATCATCCCATCAGACTGTCCAGTATCATTTCTCTTGGTCTTCCTCTTGATCTTCTTCCTTCTATTTTTCCTGTTGTTATAATATTTTCAATGCCTCCTCTTCTCATTGCATGTCCTATGAAAGTACATTGTCTCTCTCTTATCTTTTTGACAAGATTTGTTGTCTCTCCAGCTCTTCTCATACTTTCTTCATTAGTTATTTTTGCTGTCCAGGGGATTCGCAACATTCTTCTAATAAACCACATTTCTGCTGCTTCCAATGATTTTTGTGCAGACCTGCCTATTGTCCATGATTCACTTCCATATAACAAGATAAGTTCAATATAGCATTTTAGGACTCATTTTCTAACATTCATTGATAAGGATGTGTTGGATAACATGTTTCTCATTCTCTGAAATGCAGTCTTTGCTTGGCTTATTCTGTTCCTAATTTCTGTTCTGCATTTCCCATCTGAAGTTATTACTGCTCCAAGGTATTTGAATTTCTGCACCTGTTTTAGAATAGTTCCATTTAATTTTATACTGCATGTTGGTGGATTCTGTTTCTTAGATATAATCATAGTCTCTGTCTTTTTGATGTTCCAAGTAAGGCCTTTCTGTTCACTTTATTTGGCCACTTTATCCAAGAGATTTTGCAGGTCTTGTTGGTTCTCAGCTATCAGTACTGTGTCATCAGCATACTGAAGGTTGTTAATATTGTATCCTCCAATTTTTATGCCTGGTTCTGTGATAATCATTCTTAGAATATTCTTGGTGTACAGAGAAAAAAGGTCTGGAGATAGTACACATCCTTGTCGCACCCCTTGTTTTATAGGTTGATATTTTCCAGTTCTATTTTCAGCTCAAATTACTGCTTCTTGCTGCCAGTATACATGTTTTAAATCCTCAGGTCTTTGCTGTCTATATTGATGTCTTCAAGCATTTTAATAATTTCATTATGTTTCACCTTGTCGAATGCCTTGGTGTAATCAGTGAAGCATAAGCAGAGATATTTATGTACTTCTAAAGCTCTTTCTGTTAGTGTTCGTAAAGCATAAATGGCATTGTGTGTTCCCTTTCCTTCACTAAATCCAAACTGTTCATCTGCTATTTCCATTTTTATCTTTTTCCTTGCTCTTCTCATAATGATTCTCAGAAGTAGCTTCATTATGTGACATGAGAGGCTGATAGTCCAGTGGTCATCACATTCCTTTGCATCTGGTTTCTTTGGTAGTGCTATAAATGTGGACTTAAGAAAGTCACTGGGCATGTAACCACTGTTGTAAATGTCATTTAGTAACTTGGTTATTATTTTTATTCCTGTCTCCTCTAGTGCCTCTATTTCTTCTATTGATATTATATTATCAGGCCCAGTTGCTTTTCCTTTCTTCATGTGTTTGATGACATCTATGATTTCATCTTCAAGTATTGGCGGTCCATCACAGTTTGCAGTATCTGGTGTTAATTCTGGTCTTTCTCCTCCATATAGCTCACCGATGTACTCTGTCCACAATGTCTTCTTTTCCCATTAACATTTTACCTTCTTTTGATTTCAGGCATCCTGTGGTATATTTTGTTTTCTTGCCTGTGAGTTCACTAATTCATTTGTGCATGTTTTTGCTGTCTTTATTATGAGACTCCTCTATCTGTCTGCACTGTTCATTTAACCACACTTCCTTTGCTTCTCTGCATTTGCATCTTATTTCTTTATTTATCTTGCTATATTTTTCTTAGTTATTTTTACGCCTCCTCCTCCTTAACAGTTTGGTGGATAGAATCTCTTGACATTGCCCATTGTTCATCTATACTATTTATCTTTGCTATTGCATTGTATCTATTTGTTATAATAACTTTGTATTGTTCTCGCAGTTCTTGGTTATTTTTAAGGAGTTCTGTATTCAGTTTGATGTTTCTCACTTTTCTGCATGCTTTCTTTAGCTTTATTCTAATTTTTCCACAGAGTGGGTCATGGTCACTATTGCATCTGGCTCCTGTAATGGTTTTTGTTGTCAGTAATGCATTGCAGAATCGTTTGTTGATTAATATGTAGTCTATCTGGTTAAAAGTCTTTTTGTCTGGGCTGCACCACGTTGCCAGTCTTCGGGGATGTTGTTTAAACCAAGTGTTTCCTACAACCATGCTATGTATTCTTGCCTATTCAATTAATTTACTACCTCTGTCATTCCTCTCCCCCAGTCCGTAGTCACCAACGATGTCTGAAGTTCTTCCTTCACCAACTTTGGCATTAAAATCTCCCATGACTTAACTTCATGTGACTTTGTGTGTTTTAGGGCTGTCTTTATGTCATTATAAAATAGCTGTACATCTTCTTCAGAACTTTCAGATATTGGAGTGTACACTTGCATAATATTTATGTTTATTGGTCATCCTTTCAGTTGGGCTACAAGGACTTGGTCCGACATGTTCAAATATCCTACAGTTGTCCTTGCTGTTTGTTCATGAAATATTATTCCTACTCCTCTCTCACTTCCTGAATATATTATTGTATATTTATCAGAGTTTATCTTCCCTGCACCTGTCCATCTAACTTCACTCATTCTTAATATGTTGATCTTCATCCTTTCCATTTCCCTCTTTACATTTTCTATTTTTCCAGCCTGGAATAAAGTTCTAAGATTCTATGTTGCTATTGTGAACTTGTTAGTTTTACCACCAGTAGCTTGATGATGATCTGGCCTCACCTGTGGTTTCTGAGCTGCCCTACCGGATAAGGCTGTTCCAGAGGAACATCCATTAATGTCGTTCATGACAAATCTATTACTCTGAATAAACATAATTGTTCTTGGGAGCTACACCAGTGGTTTCCCATTGCTTTCTGCTGGTTTGTGTATGGACTCTCCACTAGCCTTTGGACTCCCTGTCCTACCCGCAAGGCAGCGGGAGTGAGAGGTTTTAAGGCACCTCTTACCCACCTGGTATTCCTTTCACTGAGCACCTGAGGCACTTTATAGGAGTAGTAGAGCCACCTACTACCCCACCTCGCTCTCTGAATCTACTGCCAGTTTGTCCACACCTGCTTATTTGGTAAATCCTTATTCACAGGGATCCTCCATATCTGGAGGACTTTCACCATCTGCCACCTGTGATGCACTGGGTTGAGGATGGTCACCCCAGCTTTACCCAGGTATCTTAAGTGCTTTATCTTATTTTATTAGGCTAACCATGCACCACTGGGCTTTGTCATTATATAGTTAGAAGAAATCAAGCAGCAGAACATATGCTTGTCTTACTTATTTTATTTCTTAACATTTTCTTATTGCTGCTTGTTGGTTCGAGGATGTGTTTTAGTAATTTTCATATTCTTACCACCTAAATGTATTTTTTAAAGCATTTTTTATACATCTTCATGACTCACTCTTTTGGAAGTTTTTGTGTAACTGATTAAGCACAAATGAACATATTTTCCCAGTGATCATTCTACGAGGGAGAATCAAAAAGTAAAATCAATATACCCTTTAATACCAGCAGCTCTGAGCTACTGTATCACTCTTGTATCACTCTCTCCTCTTTCCACTGTTCCCTCTCTCCCCCCTCCTTATTTACGACCCACCTATCACAAGTCTCCATTTAAACATTCCCTACACTCCACCATGCACATTTCTGAACACAGCCTCTTACAAGCCACAGCTTCTTACAAGTCACAGCTAAGTGCTCCATTCATTTTATTTTATTCTATTTTTTCCATTCCTATTTTTTACATGGCATTCATGTCTTCTTCTTCTTCTTCTTCTTCGTTCGCATTGTCTATCTATACCTGCAGTCCTCTCTCTTGGATAAATGTCACTGTTTTTTGTAATTCATGTATGGAACCGTAGAGCTTATCTTCTTTAGTGGTTTCACTGGGCCAGTAATTATTTCTCAGTGTTTCATAGTTGGTGCAGTTCTGGAGGATATGTTCAACAGTTTGGGGCACCTGAGCACACGTACAGAGAGTGGTAGTACCAACCTTAAACTTTGTATACATATGACTTCAGAGTCGGGTGTGTCCTGTTCAGAGACGGAAGATGGTGACTTGTTCCTTTCTGTTTAGCATGTGATAGTCATCATGTGGTGGTGTTTGTGGCTTCCTGTAGGTTTTTATCATGCTTTTCTTCTGATTATAGGTGATTGGTATGTCTGGTTGCTCCATTTCAGTGCCCTCTTTGGCCAGATGGTCAGCTTTCTCATTGCCTGGTATCCCACAGTGGGAGGGAATCCAGTGCAAAGTGACTCCATGTTGTAAGCCAATTTTTGACAAGGCATCCTTAAGGTCTGGTAGTTTGTTGCACTGAAGAGCTTCCAGTACTGATCTTGCATCTGTGAGAATTACTACAGGACATGTATCAATTCTGGAGTCTGATAGTTTTTCAACTGCAGCAATAATTGCCCTAACTTCTGCATCAAAGTTGTTGCAGTATTTACCAGTGGGTATGGAAATCTTGTCAGAGATGTTGTTGGATATTCAATATGTGCTCCTGCCCCTCCATTCTTTATGGCATTGTGTGCAGATCCGTCTGTATACACACGTATCCAGGTGTCACATGAATATTTGTCATCTAGAACACTAAGTGTGGCTGTTGACTTTACAAGGCTGCTTTGCATCTCACCATTCTGCACACTTTTCACTTCAGTCTGAATAGTTATTTGTGTATAATCTGCTTCTTTCCATGGTGTATGCTCTGGTACAGATGATAATGGAGTGACTACAGTTGGAAGGTCAGGTATCAGCTTACGCATACGCTTGGCCTGGTGAATGAAGCTGCTTCTTTTAAGCCAGCTTAATGCCAAGTTATTGAATCTCTCCTTCAGGGGATGGCTTACAGAGCTAAGGAATTTCTCTCCCATGGTCATGACCTTTGTGTCTCTACGTTCCTTTAGCGCTTGAACACCAGCTATTTTCTGCATTTATACTATTGATGTGGACCTAATGGCACCTGTGATAATCCGTAGTGACTGATTTTGAACCTTGTCTAGATTATGCAGCATAGTGTTTGATGCTGTGCACCAAGATGTTGAGCCATATTCTAAATGTGGTAGAATACTTTGCTGATATACATTCTTGAGGATTCTTTCACTAGCTCCCCATGTGGTTTCCAAGTCAGTTTTGAGTCAAGAGTCACTCCTAAGTAAGTGGGTTGGTTGTCCATCCTTAAGGATATTTCATTTACAAAGATCTTACCTGCTTTCTGTTTAGATGAGAGAGTGAACAGAGTGGTACTTGATTTCTCTGTGTTGATACTTACACACCATTTGTTTGTCCATGATGTCAAGATGTCTGCTGCTCTTTGGAGTCTCTGTGTAGCAACTGTCGCATATTCATCTGTACACCACATGACCAGATCATTTGCATACAGTGCCACTTTGATTCCATAGGGAAGTTCCTTGACCAGGTCATTAATGAATACAAGGAATAGTGTAGGCGAAAGGACTCCTCCTTGTGGTACACCGTGTCGCAGAAGTACTTTCTGGCTTTTGTGACCATCCATTGCTACTCTAGCTCTTCTGTTGTGTAAATAGGACTTTATCCAATTGTACAGTCTTCCATTCACATTGCAGTTTCTTAGTTTCCACAGCCGACCTTTTTTCCATACTTTATCATGCTGCTAGTACAAGGTTTTTCTCTTGGAATGCATCCTCAGTCTCTTGAGAGAGATAGGTCACTTGATCTTCCGTACTGTAGTACTGCCTAAATCCTGCTTGTTGTGGAACGAGAAGGTTTTCACTTTCTAGGTACCATTTTAGCCTCAGGTCAATGATGCGTTCCATCGTTTTGCATAGGCAGCTAGTGAGACTGATTGGCCTGTAGCTGGAGGCAGTATCACTGTTTTTCCCTGGCTTTAGCAGTGGTACCAGTGGTATCTTCCTTCCAGATTTGAGGTAACTTACCTGTGCTCCAGCACATATTGAAAATATCCAACAGCTTTCCCATTGCTGCCATTCCCAGGTTCTTGATCATTTCATTGGACACTCCATCTGGTCATGGTGATTTCCTTGGTTTCAGTTTACTAACTGCTAGGTCTAACTCGCTGCGTGTGATTGGTGCATCCATGACCTCCACTTTTCTGACTTGTTCCTCTTCTTTCTGTGGGTCAATGCGCACTGCACGCTCTTTCTCTGGATGGATATCAATGTTGCAGTCCTGTGCAAACATGCGAGCAAAATGATCTGCTACCTGCTTACCTGTAAGAGTTTTCCCATCCTCTATTAGTGTAATCTTTGTACTTCTTCCAGTACTCTCATCATTTAACTGTTTGATTAGTTTCCACAGTTTCCTTCCATCCTTTTCAAAGTTTAGGGACTCTGTTTTCTCTCTCCAACTTTCCTGTCTGGCTCTCTGAAATTTGGCCTTAGCATGTTGGTAATTATTGTGGTGTTCTTGGCATGGTCTATTTTCTGCTTGCTTTCGAGCTGTTTCCATGTCATCATGTAGTTTTCCCAGCTCACTAGACCAGTATGGTTTATAGTCCCTGCGAGCTCCTCTGGGAATGGTTTCACGAGCGGCTTGAAGGATACAAGCATTGAATTCCTTCACTATGCTGTTAATATCCTTACCTTCTATGGACAGCTGTCCCACCAGGATACCTGTACGATGTCTGTACATTGTCCAGTTTGCTTTTTTATAGTTCCATCTGGGGAGAGGGCTACTGGTATTAAGGAGTTCATTTTCTATTGTCAGGAAGACTGGTCGATGGTCGCTACCTCCAAGTTGTTTTCCAACTTCACGTGTAATGTTCCACTTCAGATCTGGAGAGTGGAATGCCAGATCTGGTGTTGAGGTTGTACGCCAAGCCCTTGAGTAAAATGGGGGATCCATTGGCTGGTTGATCAGGTGAAGTCCATTATCATCCTGCCAGCTCTCAACTTGCTCTCCTCTCTTGTCTATGTGGTCATAGCCCCAGCTCTGGGAATGGCTGTTAAAATCACCACAGACCATCAGTCTCTCTTTGTGTGGGATTGTTTCTAAAGCAAGCGGGCGGTCATTAGGACAGTAATAGTTAAGGAGGTGGAAATCTGTATTACTACTTTTTAGATGGATCATCTGATATTCGGCTCCTTCAATGAACACTCCCACCTGACATGCGCTGATGTTATTCTTAACAAGTGTGAGTACTCCTCCTTTTCTTCTGTCCTGTCGGTCTGATCTAAAACACTGGTAGCCTCTGATTTTAAAGGCGGCATCTTTGGTTAGGTGTGTCTCCTGTATGCAGCATATACTTACCTGCTCTGCAAAAAGTATGTTCTCTAGGTCCACCTTTTTGCTATAGCCATCTCTAACACTGCTGACACCCTCAGCATTCCACTGCATTATTTTAAGCTCTTGCGTTTTGGCAGTTTTCTTCCGTTGTATTTTTTGGCCAGTAGCTCTACTCTCATGTCTCCTGACTCCACAAGACGAACTGAGAGGACCTCCAGTAGCATTGGGTGGACCCTTTCGAGGCAGGGGGCCCGGCACTGCACCTGCCTGGTTAGTCTTCACAGAGCGAGCACCATGTTTGAATACTGCAGATAGAGACATTCATTAGCGTGCGTGTTACCCTGATTTTTGCGATGTGCCTTTTGGCTGGGTAACTCCGACTTCAACACCTTTCCTTGCTAGGGCAGACTGTGGTCTTGCTCGGACTGCCATGAAGACAGTGTGGCTGGCCTGGCCAAAACTTTGTTTTCCAGCCTCTGGTGGCTGTATGTAAGTCCCTTCTCCATGTCAGATGGTTTGGAGACAGTTCCACAAAGACACTCTGACTTTGAGATGAGGAACCTGATGAGTGCTTCAACGATATCCATTCCCCGCCGCCTATAGTCTGCTGGCTCTGTTTTGTTTACATCATTCTGATAGCCATTGTTGTAAAGACCTATAGGCTTGTCACGTCCTGGATTCATTGGTTTCACACCAGGCTTCCCTCATCCCAGCCAGAGATCTCCATGTCCGAATCCGTCCACCAACCTGACATTACATTTTACAAAAATAACAGTTACAATTAGTGTTGAGTGCTACAAGTTTCTGAGCTACAGAAGTAGGTCAGAGTTTTTAAGCAAACAGATCTATGTTCCCTGTCTCACAAACACTATGTTAAGATAAGTGTGCTCTTAACACAGTTGTTCCCAGGGGAGGCATTCATGTGAATTTATATTTTATCTTCTCTCTCTATTTCTTCGTCCTGTGTATACACACTATGTATGATTAAAGTTCACACCGAAACATCACAACTATGTGCTCATTAAGTAATAAAGCTGTTTGTACTTTTTTCCTAGTTTATATATTTTGTTATCATAGCTTTACTTTGTGTATAGTTATATACTTAGTTTTATATACTGATACATTAATTATTCATAGTAAACCGTATTTTACAAATTTTCAGCAAAATTTTTATTTTATTCTGCAATATTTTTTTTCTTGTAGGTGAAAATCTCAAACTGGAATCATCTGCTCACAGTTCCATGTGGCCAGGTTGGTGACTAATTAGGATGTGGCTTCGTCAGTGAATAAACTATTCCCCATTTTGGCAGAGCCATATAGAGCCCATACACATGAGTCTAAACACCTTCTTCTTCTTTGTTCTCATTGTCTATCTATATCTGCAGTCCTGTCTCTTGGACAAATGTCACTGTTTTTTGTAATTCATGTATGGAACCATAGAGCTTATCTTCTTTAGTGGTTTCACTGGGCCAGTAATTACTTCTCAGTGTCTCGTAGTTGGTGCAGTATTGGAGGATATGTTCAACAGTTTGGGGCACCTGGGCACATGTACAAAGAGTGGTAGTACCAACCTTAAACTTTGTATACATATGACTTCGGAGTCAACTGTGTCCTGTTTGGAGACAGAAAATGGTGACTTGTTCCTTTCTGTTTAGCATGTGATAGTCATCATGTGGTGGTGTTTGTGGCTTCCTGTAGGTTTTTGTCATGCTTTTCTTCTGATTATAGGTGATTGGTATGTCTGGTTGCTCCATTTCAAAGCCCTCTTTGGCCAGACGGTCAGCTTTCTCATTGTTTGGTATCCCACAGTGGGAGGGAATCCACTGCAAAGTGACTCCATGTTGTAAGCCAATTTTTGTCAAGGCATCATTAAGGTCTGGTAGTTTGTTGCACTGAAGAGCTTCCGGTATTGATCTTGCATCTGTGAGAATTACTATGGGGCATGTATCAATTCTGGAGTCTGATAGTTTTTCATTTGTGGCAATAATTGCCCTAACTTCTGCATCAAAGTTGTTGCAGTATTTTCAGTGATGTTGTTTGGATATTCAGTATGTGCTCCTGCCCCTCCATTCTTTATGGCATTGTGTGCAGATCCGTCTGTATACACACATATCCAGGTGTCACATGGATATTTATCATCTAGAACACTAAGTGTGGCTGTTGATCTTACAAGACTGCTCTGCATCTCACCATTCTGCACACTTTCACTTCAGTTTAAATAGTGTATAATCTACTTCTTTCCATGGTGTATGCTCTGGTACAGATGATAATGCAGCGACTACAGTTGGAAGGTCAGGTATCAGCTAACACATACGCTTGGCCTGATGAATGAAGCTGCTTCTTTTAAGCCGTCTTAGTGCCAAGTTATTGAATCTCCCCTTCAGGGGATGGCTTACAGAGCTGAGGAATTTCTCTCCCATGGTCATGACTTTTGTGTCTCTACGTTCCTTTAGCGCTTGAACACCAACTATTTTCTGCATTTCTACTATTGGTGTGGACCTCATGGCATCTATGATAATCCGTAGTGACTGATTTTGTACCTTGTCTAGATTATGCAGCACAGTGTTTGATGTTGTGCACCAAGATATTGAGCCATATTCTAAATGTGGTAGAATACTTTGCTGATATACATTTTTGAGGATTCTTTCACTATCTCCTCATGTGGTTCCACTCAGTTTTCTTATATGGCTAGTTTTCTTCTGGCTTTTGCTTCTGCATTGCTGATATGTTGTTTCTAGGTCAGTTTTGAGTCAAGAGTTACTCCTAAGTAAGTGGGTTGGTTGTCCATCCTTAAGGATATTTCGTTTACAAAGATCTTCCTGCTTTCTGTTTAGATGAGAGAGAGTGAACAGAGTGGTACTTGATTTATCTGTGTTGATACTTACACACCATTTGTTTGTCCATGATGTCAAGATGTCTGCTGCTCTTTGGAGTTTCTGTGTAGCAACTGTCGCGTATTCATCTGTACACCACATGACCAGATCATCTGCATACAGTGCTGCTTTGATTCCATAGGGAAGTTCCTTGACCAGGTCATTAATGAATACCAGGAATAGTGTAGGTGAAAGGACTCCTCCTTGTGGTACACCGTGTCGCAGAAGTAATTTCTGGCTTTTGTGACCATCCATTACTACTCTAGCTCTTCTATTGTGTAAATAGGACTTTATCCAATTGTACAGTCTTCCATTCACATTGCAGTTTCTTAGCTTCCACAGCAGACCTTTTTTCCATACTTTATCAAAGGCTTTCTTTAGGTCTATCCATGCTGCTAGTACAAGGTGTGGAATGCGTCCTCAATCTCTTGAGAGAGATAGGTTACTTGATCTTCTGTACTGTAGTACTGCCTAAATCCTGCTTGTTGTAGAATGAGAAGGTTTTCACTTTCTAGGTACCATTTTAGCCTCAGGTCAATGATGCGTTCCATTGTTTTGCATAGGCAGCTAGTGAGACTGATTGGCCTGTAGCTGGAGGCCATATCACTGTTTTTCCCTGGCTTTAGCAGTGGTACCATGCTTGCTTCCTTCTAGATTTGAGGTAACTTACCTGTGCTCCAGCACATATTGAAAATATCCAATAGCTTTCCCATTGCTGCCATTCCCAGGTTCTTGATCATTTCATTGGACACTCCATCTGGTCCTGGTGATTTTCTTGGTTTCAGTAGTCTAAAGACCTAATTTGCACTCCATTCAAAAGTGAAGAATGGTAATGCAAACTTAACTAATGACTTTACATTTTTTTTAGCCAGTTGACTCAGTAACTTTACTACAGCTTAGTATTGTTAATATATCAAACTCTTGGAAAATACTTGTTTCAGTGGTACCATTCTCCTGTTTGGTGTCAGACATATTTAATTTGAATCCACAGTCTGCTTAGTTTTGCCATGTTTTATCTTAATACTATATTATCTGTTTACTTTAGTGAAGCAGAAAAACCTAGGGTGTTTGTAGATCGGTCCATCAAACTGAAAACTTTATATCATTAGCCCCTTGCATGCTACTCCAGTGACTGTAATATCACATACATTGTTTACTGAGAGAAAAATATTATTTAAGGTTTAGAGTATGATTTCCAGCTTCAAAGGGCCTAATGGCCACAACTGTATTCATGAGTCAAGTGGAATGCAGCATCTAAATCAGCCAGTTTTTGCCAGATAACCTAAGGGAATTTTACTTTTTTTCTACAGTGCCAGCTAGAGCTATGATGATTTCTTTCTGTTGCAGCATAATAATAAAATTCATATCGTGGGTAACAATATTAATTTTAATAAAATAAAATGCATTTTCATAATAACTTTGGAGACCAGAAAAAAGGCCTGATGGGCTGTTAGTGGATACTCCCAGTTTAGAATGATGATTTAAGTTTGAATTTGTATATCTTATCTTCTTATATCTTATATCCTTCCCGTGCCGTTAAACGTCACATAGGGCTCGCAAAGTAGTTCGTCAATTTTTCCTGTCTTCGGCGAGTCTTTCAACCTCATCAAAGGATTTTATGCCTGTTAACTTGGCCTCTCTTAATAATGTCCTCTTCAGAGTTTCACGCGGTCTGCCTCTTTTTCTTCCGCCTGTTGTGTTCCACTTGATAGCTTGTTTTGGGATTCTCTGATTATTTCTTCTCATCAAGTGACCAACATATGTCCATCTCCTTTTCCTGATCACCCATGAGACTGGTTGTTGTTCAGTCATCTGTCTTATCTCTGCATTGTTCTTGAATTCATTCCACTTGATGCCGAGTATTTTCCTTAAGCATTTGTTTTCAAAAGAGTCTAATTTCTTTTCTATTTCTTTAGTTGTTTTCCAGCTTTCGCATGCATAAATGAGGGTGGATATTACATTTGAATTGAATAGTCTTAACTTGGTTTTTGTGCTTATAACTTTTGAAATCCATATGTTCTCAAGATTCTTGAAGATTGATGCTGCTTTTGCAATTCTGATCCTAACTTCCTTTCTAGTGTCACCATCCTGGTCTATGTAGCTGCCAAGGTATGCAAATTGATTGACTTCTTCAATATCTGTCCCTTCTATGTGTATTTTTCCATTTTGATTTATGGGAATTTTCATTATTTTTGTTTTGTCCTTGTTAATTTCAAGTCCTATTTTGCTAGCCAGTGAAGACAGGCTATCTGTTTTTTCTTGCATGGAATTCACATTATTACTGATAATAACTTGTAATTACTGATAATAATTTGTATAACACTTTTAAAAATAGCAAGGATGCCTACATGTTTCTGTCCAAAGTTACCATATGAACTGAATGGTCTAATGCTATGTTTCTCAATCTTCTTTTCACCCCTCCTGACCTTGCTTGTTTCTATGGTTCTCCCCCCACCCCTCCTTCACCACCTTGCCCTTGCACCAGGTCCCATTATTGGTGAAAAAAATCCTTATGCTTGCTTTGTAAACAGACTAAATTTGTTCTATTTATACTACTTTTAACAATGAAGTTTACAGCACATAATTACATACACAGTTGTATTGTTGGTGTAATTTATTGTTTGTTCAATGTGACCCTTGAGCTTGGTGAAGTAATGGAAGTTTTTTTGCCTGTGGCTTCAGATGGATCTGCTGCCAGTCAAAGCATAGCTGGTTGTAACTCCTTGAAACCAATCACACAGAAGTGTATAATTTTCATTTGTCACTGAAAATGAAATAACGCATTCCATGAATATAAAATGAACCAAAGCTGCACTGTGACTGTTTCAAAAGTCTCAACAGCATGTTTAGTGTGTGACAGTTAAGTTTTGTTAAGGCAGTTTTGTTGTAATGCTGCAAAGTTGTACACACATTTGTTTTGAATATTACATTGTGTGAGAAACAAAATCCGAGGGTTATACCAAATGTCGTGAGCAAAAATTTTTGAAAAATCAGAAGTTATAGATTGAGAAAATATAAATGTATCACCTTATCTGCATCCTGTGCACTTCATGTAGAGGTCACATGACATCACCACCATGTGTCATGTCACCACGCGAAGCAGAAACAAAATAGCGGGTGCTGAAGTTTCGTTTTGTCAATGTGCTGTTATTGAGTTCCTCGTTAAAGAGGAAATCCTCGTTGTTGAAATGCACCAAAGACTTCAACTTGCTTATGGAGATGTATGTATGGGTGCTAGCAGTGTTAGGAGGTGGGTTAAAAATTTAAAAGATGGAAACACCAGCATCCAAGATATGCCTCGCAGCAGTCGCCCTCGAACTGCCTCCACTGAACGCAATGTGGAAATGGTTGACATCATTAAAGAAGACAGACGTGTCACAGTATCTGAAATCGCTGTAAAATAGGACACAATGCAGTACAGGAAATGACTGAAACCCTAGGCTATTGTGCCCGCTGGGTTCCATGTTTGTTGACTGAAGATCAGAAATCTGTGAGAAAAACCATCACTCAACTGAGGAAATTCAGATAATAGGTTGGGAAATTCTTCCACACCCTGCCTATAGCCCCAACCTGTCACCCAGTGATTACAATCTTTTCAGTTTTGTGAAAGAACAAATGCGAGGCCATCACTACAACACAGGAGAGAATGTCCAGAAAGCAGTGCATTTGTGCCTGGAATGGAATTCTTTCGGAAGGGTATTTTCAAACTTGCAGAACGATGGGAAAAATGTGTGCAGAGAAATGGAGATTATGTTGAAAAGTGAAGAAAAGGATGCAGATTACGGTGATACATTTATATTTTTTCTATCTATAAATTCTGATTTTTAACAAAATATTTGCTCTCAACTTTCGGTATGACCCTTGTATTATTCATCATCCAAATGTTATGTGAAAAGAAGTACCTAGGTGTTTAGATCTTGTGCCATCATCACTGAGTACTATAATGTTAGCGCGATGCAATTATAGTGACCAAATGCCTTCGGGAAGTCAGCTAAAAAGAAAAAAATGAATATAAAGCCCCAAGCAAATGAAGAACTGGAAAAGATCCTAGTCAAGTGGTTTCAGTAGGTCTGAGCAAATAATGTGCCAATCAATGGTTCCATCTTAACAGAGAAAGCATATGAAATTGAAATAGCACTAAGATTAAATATTGAAAACTTTAAAGCCTATAATGGTTGTCATCATCATTTTAAAGAACAACATGGAATTGGTTTGTGAAGCATCTGTGGGGATAGTACAAGTGTAGACAAAGAAAGTATTGATTGTTGGAAAGATGACACACACTGTAAATGAGTGGTAGATTATCCATTAGTCTGATGAAGATTAAGTCTAGGGTCTAGGGAAGGGGGCCAGGTATCAAGTGTAGCATAGCCTTGTAAGTAATGATTATTGTTGTTGTTACAATTATTGATGAATATGATTATGAAAATATACTGTAAAGAAAATAGTAACATTGATAAGTAACAGAGAAAAATGGAGAGGAAAGGAAGAGAAAGGTACAGAACTTCCATGACACCAGAACAAGATGCGGACAAAAGTAAACAGTGGAAACAGTGAATAGAAAAATATGAGACTCAGTGACGCTGACATGTAGGAAAGACAAAAAAAGGATGCCAGAAAGTTGGATGGTCCAGTGATAACAATGCAATGACTGGATGTTGACACGAGTAAACAAAATAGAAAAGACAAATAGAAAAGGCATACACAATGAAAAGTGAGGACACAATAAACCTCCAACATGAAATAGCAAGATAATGACTTAGGTAAATAACAATTGTATAGACGGAGTTGATACTTGACACGTGTTGTGATGCAATTACACACAGTTTTTAAATAAAAGAGTGACCAACTCGGCCAGCAGACCAATTAAATATTTAGAGGCGTGGCCTATGGGACAATTGACTTACGACATATAAGTCACGGGTCAGTTTGAATGACGGACAATCAGAACGCTCATGGGAACCAGTGGACATCTGAAGGGTGGAGTCAAAATACTTATTGGTTAATCTACCAAGCTGCACTTGAAGATAAAAAGGAGACAGGAGACAGGAACAGGATGAAGAAAGAAGGGGAACCAAGGGGGGGAAACGAGGAAGAAGAAGAGACAGAGGAGGGAGCCCGAAGAGAGAAGAACAAACAATCAGAGAAGAGCAGCAGAAGGAGAACACAAGCCAGAGAAGACATGAGGGAGAAAGAAGATGTGGGTAACGACAGTTGGAATAGATGGACAATTAGAGCAATAGATACTCAGGAAAGCAGTTTTGAAGAAGTAGTTTTACGACAGATTGAATCTGTGTATCAAGTGGTTCAAGTAATATGAATAGTTGTTACTTTGAAACTTCGAGTACAGTGATTTAGTCATGTAACTGATTGACCACATGTTGCAGATGGAATATAGTACAGTTTAGAATTGTCCTCTTATCAAATGTGTAGAATATTGTGAAATAAGGGAACATTGAGAAATGCTGCATGTAGAATATAGTAGTTGATACTGATGTGTTTCAACGACGAAACTAACTAAGATTATGTCATATTGCATCTTAGTACAAATGATATTGTGAATTCTAAGTCGAATATCTTATTAGCCAGAATTAAATGAATTCTGTAGAGAACATTTCATCGGACTTCCTCTGATTTAGTGAAGTGTAATGTTTGTGAAACCTAATCTAAAACAACAGAAATATGAATGTGTGTGAAGATAGAGTCGGTATTAATCAAGAACATCTTCTTTAGTCAGAAATATATCATTAACAATTGAAAATATTAATCTGGTGCCATCAGTTATACAAGGACACAAATCAGGACACAAATACTGTCAGAGGGAATGGAAGTGAGGAACCATTTAGGCCTACTAAGTTTAGCCGAAAGACCCAGGTGGTGGTTAATCTGCCAGTCGTTAAAAAGTATGAGCTGAAAAACATTTTCAGTACTGATAAAACAGTGCTGAAAACCCCTTTCTTTAATTTACTGCAGCAAATCGACAAATTCTGCTCTTCATCCGTAGATGTCCTTTTTATCCTTTAGATGCAAGGTTTTGGAAGACTGTGATGGTAAATTTCTTCCCTGGTGGTGGTGGTGGCAGATCTCCCAGCTGCTATGAGCTAGAAGCACTTGGCAGCTGATGACATAGTTAAGAAATTCACTGCCCTTTGTAGTTGTTCAGCTTTGGAATATAGACAGTTGTGAACTGTAAGGTGTCTTGAAAGCTGTTTTGTTCACAGTTCATCTAGTCTGGGAGATTTAAGTAGGAAATATTTAGCTGTTTCCTCTTCATTATAACAGTATCTGCAATTTAGACTGATTTTTCTTGATTTTGCTTAGCTGTTTGTTTAGGGTGATATGATTTGATTATAGCCCAAAAATGATGCTTTGGTTTTGTCTGTTTGTATGACTCCTCATGTGGGTCAGGTTATGTGTTTGTACAGTATTCCTGGTATTCACTTCATTCCACATGTTCAGCCATTCTTCTGTAGTGATGCTTTGAAGGATTTGCTGGACTGTATGGTAGGATACTTCTTTGTTTTGTTGGGGCCACAGTTAACCCTGTTTGGAAGATTGTCTGCCTTTTCAAAATAATGGATTCCATAGTGACTTGGTATCCACTGCAGTGTGACCGATATATTAATATTTTTTTTACAGTTTCATTACTAATTGTGCATCTGATGAAATGAGTTCCTGGTTGTTGATGGTTGTTACAGCTGACTGGGAATATGAGAAAATTACAATATCCTGGGGCTCAGCTATTCCACTCTCAAGATCAATCCAGATTTTGTTCAGGTCTTCTCAGTGGCAATTACCTCTACAGTGTAATTAAAGCAGAATTCTCCACATGGTCTTTGTATTTGTGGATAGTCTTCTGTGTTCAGTGTAGGATGTTCTATTATTGCATCATAACCAACATTCACTGTGCCTTTGAAAGATGCACCATCAGTGTAAACATGAATGGCATTTTGATAGCTGTCAGTGACCTCATAGAATAATATAACAATGTTTCTGCACTTAGATTCCTGGCATTTTTACTTTCTGATATTTGTTACTTTTGGTCTTTGATGATTCCGAAGTGGGGCTATGTTGGAAGAATGATTGAGGGATCTTAAATTTCTAGACAGATACAGCTGATGGGCTAGTTTTTTTTTTTTTTGCTGCTTCCATATTTTTCCTGAATCTACTTTATGGTTTCCATTTGTCTGCTTTCATCCTGGTGGTTTTCTCTGTGATATTGTTCATGATTTTATATGACTGATCTTGATCTTCATGTATTTAGTGATTCTGTGTTAGCATCTATTTCACATGGACTACTAGGAGTTGATCTCATTCCTCCACAAACAAGATCCAGGGCTTGGTTCTGGACCATGTCTTTTCTCTCATTTGTTGAGTGGCTAGCAAAGATCTGTAGCAGTCTGTTGTGGATCTCACATGACCAATGTATAACTGTCTTATAGTTCTTTCATCTGCACCCCATTTATTGCTGGCAATCCTTTTGGTAAAGAAAAGGTCATCTTGTCCTGCCTTAGAGGCACATAGGGATGTGGTGTTAGTGCCCATATTTTCCTTGACCTGTCAGCACACTTGAGGGTAATATGGTCAATATCACGCCTGGCCACCTTTCCTTCCTCAACTCCAGAAGAAGTTGGGTACCCATTTCTACAGCTGGGTGACTGAGGAGTTTTAATTTCTATGTTGTTTTGATTATTGTTTTATAGTTTGTGGCTTCATTGTCAGGCATGTTAGCTGTGTATGTTAACCATTTCCACTTATAGTGGACTACTGTCTTTTTCCAGAAGTTTACCATGTTAGCTTCAAGCAGCTATAACTAGGTTTTATTGACTTTATAAATCAGTCTGTGGTATTTATGTGAAGCTGATATCAGCCTTTGTTGTTCACACTTCAGTGTCTGTATTTTTAATAGTTTTAATAATGTGTAAAATCAGAATGAATAAATGAGTACTTCATGAAGCGTTAGATAGAAGTATATATTATGTTTTATTTATTTTAATTCGTGTTTTCTTTTTTTCAGAACTCCTAAACATTTTTCTAGGAAGTAGCAAATCACTTTTAGTAAAGCTGATCTAGTAAGCAAAAACCCAACCCAGCTGTGACTCTTTTAGCAGTTTGATTTAGAAATTTGACATGAGACTCAAGACTTGAATGACCTGAATGCATCTCTGGATAAATGGAGAATGATGCTATGCATTTTACAAATCCAAGGTTCTGTCAACATTTCTACAAGGCTCTAAAACATGGAAACTTCATGCAAAAGATGACAGTCTCTTATTGGCTGTGAAGGACAATGTCTGCAAAAGATCTTCCAAATGTAACTGTGATTTTTAAAAAAAAATAAAGAGATGGAAGTTAAATGGGGCACATGCTAAAGTAGAAGGAAAGGCTTGCTTATGCTTCTGAAATATTAAATTCTTAACATCAAAGGGAGAAGAAGAAAAGAAGCACAAATATTTAAGAACTGTTTAAAATACAAATCTAGAGTGAACTCAGTTCTCTGGTCCAGAACATATGTGTAAATGTATTTGTTCATGCATTATGCTCCACAAATAACTGAAGTGCAGGAAAAGATGGACTGAAAATGCAATGTGTTCATCTCCTAATCCTTTGTCATCATTACAAATTGACCTGGAATCTTCTTTTCAGTTCTTAAGTGATTTTTTAAAAAGTTTCTGTTGTGAAATATTAGAAACACTCATCTTGTATGGTCTGATGAATTATTAATCTTTTGCATTAAGTAAAACACTTAATGCAAAAGATTAATAATTTTAAAAATAAAAATAAACATTAATAATTATAATATTTAAATTAATAACCCGTATGACTTTTCACATATGAAATGATTACTGATGGTCAATGATGTTGAATCAGCCTGTCATTTTTTTTCACATTCTAACAATTCTTGTTTTTTCCCCCTCTATCTTTTCTCATTTTATTTAGGATCATGGTGAATGTGACTATGCTGATCTTGTCAAGGATGTTGACTTTATTCAGGATACTTTGGTAAGGTATTATTTACCCACACATAATATGAAAACTGCCTAAATAAACTGTTTTAGCCAACATAAACTTTTAAAACATCATATTAATAGTACTGTTATTTGTAAGATTTCCTTATATTTGTTATGATATGCAGAATTTTGTCGCATTAAATTAAATGCATGTATTGTAGGCAGCGTAATATCCACCCTCATTTATGCATGCGAAAGCTGGAAAACAACTAAAGAAGTAGACAAGAAATTAGACTCTTTTGAAAACAAATGCCTAAGGAAAATACTCGGCATCAAGTGGAATGAATTCAAGAACAATGCAGAGATAAGACAGATGACTGAACAACAACCAGTCTCATGGGTGATCAGGAAAAGGAGATGGACATATGTTGGTCACTTGATGAGAAGAAATGATCAGAGAATCCCAAAACAAGCTATCAAGTGGAACACAACAGGCGGAAGAAAAAGAGGCAGACCGCGTGAAACTCTGAAGAGGACATTATTAAGAGAGGCCAAATTAACAGGCATAAAATCCTTTGATGAGGTTGAAAGACTCGCCGAAGACAGGAAAAATTGGCGAACTACTTTGCGAGCCCTACGTGATGTTTAACGGCACGGGAAGGATATAAGATAAGATAAGATTGTAGGCAATAGAAAAGATTTCACAAAAGAGGGTGTGAGCAATCTTTATTTTAGCACTGTCTTATCAGAACCTTGTACTAACAACCTCCTGATGATCTACTACTAGATAAAGAACTTTTTTGTTTTCTTTTATGCTATGAATATGTGGCATGCTCAAAAGTATTTTTTATTTTTTTAAATGTTGAAAGTGGGCGCAGGTATTTAAACAAAACAGATAATTTTCTAGAACTTTATTCTTTACCTTTACACAATTATTCACATGATCTCATTAACACTCCACATTTTTTTTGCTATTGGTTCACAAGTTTTGTGATATTGTCACAACAGAGTTGCTCAAATTGATGCAGAACCACTTCTTTTCTGAATAACAGCGTCTTCTGAAGTGCTTCTTGCTCAGGAAATATTGGAAACTAGTCAAGCATATGTGATGGATGATCCTGTATGATTGAAAAACTGTTTTTTTACACTCAGTCTGTAAGCGTGTTTGAGATTGTGTGCTTGTTCATTTACAGTATGCCTGATGTGATGCAGGGCGTTTATAGTGTTGTATAGTGCTTAAATGACTTTTTGATTAATAGACCAGTTCTCACTATACAATGCAAAGTCACGCACTTTTTTTTAGTACTACTGCTGACAAGTCAGATGCTGCTTGATTTTAGTGTTATCTGTACTGTAAGACTAAGACTTACTGTATTTTGCGATTAATGTATTTTATAATTAGTACATTTTGTGTCCGATGATGATAGCTTTGGCTGTTATGTTTTTAATGTACAAATGTGGGACAGACAAACTCACCCACACACACACTGACCCAGTTAAAGCCCTTATATTTGACCCCACTTAATGTCACCATATTTTGGTGGTTCCACCGATGTGATATTAAGTGGGTTCAACTTCTACTGTTGAGATATGAAGGCAATTTCGTCCCCCTGTCCATTGCACATTCATGAGAGAAAATACCCTTTCCACATTTGCATTATGTCCAGGAACTTTAAAGATAACTATATAATATTATATAATTATCTAATTATTAATTATATAATAACCACCTTGTTTTTGTATGTGACAACAGTTTGCGATGTACTACATCCACACATTTGCAAAATTCTTTCAGGCACTCCCTGCCTATAGAGAAATAATTGAACAGTTTCATTATTATAGTTTCCAGTTAGAATATCAATTGCTGCCTTTACGAATTATGAAGTATGTGCATGCATTCAGCACCAAGGTTTTCATTTAGTTCACTTTTCAATTTTGTAAACACATTGTTTGTACCAGTTCATCATACTCCACCAAAATTTGTATGTGTATGCCAAAATTTACATTTATCAAAGTTGTTCTCCTCTAGTAAATGCTTATTTCAGAGGCAGTTTCACTTTTTAAGGAATAAATAAATTATCTATTTTCAAATGGTGAATAATTGGGCCTAGTTTAAGCACTTTTATAATCATATCATTTTTAGAACTAAGGTATTGTATATAGAATCAATGGAAAATTTTCTGAGCATCATGGTTACTACCGTCAGTCACAATACCAAAATAGTAGGCATTTGCTAAATCAACACATAATTGGTAGTGTCAGGAGCTAAAGTGAGTGGTTACTATTGCTGCTGCTTTAGTTCTACCAAATGCCACATTATTTTGCTATTTTGAAATCATTACAAATTTTGGTGTTTAACTTTGTAGTGCAATCTATTGAATTGAACATATGATGCTTAATTGTGTGATAGCACACTGTCGATTCTGCCACTTGTACTGATTTCTCCTGATCAGAAGATTTGAGCACAAAATAACTGTCTAGTCTTTTAGAAGTGTTTGCAGAATACATGTTTGATTTATGCATTTATGCTACATGGTCTTTTTATATCTGCTCTTCTGTCATGTCAATGACAATGTTAGGTAAAGGTAAAGGTAACCCTGTCGTGCCTTAGAGGCACATAGGGATATGTTATTAGTGCCCATATTTTCCTTGACCTGTCAGCACACTAGAGGATGATGTGGTCAGCATCATGCCTGACTGCCTTTCCTTCCCCAACTCTAGAAGAAGTCAGGTACCCATTTCAACAGCTGGGTGACTGGGGCATTTCTCCCTCGTTTTATAAAAAATCAATTCTGTGAATATTTTTCCTGACAAGAACATTTTCTCTTAGGCGTTTTGAAAACACTTCATGCAATTACTGCATAATAAAGAACAAATAATAAAGAACATGATTTTCTCTCAACACTGACAGTATTGAAAAAGCACTTATTTCTCTTTCCTCCACTAGATGTAAATCTCAAAGAGACAACACATTACTGATTTTCAGAGCTATGAAGCAGACAATGGTAAAACAGATATTTTTCTCACTAAAGCATGTAAAACTTGCAGCCACTGTAGTCTTCAAAAACAAGTAAACTATAAGGCAGTGGACAGGAAAGTTGTCACACCTTATGTGTTTTGCCATACAGATTCTCATTTTCTTTCGCCATGGAGGAAACATGACATCACCAACAGAAAATGTCTCTCTTGCAAAGACAAAAGAATGAAAAAACAAAATCACATGAAACCCACAAATTCCACCAATTCCAACTGAGAGACAGGAATAACCATTTTGTTGTTTTGATGTGTATTCTGCCAACCTGAAACAGTTGGGAGAGAGAAGAACTCAAATGCAAAATTCTTTAATTTGAAAGGAAAAACAAAAACCAGGACATTAAAAAAAGCAGGATGTCTGGCAACCTAGTCTTACATATCTGATATCTGTTTGTTGCAGTTGTTACATTGGAAAAAAACTAGATCAACAAATTTGCTTGTGACCTGCTGAAAATGATGAAAACTTGTCAGAAACATTCATAATTGGTGATAACTCATAGGTTTATGGTTATGACCCCAAATTAAGATCCAGGCTTCGCAATGGAACACCCTGATGTCTCCTGATCCAAAAAATATGACAGAGCCACAGCAATTTTAAGACAATGTTGACTGCTTTTTTTTTTTTATTATAATGGAAATATGCATCTTGAATGTGCTCTGTCAGGTCATACAATCAACAAGGAATACTACTGTGAAGTTTTGCGGCATTTGAGGGAACCAGTTTGTTGCAAAATGCTAACAATGACAGTGGGAACTCCACCATGACAATGCGCCTGCCTATGCATCATAACTTGTGCAGCAGTTTCTTGCTAAGCACTGCATTCCACAGGTTCTACAGCCACCATATTCATCTGACATCACTCCCTGTGATGTTTTCCTATTCCAAGAAATAAAATATCACTTGGAAGGAAAAAGACTTCAGGATGTCGAGGAGATACAACAAAATGTGACGAAGTAGCTATTCCTCCATGAGCAATGGAAGTAGCTTATGGCAAACTGTGTTGCTTCAGAAGAGGACTATTTCAAATGTGCTTAAATTATAGATTAGTAACTTTTTATTTTGCAGATCCAGTCTGAATCACACCTTGCATTTTTCATTTTCTTGTTTTAATGTCCATGCTTTTACACAGAACTTGAACCAATCAGATGCCAGTAGTGTAAAACCAAGAATGCACAAGTGTGGCCCCATAGGAAGTGAAAGAGAGACAATGTTTGTGGGGGGGGGAGGGAAGAGACAAAGAAGCTATAAAAACCTTATACCTGCTACAGAAGAAGAGAACAGCTAGAAGATTTTTCATCAACATCATAACAACATATTCACCTGTGGCAAAACACTTCTATCAAAGAAACCACCTAGGAAAATTGGACATTTCTATTGCTGCAGTCTGCTCCTGTTCTTCCAATGTGTGTTCTTGGAAGGCTGTAGAACAGCACCTTATTTTCCAAGCTGGCTGTCTTCACTCAGTTGGAATTAACAATAAACTCAGCTTCCTTTAAACTTCTTTAGATTTTCACCTATTTTCTGCTCTACTTTCTTTGTCCCAGCCCCACTCATTTCACTGCAGGTTTTCATTCATAAGTTTTAGCTTTAACTTCCAGCCCTCCCCTTCTTCTCTAGCACCTATTTATAGCTTCCTTGTCTCTTCCCACCCACCCCACCCTGAAAAAAACATTGTTCTCTCCCTTTCACCATCTATGCTACCATTTATGCAGTCTTGGTTTTATGTTACTGGCATCCAACTGGTCCAAATTGTTATCTTCATCATCTCTCAGTCAATCATCACTCCTACTTTGTATTTATGTTCTTGGTCTCAGTTGTATCAGTTACTGGAACTCAACATCTATCTTGTTCTCAGTTACTGGATATTGGCAGTTTTTTTTACAAGATAATAAAGGTGTGACAGCTGGATATCAGAACCAACAACACCTACTTCAAACCTACCACAAAGCTCACCACTATCACTAGTCCTTTTCAGTGTGCATATGCAGAATTACATGGAACAGCTTGTTGGGAGGTGATTAAGTCTGTTTTATGCTGAAAATATTCTGGTATGTTGTATACTGACAGAGCAGAACCAAACTTGTTCAGGAGCTGCAGAAAGAATTAGACTACATATAAGCCTGATGCAGTGTACTTGATGCAATGGCCACCCTTTGGAAGTATTGGTGACATAGTTCTCACTAAATAATCTCACTGCCAGCAAACCAGTGCTTGTAGTAAGATTCTGTTGAAACACAACTGAAAGAACCAGTGTGATGAAGTATACAGGTGTTAAGTTGCAACAACAGTTTAGGATTCAAAGAACATCATAATTAAATCCAAGAAAGCTTGTCTGCAATAAAAAAAAAACGATGACAGAATTGACTTCACTCTTCTGTATCAGAGTTTGATCTTACACTGGCAATCCTAACTCTTAGTTCAATGCAAATAAAAAGGACTGAAAGAATAGAGAATGATGCAGTGTAAATTAACGCTGGATATACCAGAGATATGAGTCAATAAGACAAGAATCAAGATACATCAAAAGATGTTGATGGGGCTATCTTGGCCACGTTCTCAGAATGGACGAATCCAGACTCCCTCACCAAACCCTCACGTGGTCAGTGAAGGGCAAAAGAAAGCAAGGCAGGCCAAGGGAGACTCTACGTAGAACTATCACTAGAGAGAGTAAACTTTGAGATTCAAGTCCATCAAAGACCCTACAGCAGGTGGCAGCGAGTCGTCAGACATGGAAAGATATGATTTCTGCCTTATGAGCTAATGTTGGCCAAAAGGAATGTCAGTCAAAATACCAGAGATATTTCCTTCAAAACCATGTGTTATCTGCTAGGCTTTTCTATCGTGGACAAAAGAATCAGATTAGCCAGGCACAAGTCTGTCTTAAGATAGGCTCAGATAAGGCATATCCTCTCCATGATTAACTGCAGACAAATGAAGCAGGTACAAGAGTGCCATCCATCAATGATGGTCTAGGTAGAAGATGTAATCCAGCTATGCGTCCAGAGAATATAGACCCTGGACAGGAATGGATACCCATACCATCAAGCCTTGGCTCTTTTATTTTGTTCACATTACACCCAAAAAAGATGCAGAGAATATATTCATCCTGCTGCAACAGATGCTGAGGTTAAAGCATTAATCAGTGAAAACACCAGAAACAGTGAAGCCATTATTTGTATCAGTTCACTGGTAGCTGATGGCAAGACATGTGCCTGGATTTTTACACTGAATGCTAAAGACAGAACAGTCAAAGAAGCTAGTGGTGGTTATGCTGCAATAAACAAGCTGGCTCACAATGGAAACTGTGATTGTGCAAAACTCTGAGGTGACTAAACACTAAGAATACACACAAGCATGCATTTTGAACATGCTAACAAAAATCTGAGCCAGACATCTAACATATCTGTGGCTCACATCCCTGCAGATGTTACAGAGCCATTGGTTGACTTTCATTTTTGTACTAGACCATGTAGATATTAACATCTATGAAAGAGAGAATCAATTTACTGCTTCAGTGAATGCACAGAAAGGGCAGGCAGTGGCTAGAATACATGTCAGCAACACTCTAAAAGAAACTATTTGAACAAAACACTTCACAAACAGTTGTAAGTCAGCATTGTTGTCAAGAATGCAGGAACTAGAGTTGAAACTTGGTGTGACAAAACATTAATAGTTTATTAAAGACACCAGAACTCAATACAAGATGACTATCATCAGTCATTAATACACTGAGATCTCAAGAAGAGATAGGAGAACTTATGAACATGTCCTTGATGCAAAGATGGTGATCCATTCAAAATTTACTCTCCCCCATCATAAACTCTGAATTACATCCTTGAAGAATGTAAGCATGACTTTCAGCTGATGCTACTGCTGTACATTTTATAGCAGCAAGCAATCCCCAGTGTTGAAACACCATAAACATTTTCTAGTTCAAACTAATGCACCCAGCATTTGTTGTCAAAATATTAATCAGGAACAAATCCTTTCATGTTCATAGTGCATGAACAGCTATTCAGTTCTTTTTTTATCTTGAGACTAGGAGATAAACACAGATCTTTAGATACTCAGAAACTCAAGTTATTGTTAGTACCAACTTACATGATATGATACATCTGCATATTCCTGTGAAACGTAATAATTCTGATGATCCTCTTCAGTAGGGGTAAGAGGCCTTCCTCTTTAAAGCTTGTCACATAGTGAAGATGTCTCTGTTGTCTTGCTCACAAGTATGATAAAAGTCAGTTTGCACATATTAGTTTATACTCTTGTCTTTCCAACAAAAACAAAAAAACAGAAAGTACTTACCAGCATGTTGTAATGGAATAAAGCATGTCATATCTGAAGGAAATATGTTAGAATGATACTGCAAAACATGTCAAAGATGTGAAAGAAAAAAAAAAGATGATGATTGCAGATTATCTCAGCAGTTGTCCTGGAAACTTTTGGTATGCAACACCATAATGAACACCAGGCATGATGATTGAATTTTTGTTCAGACAACATTCTTCTGTAATATTACTGTGAATTTGTTTCTTTTTCTACATTCTGTAAATCCATTTTGTGTTGTAAACATTCTGAACAGAAATCAGAAGTTGCACATGACATCTCTAATAGACAAAGTTTACTGAAAGAGAACAGGCAGTCATCATTATCTAATGCCACCCTCAAACAAGAAAAATCTGGATCATCATCAGGACCAAATTCCTTTAAGAGACCACTTCCAAGACTACCTGAAGAGGCCTATCAGAAATTAATGAATGAAGAGGTAACTGCAAAGGACAGAATTCTCTTGACATTCCAGAATATAGTAAAAAAAAATATTCAGCTTTATATATAGTCATCTCTTATGCAGAGATTAAATCCTGCGTGGAATTTATATTTGTGTTAGTTCACTAAAAGATTATGTGCACCATCTTTTACTAATGAAATCATTCTGTTTTTTTTTGCCTTGTTTAGTAGATCCATTAAATTGCACAACCTGTAAACTAGTTTTGTATTATTAAAGCCTAATATTAATGGTTATAAGCAATGTTCCCTCTAAGGGTTTGCGGTCTGTATGCAAAATGTTCATCTCATGTGCAAAAAAAAATATTGTGTGTGCAAATATGCATATTTTGTATATCTCAGCAGCTACATAGACCAGGATGGTGACACCAGAAAAGAAATTAAAATTAGATGTGCAAAAGCAGCACTGACTTTCAAGAATCTCGAGAACATATGGCATTCAAAAGTTATAAGCACAAAAACCAAGTTAAGATTATTCAATTCAAATGTAATATACCCTCCTTTATGCATGTGAAAGCTGGAAAACAACTAAAGAAATAGACAAGAAATTAGACTCTTTCAAAAACAAATGCCTAAGGAAAATACTTGGTATAAATTGGAACGAATTCAAGAACAATGCAGAGATAAGACAGATGAGCAAACAACCTGTCTCATGGGTGATCAGAAAAAGATGTCAGTCATGTGATGAGAAGGAACAATCAGAGGATCCCAAACAAGCTATCAAGTGGAACTCAACAGGCTGAAGAAAAAGAGGTCAATCACATGAAACTCTAAAGAGGGCATTGTTAAGAGAGGCCAGTTCAGTGGGCATAACATCACCTGATGAGATTGAAAAACTTGCAGAAGACAGGAAAACTTGGCGAACTACCATGCAAGCCCTATGTGACATATAACAGCACAGGAAGGATGTAAATGTGCAAAGTAACATTATATACAGTATATTTCTATATATACACAGACTGTAAAGGTCTGTACATTTAAAAACAGTATAGACCTCTTGTACATTTCAGCAGTAAGTCATCTGCCCGTTTATTTTAACTTACCTTGTCATGATTCTGCTACAGTATAACCGAAACCATTTTTTTCAGGAGTGGTATGAATACAGTTCTTTTCCATTCTTTTGGCCAAATAAACACATAAATGCTACAGAAGAGTCCTTCAAATATCATGGACACAAAAAAGAACAAATATATCCATACTACAAGAACTTAATATTGAAGAGGGCTGGCTAGTATGGAAGATTAAACAGAGAAAACTTAAATATTTTGGTCATATTAATTTAAAGAAGACCGTCTTGGAAAGATACATAATGGGAAAAAGAAAGAGAGGAAAACCATGGCAAAGATGGCTGCATGACATCGTTGATGATCTGTGAATGGACACATCAGCAGGGCATCTTGGTTACAACTGAGAGGCCTACAGAAGAGCTGTTAGGAAGGCAAAGTTCGGCAAGGGACATGTAAATGACTGATTGGCTGACTATCAAAACTACACGATAAAAGACCAGTTGAAACATCCAATGGTTCTAAGGACTGTTATAGCTGGAGGTGGGGTGGGGATATACTCTCCACTCCAATTAAATGTCTCCAAGGCATGCGTCTCAAATAGCCTCTGACAGTCCACGTCCAGCTCCTGGCCTTCTCATGCCAGAACTGTTCAAACTGTCAGGAGAAGGGGCAAAGGCGAATATCTGGTGCCTGAAAACCAGATGTGTCAGGTAGATGTCTTGTTTGGATCTAGGAGAAGGAAAACTCTGAAAACCCACTGCTGGCGAGATTCTTCAGCTGCCATGCATGGGGGGAAACTCCCCCCCCCCCCAGCCAATGAAGAAAAATATGACTAGGGTTGCCGTGCAGAGCTTCCATGGAAATGGTGAAGGAAAGGATTAAGTGATGTATCGAGGTCAGTACTACTCAAATCACAACACCTCTGCTCTAGAGGCCAGCCATGTCCTATATACACCAAGACTGGGGCAGATTGCCTAAACCGGCTTAACCCAGGGGTGAAACTTACTAGTGGCAAGGATTTGTCCTCCTGGACAAAAGTTCCATCCTGGTCACAACTAGGAAGGGTAGCAGCCACAACCACAAATGCTGAAGTCGGAGACACTGGATCAATGCAGTCTAGATATGCAACCACCTCTCACCTGACGGGGATGTATGTGTATCCTAATCATGCTGAGGTTTTCCAGTGAGAAAGTCCAATGCTGGACTGGATGGGCAACCACCTCTCACCTGGTGGAGATATACTGATATCAAAAACACGTCGAGGTTTTCCGGTGAGAAAGTCCAATTCTAGATTAAACTGATGCAACGAAAACCATGGTGTCACACAATCCAGCTTCTGCAACCCACCAAGAATTCAGGCCCAAGCCCCGTGATACTCTGAACCTCTTGTGATCCTCTCGGGGATCTCTTGTGGGCCTCTCGGGGACCACAGGAGTAAATTCAGTAGGATCATGGGATAATCTTGGTGATAGAAGCGAATGAAGAAGAAGAAGAAACATCTAATCCGAAAGTCATATCTCACCAAGAAGGAAATAGTAAAGGAAAAACAAGTACCATCAATGTATTTTTCTTGATCACAATTATACCATGGAGTAACATCTGGCAACTGGATAATAAAAGTAGCAGTTTCTTTCACTCGGCTCCAAAAATATTGTGTGCGGTATGATTTTTTTCTGTGCACAACTGCACAGTTTAGAGTGAACAATGGTTATGAGTATTACATTGTGAGGAGTGTTGTAGAACTTGATTAATCTACACCTGTTTCATAATAAAGAAAATTTGTTTATATAAAATGCAAGTATATTTGTGTCTGCTGTAGAGTAGAAAGTGCATTTTAGAACAGATTTAAATAAAGCTGATACTGAATTACACGCTTCAGTATGAAGCTAAAAATGACACAGTAAAAGTTTCAATGTTGTTTTTCAGTATGATATGAATAACAAAAGTCAGAAAAAGACAATCCAAATTCTTAGGACACATTCTGTGATGAGGCAAGCTAGAATACACTGTGACAACAGGAAAGATAGAAGGCAAAAGAGATCAAGGTAGACAAAGAGAGTAAATGCTGAACAGACTAACTAGATAGCACAGATAAAGAACACCAGCACAGCTTATAATCAGCACTTCGAACAGGGAATTGTGGACTGGCACAATAGTCATGGTTTTAAATACAGGAAATGGAAAAAAAAAATTTTTTTATTATGTGATTTCCACAGATGTGAATCAGATTGCTATAGATTTATAAAATGTGCAGCAGTATAAAGTCTTTTCAAAGTAAAAGCAGTGAATCATACAGTTTTATATATGTTTTTATTTCTAAGCAGCAGTAAATATATATCTTCAAGTAAAGATTTGTTTCAACAGAAGCATCCATTTTACTCTCTTTTTCAGAATCAGAATATACCTGTCAGAGATCAGGATGCAAAAGGAAAGAGAGTGAACTTGGTGAAAACAAGCCAGAGCCGTGATTAGTGCATGAATCATGTCCCGAGTTGTGTACTCAATGTTCACATTTTTACAAACAGGATACGAGAGAATTTTCTTGTAATTTTTCCTTCTCTCACATCTGAAAGTGCTTTGTCTATGATTTTTTTCAAGGCCTAATCATACAGCACTGTGTTCTAATACTTTTCTGTGTCCAGTGTATGAAGACAATGATTCTCTTCTGGCTAGTTATTTCTAACTGTTCTGAATGCTAATGAATAAACAATGATATTTTTACTTTTTTTCCCCTCAAATATGGTACATTTTGTCTAATATATTTTGTAGAAAAAACATTTTCAGTTATTTTCATTTTTCCTTAAATATCTTTGAGTGTAACAATGCACTCATTTGAAAAGCAATCTGTCAAATCTGAGGAGACATTATGCACTAATTTTGTGCTAAAAGAAAGAGAAAGAAATAAACACTATACTGTAAAAGTAAGAAAATGCTAGAGAATTAATATGAGATAAAACAGCAGATGAATAAAAGTTATATAAATGTTTTTTTTTTTCCCTGACTTGCCCTTCCTTAATCCTCATCCTAGACATGTATTTTGCACTTACTATTTTTGTCTCTGTGGCTTTTCTAGATTAGGTCATTGCAAGGTAATGACTTTCAAGACACTAGATGTGTGGTCACATGTATTGCATACATAACATAATAAAACAGAATTAATTATAAAGCTATATGTATAACAGAAATGTCAGTTACTTTATCTCAGTGTTGATACATCAGTGATAATTGTGGAACTTTCCTCAGATATGTCTAACAATTACCGTATCTTTACTCATATATCATGCACATTGTACATAGCATGACTTCCCTGGGAACAAATGTGTTAAGAACACACTTATTTTAACATAGTTTTTGTGAAACAGGGAACATCAGATCTGATTGTTTAAAAACTCTGACCTGCCCCTGCAGCCCAGAAACCTGTAGCAATCAACACTGTTATTGTTATTAAGTATAATGTCACCCTCTTATAATGCAACATTTTTAGGGAACATAACTTTCAGTAAAAGAAAGAGGGAACATAATTTTCAGAGGGAACATAGAACTGAGAAATCTGCTAGTACCCATTTATCTGTTATAGGAGTGTCAGATAACTCAAAATGCTCTGTATGCTAAGAAACCCCACTTGCCTGTGGGAAAAATGACAAGCACAAAATACCCCTCCATTGATAGAAGGCCCTCCAGCTTTTGGCATCACACACCCGTCAACAGGTGGATCTGAGACCTTGGCTTGGGACTGCACTGGGCTGGTCAGGATGGTGGATGGATGGGGAAAGGTATCACCTGCGGGGGTGAGGAAAATCTGATGGAAACTGATGAGTCGGGATGTGACAAGCCTATGAGTTTCAACAACAATGGCTATCAGAATGAGGCAAACAAAGCAGCCAGCAGACTATTGGTGGCGGGGAGTGGACATCACTGAAGCACCCATCAGATCCCTCATCCCAAAGTTGGAGTGTCTCTGTGAAACTGTCTCAAAGTCGTCGGGCAAGAGGGTGTTGCACTTGGAGCCTGATCTCAGGTTCTCAATGAAAAGACCTCCTGGATATGAAAGAAAGATTTAGGACAAAAGCCCCAATACGAAAATGTCAGAAACAAAATGAATACCATACAAGCCTGGACATCACCTCTTAAAAGGTCTGCATAAGGTAGTTTGCTCCCTGGCTACAGTGAGCAAAAAAATCAGCTATAAAGGGGCACACTAAACATTCTTCAAATCAACATTTCTGGACTTAGGCCAAAGGCCTCAGAATTAACCAAACAGCTGAAAAAAAGTCAACATCCATATTGCAATCATACAAGAAACCCTTCTATATAGAAAAGATCACTCAGTGCCTGGATACACCATGTACAAATGTGAAAATGGTAAATGCAAGGGTATTGCCACATTCTTCAGAAATGACACCCAAGGAGAAGTTAAAAACAGAAAATGCAATGAGAATGATATCCAAGAGATAACAGTATGGTGTGATGAACTGCGGTACACTCTGTATAATATTTATTGCCCCCCCCCCTCCAAATTCTAGAAGCCAAATCAACATACACAGCACAGACATGCAAAAAACTATCATTGCAAGAGATTTTAATGCACATCTACCATCACTAGGATCAGTCAGTCAGTCATTTGCATGTCCCTTGTGGAACTTTGCCTCCCTAACAGCTCTTTTGTAGGTCTCTCGGTTGTAAGCAAGATGCCCTGCTGCTGATGCATCAATTTGCAGATATCAACGATGCCTTGCAACCATCTTCGCCTTGGTCTTCCTCTCTTTCTTTTTCCTATTATGTACCCTTCCAAGATAGTCTTCTCTAACTTATCATGACATTTAATATGTCCAAAATATTTAAGTTTTCTCTGTTTAATTGTCTTTACTAGCCAGCCTTCTTCAATATTAAGTTCTTGTAATATGGATATATTTTTTATTTAATGCAAATCTCTGGTCAAGTCCTCTCAAGTGACTCAGACAAAGTCAGTACCTTTAACAAATAAATCGCTGCAACCAACAAATCCTCCAGTAGGAAAGTGCTTGACAAGGTGCTTGGAAAAGTTCTGAAAAGTAAAGGGAAATCTAGCTCAGCAAACATTTCACTTTTTTAGGAAAACTTTACCATCCATGAACTTCAGAGAGCTATGGGTAAGCTATAGCTAAGAAAAGCACCACGACCAGAGAAAATATCAAATGAAATGATCCTTCATCTGAGCCCTGTAAGAAAGTTCACATTAGTTAACTTCATTAATAAGACCTGGCAAAGTGGAGTACTACCAAAATCTTGGAAGTCAGCCATAGTTAGACCTAGCCTGAAAAAAGGAAAGCCAGGAGATTACCTAAAAGGCTTTAGACCAATCTCACTGACTTGCAACATTGGTAAGCTAGCAGAATGAATGCTTAACAATAGGCTGTATTAGTGGTTGGAATCATCAGGGGTCCTCAGTAACTTCCAGGCAGGCTTCCGCAAAAGATCAAGAACCAAAGACCAGCTCCTCACTCAAAGCGTGAAAGACAGTTTTTTACACAAGAGAAACTCTGGAGCTGTCTTTCTAGACTTATACCAGGCATATGACAGGGTCTGGCAAAAAGGCCTACTGTTAAAGATGCAGAACATGGCCATGCATGGAAAATGTATCAATGGGTTAAAAACTACCTGAGTAACAGGATCATGCAAACTCAGGTCAATAACAGACTATCAAACAAGCACACTCTGAAGGAAGGACTGCTACAAGGTTCTACTCTTAGATGTACCTTGTCCTAATATTTATAAATGACTTCTTCGACCTACTGAACACTCACAAAGCCATGTTTGGTGATGATCTTGTCATATGGACAAGTGGAACAGACCTACGACTGGCTACTGAGAGACTTAATAGTCTTCCTCACTATATAAACCTATTGCAATTTCTGGAAGTTGAAGATCTGTGTTAATAAAACTATAAAGGTAGATAGAGGTGTATGGTGTAGTTTTACAAGGTGGCAGAGGGAGTGAGTAAGTGAGAAAAAAACTGAATAGAAAATATGAGAATGTATAAATGAAAAACATACACATCCGATATTTTGGCATTAGCCTTTTTCGAGGATTACATAATAAACGAGACAAAAAATGAATAACTAAATGGGAAACTTATCTTAATCCTCCTACAGTAGGGAACACAGAAATGTGTGTCCACTAGACAAGACATAGAGGCCATGTGGGGCCACACAAAGGATAAGCCGATAGAGCCAATCGTAAAGAAGAGGCGAAGAGAGGGAAAGAAATGGGGGAAGGGCAATAGACACATGATAGCCGTTAAGAGAAGAAGAGAAGGTAGCAATAGGGAGGGGAGCTAGGAGAAAGAAACGAGAAAGTAGAGTATAAATCAGACAAAAAGGTGGAAAACTAAAAAAGTTAAGGAAGCTAAAGACATTGTTAATTCCAGCTGGGTGGAGACAGCCAGTCTGGAAAATAAGGTGCTGTTCTAGGACCATCCGAGATCATACATCAGCAGAACAAGAGTGGATCGCGTTAACAGAAATGTCCTGTTTTCCCCTGTGGTTGCTAAGGCAAAAATGTTTAGCCACAGGTGTCCAGGCCCTCTTAGAAATATCGTTAAGATGTTGGTGAAAATGATCTCCTAAGCGTAAATCGTTCTCCCCTATGTACTTCATACTGCAATGTTTGCACATAATAGCATAAATAACATTGCATGAAGTGCAGATGAAACCCTCCTGAACTGATAACGTGGACTTAGGAAAGGAGATCTGGCTAGCCTTGACAACAAACGAGCAAGTGTTACATCTATGGCGTCCGCAACGTACCATAAAAAGTGTCTTCTGTCTTAAGGCGACTTTGAACTAAAAGGTCCCTGAAGTTCTTGTCCTGTCTGTAGGCCACCAATTGGGGTTCCCCAAAAAGTTCACGCATATCAGGCTTCGTCTGGAGGAGATGGAGATCGCGAAACAGTACGTTTTTAACTGCCAAACTATGAGGGTGATGCGTGAGTACCAGTTTAACTCTGTCCAAGCTACAGTACGACTTAGGAGTGAGAGCCTGTTGCTGCGATATATGGCTGATGGAGTTCCAAGATGACGAGAGAACAAACCATCCCTTTTATCTATTAGTAAAACTACACTCAAACTAAAAAATAATCCTTGATGGTGGTCAAATCATGAAAGAAAGAAATCCAACATACCTTGGGGTGAAACTAGACAAAAAATTGAACTTTAGGAAGTTCATGGATGAATTAGCAGAAAAAGCATCCAAAGGACTAAACTTACTCAATCGACTTGCAAGTACATCCTGGGGAGCTGACAAAGCAACACTCAAGCAACTGTACACAGAATATGTTATTTCTATAATAGATTACAACTTCCCCCCCTACAGGTCAAAGAGCTCTTGTGCACAAGTAGACAGAATCTAGAACCAAGTTGTTCATTTGATTTGTGGGGCAATGAGATCAACACCCACAGCTGCATGTGAAACTGATGCAAACATAGAGCCATTAGATATAAGATGTGAAAAGTCATTGAGGCAGTAGAAAGATATGAATGCATGCCCCCAGACCATCCTAAACACAATAATGGTTGATAAATGGAAGCATAATAACAGACTGAAACTGAAAACTCCAGTGCACATAGCAGAACTGTTAAACACATCCAAACAAACACAAACTACAAACTTCTTCAAACTAACACTAAACTCAAGAACAAATTAGTGAACACATCATCAGATCCCAACACCCTAAAGCAGTGTGCACTGGAGACCATAGAATCCTACCCCAAGGATTAGATCCATGCTTACACTGATGGGTTAGTGTTGAAGGAAACAGAAAATGCAGGATATGGGGTACTTATGTTTCCAGAGTAGACAAGCCACATTTCTGCTCCTTGCGGATCTCACTGCTCCAGTTTGATGCTGAGATGCAGGCAATTTAGCAGCCCTGACAGCCATCATCACCAAATACAAAAACAGTGACTCACTCAAATAACCATATTATTTTCTCAGACTCCCAGTCAGCTCTCCTGGCCTTTGAAAATTGTATACCAACAGTTGATCACATTACAACTTACTCACCTCCTATAACATCAAGACAGTGGATACCAGGTCACATAGATAATGAACATGCTGACAGAATAACAAAGAGTGGAGCCACCATGCCACAGCCCCACTAACTTGAGAACAGCTAAACACATTATACACAACAACTGCAAGCAGCAGTTGATAGACAGCTGGGTCAATAATCCAACTGGAAAATCCCTGTACCTGCCAAAGTCTAACCCAGGAGACCACATCAACAGATGTTGCAGAGACCAGTGTATAATCTTCAGGTTGCAAACAGGACACATCACCCTCAATAAGCACTTACACAGAGTGACTGCTGACCACACCCCATACTATATGCACTGCAACAGACAAGAAGAAGAAACTGTTAACCACCATCTACTGGAATGCAGTACATTGAAAGATCTTTGGGAGAACCTGAGGCCACAAAACCCCTCAGTCACCAACATTCTGTATGGAGATGTAGAACTGAAGAGGACTTGTATATTTCATTATTTGACACAAGAGAAAGAGTGAAAACTCGTAAACCCGGGGATTTAAGAAATCAAAGATACAGAGTGCAAACTTTTTTTACAAGTAAAACATAAACTGTGGTTTATGCTCTTGAAATGAACAATAGTGTAAAAAGAATTTACACAGAAAATGAAACTAAATTAGGAAAAGAAGTCTTAAACAGTTGACTCTCCTAATACAGAAAATGCTGACAAATCAGTGAGGAATGAATAGTGAAATACCAGACAACTCCAAATTAATCCTTTCTTCTCCAGGTGGATGATGATTGGCCTGTCCATGTAAGACCAGAATTGCAGGACACAATTGTCTAGTGGGAGTCAAAATCAAATTTCCACCAAGAAAAATAATCACAGTCACATCCTTTGGACACCTCATGTGATTACCTGTTTATTGTTAGCTTGTCTGAAAGTTTTAATCAATTTTTTTATTTTTTTATTAATTTTTTTCAATTTGTAAGTATGTGGTCAAGACAATATGTGAAATCTCACAGTAACCATGATTCTGTTGTCTTTCAGTCACACATATGTACATGTATGTTATTTTTACAGAAACAGTGATTTTCTGTATATGTGCATTAAGTGTGTATGCGCATTTAAATGTGTGCAAATAACAGTAAAATATTTTTACATTCTTAAAATAAGCCCATTAATGACTGTTATATATTTAATATTTTTACATATAATACTTTTATATGTTGTTGACCATGAGAAATTTAAAAGTTTTGGCATTTTAAATTTTTATCTTGCTCTTTATATACTTATTACTACTTGTTTTCAAACTGAATGTTTGAAAGTTGAGTGAGAATGTTAGAGAGGCCTGTGTTCTTTGTCATTTGAAAATAAAATTTGTTCAGTCACTTTACTGAACAGGTTCTCTCATATATAATTCTATGTGTTGAATTTTCCTAACTGGCTACAGTAACAACAGGCAATGTTTGTGTTGCAACATCCAGTCTTCTTGTGTTTGCATTTTTGGTCCTTGTTTTCTTCTTATATGATAAAATCTGCACATGGAAAATTCCACATACAGAAGTGTATAGATATAGACACATTTATAAATGTATAACCCTAACTGCATCCTTTTCTTCAATTTTAAACATAATCTCCATTTCTCTGCTCACATTTTTCCCATCGCTCTGCAAGTTTGAAAATACCCTCCCAGTATAATCCCGTTCCAGCTGACCAATGGCACAGATGCACTGCTTTCTGGACGTTCTCTCCTGTAAGACCCAGCTGGCACAAACTTTTCTATAGCCTAGGGTTTCAATCATTTCCTATACTGCATTGTGTCCTATTTCAAGATTTACAGCCATTTCAGAAACTATGACATGTCTGTCTTCTTTAATAATGTTGTCAACCCTTTCCATGTTGCATTCAGTGGAGGCAAGTCAAGGGCGACTGCTGTGAGGCATATCTTGGATGCTCGTGTTTCCACCCTTGAAATGTTTTACCTACAAAATGTTAGGAGTAACACTCATAAAAGTGTTAAAAAAAAAAAGTAACACCTAAAAGCAATACTCCTAGACATGTTAGGAGTAACACTGCTAGCACTCATATACACATCTCCATAAGCAAGCTGAAGTCTTTGGTGAATTTCAGCAGTGGGGATTTCCTCTTTAATAAGGAACTCAATAACAGCACATTGATGAAACAAAACTTCAGCACCCACCATTTTGTTTCTACTCTGTGTTGTCACGTGACATAGGATGGTGACGTCATGTGACCTCTACCTGAAGTGCAAAGGATGCAGGTTACGGTGATACATTTATATTTTCTCTATCTATAAATTCTGATTTTTAACAAATTTTTGCTCATGACTTTCGGTATGACCCTCGTATATTTTTCCTTCTTGATTAATGAGCAGTTTCATTATTTTTTTTCCTTGTTAATTTCAAGTCATATTATGCTAGTCAGTGAAGACAGGGTATCTATTTTTTCTTGCATCAATTTTACATTGTCACTGATAAGAGTTATGTTATCTGCAAAATCAAGATCTTCTAGTTGTGTCCCATATACCCTATCAATACCTATGTTACCTGTGCAGCATTTTTTCATTATGAAGTCTATGGCAATCCCAAAAAGCAAAGGAGATAGTATACACCCTTTTTTCACACCTGTTTCAATCTGGAACCATTCACTTATTCTTTCTTCTGTGTTGACTGCGCAAACATATCTGTTGTAGAGATCCTTAATGATGCTGACAATTTTAGATGGTATTCCATATGGTCTTAAAATTGTCCACAGTGAATCTCTGTGTATGCTAACAAATGCCTTTTTAAGTCTATGAAGTTCAGGATTAATGGGTTTTGCTTTTTATTCTTCAAGTATTATTCTTAGAGTAAAGATCTGGTCAAGATAGCCTCTCCCTTTTCAAAATCCTGCTTGTTCTTATCTCATTGCAGTATCCACTATAATCTTTAATTCCATTCAGAATAACTTTGCAAAGTACTTCGACACAAATGATAATAAGGTTACTCCTCTCCAGTTATTGCAGTCACTAAGGTTGCCTTTTTTTTTTAATGTTTTAACAATGATTCCTTTTTTTCCATTTAGAAGGGACCTTTCCTTCTTTCCAAACTTTATTAAACATTCTCTGTAGTTGGTTCATGTTGTCACTGTTACTAGCTTTTAACATTTTGGTTGTTATTTCATCTTCACCTCGTTTGTTGTTAGCCATTAGATTCACTGCTGTTTCAATTTCATCTAGGTTGACATTTAGTTGTGGGATTGGTAAATCTTTATCCAGGATATTAGTCTTTTATTGTTTATTGTGCTAATTTTTTGTAAGTTATTAGATCAATGACAATATTTGTGCTAGTACGGCCATGACTCATAAACAAGACAGATGTAGTGTGCTAATTCAAACTTTTTTTTTGGTTGGAGGGTGGGAGATCATACAACTACTAAACTATGCAAGCTATACAATTCCAACAACACCTAATGCACAGAACATATCTCAGGGGAGATCATAATGAAAACCCAAATGTGGAATACAACACTTCAAGGGGTTTAATACACAAAAGAACTTACATAAGGTTGTTCACCCTGTCCAGCACATATTCTGCTACACATGGCAGAAAGACAAAAAGTGAACTCTTATAAAATGATGCATTTAAGAAAAAAAGAAACTAAAAATAAAATTACCATGATAAAGAGGTGCCCTGATTTGTGCAGAAAACATGGATAGTTTCAGTGATATAAATTATACGCTGTTGAATCCTAATTATCATTAGAAAATACCACAGTTCTATGTAAATGTTTAATTTTCGGTATTTTCTCTCCGGATAGCTTATATTCGATGCCAGGGGTAATGTCCACATCTCGTTACGGGTAGGCCCGGTTTGTAGTACCACTAGGTCCATGGCCTGTTGCTTTCGTTGTTTAAAAAAATATATAGCTTACCTGGCACTGAAGGTACCATGATCAACAAGGTGGTCCTTCCGTCCCTTTGGCTAATATTTTAATCCAAAAAAACCCACCACTGTGAGGCGGTACATCTATTTAGCAGGCACCCTTGTGGTGTTTAAAAGAAAAAGAAGAAAAAATAAATAAATAAATAAATTGTTGATTGTTGAAAGAAAATAATGTTATTCTCTGCCTTTTGGCCAAGATAAAAGGGATGAGATCAAAGTGTCCTTTTGGCAGGTACCATGATCAACAACTAAACGAGATGCACGAGGCCTGCCCCGCACACTGACTGCTGGGGGCAAGGTCCACATCTCGTTACAGGTGGACCTGGTATTGCAGTACTGCCGGGTCACGGCCTGTTGTTTTCGTTATTAAAAAAAAAAAAGCTAGTATCCTTGTACAACGTTCAGCAACACTGGGAAACACGGAAGAGCACAGTAAGGGAGAGAGCACAGACCAGATGGCAACAAGCAGATGTACAAAACATAGTACAGGCTTTCAAAGAATATTACAAAAACCTACACACTGAAGAGAAAACAGAAACACATATACAAGATAAATACATGCAGTACACTAAAAAACTGTGACACTGACAGACATATACTTAATACACCAAAAACTTCCACAAGGAACAACTGTGTTAAGAACACACTTATCTTAACATAGTGTTTGTGAGACAGGGAACATAGATCTGTTTGCTTAAAAACTCTGACTTACTTCTGTTGCCCAGAAACTTGTAGCAATCAACACTAATTGTAATTGTTATTTTTGTAAAATGTAATGTCGGGTTGGTGGACAGATGGGGACATGGCGGGGATGAGAAAAATCTGATGTGAAACCAATGAATCCAAGATGTGATAAGCCTGTGGGTCTTTACAACAATGGCCATCAGAAAGATGTAAACAAAACAGAGCCAGCAGACTATAGGTGGTGGGGAATGGATATTGTTGAAGCACTCATCAGATTCCTCATTCCAAAGTCAGAGTGTCTTTATGGAACTGTCTCAAAACCATCTGACATGGAGAAGGGACTTAGTACTGATAACAGAGGCATACAGGAGACACACCTAACCAAAGATGCCACCTTTAAAATCAGAGGCTACTAGTGTTTTAGATCAGACCAACAGGACAGAAGAAAAGGAGGAGCACTCACACTTGTTAAGAGTAATATCAGCACATGTCAGGTGGGAATGTACCTGGAAACCAGTGTACCAAAAACCAGTAATACAGACTTCCACCTCCTTAACTATTACTGTCCTAATGACCGCCCACTTGCTCTAGAAACAATCCCACACAAAGAGAGACTGATGGTCTGTGGCAATTTTAACAGCCATTCCCAGAGCTGGGGCTATGACCACATAGACAAGAGAGGAGAGGAAGTTGAGAGCTGGCAGGATGATAATGGACTTCTCCTGATCAACCAGGATCCCCCAGCATTTTACTCAAGGGCTTGGCATACAACCTCAACACCAGATCTGGCATTCCACTCTCCAGACCTGAAGTGGAACATTACACGTGAAGTTGGAAAACAACTTGGAGGTAGCGACCATTGACCAGTCTTCCTGACAATAGAAAATGAACTCCTTAACATCAGTAGCTCTCTCCCCAGATGGAACTATATAAAAGCAAACTGGACAATGTACAGACATCGTACAGGTATCTTGGTGGGACAGCTGTCTATAGAAGGTAAGGATATTAACAGCATAGTGAAGGAATTCAATGCTTGTATCCTTCAGGCTGCCTGTGAAACCATTCCCAGAGGAGCTCACAGGGACTATAAACCATACTCAAAAGCAAGCAGAAAATAGACCATGCCAAGAACACAACAATAATTACCAACATGCTAAGGCCAAATTTCAGAGAGCCAAGCTGCAAGCCAGACGGGAAAGTTGGAGGGAGAAAACAGAGTCCCTAAACTTTGAAAAGGATGGAAGAAAACTGTGGAAACTAATCAAACAGTTAAACGATGAGAGCACTGGAAGAAGCACAAAGATTACGCTAATAGAGGATGTGAAAACTCTTACAGGTAAGCAGGTAGCAGATCATTTTGCTCGCATGTTTGGACAAGACTGCAACATTGATATCCATCCAGAGAAAGAGGGTACAGTGCTCACTGACCCACAGAAAGAAGAGGAACAAGTCAGAAAACTGGAGGTCATGGATGCACCAATCACACGCAGCAAGTTAGACCTAGCAGTCAGTAAACTGAAACCAAGGAAATCACCAGAACCAGATGAAATGATCAAGAACCTGGGAATGGCAGCAATGGGAAAGCTGTTGGATATTTTCAGTATGTGCTGGAGCATAAGTAAATTACCTCAAATCTGGAAGGAAGCATGCATGGTACCACTGCTAAAGCCAGAGAAAAACAACGATACAGCCTCCAACTACAGGCCAATCAGTCTCACTAGCTGCCTCTGCAAAACAATGGAACGCATCATTGACCTGAGGCTAAAATAGTACCTAGAAAGTGAAAACCTCATTCCACAACAAGCAAGATTTAGGCAGTACTACAGTACAGAAGATCAAGTGACCTATCTCTCTCAAGAGATTGAGGATGCATTCCAAGAGAAAAACCTTGTACTAGCAGCATGGATAGACCTGAAGAAAGCCTTTGATAAAGTATGGAAAAAAGAGTCTGCTGTGGAAACTAAGAAACTACAATGTGAATGGAAGACTGTTCAACTAGATAAAATCCTACTTACACAATAGAAGAGCTAGAGTAGTAATGGATGGACACAAAAGCCAGAAAATACTGCTGCGACATGGTGTACCACAAGGAGGAGTCCTTTCACCTACACTATTCCTGGTATTCATTAATGACCTGGTCAAGGAACTTCCCTATGGAATCAAAGTGGCACTGTATGCAAATGATCTGGTCATGTGGTGTACAGATGAATACATGACAGTTGCTACACAGAAACTCCAAAGAGCAGCAGACATCTTGACATCATGGACAAACAAATGGTGTGTAAGTATCAACACAGATAAACCAAGTACCACTCTGTTCACTCTCTCTCATCTAAACAGAAAGCAGGAAGATCTTTGTAAATGAAATATCCTTAAGGATGGACAACCAACCCACTTACTTAGGAGTGACTATTGACTCAAAACTGACTTGGAAGCAACATATCAGCAATGTAGAAGCAAAAGCCAGAAGAAAACTAGCCATATAAGAAAACTGAGTGGAACCACATGAGGAGCTAGTGAAAGAATCCTCAAGAATGTATATCAGCAAAGTATTCTACCACATTTAGAATATGGCTCAACATCTTGGTGCACAGCATCAAACACTATGCTGCATAATCTAGACAAGGTACAAAATCAGTCACTACGGTTTATCACAGGTGCCATGAGGTCCACACCAATAGTAGAAATGCAGAAAATAGTTGGTGTTCAAGCACTAAAGGAACGTAGAGACACAAAGGTCATTACCATGGGAGAGAAATTCCTCAGCTCTGCAAGCCATCCCCTGAAGGAGAGATTCAATAACTTGGCACTAAGACAGCTTAAAAGAAGCAGCTTCATTCATCAGGCTGTTATGTAACCTGATACCTGGCCTTCCAACTGTAGTCGCTCCGTATCTGTACCAGAGCATACACCATGGAAAGAAGCAGATTATACACAAATAACTATTCAAACTGAAGTGAAAGGTGTGCAGAATGGTGAGATGCAAAGCAGTCTTGTAAGAACAGCCACACTTAGTGTTCTAGATAATAAATATCCATGTGACACCTGGATATGTGTGTATTATAGATGGATCTGCACACAATGCCATAAAGAATGGAGGGGTAGGAGCACATATTGAATATCCAAACAACACCACTGACAAGATTTCCATACCCACTGGAGAATACTGCAACAACTGTGATGCAGAAGTTAGGGCAATTATTGCTGCAGTTGACAAACTGTCAGACTCCAGAATTGATACATGCCCCGTAGTAATTCTCACAGATGCTAGATCAATACCGGAAGCTCTTTAGTGCAACAAACTACCAGATCTTAATGATGCCTTGTCAAAAACTGGCTTACAACATGGAGTCACCTTGCAGTGGATTCCCTCCCACTGTGGCATACCAGGCAATGAGAAAGCTGACCGTCTGGCCAAAGAGGGCACTGAAATGGAGCAACCAAACATACCAATCACCTATAATCAAAAGCATGATAAAAACCTACAGGAACCCACAAACACCACCACATGATGACTATAACATGCAAAACAGAAAGGAACAAGTCACCATTTTCCATCTCTGAACAGGACATAGCCGACTCCGAAGTCATATGTATATAAAGTTTAAAGTTGGTACTACTAATCTTTGTACATGTGCCCAGGTGCCCCAAACTGTTGAACACATCCTCCAAAACTGCACCAACTACGAGACACTGAGAAATAATTACTGGCCCAATGAAACCACTAAAGAAGATAAGCTCTATGGTCCCATATATGAATTACAAAAAAACAGTGAAATTTATCCAAGAGACAGGACTGCAGATATAGACAGACAATGCATACGAAGAAGAAGAAAACACCACTAACTCTGGAAAACTTAACACAAGCTGTACAAGGAATGCAAAAAGACAAGTCACCAGGACCCAGTGGTCTTACAGTACAGTTCTACCAGCACTTCTTTCCTATCTTAAAGTCCTTCACAGAAAGAACTCCCACCTAGCCTGAATCTATTATACATTACACTCATATGCAAAGACAACTCAGATAAGACACAGATCAAAAACTACAGACCCATATCTGCTAAACTTAGACTACAAGATCCTTACATAAGCACTCACCAACAAGCTCAAACCATTCATGCACAAATTCATACACGAAAACCAACAATGTAGTGTAGAAAACAGAAACATACATCAACACACACACATTTCATACGAGATATCATACACTACACACACTAGAAGAACTGCCAGTTGTCAGTTCTTTCTTTAGATCAGGAGAAAGCTTTTGATAGAATGTCACGCCAGTACTTACACAAGCACACTAGAAGAACTGCCAGTTGTCAGTTCTTTCTTTAGATCAGGAGAAAGCTTTTGATAGAATGTCACACCAGTACTTACACAAGACACTACTCCATTGCAACATAGGGGATTACTTTAGACAACAGATTTACATTCTTTATTCAAAGCCTGAGAGCAAAGTCTTAGTAAACCATACACTTACAGAGACTTTCAGGCTAACTAGATCTGTTAGGCAGGGCTGCCCTCTCTCTCCTTTTCTATACATACTCACTTTAGGACCACTTCTAGAGAAAATCAGATAAAACAAAACAGTCCAAGGAATATTCATACCTGGCAGGGTATGATCTGATAAAGTTGACTGCGTGCATCTCACCAAGAGACAGACCAATAGCAAACATTCTAGAGATATTCACAGAGTTAGGCAATGCCAGTGGAGCCAAGCTAAACATACATAAATCAGAAATAATGAGAACAGGCAAATGGATAAACAAGAAGGACTTCCCCTTTTGCCTCCCACACACAGACAACATAAAACTTTACGGTATCACCTTTCCATCACATGCAAATAAAACACATAAACCCAATTGTAGCACAAATCACAGACATGTTGAACAAGTACAAATATAAAACTACGATATTCGGTAGAAGCACAGCAGTGAACACTTACATTATTCCAAAAAATACTCTACATAGCTAAAGTACTAGACCCTCCACAACAGACAATCCATGAAATCAACAAACAGATCAGACACTTCATCTTCTCACACACTATACACAGCATCAAACACGAAACACTCATACAGGACAAACTACATGGAGGAATCACCCTCCAGGACATACAAAGAAAGATTAAACCACTCAGGATCAGTCATGTAGGCAGCATCATCAAACACTCAGAACAGCACGCACTAGCTCACTACTACATGGGACTCAAGAGTATCAAATCTGCTCCCACCAAACAACTCACAGCCACATCATTTTGGTACACTACCACCATTCTACAAAACCTGCATCAATGTCATCAACAGATACGAAACACTCTTACACTTTAAAATAAATTACATCTACAAACATCTAACCAGAAACCGAGCACCTCCACTGCATCTCAGAATCAAAAGAGGTCGGAGACATACCCTCTTCATTTTAAAGAAACTTTCACAAACCTCCATCTTATAAATATCGGACTGAAAGTGAGAGAAATTACATTTAGACTTATTTACAACATGACACCCATTACACAGATCCAAACAGACAGCACCATGTCAACTATGCAGGAACAACATACAAGAAACAGAGGAACACATATATTACAAATGCACTACAATCACACCCAGTATAGCAACACTATGGAACATAATAGAAACACATACAGCACAAAGGATAGATATATACAAAGCTATTAAATATTATTCCTGTAACTCAGCTGGACACACACACACACGCGCACACCAAGTTACTGGCCCTGCTCACAGAGTTCAGGTACTTGGTGTGGACATGCAGAAACAAAGCTAAATTTAAGTTCTGCATGTTTAGTCCTACAATTTTCTCAGATCTGTTTCAACAAAAGGAATTGAAAATTATGGCGTGCTCTAACCCTACAGTGGCTTTTTACTTGGACAAATCAACATCAAAAGCATTACCAAGTTACAATCCAGTAAGTGATAGAATCCTCACAATCGGACTTTAGGACACTCCTAGAAATGTAACAATCATCCAGATATATGCACCTACATCAGCAGCAGAAGAAGAGGAAGTAGAAGACTTTTATAACACACTGCAAATGACGATAGACCAGATACGGAAAAATGATACTGTACTAATAATGGGGGATTTTAATGCAAAGATTGGTACAGAAAGAACAGAAGATGAAGGACATGTAGGGAAATTTAGCATAGGACATAGAAATGAGGCAGGTGACAATCTAATGTCTTTTTGCATGGAAAATCAGCTAGTGATTGCTAAGACATTTTTTAAACAACATCCAAATAGACTTTACACACAGACATCACCTGATGGGAAAACCAAGAATCAAACAGATTACATTTTAGTGTTCAGCAAAAACGTAACCAGGCGCTGATTGTGACATGGACCATGAGTTATTAATAGCAGACATGAAGATAAAGATAAAAAAGACAGTTGCAGGGTCAAGACCACTTGCTTTGATCTTACAAAAATACCAGAACAATATGGTACAGAAATGAAGAACCGTTTCGAAATCCTGATGGCTGTACAGAAGGAGATGACACCAGATGATTGATTTGGCTACACAGGCCAGAGATATCTTAATAACAACAGCTAAAGACATGGTTCCAGTAAAGAAAACACAAAAGAATGGATGGATTACAGCAGGCACACTAGAACTGATAAAACAACGTAGAGAAATGAAGACACAATGGAAAGTGACAAACAACAACAAAGAGGAATATAAATCGTTAACAAAAGAAGTACAAAGAAACATAAGAAAAGACAAAAAACAATACATACAAGATTGTTGTGAAAGAATAGAAGGACATCAGAAGTGTGGAAGAGATAGTGAAATGTTTAAAGAAATGAAGACATTGACGAGAAATGTCACACCTAAGCTAAATGTAATTTGTGACAAGATGGGGAATACCTTGACAGAGACAGAGGAAATTCATGAAAGATGGAAGGAATATTGCAGACGAATGTATGAAACAACTGACTGTGAAAGCAGAAATCAACAGTGTGAATTATTATTGGAGGAGAAAGAACCTGAACCGACAATAGAAGTTTATGTGAAAAATGGCAAATCACCAGGATGTGATAACAGTTGAATTTATTAAAGCAGGAGGAAAGGAGTGCGCAACAATCTATCATGCACTATGTAAAAAGATATGGCATTCAGGTATTTGGCCTAAAGAATGGAAAAGAACTATATTCATACCACTGCCAAAAAAAGGGTGACCTGAAATTATGCACAAACTACAGAAATGTTCCCTGATTAATCATGTCAGTAAAATTCTGTTAAAAATCATAATGGGTAGACTTCATAATAAAATAGAAGAAGAAGTCAATATGGTCCAAGCTGGTTTCAGGCAAGGAAGAGGATCAAGAGATCATATATTCAATATAAGATTAATAATAGACAAATGCAGAGAGTTTAAAGTGAATCTATATTTAGCCTTTATAGACTACTCAAAGGCATTTGATTGTGTACAACACCAGAAACTTTGGGAAATAATGGAAAAAATGGGATTTCCAATGCATTTGATACAATTAACATCACTGCTGTATCTAGACCAACAAGCAACAGTGAGAATAAATGATGAAACAACAACTTGGTTTGACATAAAACAAGGGCCCAGTCAGGGGTGCATATTGTCGCCTTACTTATTTAATTTGTATACTGAAAATATAATGAGGAATGTTAGAGAAATGTAGACAAAAAAATATTATGATGTCATAACAATTGGAGATTATGAAATACCAGAGATTAGATATGCTGATGGCACAGTATTACTGTCCACACCACAAAAAGAAATGGAAAAACTAATTATGTCAGTCCATAAGAACAGCAAAGTGCAAAACCTCTATCTTAATGCAAAGAAAACTAAACTGATGACAACTGACATAACAAACAAGGCAGCTGATATATGCATCAATGAGGAAAAACTGGAAGAAGTGGAGAGTTTTGAATATCTTGGATCATTACTAACTAATAATCAAGATACAATGAGGGAAATTAAAAGGAGGACATCTAGTGCTCTACAGAAAGTAAAACAACTAAAGAATCTGTGGAGAGGAACAGACAGAACTACAAAAATAATATTTTTAAGGGCATGCATCTTTCCCATGGCAACATATGTCTGTGAGACCTGGACACTTAACAAAACAGCTGAGAAACACATAAATGCTACAGAAGAGTTCTTCAAATTCATGAACACAAAAAAGAACAAATATATCCATACTACAAGAACTTAATATTGAAGAAGGCTGGCTAGTAAAGAGGATTAAACAAAGAAAACTTAAATATTTTGGACACATTAAACATCATGATAATCTAGAGAAGACTGTCTTGGAAGCGTACATAATGGGAAAAAGAGAGGAAGACCAAGGTGAAGATGGTTGCAAGACATTGTTGATGATCTGCAAATGGATGTATCAGCAGCAGGCCATCTTGCTCACAACCGAGAGGCCTACAGGAGTGCTGTTAGGGAGGCAAAGTTCCGCAAGGGACATGCAAATGAGTGAAATGAATGTAACCCTACATGAAACAAAGCTTTGACAGTAGCAAGCATATGAGAGAGATTGACTGATTTTTATTTCAAAAGGGTTAAGAGAGAGTTACAAAATGTCTTTAATGAATGATACTGCATTTATTTTTCTCTTGTCCAAACTATTCACTTGTTCATTGTCACAGAAGCAACCATAAGCTCCTCGTAAAGTTTTTATGTAAATATTACCATGTTACACCTGATTCTTCAACAAATGTTACCAGACTGGATTAGCCTTGACGCAACAAACTGACCAGATGACAACCCTACCCTCAAGGGGGATTAAGATAGCATGAAAGTCAAGTTTGAAGATAAACCAGACAGAACTTAGACACAGACAGCAACATGACAATAGAGATAACAATAAGCCGACAACGGCTTTGATCACCTCTATCCACCATAAGAAACAAAGCCTTGATGTTAACAAGCGTATGAGATAGAGAGAGAGAGTCATGAAATTGGTGTACACTTTCGTTATAAAAAATGTACAATTTATATATATAAATTATTATTACCTTTACCATACAAATCACTATCATCTCATGATTTGTAAAAGTCCACCATCTCATTATTTCATCTCATGGACAGTCATCCCCAATTCACATCATTTCAACTGAGTTTGTAATTGTTGATTGTTGAATGAAAATAAAGTTATTAAAAAATAAAAAAAAAAGCTAACATCCTTGTTCTCATAATCAAAATGTCATGACTGGTCAAATGGCTTCTCTTAGTGGGGAGTGAGTGCTTGCACCAAAGGAATCTCAAAAATTTTAACAGTTAACAAAACTCATTTATTAATCAAGGATTCTATTTTCAGCAATTACCTAACAATTAACACTGCAGAGATTCCCAAGGCGGAATTTTTGGAAGGAGCCAGGAAGTGGTCTTTTCATCTCTGATAAAACCTTGACACTGAAACCTAGTGAGTTTAAATTACGTATTAATACCTCATGTTGGTTGATCAGAATTTAAACAGATAATTTGACTGACCAGGTACTAAAACTGGAGCAGTGAAATGTAGCTGGTGGCAGCATTCAAAGGGTGATTGATAAGTTCTTTAGCATAAGATTATTTGAGGACAACTTTTTTGGGTTATTTCTCAACATAGTCCTCTTGCAAGTTTATGCACTTAGTCTAACAATCCTGGAGCATACGGATACTTTCTTTGTAAAAGTCAGCATCTTGTGGCAGTAGAAAGTGATCTACAGCATGAGTGACATCATCATCTAAAGCAAATTTGCGACCACTGAGATCCTTTTTTGAATTTGGTAAAGAGGTAATAGTCTGAAGGGGTCAAATCTGAGGAATAATGAGGATGTTCAACAAGCTGGAAGCTGCATTCATGAATGGCAGCCATTGCCACCGCCAACTTGTGAATTGGAGCATTGTCTTGATGAAAGATGACTCCTCTCGTCAATTTCCCTTGATGCTTTTTCTTCAATTTGACCCACAGTTGCTTCACAAGATTAGTGTAATAGGCCCCAGTGATCGTTCTGCCCTTTGAAGATAGTCTACCAATAGCACACCTTCTGAATCCTAAAAAATGGAAGCCATCACTTTGCCTGCAGACAGAACCACCCTTTGCTTTCTTTGGAGGTGGGGATCCATGATGTTTCCACTGCTTTGACTGTTCTTTGGTTTCTGGTTGAAAATGATGAACACAAGTCTCATCCATAGGCACAAATTGCTGAAGAAGCTTTTCAGGATCTGCAGAAAAATGGCATGTTGAAATGATGTCGTTTGTGATCAGCTCCAACAAGTTTTGGGACTCATCAAGCAGAGACCTTTGTCATTTGAAAATCATTGTGAATAATGGCATGAACATATTCCTGAGAGATGCCCAACTCAGTAGCAATGTACCGCTCAGTTAGTCGTCAATCCTCCATTATCATGTCATGGATTCTGCGGTGGTTTCATCGGTTGTTACCGTTCTTGGTCTTCCTGGACAGGAATCATCTTCCAGACTCTCCCTTCCATGTTTGAATTGAGCTGCCCATTTCTTCACTGTGCTGTAAGAAGGGGCACTCTCCCTAGTCTCTATCCTCATGGGTCTCCTTCAATGACAACCCCTTGATGCAGAGGTAGTGAATGACTGCTTGATGAGACATTTTATTCATTTTCTCAATTTCTGCCACTCCTTATCACTTCAGTAGCCTGTAAAAAAAATTTGGTTGCAGTTAATTTCTTGAAACTTGGTGTTTAATCTTATATTAACCTGATCTACAAATGCACCTAATATCAACTGTGTGTTTCAAGTATTTGTACCGTATGTCGAGAACTTATCAATCACCCCTCATATGTCAGTCTATATACTGATGGGCAAAGAATAAGCAAAATTTGCAAAACTGAACAGGAGCTAACAAAAACCTCTCTCAGACAGATCAGTCAAGACATCTCAGCTTACAGATCAGTATGTGACTGCTAAGTTTTGATGTGGAATTAGTGCACGATTGTAATGGATTAATAATGTCTTGTTAAAATGAGTTTGAATATAATTGATGATTTATAAAATGTCTCATAGGTCTCTGTTGCTGCCTATTGCTGTGTGACAGAATGAGTGAAATTCATACAGTAACATCAGCATGAACAATAAAGTTTTACGAACAATAAAAAAAAATATCCTTGTTAAATTTACTTGCATTAAAAGAAATTCGTATGTGAAACTACTCTGTCAGTACTACAGAAAATTTCTGAGATTAAATTACTGACACTCAGGAAATGCATTTTGAAATAATAAGTACAAATGCTGGAAAGAAAACCAGTTAAAAGCAACTATGAAAGAAAAAGGTGCAAAGCTGTGAGAAAGGAGATCACAACTTCATTCCTTTGCTTCTTGAGACCTTATGGATCATACCTTGCCTTTAATCACTCCTCTTGGCAACATTTTAATTAGTCTTTTTGTCCATCAAAATTAACATCATAATATTTTGATGATGTTTCATTTGTGAAAGCTCACCTCTGTTCTAAATGAAAAATTCTGAACCCCTCAGTCCCACAAAGACTCAAAAATTATGGGAGTGTCACCCTCTGTGACCTACATTGAAACTGCACATGTTGTCTGTACATAAACAGACCGCTGCACTGAATATGCGCATTTTTTGGAGGCAGACATGATGAATCCCAAAAGTAAATTTTGCATTGCTCCACTTTCCCTATCTTTGAAAGTTTGAAAACTGCAGTCAGAGAACTGAGAGAATACGAGAATGTGGTTGTCATTATAAGCTCAGTAAAGGTAACAATTATAGTATTATTTAATCATTTATTTAACATTATTATTCTGTGTAAATGTCATTCAGGCTGTAAATCAAGAGACAGCATAGCTGCAGCATGATTCATTTCTCTGTTTATGTAATGGGTCAACATTTGTAAAGGTATTTTATTGACATAGTCTTTAGTAACTGTTCAGTAGACATGAGGGATCATGACACCCAGAAAGAAACGAGGTCGTGACAAAGAAATTCCGTAGCTTAGATTCAGTCTCTCCAGCAGGTACCAACTTTTAGACAAACATACACAGTCTCCTGCCATGTCTGGTGCAAACTTGAACAACAGTAACAAACGTTTGTTATTGTTCAACATTTGTAAAACAGTATTATATAATAATTTAACATTATTATTTTAAAATTACGAGTGTAAACATTGATCAATATGCATAAATCAGTATTATTTAATAATTTATTTAACATTATCATTTTAAAATTTCATTCAGGCCATGCATCAAGAGATGGCAGAGCTGCAATATGATTCACATGTGTACGAGTGTAAACATTGATCAACACATGTAAATCAGTATTATTTAATAATTTAACATTATTATTATTTTAAAATTTCATTCAGGCCACACATCCAGAGATGGCAGAGTTGCAGTATGCTAAAGTTATGTATGAGTGTAAATATGGATCAGAAAGGAAGTCTAGGTGTCAAGGTGTCAGACCAAACCAGAGGTAATTCTTGATAGCTTATCTCTCTGCCGTTTCCTTCAATGAATCTGCACTGTTCTGCAATTTCTGGTCTTATCCTATCTAACTCCTAATTCTGCTCATGTTTATGGAAATATAGTTGTGTGGGTAAGGCTATAGACAAATATTACATATAAGGTACTTCATAACAAGGTTCTCCTAACTATCTGTAATGATACTTCCCTACTGTGACATTCTTCATTGTTCTTATACATGTAGCAGCAGCTCTTTCGCTTTCATTAATTTTCTCTCATTAGTTGTATTATCAGCAGTATAATAACTTGGTTCTTCTCTCATAGATCCATGAAGCTTGGGTGTCAAGCCAAATTGAATTTGAAGGCCAAAGAAATCGATGGTATCTGGCAGCTGGTTGTGTCTAAATCTAATTTGGATCTTAACGCACATGTTCTTACGTTGGAGGTATGTTGCTGGAAGTTTTTTCCTTTTTCTTTTCTGTATTTATTTCTTTTGTTCCTCAATGGTTTTCTTTTGGGCCATCAATTTTCTTTTTACTCCAGTCTGTGTCAGTGTTACCAGAAAGACACAGGCCTATGATGACAACAGAAATGAAGACCCAGTTGGAATGCCCTTCTGTGACAGTCACAGACATCAGGGACACTGTGTTAAGGCAACAGGGTGTCATTTTGTTAGGCAAATATGTACATAATATGCAAGCCAAGCAGAAGCCTGCAACAACTGTAACTGATCAAACAGCAGTTTAGCACTTGCTGTCTTCAATAACAGATAACAGTGGTAAGGTAGAATATTGTAAAGATTCTAAAGAAAATTTATCTTGCATACCAGATGCAATCTATGTACAACATGAATAAATATCCTGAAGTTTTGATAATGGATCTGATGTACAAAACAAATGTCTACCAATTACCACTTTTGACTGTTATGGTTGTGGATGGAAATGGCAGAGGACAACCTGTCTTGCATGCTTTTGTAAGCAGTGAGATTCAAACAGTCCTCAAACAAGTTTTAGGTTTTCTCAAAAACTTTTACATTTTTGAGAAAACCTGTTTTTTTTTGTGTAGATAAGGATTTTGCAGAGATTGGAGCCATTTCTGGCATATTTCCGGATGCGAAGGTTAATCTCTGTGCTTTCCATGTGTCAACAGCCATTCGAACGGCATTATCCAAAAGAGGTTTACACAGAAGTCTGATGGAAACCACTGGCATTTTCTTTGACAACATGAAGAACACAGGGTGTGCCAATGAGTATGAATAGCTCAAAGAGCGCATAAAGGAAATTGCACCAGCAGATGTGCTTCAATATCTGGAGTCCAGTTGGTGGAAAAAGCCTGAACTGTAGGCAGCTCATACTCAGCTAGATACTGTACAGCTGCATGTGACTACAACTAACCATTGCGAGTCATATCACTCAAAAATTAAAAAATAATTGCACTACCAGATGTCACTGAATGAGGCGCTGCAGTTTCTAGTGAACTATGATGAGTGGACTCACAGTACAAGTGTTATCAACAGCTTGATTCAGACATTATAACATGGAAGTAAAGAATCCAGTTGCTGACAAAATCAAATAAGACATGACAAGTTTTGCAGCACAACATGTTATAAAACAACTTTTGGCCATCGATAAATTTAAATTTTCTGTTGTACCAGTAGGTGATTGCTTCAAAGTCGTGTCTCATAATACATCTTATACTTGAACCAGCCTTTACTGCACCTGTACATTTTTTAGACACTTTACTTTACCCTGCAGACATATTTTTAGTGTATGTAGATTTTGTAATGAAAGTTTGTATGTTCCTCTTGAGGAGGGAAGCAGATTTAAAAACTGTAGTCCTGTTAATTTTAATGTGCAAGTTCCTGTGTCTTCTTGCACATCTGTCCACTTAATAGAGGAGACACAGCCAAGCTCTACAGAAGCAAAGTTTACTGCTGCTTCCTTACTATGTGGAAACATAGCTCGTAGTTGTCTCTTTTAGGAGACAGAGACTTCAAAGAAAAGTTTGATCAGCTGTCTGCATTGTATTCTTTATGGCAAGGGGGAGACCTTGATGACATTTCAAGTGACTGTTACTCCCATTGGTGACAAAGGGCTTGGTGATTCTCTGGCACTTTCATTGCCTGTTTCTGAACAGCTTCTTCTTTCACCTGACCCTCCACAATCTACTTCTACTGCTAATTTTTCTTCAGGTCTGTTTTCTCCCTGCCATGTTAATGTGCCTTTTTCTGACAATATCACCACAGTCTTTAAACTGTTTCTTATACTATGCTGTCCCTTCAACATCTGGACTGTCTAGTTATCACAGCAACTCTCCTCAAGCATCCTAATGTGATAATGCTGCAACAGCAGATGGTCAGTCAGAACCTAATGAAGTTTCCTTTTCGTCTACGAAACTACTGTCAGTGAAAGTGAAGACCCAGAAATAAACAAACATTTACTTTGAAAAGGAAAAGAAAGGCAACTCCTGTTCCTGTCACATACTGGCCACAAGAGAAAAAGATTAATTTTTTTTTTATTAAAGCCTGCATATTAGAGGGATCAAAGCCACCATTTTTGATTACAGATTTAAAATGTTCCAGCTCGTTAGGTGCTTGTTTGGTGGGGATGAGCTGAATTTTATAAAGTTCTATTTTAGCATAGAATGTTGGGATGAGTTTCAACATAGGGTGCAGCAAAAGCTGTCTGAGCATTTGTTTGTTTGTCATGTTTGTACATGTTTGTGATAAGGCAGTTAGTCTAATTAGGTGTGACTGTTGCATAGAGCGGTTTCATTATGAGTGTGTAAATTACAGATCTAACATGAAATGTGTTAAGTGGTTTTGTCCGTCTTGTTGGTAAAAATTAAGTTCTGTTATTTTTTTCCTTCATTCTTCACCATCCGGGATAGTTTTGCAGCTGACTCGTGCTGTTTGATCAGATACATACATTGTGGGTTTCTGCTAGAAAAATATTGTTGATATTGTATTTATGTATGTAATAAATATTTTTAAAAGTTCTCTTGTTATTTTTAATTTAATAAGTTGATCTGTGTTAATGTTAACCGTCCTCATAATGTTTTATCCAGTTACAAATATAGTTCTGATCTGGATCATTTGCAGTGTTTTAATCTATTGTTTCATGGCATATAATAATTTGACATTTATTTTAAATACTGCTTTCATTGCTAAGTTCTAAACTTAACGTGATTTCAAAAATTTGAATTTTTTGTCCCGTCATTAAATGTTTAATTCATTCCTCTACTTTGCCATATACACTCATATTGCTGGCTTTTTTTATGTTTTACTACTTATCTTTCACTATCATTTACTGTTCCACTGTACGTTACACAATTTTTCATATGGTATTACAAATTTTTTGTGATTTGTCATCAAAACCTGTACATTGTTATGATACTTATTATTAGATATCATCAATCTTGTCTTTATTACCAACTAACTAGTATAACTTAAGACTCACGAAATCTCACACTGATGCATGCCCCTGTGCATTTTGTGCACACACCCCTGAGTATGTGATCCAAGAGTATATCTTTCACTGATCTATGAAGCCAGACCTGGCCACATAGGATGCATCACACTTGATGCTATACTCTTTATATCACTCTCTAGTGTACTGACAGGTTGTCTCCAAAGAATAATAGGGTTTAATTAGTATAAATAATGGAGAAAACCTTTGAAAATTTGGTAACATCATATATCTGCACACAAAAATAATCTGGAACCAAACAGCCAAAAAGAGAAAAAGTAACACAAATAAAATCCAGAACACATGAAAATAGAAGCAATAACTGCCCGGAAAATGTTCACGGAGCCACATGAATCAGAAAAAGGATTAAGACAGGTTTGGCAGCATCTAAAATCCCAGCACAATGCATGTTGCATAGCTGAAACGCCATGTATAAGAGAAAAGACATATACAAGAGAGAAGTTCAACAGAGATCCATTTGGGTTTACCAAGCAGTTATTTAAAAAGCCAAAATCAAGTACCTAGAAGAAGTGATCTATAGCAACAGGTTCAGCTTGAATTGCTGCCAAATTAAGGGAGGTCTAAATCTACATGTTTAAATCTACAGTACCATAGGATGTCTTGAGCATGCTTCAATGATTTGAGAAGCTATTCAACAGGCAAGATTTGGAAATGCAAGACCTGCAGGTAATATGACTTGATCTAGCCAATAAGTATGGCTCAGTACAGCAACAGATGCTATGGCTAACACTAGACATGTGCCAAAAGAAATCACGAAGATGCTGAAAATGCACCTATTTAATGGTTCCACGTGAGATTTGGAATATCAGGATATATTACAACATGGATTGAGCTCCAGGCAGGAATTGCAATATACTCTACAATATATACAGCCCCTATACTGTTCCGATTAGCTATGCAAGTGATCCTGAAAGAAGGCACATGGTTTGGAAATGGATGTCAGATGCCACCACTAAGTGTTCATGGATGACATAACAGCAATAACAACCAGTGAAGCGCAGGCACAAAGGATGTTAGAGCTTTTGGATAGCCTTATCATATGGAGCAGCATGAGCTTCACGCCAAAGAAGTCAACTGAATAGACTGAAGAAAGTGAATAGACAGATCTAACTTAAACTGAAAAAAAGCCACTTTAATAAAAAAAATTACACCATTTGTTTGTGTTTTTTTTTAACCTACGACACGTTATACCTTTAACTTTTTAGAAAAACAAGCAATTTCCACCAACTCTCATGTTGTCCGTCCACCCACCCACCCACTCACAGTCAGGAGCAGATTGTAGCAGTGATCATGTTCCCCTGTGTGGGAATGTCAGAATAAAGCTAAAGAAAATTGGTAGAAAAGTGGAAAACATCAAATTAAATGTAGACCTTATAACAGAGAATGATGAAACGAGAGAAATACTAAGTTATAAAAAATCGATACAACACAACTGATATAGACTACTGACTATTGAGGAACAATGGGAAATGCTCTGAGATTCCATCCAGACTAGAAAAGAAATACCACCTAATGAAAAAAAGAACTGATAAAAAATAGATAACAGAAGAAATACTGCACATGATGGATGAAAGAGCTCAAAGTAAAAATAATAGAGAATACCAAAATATAAAAAGAGAAATAAAACATAAATGTAAAGTTGCAAAAGAAAAATGGATAGAAGAACATCAGAATAACAACACTAAAACTATGCATAAATGTATAAATGAATTAACAGGTAAGAAAGGATAACATACTATAGGCTGTCTGAAATTATAAGAAGGAAATATACTGACATAAAAGAAATACTAGACAGATAGACAGAATACACAGAAGACTTATACACCAGAGAAAGACCTAAAATACCACCTGACACAAACTTAGAGCAACCACCAATTTTTTAAGAAGAAATCATAGATGCTATGGAACACATGAAAAAAGGAAAGGCAACTGGATCAGACAATTTTGCAATTGAAAAAAATAAGTGCTCTCAGGGAAATCTGGCATGAAAATTAACAACACTAACAGAAAGACCATTAGAGGTACAAAGAGATATATACCTAAGTTTTAATGAGTACACCAAAGCATTCGACAAAGAAAAATATGAGGAAGCGATGAAGATGCTAGAAGACATACAAATCTAAGCATAATAATAGATCTAAGAATAGTAAAAAATATATTCATTCATTCATTCATTTGGATGTCCCTTGCGGAACTTTGCCTCCCTAACAGCACTCCTGTAGGCCTCTCAGTTGTGAGCAAGATGGCCTGCTGCTGATGCATCCATTTTAGATCAACGATGTCTTGCAGCCATCTTCGCCTAGGTCTTCCTCTTTTTCTTTTTCCCATTATGTACCCTCCCAAGATGGTCTTCTCTAGATTATCATGATGTTTAATGTGTCCAAAATATTTAAGTTTTCTCTCTTTAATACTCTTTACTAGCCAGCCTTCTTCAATATTAAGTTCCTGTAGTATGGATATATTTGTTCTTTTTTGTTTCCATGATATTTTAAGAACTCTTCTGTAGCATTTACATTCAAAGGCATTTATGTGTTTCCCAGCTGTTTTGTTAAGTGTCCAGGTCTCACAGGCATATGTTGCCATGGGAAAGATGCATGCCCTTAAAATCTTATTTTTGTGGTTCTGTCTGTTCCTCTCCACAGATTCTTTAGTTTTACTTTCTGAAGAATGATAGATGTCCTCCTTTTAATTTCCCTCATTGTATCTCCATTATTAGTTAGTAGTGATCCAAGATATTCAAAACTCTCCACTTCTTCCAGTTTTTTCTCATTGATACATATTTCAGCTGCCTTGTTTGTTTTGTTAGTTGTCATCAAATTAGCTTTCTTCGATTTACTCTTTCCACTCACATTACTTCCAAAATGTTCCTTAGTATAAACTTGGACGTGGACATTTCGGCGAAAGGGATCCCTGTGTAAAAGTTATTTTACCGAATTAACTCCATGATCATCATGTGTGTATCACACATTAAAATAAGTGGAAATGAATGAAGATTCCATAAATGAAGTTATTTGTCATTTTAAAAAAAAAACAAAGAAAAGAAAAAAAAAACACAACTGGTGTGAAATGATGGAACAATTTTTTGGCGCTAAAAAAATTTTAAGGCTGAGCAATAAAATCCAATTTATACTTACCTTAACTGTGTCATAATCCGATATAGAATACGTAGTCATTCAAATTTCAACACAGAAAAATCAATATTTATGGATGTTTGTGACATTCAATAAATCTAACAGGTCTACAGCTACGAGAACCACATATAGTAAGATAGGTCTAGTTGGTCGGTGTGATCATTCTACCACTCAATCTAAAAAAAACTTGCATTTTTACACATCTATCATGATATCCATTATGGCTTCATTTATCAGGTGTGCTTACATTAGTTTAACTTTGGATTCAGAAGAGCTCTGACTGGTTAAATGAAAAGTTACATCATGTTTTCAAAGAAATAAAGTCTGAAAACTTATAGGGCTGTGTCGATGGGAAAGCACATACTGCAAGAGGCCTTTCAGGGCTGCCAAGAGTGGAACAGTTAAGATAGAGGTTTTGCTCTTTGCTGTTCTTATGGACTGACATAATTAGTTTTTCCATTCCTTCTTGTGTTGTGGACAGTAATACTGTGTCATCAGAATATCTATTTAATCTCTGGTATTTCATAACCTCCAACTGTTATGGCATTGTAATATTCTTTGTCTACATCTTCTCTAACATTCCTCATTATATTTTCAGTATACAAGTTAAATAAGTAAGGCGACAATATGCACCCCTGACAGACCCCTTGTTTTATGTCAAACCAAATTGTTGTTCCACCATTTATTCTTACTGCTGCTTGTTGGTCTAGATATAGCAGTGATGTTAATTGTATCAAATGTGTTGGAAATCCCGTTTTTTTCCATTATTTTCCAAAGTTTCTGGTGTTGTACACAATCCAATGCCTTTGAGTAGTCTATAAAGGCTAAATTTAGATTCACATTAAACTCTCTGCATTTCTCTATTGTTAATCTTATATTGAATATAATATCTCTTGATCTTCTTCCTTGCCTGAAACCAAATATATACTGGAACCAAAAATCAACCATAAAGATAAGGAATCAAATATGCCGTGGCAACAGTGAAAACTGGAGGCAGGAAAGGAAGAGGTAGATCAAGAGTGAAAATCTTAGATGGCTTGACTAAATCGCATGGAACAAAAGCAACAACAGAGCTGATAGATCAGAAACTGGAGGGACATGGTCACTAACACCTCCAGGCATTGTACATGATGATGAAAAAATATGAAGAACAGACATGTGGTATAATTTTATGACATGTGAAAAAATTTTATCACACACCTATATTATACATAACACTACAATAGAGGTTTCATATATTTGCATTGTATCCATACTCTGTACATCTTAAGCTGACGACATCTGTTAACCTGTAAACGCCGATCTACTATGTTTTCCTTCTCTATCAAGCCTGCTTGCTCAAACATGGTCTTCAATTCATCTGAGGATCAAATGGAATATGACAGAAAGAGATAAAATATACTTTCAGATATCATGCAGCCACATTTTCCTGGCTTGTTTTCTCTCTCAAATAAAACACAACAAATATTCATAGCATCCTTACACAATGCTTTTTCTGAGTGGACTGTGAATATCAAAATGACTTTTTTGAAATGTTAAATATATAGACTTGACTGAGAATTCCACACAAAATATTTAAAGCTTTAAGTGAGAATGTAAACATTCACAAATTTACCTTGAGTAAAGAAGTAAACCACAGTTCCATCACCCCTGGCATAAAAGCTTTCAGACAAGCACCGGCCTGTGTGAGACAAAATTACCATAGGTTTCCATATGATATACAATGCTGTATTCTGCACATAATAGGTTTCCATATGATATGTAATGCTGTATTCTGCACATGACATATCACCGATTCATCTTGCTGTAACATATACTTTGATATGTAACATCGTATATTTTTCATCAACACTGTACACTCCATTATCATCTTGTGGCATGAACAATGTCTCAGTGGATGAACTTCAATGGCTCTGGTGTGTAACTGTTTCCTGGCTTGTCTACTGCATTTTTGTGCATTCGTTTAGTAACACAATTTCTGCTTGGTTTGAACTGAGATCAAAGACAATGTTAGAATTACAGAATCATCATGATAACAATATTAAACTTTTTCACTAGTGTCAATATTTAGTGTTCTTCTGCTATATTGGTACCATGACATATTCTTTCATACCAGGCCATGCGAGTGTCAGGGGAAATGCAAGAGCAGATCAGATGGCGTACTCAGCAGTCATAGAGTAAGGCCAATGAACAGAGTAGATGTGATCAGAGAAGCTGGTTGAACGAAGGGCTTCATTGAAAGTGTGAATCAGCATCATTGTCTAGAATGAATGAATTTGCAGTGACACATGGGGTGGGAAAAAAAGAACAATTCACCAAGAGCTCCAGATGGATAGTCAACCAACAAAGAACAAGTGTAATCAGTTACTGTATGCTGAAGGAGATAACTGAAGTGGAGAACACAGCACCTACTGATGTGTCTGAAGTGCATGGATGATGATGATTCTTCCTAACTAACTATAACAGACAAATAATAATGTTAAGCTGTTATTACCAATCTTATCTTATATCCTTCCTGTGCCATTAAACATCACATAGAGCTCGCAAGGTAGTTCGCCAATTTGTCCTGTTTTCTGTGAGCTTTTCAAATTCATCAAAGGATTTTATGCCTGTTAATTTGGCCTCTCTTAACAATGTCCTCTTTAGAGTTTCACGTGGAATGCCTCTTTTTCTTGGCCTGTTGTGTTCCACTTGACAGCTTGTTCTGGGATTCTCTGATCGTTTCTTCTCATCACGTGACCAACATATGTCCATCTCCTTTTCCTGGTCACCCATGAGACTGGTTGTTGTTCAGTCATCTGTCTTATCTCTGCATTGTTCTTGAATTTGATCCACTTGATGCCAAGTATTTTCCTTAAGCATTTGTTTTCAAAAGAGTCTAATTTCTTTTCTATTTCTTTAGTTATTTTCCAGCTTTTGCATGCATAAATGAGGGTGGATATTACATTTGAATTGAATAGCCTTAACTTGGTTTTTGAGCTTATAACTTTTGAATTCCATATGTTCTCAAGATTCTTGAAGATTAATGCTGTTTTTGCTATTCTAACTTCTTTTCTGGCGTCACCATCCTGGTCTATGTAGCTGCCAAGGTATGCAAATTGATTGACTTCTTCAATATCTGTCCCTTCTATGTGTATTTTTCCATTTTGATTAATGGGAAGTTTCATTATTTTTGTTTTGTCCTTGTTAATTTCAAGTCCTATTTTGCTAGCCAGTTAAGACAGGATATTTGTTTTTTTCTTGCATGGGATTCACATTGTTACTGATAAGAGTTATGTCATCAGCAAAATCAAGATCTTCTAGTTGGGTCCCATGTACCCAGTCAATACCTGTGTTACCTGTGCAGCATTTTTTCATTATGAAGTCTATTGCAATTCCAAAAAAAGCAAAAGGAAACAGTATACATCCTTGTTTCACACCTGTTTCAATCTGGAACCATTCACTCATCCCTTCTTCTGTTTTGACTGCACAGACATATCCACTGAAGAAGTCTTTAATGATGTTGACAATTTTACATGGTATTCCATATAGACTTAAAATTCTCCACAATGAATCTCTGTGTATGCTATCAAATGCCTTTTTAAAGTCTATGAAGTTCAGTATTAATGGTTTCTGCTTTTCAATATGTTCTTCAAGTATTATTCTTAGAGTAAAGATCTGGTCGAGACATCTTCTTCCCATTCAAAATCCTGCTTGTTCTTCTCTCACTGCGGTATCCGCTATATCTTTAAGTCTATTCAAAATTACCTTGCAAAATACTTTTGACACAACTGATATTAAGGTTACTCCTCTCCAACTGTTACAGTCACTAAGGTTGCCTTTTTTGGTATTTTAACAATGATTCCTTTTTTCCATTTAGAAGGGACTTTTTCTTCTTTCCAAATCTTATTAACTCTTTCCCTGCTGGATGTAAAAATGCAGACATTCCGTTCTGTGCCAGACAAAAAAACAAGGGTCTTGATATGTATAGGGGATAATTTTTAACTAATTATTTCCATGTTAAAAGTATGTGTATTATGCCTCCAAATAGCAATGTAAGAAGATTTCATAAATGAAGAGTTGTTTTAGGAAAAAAGATGTAGCGTTATAATTTTAGCTGATAATTGTGTATTACTGTCCATTGGATAGGTCTAGGACTGGCATCGATCGACTGGTGATGTGTAGATCGACTTTGTCATTTTATCCGATCTCGTCGCGTGATTATGTTAAATGTTCACTTTGAAATAATACCTGAAATAACCTTCTAACTACTTCTCCAGTCCATCTAATAGTCTAAATCTACCTGGGGTACATTCATCAACAGTGGTCTAGTCGCAGAGGGGCACATCTGCCTCCGAAGTCACACAAAAATTGATTATTTTAAATCGAAACTCTGTATTTTGACCCCCATTGTTATGATGCTTTCAAAATGGTGACAAAAGTCACTAGACATGCGTACTAAACTGTTTACAATCAAAAGTTTTTAATGAAACAAAGCTAGTGTCCCTATTAGGGCCTTGGCAAAAACTTGACAAAGCAGAAGGGTCCCAATCAGGATCCCCAGCACAAGAAGAGTTAAAAATTCTCTGTAGTTGTCTCATGTTGTCACTATTGATAGCTTTTAACATTTCTGGCATTATTTCATCTTCACCTGCAGCTTTGTTGTTAGCCATTAAATTCACTGCTGTTTCAATTTCATGCAATATAATTTCATCTAGGTTGACATTTAGCTGTGGGGCTGGTAAGTTGGTTTCAAGGTTTATCACTTCTTTTGGGTGTGGTCGATTAAGTATTTCTTGGAAGTGTTCAGCCCATCTTTGCTTTTGGTCTTTACTTGATGTTAATAGAGTTCCAGTTTTGCTAAGGATTGGTCTTTCTTTAGATGTAATAGTACCTGTTAGCCTCTTTTGTATGTTATACAAAGTTTTGCTGTCTCCTGTTTTTGCTGCTTTCTCTGCCTCTTTCACCGTGTTGTCTATGTATTCTCTTTTATCCCTTCTAGCTCAACTTTTTACTTTCTTGTCTATTTCTTTGTATTACCAATAGGTAAAGCTACATTTTTTTCATTTATCCACCCAGAACTAAGCACACTCCCATAAGTATGTTCTTACTTTAAAATCTGTTTTTCTCTGACAGCATATAAGACATTTTTTTCTCCTTAAAAATATATAAAAATTCAGAGTGTATCTTATATACAGTGAAGTTTACCAAGTGGAATTTTGAGTGACCAAAGTCTACTCATCTGTGTTTGTGTAAGCACATATGGTCCCCAACATACATAGATTTGGATTTAGGTAAAAAAATTTACAATACGTGTAAACAATGTAAAGAATTTTACTGAGCAAAAGCTCATATAAAATGCCATATAAAATTTATAATAATACACTGCTCTGAATTACACTTAGGAAAAAAAATCACTTTATGCATTTTTAATGTATTTTTTGGTTTATTATATGGTTTCTTAGAAGAATGTTGTGAATCCTCTGGACAGCAAAAATAACTAATGAAGAATGTATGAGAAGAGCTGGAGAGACAAAAAAATCTTGTCAAAAAAATAAGAGAGAGAGAGAGACAATGTAGTTTCATAGGACATCCAATGAGAAGAGGGGGCATTGAAAATATTATAACAACAGGAAAAACAGAAGGAAGAAGATCAAGAGGAAGACCAAGAGAAATGATACTGGACAGTCTGACGGGATGGTGTGAGAGGAGATCACCACCTGAGCTGATAGCCTGCATGAAGGATCTTGTACTCTGGAGAAGCATAACAGCCAATGCCAGTTGGCACAGCACCTGATGATGATGATGATTTTTTGGTTGTGGAACAATCCACTAATGTAAGCTGGGGACTATCTGTAATATGTGCAATTCTTGCCAGAGTGTCACACAGTGATCGAAAGCAAGCCCACATCCATTAGCTGCCTTTATTGCCAGATAAGTAATTTCTGAATTGCCTAACTGCCACTGTGCAAAATAACATTCCAGTTGCATGTCATCTTGTTTGGCTTTCACAAAGCATAGATTGTCCAGTTACATATATTTCAGTAGGTATAGATGTATAGAGGAAACTATTTAAACAATATGTGGTTAAGTTTTTGATATTCCAGAATTATAAATTACTTTTGTTACTAACCAATGGCTGAAAAGCAACACAGACATTGTCATACATTACATTCAAACTCAGTGTTACTGAACACAAGAAGAATGACAACAGCTAATATAATGGCAAATGTAATGGATGATAGCTAAGCGGTTCCATTCCCAGTAGAGAGTCTGAATATTTTCATAATGATATCTCAGTGCATATGATCTGAAACATGATCTGAATGAGATATCTTGAGTCAGGATTAGAGAACCAAAGCTAATCAAGACCCTGTTTGACCTCCCATGGTGCCCTCTGGAAATATGCCATAGTGTTGCTGAGTGAACAGGGATTGAATGGGAAGGTAAACTCATTCCTAAAAAATAAGCTGTCTGATCTGGCCCATAGCTGACATGCATTCTGCATTTCAACTTCTAGACTTCGGACTCAACTTGAAGCTGCCTGCAAGGACTTGAGACCTGAAGACTGAGATTGGACTTCAAGGACTTGAAACCTGAAGACTGAGACTGACCTTGCTATGAAGAATTTGCATGCATCACTGCATATAATAATTACATACTTTCCTTAAACCGAAGCTGAGCCATGTCATAACGTCCATAATCCCTAAATAGAATCACTCCACCAGGCTTCAGATATGATGCCAAGCGTCTTACAACATCTTGCATCCTGCAAATTGAATGACAAATTTAATTAGTTTTTTTCTAGAATTTAAAACACATTACATTATGTGCAGTGTCAGACAGCTCTGGCATCATGTTTCTCCACTTTCTGTGATCCATAATGTTTCCAGTAAATTCCAATATGTTTCTTTCACCTGGTCAGTCTGCTGAAATATCTCTCTTTTCACTACTCTTTCCTCCCGTTTCCACTGAATCTTCCAGTCATTACCAAATCTGTCTTCTCATGGCATGATCAAGAAATTTTGACTTTTTTTTCTTATAATTTTAACTAGTTTTCGTTGTTCTGAAACTTTTCTGATGACCTCTTCATTTATTTTGTGGTTGTCCAGGGTAAATGTTATCAACCTGATTTGAGACAAAAAGGAAAGAGCAGGGATCGACAACCTTTCAGTAGTGTTGTGCCAAAGTAATGTTGCAAAGTCACTTAGCATGCCAACCTATTTTTATATGCAACAACCACTGAAACACATGAAATAACTATGTTATTCCTTGTTTGTTATTCAATATTTTAATATAAATAGGAACAAATACAAAAACTATGTTTTGCAAAATTTAAGTTGTGAACACATTATTTTGAAATTTTATTACAAAACTGCCAAATATATACTTTGTTAACACAGGAAGTCCAATAGTCTTACCTCCAGTGCCTAACGATTTTTGTTTTGAAAAATGATTTTTGTTTTGAAAAATGATTTTTTTTTGAAAAACAAGAACAGCTTTAAAGAATTATATGCTTCTATTTAATTAAAAATTCAAATTTTTTAAAATCACAATTATATATTTCAATTCAAACAGCGTGCCATTCTATAAATCGTTCACGTGCCATGCTTGACACATGAGCCATTGGTTGCCGATCCCTGGGATAAAGAAATATGGAGAGAGATAACTTCCTTTACCTACTGCATGGCACTCTCTGATCTGAGGGTAAATACTGTATCCTTCTCCAAAACATCCTGTGGCTACCAATTTTTTTATCACCTGTAACACCACAATCGAAAGTTCAAAGGTTCAAAATTCAGACTCTGGCTTCACTGCATTCGAGGCAACCCCATATATGCTCTGCCGCATGCCACAGCAACAACTCATATTTTTAAAACATACTTTGTGTAATGACATTTTTTCAAGCCTTATTATTACAGTACAAAGATTTTAGCTTTCTTCAGATACAATGATAGTTCTACCTACATAGACACAGTAGCAAATGTTACATAATAAAGTAGCAATTCTTTCAAATAATATTATTACAGCATAATTTTTCTTAAGGCAAATACACACTGTGAAATTTAAAAAAAAAAAAAAATTAAAGCAATAAATAATACTAACTTTTCTGGACATACAGCTGATAATACAAATATCATTGTGATTATGTCCAGACTCTCTACTGGGAATGGAACATCATACTTATCATCTGTTATATCACAGACAAATGCCTGGCATCTCTCCTGTTCATAATCTGGATGACTCTAGAGCAAAGTCAATGAGAAAAAAAAATTCACATGTTAAGGTTAATTTGAATCTTAAAATATTTCCTCCACAGATGAAAATATGAGAATTATAAATATTCCAGATATTTTTCAGGCAACTTATTTCACTAACATGAAATGAAATTACAATTTCTTATTTATCTTTAAAATAAACTCGGCCAACAAAACCGACAATTAAGTAATGAGAATAATTACATTAAAAAATAAACAGTTGAAGATATAATCTGTATTTGATTCAAAGTAAGCCCCTTGTGCATTGATACAGATATTGGCATGATCTAACAAACACTGGAACGACCTCTGCAGTTCTGTTGGTATGGCCCTTAAACTCGATGTTACAGCCCTTTGGATGTTATCAGTTTCATCAAAGAAGCGTCCTTTCAATGGTAACTTTAATTTTGGGAACAGAAAATAATTGCAGGGAGACAAATCTGGGGAACAGGGTGGATGGTTGAGAACACACACTTGTTTTTGGGCCAAAAATTCCTGAATGACTACCGCCCAAATCTTCCACTAAAATTTTACGAATGGTCTCTCAGCTAACACCAAATTCATCTGCCATCATCCTCACAGTCAAACAATGATCTTCTTGTATCTGTTCTCTGATTTTTGCAATGAGTTCTTCATTTCAAACAGAAATTGGGCGTCCATGTCTAGTTGCGTTTGTAATCATTTCCACACCACTTTAGAATCATGAATACCACCTGAATATTTGTGCACAAGATAAGCAATTATTCCCATAAGCTTGTCGCATCAATTCAACTGTCTCAATGGCACTGTTTCTGAGTTTTAAACAGAATTTAATTTTAGCTTTTTGCTCCATGCTGATTATATAACAATGCATTTCTGACTAGGTCAACACAATGGCGACTTGTTTGTTGTCTGTTCATCAGGTGGCGATGAAAAGTTGATAGATCATAGATGAAGGTTAGCTCTTTGGATTCCATGCTTTGGTTCATAGACGGCATTTTTGTCTTGGCCATAATAAAACCAGTCTCATTACTTAATTGTCAGATCTTGAATAAAATAGGGAATAAGAAGGCATATGGGAAAAAAAACAATCAGCATCAAATGTACTGGTTGACTTACTTTCACAATGTCTATCGCTCGTGAAGAAAAATCACAGCAGTAAAGGAAAAGACCCGGATTTCTGTGAAGTGAATAAATAGGATATATGTATTTGTGTGTGAGTGTGTGTGTGTCCATGCATGCATGAATGGGTATGTTTTTGTGTGTGTTAAATTATTTGAAACTTTTTCTATTTTATTTTCACAAAATGTAATTTTTTTTCAGCTGAAATGAAAGTGATTTTCTTTTTCATAAACACATTTCACTGTAACATGTATATGGAAAACTAGAATTTAACATAGCCATCATGTCACTGTAATTTTCCACTGTTTTTTAATATAGATAGAAAAATATCTAATATTGTTCTAATATCTAATAATGTTCTAATACAGACAGAACCAAATGAAGTCAAGATAAGCAGCATAACACATCTTGATTGTAAAGATTTGCTGTCTACAAGTGGTCAGACATCATCTGAGTGATCAAAACATTTCCATGCTATAGGCTGAAACTTCACATAATGATATTTCTAAGTGCTTTGGAATCAACAGAAGTGTGATCCAAGGTGCCTTCAGGAGACTGGTCTGTTCTGCCAAGGAGCAAATAACCATATGTCACCATCCTGAGAAATAATTGTTCTTTTTGGTGCTTTCTACAAAAAGACAACAATTTGTTAACTGTGCGAACATTACAAAATGACTTTCATGTAGCAACTGATTATGTATAAACTAGGAAAAAAAAGTAGGAACAGCTTTATTACTTAATGAGAACACAGTTGTGACATTTCGGCATGAGCTTTAATCATACAGAAACACACAGGATGAAAAAACAGAGAGTGAATTTATACTTTATCTCCTCTCTATTTCTTCATCCTGTGTGTTTTTGTATGATTAATGCTCATGCCAAAACATCACAACTGTGTGCTCATTAAGTAATAAAACTGTTCCTACTTTTTTTCCTAGGTTATACATTTTGGCATCACAGCTTTACTGCAATGGCTTCGTGTATGGCTATATGCTTATACACTAATTATTGTGAGCAACTGGTTATAAGTTTCTATCAAAACATTTGGAATTGGCTTCATCAAATTGGCCTCAATCAAGAATATCTGTAATTCAGATCCCTCTCAATCACCATCAAATCAATTCAATCAAATTGGGCAAAACAACAAAGCAAGTGAACTGCAAATCAGTGGCACCATATTGTGTTCAGTTAAATGCAAATTGTGTTTGCACTTCAACAATGGTTAGCAATAGGTCCAGAGACAAACTGGAGAAAAGTTCACTGACTGTGCTACTGTAGAACATGAGAGATACAAAGGGGGTAGTCTGATGGTCTATGCCAGTATCTGGGTAGGTGGATGTTCTGACAAGTTTATCTTTATGACTGGTACTATGAACGCCCAGAGGTATTTTGATGATGCCAAATGAGACCTCTCATTATCCCCAAAATGAGACAGCTTGGTCTCAGTTTATTTTTTTATGGATGACAATGCACCCTGCCACAGGGCAAACATTGTAAACTGCTAAATGTCAATAACATCATGCATCTTCCTTAGCCTGCATGTCCTCCTGACTTTAACCCAAATGAATGAGTTTGGGACATGTTACAAACAGCGATTTGTAATATTCCTGAACAAACCCAAGCACTTGTTATCTCGCACAGTACCCCGCATGCTCAGTGAATGGCAGTTCAAATAAATGACCTGAATAGGTTTTACTGCATCAATTATATGTCACACTGAAATGTGTATTGAGACTGCTAGAGGTCACATTCATTACTGATAACAGACCATTCTGAAATTCATTTGCCATCAAGTTTTCATTTTAATACAATTTTTTCAGGTACTTTTGAATACCTATCTTCATTTCAATATGAATTATCACAGAAAAAATCATGACTGATTATTAATTTTGAACAATTTGAAAGCTGAATTTTTAATTTTTGCATTATTTACTTACAATATTTTACTCAGCTTCAACCATTTATTGCTTACTTTTGGTGAGGAATGCATGCATGCACGCACACATACATACACACACTCTTTCTCATTTATGAAAACAATTAATATGAAACTAAATAAATTTGGGATATTTTGCAATTCTAAGCATAAAAAATATATATTAACATTTATATTCAGCTGAAAATACAGGCTATTTTTTTTACAGTTACTAATAACAAGTCTTAAACCTTGTATGAGTTTTAAAGAAGTCAGATTACTAAACAATTGTTTTATCTTATGTTTTCAAGCAACATTCTAAGGTGTAGAAACACTGACAATTCAAACTGGAAATAAAACTAAGACTTTCATAATGTGAAATGAATGTGACATATTTTATAGTCAGAAAAGAAAACAAAGAAATATCAGAACAATTGAAACTGAAATAGAGACATAAGAACTAGACAATCAAAACATTTTGGCCACATCAAAAAACTTTATTATACAATGAAAATTACCTATGAGCTAAAAATTTACAGAAAAAGAGGAAAGAAATGACGATTTAAAAAAAAGGTAAGATGATAATGATACAGATAGGTTGACAATATCAAAAGATGGACAGGGATAAGCTTGACTGGAAGTATCATGAAAGCAACAGCTACATGGAGAAGAATCATGAAAGCAAAAAGCTACATGGAGAAGGATCATGAAAGCAACAGCTACATGGAGAAGCATCATGAAAGCAAAAAGCTACATGGAGAAGCATCATGAAAGCAACAGCTACATGGAGAAGCATCATGAGAGCAAAAACCTACATGGAAAAGCATCATGAAAGAAACAGCTACATGGAGAAGCATCATAAAAGAAACAGCTACATGGAGAAGCATCATGAAAGAAACAGCTACATGAAGATTCATTAGAAAATATCTTCACTGGAGAGATAGCACAAGATTATGATTTAAACACAGAGAATGTCTAAAGACTCTTTACATAACAAAAATAAATGAGTACAGATGCTCCCAACTTACGACGGTGTTAAGTTCTAATGAACCCACTGTACGATGAAAATGATAAATAGGTAAAATAAAATAACTACTGTCAATGAATAAGCAAATAAATAAATAATTACAGTAACTAACTATATACCAGTAACTGAAAGTAAATAAATGAATACAATGCATGCTATCAATAAATATATGGTACTGTGCAAAGTTTTTTTTTACAGTACACTGAAGCGATTAGCCAAGGATGATACAGGTACAGTACATGTAGTGATATGTTGCACAAGGTGTTTACTATTAATGTTGTCTGAAAAGCAGACCGGGCCTACAGATCTGTTCAAAAAGGAATCAAATTTTTTTTTTTCTAAAAAACATTTATTAATATGCTTACAACTTAATCAGATTTGTCTCCTTGAAAGTGTTCCTCTCCTCTATTTATAACTGCTCCCAATCTTTTTTTTTCCCAATTTCTGGAATGCATCCTTCATCTTTCTTTCTGGAATAGTGCATAGGTCCTATAGTGAATTTTATTCTACCTCTTCTATTGTTTGAAACTTGTGATCCTTTCAGGGTGATTTTCAGATTCAGGAACAAAAAAAAAAAAAAAAGGCAGCAGAGGTCAAATCTGGAGAGTAGAATGGCTTGCAGGAGTCATCTCATGCTTCACCAAAAATTCACAGATAAAGAAGCAATGAGTGAGCAAGTGCACTGTCATCAAGGTATTGTTTCTCCTTTATTATGACTTCTTTTGTCACACTGCCTCTTTTAAATGCTTCATGATATTCAAAATTTGAAACATCAATACCATGAAATTTATGACCTATAGCATTTGCATGCCTTAGGAGGTGTGACGTGTTAGTGCCACAGCAGCAATTGTGGGATGCCAGCATCTATACTTGCTGCCTTTGTTTTCATAGGGAAACCCTGGGTACCTATTTTTTTAGGCTGGGTTGAACTGGTGCTGGTTAGTCAAAAAAAGAATCCATCCGAGTGCGAAATCAAACCAGGGACTTTCTGATCACCAGAGGAATGCACTAACCACTACACCACCGTAACAGTGCATGTGGCAGCTTAAACAATCTTCTCCAGAGTCAGCAGCAACATCTGAAAAGTCTCAGTAAAAGTTTTCTTCAACTTCACTGAAACAGTTTGCTCTTCAAGATCTTTCATATATCAACCTGCAAAAAATTGCAAAAGGTACATTTGCTGCATATACCTGATGACTAACCGATGTGATATGATAACTGGTATGTGATATGGTAACTGGGAGGCTAAAACTCAAAGTCACTGCTACATATTACCATTATAAGACTGCTGTGGTGACTCGCTATTTAAGAAGGTTGATTTCTTTTTAGTTAGATCTCATATACCGTGAAGCACACAGCTAACATTAATTACTAAAAAATGAAGTTGAAGAGGCAACAGTGACATAGTCATCAATTTTTCTTTCTTCTGATGATTTGTATTTGCAAGCATCACTCATTGAAGGCACAGGGTTGTCAACACTTGACAGCAAGAATTTTTCAGGAAGATATCAAGTTATTTTGACTGGGCAGTTTGCTTCTTTTTATTATCAATCTCCTTAAAGCATATTTTGACAGCCGCCCTTTCAAATGTTTTCAGTTATAACCAGAACCCACACATTCAACCATGTGATTCACTCTTTTGATTGATTTAAACCACCTTCCACATGGTTCCACTCTGACCAACCAGATGCTTTGTATCAAACCTGACTCAGTGCTATCAGTCCATTTTCAGAAGTTGCTCTGAATAGATCTCTTGTGTTTGTGCTTATAATAATACTTTTATATTTGTTATATTTGCCTCCTAGATGAGGAAACATAGCTAAAATAACCTATAATGTTCTTTATTTGCAAGAAATGCCGCAACTAATAAAATTTAGTGACCAAAGAGTGTTTTATCTTTAAAACTGCAGGCTATTTGTCCATGCTCAATAGTAAATAGGCTACAGTGTTAGAGGAAATAAAACCACTATGCCAGTACAAGCTAAAATTAAGAAATGGGGCAGTTTAATTAAATATACAGAAAAAAGTGTCCATAAGTCCACATAATTTTCCTATGAAGATGAGTTTAAATTTTCTGCTGATGACTTTAATCAAGACCCTTAAATTGCTTTCACTTGAAAGCTATACATGTATCATCCATCTAGGCAAAATGTAATAAAAAAATACTGGATTCCACTTTTTTGTCCATGCTTTTTGCCCTAACCTGTCAAATAAGTACAGGACACCTGTATTTAACTTTAAAATTTTGCAAATCTCTCATAACTGACTTTCGTGTCTTCTGTTGTCTGCACCAACTACTAAAACAAGTAAACACCTTTGCCAGATTTTTTTATGCATGTGTAAACTTTCTTAGTATGTTGGGCATAACTTCTGCTACTTTACTTCTTGCTTTCCAATTCAATCACTGGAAAGCTTTTCAGTATCAGTACCAACAAGCTGATGAAGATCTTCATCCATTTCCAATTCTAGCTGTCGCCAAGCAATAAAATCTTGATATTTATTCCATAAAGTTTCCTGTTTATAACTGCTTTGTGATTTCTTCCCATGCCCACGTTAAAATCTTTCCAAACTTTTTTAATGTTCATCTGCACTCAGTTGTTTCAACAACTAGGGCAAACACTTTGCATGCTTTGAATGAAACTACTGTGCACTGGTCCACTGGTTGGATGAATGCGGCTGTATTCAGTGGCAAAATTACAACATTAGGATGCGGGTTGCACATATGCTATGGATGACTCGGAGAATTATCTAAAATATTGAGAATCTTGATGGGTATTGTTGTTTTGATGACAATATTCTATCACCTGGGGAATAAAATAGCTCAAAAACCAGTCTTAAAAAATACTAATGTCATCCAGGGATTCTTGTTATGATGATAACAGATGGACAGCGTATGCTAGCTCACATTCTTGAATGCTCTGGGGTTCTTGGAGTGGTAGATTAGGAAAGACTTCAATTTAAAAACCTGAATGTTTCCATGTTTCCACTCTTAGGAAGTGTAGTATGATTTTTTAATGCTATGAATCCTAGTACTGTCTTAGAGTTTTTATTAATGTAGTCATACACTTCTAGAAAAAAATAATTTCACTGGCATTAAATCATTCATTCATTCATTTGCATGTCCCTTGCGAAACTTTGCCTCCCTAACACCACTCCTGTAGGCCTCTCGGTTGTGAGCAAGATGGCCTGCTGCTGATGCATCCTTTTGCAGATCATCAATGATGTCTTACAGCCATCTTCGCCTTGGTCTTCCTCTCTTTCTTTTTCCCTGGCATTAAATACATACTTATTTTGTCAACAGTTAGCTTATGCAGCTCTTCTCTAAAAGTTTCAGCAGTTTCAATATCAGCACTTGTTGTCTCACCACTAATTTTCACATTATGAAAATTATATGAAGTTCATAAGCACATTCTTTAAGCATTTCAAAAAGACATTCTGCATTAACCTCATTGTCAGTAGGGTAAGTTGTATCTGTTTTTGTATCTGGTCATGCGACAAGTAATTTCTCCATATCATCAACTGACTCAGCTCTTTTCTACATAATCACAGTAGATTTAATGGATGCAGATGACTTCACTGCTTCACTGAATCACCTCTTTATCTTTCAAGACAGTTTGAGATCATCAACTGTGGAAGGTTTAAGTCAGGAAACTAAGGCCATCGCAGACTTGCTGATTTCATGCTGGGCATTTACTTTAGTTTCATCTCCAAAGTAACTGCTTTCCTCTTTTTCCTTTTCACCAAAAGCAGAAGACTCGGGTTTTAACACTTCCCAGGCCAAAGACGAGAAAATCCGTTTTCCAGTTTCCATGCATTGTTTGACAAAAACCAGATTTACCGTCTTTGATTTCAAACTGTTTCTAGCTTGTTATTTAAAGTAATTTTTGGTTGTCTGTAATTTTACTTCAAAGTTAATATAATAAAATACTGTTTTCAATCTTCATAACTTAAAAAAAAATAGAAATCTCACAGTTTTAGCTGTCAGGAATACGTGTTTACGAGATCTCGCCAAATCAACATTTTGTGGAAATGGCGAAGCATGCTTCTCTCGATGACACATGGATTGACACTGAATTATGCTCTGATTTTTTTGTCAGACTGCTCCAGTGATGACTAAAAATCACTGTTTAATGATTCTAGTAATGAAATTGATGTGTGTCAAAGTGGTTTCTGTGACAGCGATTGGATTAAAAATACGATTACAAGGCACTTGGTTGCTGTGTCACAAAGTGTAAGTTCGAGTAGCAGAGGTTGTGATTCAATGTCAGGATATGATGCTCCAACAGTAAGTATTCCACATTTTTCATGTGATATAGGTGTGTGGATTAACACTGCTTCTTGAAAAATTTATAGGAAATCCTGGTGTTCCAGTGAATGTAAACAAACCAGACAGCACAGAGAGGAAATTTTCAGTACAATGTTTGGCAACGATATTTTTTTAACTGTTAGCTCATCATGAAAATTTATACAGTGCACAGACCCAACATATGAACAAACCTACTGCCTTTTAGTCTGAAAATATAACACATTCAGACATTAACAAATTCTTTTGATTGATCATTTTGATGGGCCAGACTAGGAAGCCACACTGGAAAGAGTACTGGACAACAGACCATCTTCAGGAAATATCAATATTTTCAAACAATGAGCAGAGCTAAATTTGATCATCTTCTGGCATTTCTGCATTTCTCTGACAACTCTCAGACACTTCCAGAAACAGGTAGAATTAGCAAAATAAAACCTTTGCTGGATTAATTTTTGCCTAAATTTCAAGAGTTGTATAAACTGAAACAGCAGCTTTCAACTGATGAAGGAAAGACAAAAGACTTGTCTGCATGATATCAACAATGCACAACAATGATTATCTGGAATAGTAAAGGATCATGTCCTGGTGAAGCCTGAGGATGAAGGCACAAAAAAGCATCATCTAGGAAATGCAGAGTGTGCTTGGTCAAATGAGAAAAAGAGTGAAACAAAATTTATTTGTAAAAGTTGTCAAGTCCCATTGCATCCAGATAATTGTTTCACAAAATATCACACAATCAAGAAGTACTAGTGGGTCTTAGGAGTCTGTCTACCACACTGGATTAATTTATTTCAATGGTGGGTAGAGATGTCCACTCAAAACAGTTCATTTTTCAGAAAAACTGGCAGTGAACTGGGGGTTTTTCAGGGTAAATAACTGTGCTCCACAAAGTGTTAATAAGACATAATAGGCTTTGGAAAATTTGGTTAAATTTAAAAAAAAAAAAAAAAAGTATAAGATGTTCACAGAGACTGAGAGCTGTCACAGAGGAAGATAATGATTTCCCCAACACACAAAAGGCCTGAAACTGGTGGGGTGGGGGGGGGGGGTGGGGAAAGGGAGAAAGAACAGAATTTTTTGCCTTAAAAATAAATTACTCAAAGTCACCTTGAGACAAACATACATTAATATATCAGCAGTGGTTTGGACAAAAATCTGAAACTTTTTTAGAATGTTAACTGGTTGACTATGACACATGAGAAATATTTACTTATGACACTTCTGACAAATGTCATAGGCTGAGATAATGGGTGTAATTTGATTACGCTGTGTAAATTTGAGATTAATCAAATTATTTGATTAGCAGGTCAGTGAGGTCAAATTTAAAATATTTATCCATGACAGTCGGTTAGCGAGGTAGGGTATCCCCTATCAAAGGAGAAGTAGGATGCCTCCTTACCTCCGTCAGAAAATGGGACACCCTTGGGCAAGGTGGAGTACCCATATAGCACCTGATCAGGGTGACGTGAAGCCATGGGAGCAGGTGGTGGATGGAATGGGAGAGCAACCGACAGATAATGTTGTTTATGGTCACCATTCTATGATGGCAGGCAGATGATCTCAATGTAGGGACAATAGCTACGATCACTGACTAGTACAGTCACTGCCGGGAAGGAAACCAATGGTAAACTATTCCGGGCAAGCAATGGTAAACTATAAACTATTCCGGGCAAGCAATGGTAAACTATCTTCTGGAAATATACCAAGAAACCCAAACAGCAACATGGAAAGTCAAATTGGAAAAGGATCTGGTGGTGGGGCCCCCAGGCCAGATAGATCTAATTTTAACACTGGGGAAGAGTGTGTGACAGAGATCAGTACTAGTAATTGTGATGACTGACAAAATCCTGATGGTGTTACCATAGAAAACCCCTGCATCAAAGTAAAAAGAAAAATAAGAGTAGGAACATGGAATGTGAGAAGTATGTAAGAGGGAAAGTATCAAATAATATGTGATGAGATGAAAAGAATGGGGATATGCATTTTGGGAATCTGCGAACATCGATGGAAAGGATCAGGACACTTCAAGAGCAAGAATAATAGTACTCTGGTGGACAATTAGGAGGAAAGAATGATGTGGGATTTTACTTGGACAAATCAACATTAAAAGCATTACTAGGTTACAATCCAGTAAGTGACAGAATCCTCACAATCAGACTTAAGGACACTCCTAGAAATGTAACAATCATCCAGATATATGCACCTACATCAGCAGCAGCAGAAGAGGAGACTTTACACACGGACATCATCTGATCGGAAAATCAAGAATCAAATAGACTACATTTTAGTGCAAAGAAGGTGGAGATCAAGTACAACATCAGCAAAAACTTTACCAGGTGCTTACTGTGATATGGACCATGAGTTATTAATACCAGACACGAAGATAAAGATAAAAAAGACGGTTACAGGATCAAGACCACTCCGCTTTGATCTTACAAAAATACCAGAACAATATGGTACAGAAGTGAAGAACCGTTTCGAAATCCTGATGGCTGTACAGGAGGAGATGACACCAGATGAACCGAATTGGCTACGCAGGCCAGAGATATCTTAATAACAACAGCTAAAGACATGGTTCTAGTAAAGAAAACACAAAAGAATGGATAGATTACGGCAGGCACACTAGAACTGATAAAACAACATAAAGAAATGAAGACACAATGGAAAACAACAAACAACAAAGAGGAATATAAATCTTTAACAAAAGAAGTACGAAGAAACATATGAAACATAAGAAAAAGACAAAAACAATACATACAAGATTGTTGTGAAAGAATAGAAGGACATCAGAAGTGTAGAAGAGATAGTGAAATGTTTAAAGAAATGAAGACATTGATGAGAAATGTCACACCTAAGCTAAATGTAATTTGTAATGAGATGGGGAATACCTTGACAGAGATAGAGGAAGTTCTAGAAAGATGAAAGGAATATTGCAGAGGAATGTATGAAACAATTGAATGTGAAAGCAGAAATCAACAGTGTGAATTATTATTGGAGGAAAAAGAACTCAAACCGACAATAGAAGAAGTTTTATGGAAAATAAAGAATCTGAAAAATGATAAATCACCAGGATGTGATGTGATAACAGCTGAACTTATTAAAGCAGGAGGAAAGGAATGTGCAACAGTCTATCATGCATTATGTAAAAAGATATGGCATTCAGGTATTTGGCCAAAAGAATGGAAAAGTACTGTATTCATACCACTGCCAAAAAAGGGTAACCTGAAATTATGCACAAACTACAGAACTGTTGTCCTGATTAGTCATGCCAGTAAAATTCTGTTAAAAACCATAATGGGTTGACTTTGTAAGAAATTAGAAGAAGTCAATATGATTCAAGCTGGTTTCAGGCAAGGAAGAGGATATAGAGATCATATATTCAAAATAAGATATAATAGAGAAATGCAGAGAGTTTAATGTGAATCTATATTTATCCTTTACAGACTACTAAAAAGCACATGATTGTGTACAACACCAGAAACTTTGGGAAACATTGGGATTTCCAACACTTCTGATACAATTAACATCACTGCTGTATCTAGACCATCAAGCAGCAGTAAGAATAAATGGTGAAACAACTTGGTTTGACATAAAACAAGGGGTCCATTAAGGGGTGCATATTGTCACCTTACTTATTTAACTTGTATACTGAAAATATAATGAGGAATGTTAGAGATGTAGACATAGAATATTACGATGTCATAACAATTGGAGGTTATGAAATACCAAAGATTAAATATGCTGATGACACAGTATTACTGTCCACAACACAAAAAGGAATGGAAAAACTAATTATGTCAGTCCGTAAGAACAGCAAAGTGCAAAACCTCTATCTTAATGCAAAGAAAACTAAATTGATGACAACTGACAAAACAAACAAGACAGCTGTAATATGTATCAATGAGGAAAAACTGGAAGAAGTGGAGAGTTCTGAATATCTTGGATCAATTCTAACTAATGAAGATACAATGAGGGAAATTAAAAGGAGGGCATCTATCGCTCTTCAGAAAGTAAAACAACTAAAGAATCTGTGGAGAGGAACAGACAGAACTACAAAAATAAGATTTTTAAGGGCATGCATCTTTCTCATCGCAACATATGCCTGTGAGACCTGGACACTTAACAAAACAGCTGAGACACACATAAATGCTTTTGAATGTAAATGCTACAGAATAGTACTTCAAATATCATGGACACAAAAAAGAACAAATATATCCATACTACAAGAACTTAATATTGAAGAAGGCTAAGTAGTAAAGAGGATTAAAGAGAGAAAACTTAAATATTTTGGACACATTAAATGTCATATCTAGAGAAAACCATCTTGGAAGGGTACATAATGGGAAAAAGAAAGAGAGGAAGACCAAGGTGAAGATAGCTGCAAGACAACGTTAATGATCTGTAAATGGATGCATCAGCAGCTCACAAATGAGAGGCCTATAGGAGTGCTGTTAGAGATGCAAAGTTCCGCAAGGGACATGCAAATGAATGAAAGAATGAATGAATCCATGACAGATGTCACAAGCCAAGATATTAAGAACTGATAGATTTATACAAAAGAAATTGATAGATTTTTACAACACACTTGTCCAAATCACACTGTATGATTAGTAGACAGGGGATGTTTGAAAATACAGCATATTGCTAGCCTAGGAATAAATCAAAATTCAAAGTTTGATGACTACTGAATGTGTATCCTATCACACCATCAAACTATGTCCAACCACTGTAAGTCAAGGAGCATCTGTATTCCAAAACTATGAGAGCAAGTCACTAAGCAACTCGCAAATTGAAATATTTTATCAGTGGCAGTTATCAGGTAGTATTTAAATATATCCTTAGATAGTACCATCATCCAACTTTATAACAGTTGTATGTAGGGGGCACAGGGAATTATGTGCGCATGCGCAAAGCAATAACAAAATGGCTACCCAACTGTTAGTGTGTACCAAAGAAGAACAGAGAAATGTAGTGCGATTTTTGTGGGCTAAGGGACATTCAGTTGAGGACAATCATAAGGAAATGATTACAGTTTATGCTGAAAAGTGTTTATCACGTAAAGCGGTCTATAACTAGGTACAAAAACTTTCTCAGGGACACACCGAAATTGTTGACAAAGTCTGACTTGGCCGTCCTGTTCAGACTGCAACAGAAGCAACTGTGCAACGTGTGAATGAGATTATCAGAGCTGATAGACAAGTAACAATCAACAGTGTATCAAGTGCAATCGGATGTTCACATGACTTAACCTACAGAATAATGCATGAGCAATTGAATTTTCTGAAAGTTTGCTCATGTTGAGAGATCTGAATGATAAACACAAAATGAACCGATTTGGTTTGTCATTGCAGCAGCTCTGTCATTACATATATGAAGGAGATGACATGCTCCAAAGGATTATTACTGGAGACGAATCTTGGGTGCACCACTACCAACCCAAATCAAAACGTGCCTCAATGCAGTGGAAACACGCGTCATCACCACGCGCAAAAAAAAATTCTCAAGTGACGAAGAGGTGGAAATAGAAGTAAAAAAAAATGGTTCAGAAATCAGACTCCTGATTTTTATTATTGCATCACTGATTACACGATGGGACAAATGTATCAATGTTGGTGCCGATTACGTTGAGAAATAGGGGAATAATGTAGGTTCAAAAATTAAAAGTTTTCAAATTATTGTCACATTTAGTTTTTTTTGCAACAGGCAACCTTGGAGCAGTAATAACTTCGGATAGGAAATGCAGAACAGAAATTAGGAACAGAATAGGCCAAGCAAAGATTGCATTTCAGAGAATCAGAAACATATTAACTAACACATCTTTATCAATGAATGTTAGAAAACAAGTCCTAAAATGCTATACTGAACCTATCTTGTTATATGGAAGTGAAATCATGGACAATAGGCAAGTGTGCACAAAAGTCATTGGAAGCAGCAGAAATGTGGTTTATTAGAAGAATGTTGCGAATCCCATGGACAGCAAAAATAACTAATAAAGAATGTATGAGAAGAGCTGGAGAGACAAAAACCCTTGTCAAAAAGATAAGAGAGAGACAATGTACTTTCATAGGACATGCAATGAGAAGAGGGGCATTGAAAATATTATAACAACAGGAAAAATAGAAGGAAGAAGATCAAGAGGAAGACCAAGAGAAATGATACTGGACAGTCTGACGGGATGGTGTGAGAGGAGATCACCAACTGAACTGATGGGCTGCATGAAGGATCGTGTACTCTGGAGAAGCATAATAGCCAACGCCGGTCAGCATGGCACCTGATGATGATGATTTGCGAGTTACTTAGTGACTTCCCCTCATATAAGTCATTTCACATCAGCAAAACTCTGATCATTCATGAAAATAACATATGCTTTGGTCCACCTTTTTTCAAAATATTTTGTACTGATGAAACTTACTTGTTTGTTTTAAGCAGTGGAAAAACAGTATTGCCAACACCACAGCCAACCTACAAAAAAAAAAAGGGAACATTATTTCAAAATTATATATATATCAAAGAAGGATAAGAGTCATGTTATTCAACCAATTCTCAGTTCAAAAAGCCCCAAAAATGTCAACATCAGAATACAAATAGGCCTCAATTTCATAAACTAATTATTGTTGCCTCTTTAAGTTGAAAAATCCTATAATAGAGTGCTCTGAGTTTAGACTGACCATAAAAGTCTCCTGACACCACTTAGTTTGATTTAATCATATAAATAACTCATCATAAAATTTCTAGGAAGGAAAACAAGATTTGAAAACATTTACCTCTAGCAATCTGAATGAAGAAGAGTCTCCATTAGAAATGGGAACACTGGTCTTTTCCTGTTTCACACTTTCAAAGTCACAAATTCTACTGTTTTCAAACTCTGAGGCTTGTGACGAACTCTGGCCAGCATTTTCCCCATCATCTCCCACTTTCTGTGTACCTAACAGTGCCACATGAAGTTCATTATTCCATATCTCTCCTCCATACAACTCTGGAAATTCTGTAAACAGCCAATGCCTGTCCTTGAAAAAGTGATTTGAATGAATGCTATAAAACTGGTCCCAATACCTACCAGCATCACGCTCATACTCATCTGTAAACAGAATTTTAAAAATCCAACAATTAGGGAAAAAAAACCACCAAGCACTCAGTTACATTTTATAAATAGATAACTGTTATACAATGTGTGCGTGTATGTGTGCAAGTACATGTGTATTTAGATAGTTTTCTAATTTTTCAAGATTTCTTGGAAATGTGCTCTAGTGTAGAGCACTCCTCAAATGCTAACATTTTAAAAAGTAACATGTTATTCATTCATGTCCCAACAATCTGGTATCATTAATGATCGATTTTCATAGAACAAGAGACATTTAACATACTTTAGTGCTTATTTTCTAATATTCTGTGATGAATTACACTAAATGATTTTTCTTTTCATTTTCTCGAAAGTAATTTCAGGTTGGAAATTTCTGATTTATAATCAGCTGACATTATCAATGTATAGTTAAGTACATCATTTAATTAAGAGGGGAACTGGACATTTTTCGGAAAGAAGTGGTTTAGCATGTGTTAGCCACAATCAGTGTGTGACTGGCTCCATCAGCAGAGACACACTTCAGTGGGTGTTGGAATGGAAGGTGGAGCACATATGGGAATGCCCAAAGTGCCAGGATGCCAATCTCTAATTACAGTTACAAATAAGTACATCAGCATCTAGGTTTTTCCTTTATCCATTTACTCAGCATTAAGCAGAGGTCATCTTCTAAGAGATAACCTCTGCTCTTTTACTTGCAGGATGAGTCCATTTCTTTCATTTTCTTTTACTACTGAATCTAATAACTTTTGCTGGCCTATCTTTGCTTCTTTTGTCACTTGTTTAATGTCACTTGCCTACTGCAGTTTTTACACAATTGTAGCCCCTATTCTGTACTCCTAGACTGTTGGTTTCTTTCACACCATTTTCACAGTGCTGGGAGAATTAGTTATATGCATACCTGTGACTTCATGATCATGGCATAAATAATGTCATTGTAAGAAAAAATAAAAAGGATATGCCCAAGATGGAACAAAAGCTGAAGAAAGGCAAAACTTGCTCTAGGTCTGGAGGTAGTTTATTAGCTCTGAAATGGTGTGATAAGTAAGAAGTTTGGATGCTGACCACACTTCAGAAATTGTAGAAACAGTCAGAAAAGAATGGAAAAGTGGAGACAATGTTCAAAAGCCAAAGCATGTTGCTGATAGGCTCAGCAGATTAAACTGGCATGCTTCTAAGTTCTACAGAGTCCATTAGAAAAAAGTGTGTAATGGTATAAAACTTTTTTTTTTCATGTGCTAGATCTTTCAATAACTGGTTGGAATGTTCTATTTTTTAAAAAATCTTATTGCACCCCACCCACCCACCTGTCTCATGGGTGATCAGAAAATGAAGATGGACATATGTAAGCCATGTGATGAGAAGAAACAATCAGAGAATGCCAAAACAAGCTATCAAGTGGAGCACAACAGGCTGAAGAAAAAGAGGTCGACCAAGTGAAACTCTAAAGAGGACATTGTTAAGAGAAGTCAGTTTAGTGGGCATAACATCCCTTGATGAAGTTGAAAGACTCGCCGAGAACAGGAAAACTTGGCAAATAACTATGCGAGCCCTACGTGACACTTAACAGCACGGGAAGGATAAAGATGTAATTAAGATTATGATACTTTTAAGGTCACAAGCAGTATACTGGGGGTTCTAGATCACCTGGGTTGGGAGCTTGCATTCCCCCAAATTTCCTTTGAATGTGTGTGCAAGCGCGCGTGTGTGTGTGAGGGGGGAGGAGTTGTTTGGATCACATTTTCTTTACAATGTTATACTGAGGTGTTGTAAGGGAACCCCTTATCACATTCATTCGTGTACTGTTTAACTCAGAGTCAAGTAAACACAAGCTCTAATCAGAAAGCTTCTGTTTGTAGCTGAAATACTTGTGCATTACAGCAGGATGCAGTCACTGATTAACAGGCCAGCCAAGTGATATGTTTGCTCTCACTGGCAACAAGTGTCAGTGGTTCTTGCATGTTTATTACTGCACAGGCCAATAAAGGAACATATGGATCTGAATAAATCCAAAGATTCAACTACTTTGGCTTTATAGCTATGCCCACCTTCTCTCTAAATGAAGAAATCAATCTATGAATAGAGAAGGCAGCTAAGCATATTTGGTAAACAATGGAAAAGGAGATGGAACAACAAGACTGACATTAATAAAATGTTCTGATTTATCAAACGAGAGAACTTTGCTCTTGTTATATGAATCTGAAATGCAGACAGCATAACGAGAACAAATATTTTAGTCTTCACTGCTTTCATAAAACTCTGTCCAAATGGCAGGATAAAATAGCCAACTCTGAAGCGCACCACAATAAGCTTCTATCCACAATGACATATCAGCAACTGATCAAAAAGACTAGGTTATACATGTATGATGATAACTGTATCCCCAAGTAAAGCTTACACAGTAAGCTTCTGAAAAGAATGAGGCCATAAGGAACACCAAAACTGAAATACAAACACATTAAAAATGAAAAATAAAAACTAGTGAACAGAGAAAACAGCATTAGGAATGAGTGCTCTGTCACATAAGGTCCAAAACTCAGGCACAAAAAAACCAGACCATGTAACATTAGAATGGCTTACTACTGCTGTGGTTAGTTATATCTGCACATATGGAGACATTTATTCCATGACAAAAATCTTAAAAATTATGTTTGTCAGATTTAATGTATCTTGCATCCTACATCCTTCCAGTGGTGTAAATGTCACATAGGGCTTGCTGGTAGTTCACAAAGTTTTCCTGTTTTTGGTGCATTTTTCAACCTCATCAAGGGATGTTATGCCCACTAAACTGACATCTCTTAACAATGTCCTCTTTAGAGTTTCACTTGGTCAACCTCTTTTTCTTCAGCCTGTTGTGTTCCACTTGATAGCTTGTTCTGGTATTCTCTGATTGTTTCTTCTCATCATATGGCCTACATATGTCCATCTTCTTTTTCTGATCACCCATGAGACAGGTTGTTGTTTGCTCATCTGTTTATCTCTGCGTTGTTCTTGAATTCGTTCCACTTTATACCAAATATTTTCCTTAGGCATTTGTTTTCAAAAGAGGTAATTTCTTGTCCATTTCTTGATTTCCAGCTTTCACATGCATAAATGAGGGTGGATATCACATTTGAACTGAATAATCTTAACTTGGTTTTTGTGCTTATAACTTTTGAATTCCATATGTTCTCAATATTTTTGAAGGACAACAGTGCTTTTGCAGTTCGAATTCTAACTTCCATCCTGGTGTCACCATCCTAGTCTATGTAGCTGCCAAGGTATGCAAATTGTTTTATAATATATCTTATCTTATATCCTTCCTGTGCCATTAAACATCACATAGGGCTCGCAAAGCAGTTTGCCAATTTTTCCTGTCTTTGGTGAGTCTTTCAACCTCATCATGGGATTTTATGCCTGTTAATTTGGCCTTTCTTAACAATGTCCTCTTCAGAGTTTCACACGGTCTGCTTCTTTTTCTTTGGCCTGTTGTGTTCCACTTGATAGCTTGTTTTAGGATTCTATTATTATATATTATATATAATATATATATTAGTATATATTATAATATTATATAATATATCATTCATTCATTCATTTGCATGTCCCTTGCGGAACTTTACCTCCCAAACAGCACTCCTGTAGACCTCTCGGTTGTGAGCAAGATGGCCTGCTGCTGCTGCGTCCATTTGCAGATCGTCAACGATCTCTTGCAGCCATCTTCGTTTTGGTCTTCCTCTTTTTCTTTTTCCCATTATGTATCCTTCCAATATGGTCTTCTCTAAATTATCATGACGTTTAATGTGTCCAAAATATTTAAGTTTTCTCTCTTTAATCCTCTTTACTAGCCAGCCTTCTTCAATATTAAGCTCTTGTAGTATAGATATATTTGTTCTTTTTTGTGTCCACGATATTTGGAGAACTATTCTGTAGCATTTACATTCAAAGGCATTTATGTGTTTCTCAGCTGTTTTGTTAAGTGTCCACGTCTCACAGGCATATGTTGCGATGTTACATTTCTAGGAATGCCCTTAAGTCTGATTGTTAGGATTCTATCACTTACTGGATTGTAGCCTAGTAATGCTTTTGATGTTGATTTGTCCAAATAAAAAGCCACTCCATTCTTTCCTCCTACTTCTCCGCCAGAATATATAAATATATTATCATTCTTGCTCTTAAAGTATCCTGATCCTTTCCATCGATGTTCGCAGATTCCCAAAATGTGTATCCGCGTTCTTTTCATCTCGTCACTTATTACTTGATATTTTCCCTCATACATACTTCTTACATTCCATGTTCCTACTCTTATTTTTCTTTTTAGTTTGATACAGGGGTTTTCCTTGGTAACACCGTCAGGATTTTGTCAGTCATCACAATTACTAGTACCGACCTCTGCCTCACACTCTTCCCCAGTGTTAAAATTAGATCTATCTGGCCTGAGGGACTCACCACCAGATCTTTTTCCTATTTGACTTTCCATGATTGCTGCTTGGGTTTCTTGGTATGTTTCCAGAAGGTAGTTTACCATTGCTTTCCTTCCGGGCAGTGACTGTACTAGTCAGTGATCGTAGCCATTGTCCCTACATTGAGATCATCTGCCTACCATCATAGAATAGGTGACCATAACCAACATTATCTGTCAGCTGCTCTCCCATTCCATCCACCACCTGCTCCCATGGCTTCACGTCACCCTGATCGGGGGGCTATACGGGTACTCCACCTTGCCCAAGGGTGTCCCGTAGACTAACGGAGGTAAGGAGGCGTCTTACTTCTCCTTTGATAGGGGATACCCCTACCCCGCTAACCTAATATATAATATATACCTGCTTCAAAATCATCTTTAAAGATGAAAAGAGTTATTATCACATACACCTAATGAAAAAATAATTCAAACAAATTATATCACATGGTTTACCTTTTCTGTCTACTGAAGCTGCATGTTTAGCATGATTCATGACAATTTTCTGAGCAGCTGCTTCTTGCTCTTCATCCCATACAGCATTGTCCCTGCAAACAGAAGACTAAAATGACCATAATACAATGACTCCAGTTTTGTGGATCTGATTTGCATGCGACTAGTAGTCACATTTTAAATCACCTGCCCTACACTCATCAGTTTTTTTATCTAATACAGACACATTATATCAAGCAGGAAATGCAAAGAGTGACCTATCTAGAATGGCAATTGACAAAGAAGTGGGCTTAGTCAAAAGCCGTTGTAACCACTTGAAACACTGAAAACAGTAGTAACTCCCAAGATAAATCACAAAAATCAACAACAAATTTGTGGCAGAAGAATCCATATCCAGAAACAGCATAAGATTTTATGTTTTGATAAGGCTCCTGAATCTGCTGTATGTTTGGTGTATAAGATATATGTGCATAACTTCAAGATTTTAAAAATGCAATTGCTGTTCTGTAAAAAACTGCCTTAGCAAAACAAACAAAAGGAAAATTGCTTCAGATAGAAACCACTGCTACAAAAAAATGTGACATGGCTGAACTAAATAAGCATGATCAAACAATCTAAAGTGACGCAATAAATTCATAGAAAATGTATTTCACTGTGGAAGTATATTTTACTACATCATACAAATGTCAAAGATTTTCACAAGCAGACTTACAGACCAAACAACATAAAAGAAAGTATAGTTTTCATGAACTAGTAATGATGGCATCTGGGATTTACTTCATTCATTCTGAGAAGAACTGACTGATGATGATCTTTTAGGTAAATGAGCATTTAAATAAGCTGACAATGATGCTCAATAAGTAAATAATGTGAGAATGAAGGAGTTCACTCCTGGAACTTTCGACTTTTCCAGTTTCTGAGATTATGAGTTTTCACTTTTTTTCCTTGTGCCATATGAAATGTACAAATCCTCTTCAGTTGTTCTACATCTCCATACAGAATGTTGGTGACTGAGAAGTTTTGTGGCATCAGGTTCTACCAAAGATTTTTCAATTCACTGCAGTCCTGCAGGTGGTGCTTAACAGTTTCTTCTTCTTATCTGTTGCAGCGCATACAGTATGGTGTGTGGCCAGCGGTCACTCTGTGCAAGTGCTTATTGAGGGTGAAGTGACCTGTTCGCAACCTGAAGATAGCGCATTGGTCTCTATGACATAAGCTGTTAATGTGGTCTCTGCGGTTAGGCTATGGCAGGTGTGTATATAGGGATCTTCCAATTGGATTACTGGCCCAGCTGTCCATCAACTACTGCTTGCAGTTGTTGTTTATGTGTTTAGCTGTTGCTCGTGTTGGTGGGTAAGTGGAGCTTTGGCATGGTGGCTCCACTCTTTGCCAGTCTGTCAGCACGTTCATTTCTTTGATATCTATGTGACCTAATATCCACTGTAGGGCGGTCTTGATGTTATAGGAGGTGAGTAAGTTTACTGCTCCGAGTACGTCAACTGTAATGTGATCAGCTGTTGGTATCCAATTTTAAAAAGCCCAAAGAGCTGACTGGTAGTCTGAGAAAATGACATGGTTTTTTGGGTGAGCCACTGTTTTTGTGTTTGGTGGTAGTGGCTATCAGGGCTGCTAATATTGCCTGCATCTCAGCATCATAACTGGAGCAGCGAGATCCACAAGGAGCAGAAATGTGGCTTGTCTTGTCTAGAAACATTAAGAGCACTCCATATCCTGCATTGTCTGTTTCCTTCAACACTGACCCATCAGCGTATGCACGGATCCAGTCCTTGGGATAGGATTCTATGATCTCCAGTGCACACAGCTTTAGGCTGTTGGGATCTGATTTGTTCACTAATTCATTCCTGAGTCTGGTTTTCGTTTGAGGAAGGATGTAATTTGTGTTTGGTGGGATGTCTGGTACTTTTGTAAGTTCTTTTCTGTCTTCTATGAGTTTGTGTCTTGTGTTTATCTGTTCTGCTATGAGCACTGGAGTTTTTTTTAGTTTCAGTCTATTATTATGCTTCCATTTATCAACCACTATTCTATTAGGACAGTCTAGAGGCATGCATTTCTATTGACTCAATGGTTGACTTTTCCTATCTTATATATATAATGGCTCTGTTTACATCAATTTCACATGCAGGTGTGGGTGTTGATCTCATTGCCCCACCAACGGTTGTGGATTCTTTCTACTTATGTATGCTCTTTGATGCTGTGACCTGTAGGGAGAGGTTGTAATCTATTATAGATCTAACATATCCTGTGTACAGTTGTCCGAGTGTTTCTTAGTCAGCTCTCCAGAATGTACTTGCAAGTCGTTTGAGTAAGTTTAGTCTTTTGGATGCTTTTTCTGCTAATCCATCCATGAACTTCCTAAAGTTCAATTTTCTGCCTAGTTTCACACCAAGGTATGTTGGATTTCTTTCTCACATGATTTGAGCACCATCAAGAGTTATTTTCAGTTCTGTCTTTGCTAGTTTGTTGCTGAGAGTGAAGACTGTATATATATGTAGTTTTACCAACACTGATCTTCAGCTTTCAGAAATTGCGATAGGCTGATATGATGAGGAGTAAGAAATTAACATCTTGTTGGCAGAAATGCAGATGAAGCCACTGACAGCAATTAATGATTTGGGACATGACTAATGACTCACTACCTAAAATAGCACTGAGATGGATACCACAGGGGAACAGAGTACGGGTAGACCGAAGGAGACATGGAGAAGAACAAAGAGATGTTGAGCAATAGAGGGCTCATTTGGGCAAGAGTGGAAAAAGGGCAAAGGACAGGCATTTATGGAAAACCCTTGCAGAAGCCCCATGTGCTTTTGGCACTTAAGAATCAAAGAGACAGATATGGTGAGGAGGCCTCTATTAAATCTCTCAGTAGCCAGTTCTAGGTCTGTTTCACCTGTCCATATGACAAAGTCATTGGCAAACATGGTTTTGTGAGTGTTCAACAAGTTGGATAGGTCATTTTATACAGATTAGGAACAAGCTGCAACTAAATGCAGAACCTTGTAGCAGGCCTTCTCCAGTAGATTGCTTACTCCAGGGTATGCTTGTTTGAGTCTGTTATTGACCTGACTTTGCATGGTATTGTTGTTCAAATAGTTTTTAACCCATTGTAATGAACTGGAAAACATTTTTTTTGAGTTGAAGTTTATGCATTCCAACCATAATGTTGATCAAATCATGCAGAGATGTGGCTAAATCTCTCCACATTTATGACCATGTGTACGAATACTGACCAATTAAAGAAAAGGCACTTCAGTTTATCATATTATAATATTTTAAATGACTCTGATAATGCTTTTATATACTCTTAGTGCAGGTTTATCCTTACATCAAAAATTTAATAAGTTTAAATATTTTTTAAAATTCTGCTTTCTATACTACTTTATTACTCTGTAGTAAACTTGAAGCACACATATATTTTTGTTATCTTTTCCTGTTATAAAATAATAGTAACATTTTTTAGTCACAAAATTTTGATAAACATCCTATTGTAAAACTAAACCATACACTGTCTACTTCTACTCCACAGGTTCAGAATAAATGTGTGATAGTTGAGAATGCAGCTATTATTTGGTATGTTTTTACTAGACTGCATAAAAGCAAGTTTCAAACCTGGCTGAAATTAAAGGCAGAAATAACTGTTTGCACAGTGCAGCTTCGGTTATATAATAAACTATATAAATTCTGAAATCTGTTTAGGCTCCAATTCCATCAAGATAGGCGCTTCAAAAGACTAAGTTTCAGGCTCGGAAAAGCCCAAGGTGTGAACCTGATGAGTATGTCAATTCTCCAACTACAAGAGTATGTAAGATCACCACCGTTAGTCCCCAGTTTATGTTGAATTTCTGATCTTTCTTGTGTGGTCATGACAAATATTTTGGCAAGTGATTAAAACTTTTTGGTAAGAATAATTATTCAGCTTTTGTACAATAAAGGTAGACAGAGGTGTATGGTACAGTTTTACAAAGCGATAGAGGGAGTGAGGAAAGTGAGAAAGAAGACAAATAATGAAAAACATACACATCCAATATTTCGGCATGAGCCTTTTTCAAGGATTACATATAAAAACATCACAACATATAATAAAAGAAGAAAAATGAAAATGAAAAACTTAGCTTTGTGGCATCCCTCCTTGTACACACTCCCTCCATCACTTTGTAAAATCGTACCATACACCTCTACCTTCATTACTAGAACCAGTTTTACTGCAGTCGTTATCTCATTTATCTGTCAGCTTTTATGCAGATTAATATTCTAGGGCATGGCCTGAGTTTTCTAAACTTTTATAAAGCATTAATATTTCACCACATGTTCACAGTTTAGAAGAATATATAGAACCCCAAACTGTAACTTCATAACGTGATCTGTAATGTTAGTTGGTTAGGAAGGACCATCATCCACGCACTCCAGACTGATCAATAGGTGGTCCAATTTCCTCTTACTCCTTGACTGCTGAGTCAGCTAGCTGATCCACTCTTGCTTTTCCCCTGACACTTGCATGGCCTGGTACAAAAATGAAGGTCAGTCAATGGATCTGTGACATCTAAATAAATTCAAGCCACTGTTGTTTTAGACAGCCAGCCTGAATTTTCTTCAGCATGTTCATTGAGTCACTCAAGATGCATGCTTGCATGTAAGTCTTGAGACCTGAGCCAGCTAGCAGCTTTTGTCACAGTAATTGTGTAATGAACATTATGGAAAGAATATATCTGAATGCCTGGTTGGTTATATAGACCATGTGGGTATGTAGGTTGTGGGATTGTCTACTGTGCTGCAAACATATGGGTTTGATTTAACTTTTTTTTCCCCCCCAACACACTGGTGACTTATTATGTGGCCCTTTGGGTCTAAAAATTCAACTGCATTTCCAGAAGAAAACATGTGAGAACAACCTATGTTATATGGCAGCTACCATTTATCATCTTACCATTTACCCTACTTATGAAATGACAATTACATAGTATAGGACCAGCTGGCAAAATACTGCAAACTGAGCCAACTGATTTTGAACTGTGCTGTTAACTGTCAGTTTAACTCAGCAGTCTACAATAAGATGAAATAAAACAAGCATAAAGAGACATGACAATAAATTTAGAATCCACAGGCTTGTCTCTGTATGCAGATCAATGTTCTATCAAAGTGTGTTGTTGTATCAAGTCAGCAGTGTATATCTGACTAGTAAGCTATTAAGGTTTAGTGTAATAGCTCTTTGCTTTGTCTTCCACTTTCCAGGAAGACCACAAGGAGATTGTCCTGGGTTCTTTATAGATGTTTAAGAATTTTCTGGGATGTTTATGAAAAGTTTGGAATGTTTGAAATTTAGAAATCTCTATTTTCAAAAGTGGACATTTAGGAGTATGAAAACATGGTTGTTTAAGTGCTTTAAAAGATGTTATCTATTGTTTCACAGTTTCATCAGTCCTTTACTAACTGGGAACAATAATGACTATTACCCTTGGCAATGTATTTCAAATATTTAGTATTCTTATTTCTGTATTGGAGAATGAGTGAATATGAGTCCAATGTTAAACCATGACAATACATAATGAAATATAGATCACATACCTTGACTTAAGTCATTCATCTACAACGCAAGCTGTCACCCCAGTTATTTGTCTACTAGGACATCTATCTGTTTCCCTGCCCTCTGACGTTGGATCTGAGTGCTGATAACCAGATATAACCACTGGTGTTCTTGTCTGTGCCATCTAGTAAGTCCACTCAGAATTTACTCAGTCTCTTCTGCCATCTATCTTTCCTGTTGTCACAATGTATTCTAGCTTGTCTCATCACAGAACGTGTCCCTAAGAATTTGGATTTTCTTTTCCTGACTTGTTATTGTTTGTCTCATCTTTCCAGCCTCTCTCAGAACCTCCTCGTTTAATTTCTTTGCCATCCATGGTATTTGTAGAATTCTTCTAAGGAACATATTTCAGTGGCTTCTAGTTGGTGTTGTACTTCATTAGTGACTGACCATACTTCACATCCATAAAATAAAACTGACTCAACGTACCACTGAATTACTTTTTTTCTCACTCCCAATGACAGTGATTTATTACACAGAATGCTCTTCATTTTCTGAAACATTATTTTGACTTGCATTATTCTGCTCTTTATTTCAGGCAACTTCCATCTGAAGTCAGTAGTGTCCCCAAATATCTAAACTTGTTCACCTGTTTCAGTACTGCCATTTACTGTCATTTTACATTCAGGAATCACTTTTTTCTTAGAGATGACCATAACTTCTGTTTTCTTGTGGTTCAAGGTAAGGCCCTTTATCTCTTTCTTTTACTACTATGTCCAGCAATTCTTGCAGTTCTTTTCCACTCTCTGCTATTAGGACCGTATCATTTGCATATCTCTCTTTGCTATTAGGACCGTATCATTTGCATATCTCAAGTTAAGTTGTATCCCTCCACTGATATTCCAGGTAGTTCATCTATATGCCGCATGATATTCTCACTGTATAGGGAAAATAAATTGGGTGACTAACACATCCTTCGCACACTCCAGTTTTAACTCTTCCCGTGCCTTTCGTCGCTTAGACAACAGTTCTGGTTTCTCACGTGGTGCCTTTAGTCTCTCTAGCAATGTTTGGTTTGTTTCATTAAAAACCCGGTGTAACATTTAGAGTGCATGCCCCGTGACCTTTTTCAAAATGGCTGAAGAGTGCTTAGTTACAAGGGAGAAAATGGAAGTTTTCTGCAAGAAATTTCAATTTTTGGTGATGTAGACAGGGGTAGATAGGGGTATGGACATGCCCTATGACCAGACCATTGTTCTTGAATGTATCCTAAGTAGATCTAGACATATTAGACGACTGGAGAAGTAGCTAGAAGGTTATTTCAGACATTATTTTAGTGATAATGCAACACAGAATAGCAATACGATATCAACAGGTAGATCTACGCATTTCAGATGGTACCTCTAGAACTATCCAATGGTAAGCTGGACACATTTATTGTCTAAAAACATCACATTACTCCTTTTTTCCTAAAAACACTGCATTTATGAAATCTCCATACATATTTAATTATTTGGAAACATAATAAGTACACTTTTCACATGGAAAAACTGTTTCATTCAAATTTTACTAATATGCCCCTATACATATCAAGACCCACGCTTTAATCCGGCCCCAACTGAACATCCGCGTTTCTTCCAGAGGCATGGGAAGAGTTAATTTCTTGATATTTGCCAATTTCTTGCTCCACCATTATTGCTGCCAAGTGCTGCCAATATATGTTTTTAACAACTCTCGGGTCATTTCCATCTATGTTTAATTTTTCTAACATTTCCATTACTAGGTTGTGTCTTACTTTGTAAAATGTCTTGCAGTAATCTATAAAAAAAATATGGATCGGTTTTAACTTCTATGGATTTCTATAAACATTCTTAACATGTAAATTGCATTGCTTGTACCCTTCCCTTTGACAAATCCACATTGTTCTTCTGCAATCTTTGGTTTTATTTTAGCTTGTCTTATATCTTATATCTTATATCCTTCCCGTGCCGTTAGACGTCACATAGGGCTCGCAAAGTAGTTCGCCAATTTTTCCTGTCTTCGGCGAGTCTTTCAACCTCATCAAAGGATTTTATGCCTGTTAACTTGGCCTCTCTTAATAATGTTCTCTTCAGAGTTTCACGCGGTCTGCCCCTTTTTCTTCGGCCTGTTGTGTTCCACTTGATAGCTTGTTTTGGGATTCTCTGCTCATTTCTTCTCATCAAGTGGCCAACATATGTCCATCTCCTTTTCCTGATCACCCGTGAGACTGGTTGTTGTTCAGTCATCTGTCTTATCTCTGCATTGTTCTTGAATTCATTCCACTTGATGCCGAGTATTTTCCTTAGGCATTTGTTTTCAAAAGAGTCTAATTTCTTTTCTATTTCTTTAGTTGTTTTCCAGCTTTCGCATGCATAAATGAGGGTGGATATTACATTTGAATTGAATAGTCTTAACTTGGTTTTTGTGCTTATAACTTTTGAATTCCATATGTTCTCAAGATTCTTGAAGATTGATGCTGCTTTTGCAATTCTGATCCTAACTTCCTTTCTAGTGTCACCATCCTGGTCTATGTAGCTGCCAAGGTATGCAAATTGATTGACTTCTTCAATATCTGTCCCTTCTATGTGTATTTTTCCATTTTGATTGATGGGAATTTTCATTATTTTTGTTTTGTCCTTGTTAATTTCAAGTCCTATTTTGCTAGCCAGTGAAGATAGGCTATCTGTTTTTTCTTGCATGGAATTCACATTATTACTGATAAGAGTTATGTCATCAGCAAAATCAAGATCTTCTAGTTGGGTCCCATGTACCCAGTCAATACCTGTGTTACCTGTGCAGCATTTTTTCATTATGAAGTCTATTGTAATCCCAAAAAGTAAAGGAGACAGTATACATCCTTGTTTCACGCCTGCTTGTACTTGTTGCATAATTATGCGGAGCAGAATTTTGATGATGTGACTCATAAAGCTTACTGTTCTGTGATCACAGAACAATAAGCCTACTATGACATGACTGAGTCAAATATTCGCTGTTTAAAATTTTCTCAGATTCATTCACTCCCTGTCACACTACACAAAATATGCTGTTGATAAGGCTTATCCAAGACAGAAGTAAATTAAAACATTTCGTATTTTGTTTTGCAACCAACTGTTGAAAAGTGAAAGAACAAATTAAAAACTGCATTCTCCTCCTCTTGGTAATGTATATCTGACCAGAGAAAATTCTAAATTGGTTTATCCACTTGTCATTTATTTATCAGACTCTAGCATCAACTATATCATAGATAAAGAGTGTAAGGCTGGTTGACGTTGATAGATTGTTTTTCTTTATTCTTACATCCTTCCCATGCTGTTAAATGTCGCATGGTAGTTTGCCAAGATGTCCTGTCTTCAGTGAGTTTTTCAATCTCATCAAGGGATGTCATGCACACTGAATTGGCTTCTCTGAACAATGTCCTCTTTAGAGTTTCATGCAGTCAACCTCTTTCTTGGCCTGTTGTGTTCCATCTGATAGCATATGTCCATCTTCTTTTTCTGATCAATCATGAGACAGGTTGTTGTTTGCTCATCTGTCCGATCTCTGCGTTGTTCTTGATTTCATTCCACTTTATACCGAGCATTTTTCTGAGGCACTTGTTTTCGAAAGAGTCTAACTTCTTGTCTATTTCTTTCATTGTTTTCCAGCTTTCACATGCATAAATGAGGGTGGATATTACATTTGAGTTGAATAATCTTAACTAGTTTTTTGTGCTTATAACTTTTGAATGCCATATGTTCTCCTGACAGGTCAAGGAAAATATGGACACTAACACCATATCCCTATGTACCTCTAAGGCATGACAGGATTACCTTTATCTTTTTATGTTCTCAAGGTTCTTGAAGATTCTTATGCTGCTTTGGCAATTCGAATTCTAACTTCTTTTCTGATGTCACCATCGTGGTCTATATAGCTGCTGAGATATGCAAAATGTTTACTTCTTCAACAGCTGTTCCTTCTACATATATCTGTCCTTCATCATTAATGAGAACCCTCATTATTTTTGTTTTATCCTTGTTAATTTCAAGTCCTATTTTACTAGCCATTGAAGACAGGGTATCTGTTTTTACTTGCATTGATTTCATATTGTTGCTGATAAGAGTTATGTCATCTGCAAAATCAAGATCTTCCAGTTGGGTCTCACATAACCAATCAATGCCCGTTTTACCTTTGCAACATTTTTTTCATTATGAAGTCTATGGCAATTCCAAAAAGCAAGGGAGATAATATACATCCTTGTTTCACACCTGTTTCAGTCTGGAACCATTCACTCATTCCTTCGTCTGTATTGATTGCACAAATATGTCCACTGTACAAGTCCTTAACTCTTCCCGTGCCAAAGTCACTATAGTGATATTTTCCGGTTACTGAGTTGCGTGCAATAGTCATTATAGTGACAATTCATTTGTTTCAATAAAACAACCGGTGTAACATTTAGACTGTACATATTTCGTCTGTGTTTCCGGTGACACTTTTCAAAATGGTGAAAGAGTCCTTAGTTACGAGCAATTCTGAGTGAGAAAAAGGAAGAGAAACATCGAAATTTTTCAATTTTTGATGATGTAGATAGGGGTATGGACATGGACTGTGACCACCCTACTGCTCTTGAATGTATCCCAAGTAGATCTAGACATATTAGACGACTGGAGAAGTAGTTAGGAGGTTATTTCAGATATTAATTTAGCAAGAATACAACACAGAATCACAATACGAGATCGACAAGTAGATCTAGACATCTCAGATGGTAAGTAGTGCATATCTAGACCTAGCCAATGGTGAGCTTGGCACAATCATTGTCTAAAAACATCACATTACTTCTTTTTTCCTAAAAAACTCTGCATTTATGAAATTTTCATACATTCAGGTATACTTTGAAACATAATAAGTACAAGGAAGTACATGCAAATACTGTTTTCCATTCCATTTTACTACTATACCCCCTAACACACGGTTTTTGTGTGGCACGGACGGGAACGTCCGCGTTTTTTTTTCTGGGCCTGGGAAGAGTTAATGATGTTGACAATCTTAGATTGTATTCCATACATTCTTAAAATCCTCCATAATGATTCTGTGTATGCTATCAAATGGCTTTTTAAAGTCTATGAAGTTCAGGATTAACGGTCTTTGCTTTTCAATATGTTCTTTGAGTATTATTCTTAGAGTAAAGATCTGGTCAAGACAGCTTCTTCCTTTTTGAAATCCTGCCTGTTCTTCTCTCATTGCATCATCCACTATATCTTGAATTCTATTTTTCTTTATTGCCTAAATGTAAATTCACAGAAAGATAGCAAGCAGAGTTCAAAATATCATACCAGATGATTTTTTTGGTATAAATTACAGTATTACTTGAATGGCATATTTTTTTGGCCAGGATTCTGAGGCTGCTCTCAGTGAATGGTAAAAATAGCTAAAATAATATTTTAATTTCTTCTCTTGTCAATTATTTTATGGGTCACAGCTTGTAAATAATACATTTTTTAATGAAATGCTTACAACATCTCTTTTGAAGTGTTAAGTGGTTACAGCCATCTTTAATTTTTACCAACCATGCATTGTGCTGGAAAACACTCCCAGGATCTGTTAAATATCGAGTTCCAAATTTTGATCTTGTCATCTGTTCTTGCAATGGTGTGCTAATATTAGCTGTGACTGTATTATTACTTTCCATCCCAGATAGTGTAAGATGCAATCTACAAAGAATTGAGATGTGATTTTATTTTTAAACAAAAAGAAAAACATCATCAAATAATTTTTCAAGTTTATGGAAACATACAGAAATGTTAATTGGATAGAAAACTAACATGAAGAAAAACATTATAAAAAATGTATTAACGCTTAATTTATTACTTTAATGATGTGAGTTCTTTTAAAAACAGCATGTTTTACAATTTTAGCTATAGCATATCCTTAACTGTTAGCAATAAGACTGAGTTTCACTCCACTGAAGCTAGACTGTTGTGAAGCAGGCAGGAATTAAATTATATATATATCCTGCTTCCCCTGGGCAAGTGATTTGGATAAAAATACTTGTAAATTTTGCCCCTCCCCCTCTTAACTCTGTCAATCAGCTCCACAAGAAGAACAATGTTCTTATGTTTGAAAATCTATCAGTTTTTGGGGATGCTAGAATTTTGTCACCAACTACTATAGGGTACCTCCCTTTGGATTTTTCTTTCCACATTTACTTCCGTAATGGGAAATGTCAAAATGAAATAAAAAGCAGATGTGATCAGGCCAAGACAGCATTCCAGAAAATGAGAAACATCTTGTGCAACAAATCCATATCAATGGAAACAAGATTCTGAGTATTTAAATGTTACATCAAGCCAATTTTGTTTTATGGGTGTGAAGCATGGCCCATGAATAAGAGAGTACAGTAAGAAATGGAGGCCATGGAAATGTGGTTCATAAGAAGGATGTTGAAGGTACCATGGACAGCCAAGAAAACCAATGAAGAAGTCTTAAGAGAGGTTGGAGTTAAAAAGCAAGTTACAGCAAAGATCAGATGCAGACAAGCGAGATTTGTAGGACATTTCCTAAGAATAGGAAAATTGGAACACACTGTGGCAACTTGAAAAATTGAAGGAAGAAGAGACAGAGGAAGACAGAGAGAGAAGTTACTGGGTGGGCTGTCAGTGTGGCTAGGAAGAAAGTCACCGGCGGATCTCATAATCAAGTCTAAATATAGGGAATTGTGGAGAGAAATGATCGCCTATGCCGTGCGGCATGGCACTTGAATTACTTCTGTAACTTTTGATTCTCCTGAGTCACCCACAAGGTGGGTTTGACAGAGACTGGTTGGTACTGCTTACTGTCATGCAGTAGCAGGTGAACACTGCGTGACAAGACTGGTGTTTATACTAGCATATCTCACTCCATAACCACTCCATTCTACCAGAACTTAACTCAGCAAAAGGCAAGTGTATCAAGCAAGGGAGATCATGGGTGGCAGAAGAAGAAGAAATACTGTCAGCAGCCTGAATGGACTAAAGTGTCAAATATGCAGAATCTAATGAAGGCTGTGATCCAGTTTGGCCATGAATGCAGAGACTGGGCTGAGGGTAAAACAGAAGCCCAGGTGTAGGAACAGATTCAGCATCACTCCAAGCCACATGACCCTGTGATCTTCACAGACAGGTCAGTGGCATGAGGCCTAAAAAGTGAATGGGGCTAGGTTGTTTATCGCACCAGCACATTGGCTGTCAGTAATTCAACCACCACTTTGAAAATGAAAATGGAGATACAGCCTACATCAGAAGCAACTTCCTGGTTGGTGAAGCAGGATGACTCACATGGGGTCATTGTAACAGACTCCCAAAACATGAGAACTGAGAGAAATTTCTTCTGTAGGTGGTGGGTCCAGATTCTATTGGGCCCTTGGTTATCCAATTTGATGTGAATCTACTATCCTGGTCATGCAGGAGTCAGAGGCAATTAGAAAGTGGTCAAGCTGGCAGGCATGGCATCAATTCAGGGCACTCCAAAAATGGACAAGGAGAAGACTGCAAGACTCACCTTAAATAGGCTGTGTATGGAGGAGGATACTGGGTAGAATGACAACAATCACATCAGGATGATGATCACATTGGTGGAGGAGAGGGGAATGGTTTTGCGTGCATTATCCACAACCAGTAAGTGACTGGCTCCATCAGCAAGCGCACACTTCAGTGAGTGTTGGAACTGAATGAGAAGCACATATGGTAATGCCGGAGTGCGGGAATGCCAGTCTCTTGATTACAGATTACTCGATTCACTGCCAAGTTCTTATAATTTTTTTTTCACTTTCACCTCTACAAGTCTTACTAGTACCGTAAATACTCCATGAATATCAAGTTTAACTTAATTATGATGTGGGTTCTTGGTGGTATTCAAGTAATGACTGAATACGCCATTTCATGTGCAATAATGAGTCTCTTCTGCTTTTCTTGTTATTGCAAACCAGATTATCAAATATGAACAATTAGTTCTGAGAATGAGGAAGAAGTGTCTTTACTGCTAACCTTAAAGCTATGAATGATGTCTAAAAGACGAAACAACTTAACAAATTAAAATAATATAGTCAAAAAGATTACTTGTCTCTGAACCTCTTTTATACACGATACAACACATTGCACTTCCGGTTACCTCGGATCGAATTTAAAAAATATGGATCGCGTTTTACGGAACGAAATAGAAAGCAAACGTAACAGCATTTTCGTTGTTAACTTTGTTAATACTGATTGACATTCCTTTATGGCCAACATTGACTCATAGGGCGGAAATCATATCGTTCCATGTCTGACGGCTCGCCACCGCCCGCTGTAGGTCTTGGAAGGACTTGAATCCCAAAGTTGTACTCTCTCTAGTGATGGTTCTACGTAGTCTCCGTTGGCCTGCCTTACTTTCTTTTGCCCTTCGGTGACATTGTGAGGGCCTGGCGAGGGAGTCTGGATTCATCCATTCTGAGAACGTAGCTGAGATAGACCCATCGACGTCTTTTGGCGTATCTTGATACGTGGACTTGGTTCGATTCCTATCTTATTGACTCGTTCGATTTAAATAGATGCTCTGATGTTCAGTAGTCTACGGAGACATTTGTTCTCAAAAGCATCAAGTCTTTGATTGAGTAGACTGGTTGATTTCCAACTCTCACAACCGCATGTTAACACCAGGATCACACAGGAGTTGAAAATTTTAAGTTTCGTGGTTTTACCGAGCGTATTTGACTTCCAGATAGTAGACATTTTATTGAAAGTATTGGAAACCATTGCAATGCGGGACTTGATTTCTGGTGTTGTATCACCCGAGGTTGACATTTTGCTTCCCATTTGTTAATATACTGAGATCAATTCTTAGCAATGACAACAACACGAAAAAAAAAGCAAAATAAAACATTTACTCTCTAATAACAATACGAAAGAGCGAAATAAAAAAATTTATATCTGTAGGTTTCTCTTTCATTTTCTATGTTTCGGTGTTTTCTTTCAAACTCTTCTTCTCTCAGCTCTGCAACCTACGGGGGTGATACTGAAAGTAGTGAGCAAAAATCTTGTAAAAATCAGAATTTATAGTTTGAGAAAATATAAATGTATCACCTTAAACTGAATTCTTTACACTTAACGTAGACGTCACCATCTTGTGTCACGTGACCATGCGGAGTAGAAACAAAATGGCGGGTGCTGAAGTTTCGTTTCGTCAATGTGCTGTTATTGAGTTCCTCTCTAAAGAGGAAATCCTCGCTGCTAAAATTCACCAAAGACTTCAGCTTGCTTATGGAGATGTGTGTATGGGTGCTAGCAGTGTTAGGAGATGGGTGAAACATTTCAAAGATGGAAATATGAACATCCAAGATATGTCTCGCAGCGGTCGCCCTTGAACTGCCTCCATTGAAACCAACGTAGAAAGGGTTGACAACATCATTAAAGAAGACAGACGTGTCACAGTTTCTGAAATCGCTGCAAATCTTGGAATAGGACACAATGCAGTACAAGGAATGATTGAAACCCTAGGCTATACAAAAGTGTGTGCCCGCTGTGTCCTACGTTTGTTGATTGAAGATCACAAAGCTGTGATCACTCAACTGAGGAAATTCAGAAAATAGGTTGGGAAATTCTTCCACACTCTGCCTATAGCCCCGACCTGGCACCCAGTGATTACCATCTTTTCAGTTGTGTGAAAGAACAAATGAGAGGCCGTCACTACGACACAGAAAGAGAACGTCCAGAAAACAGTGCTTCTATGCCTTTGGTCAGCTGGAAGGGTATTTTCAAAGTTGCAGAGCGATGGGAAAAATGTGTGCAGAGAAATGGAGATTATGTTGAAAAGTGAAGAAAAGGATGCAGTTTAAGGTGATATATTTATATTTTCTCTATCTATAAATTCTGATTTAAAAAAAAATTTTTACTCACGACTTTCGGTATGACCCTCGTAATTCTGTATAGTATAACCCAATATAAATGCAGACAGGGAGCGCCGATTGCACTGAGAAGTTCTCAAAGAAAAGGGTGACAGTCTACAGAGAGACAAATTATGAATGTGTCATGCAGAAGATATTATCTTGCAAGTCTGTGAATTCAGCAACATCAACCCCAACGTGGTTCCTGTGCCTCCAGTATTAAAGGACACTTCTTACATTGTCACGTTTGACAAGAGGAGCAGGAATCAGAATACATTTGCTGTGAATGCAGAGGTCAACGAAAATTCCAGTGAGGCAGATGTTTTTATTTACACAGATAGGTCCGTTATACGACATCAAATAAATGCATGGGCATTCACAGCATGTTTAGTGAACAGAACAATCCAGGAAGCCAGCGGTGCCTTCACTATGACCACAAGCAGAATGGCAATGAAGGTAACTGAAAACGAAAACATTCGAGTGGCTGGAGTCACATGACTACCCTGTGTATGATTTGGAAGGTCAAGGCAGATTCTGTAGGCTTGTCACTGCAGAAACCAGTGATTTGCAGAGTCACCTTTATCTATGTCCCAGGGCAATCGGGCATCCAGGGAAATGAGAAACTTGATAAGTTAGCTGGCTCTACCATCATCGCAAATGGACATCAAATAGATCGAGTCAATATTATTACCAGATCAGATAGACAGGCAGAGTGGAGAACTTCGAAAGCAGCAAATTCACATTGTTGTTTAGGCTGAAATAGTTGGGCTTACAGATTGGCACGGTCAGGAACGAGAGACACACCGGACGCATGAGGAGACTTGTCAACCAACACAGGACGGGCACTGTCGGCCGCAGGACACTGATGGGTTTGTTGAGGGACAGAATCTAAGCACCTGTGGACATGACCCGAGTTCAGTGATGATGATCCAGACCATAAATCATTAACCTATATGGCTATTCCTGTGTTTCATTGTTTTACTACCCCTATCTGCGTATAGGCCTACTATTTTCAGCCTGGATATGCAAGTCTCTAATTGTTGGATGGATTTGACCTTCAGAATATCTTTGTATGCCTCAACTACATAACATAGCATTTTACTTTGGGTTGAATGCAGTTTAATGTACTGTAATTGCGATTTTATTGCTAATACAAAAAAAAAAAAGAAGTTAGATCACAGGACAGTTTTTTTTCCTCTCTCAAGGATGACTTTGAAGAGAATTTTAGTGACATGACTCATCAGAATTATAGATCTAAAATATGAGCAGTCTGTGGATTTTACTTTACTAAATTCTATGTTAGTTAAAACTCAATACTCTTAGGCACAATTAAAACAAGAGTTGCTGAGAGATTGCAAGTCGTTATACTGATAGAAATGTTGCAATGAAAGGGCTTTTTTGCATTCATTTTTTCAGTGAGAAATAGTAATGCGTGAACTTGATATCATTAGAAAAAAAGTGACTAAATGCATTTTCCACATAATGAAACAAATATATATTTATAAAGAAGTGGTACAGCAATTAAAGTTTAGAGTTGTCGTGGGCGTACAAATGTGAATATGAAGTTGTTTTTTTTTTCACTTGGAGCTGACTTGGGTCTGTACCAAATAACGCTTGCTTCAACTTTGTGTCATGTTCCTTTGTGATTTTCCCTGTAACATAGCTGTCTTCACTGATGCCATTGTTTTTTTCTCAGCTTCGCCAGTGTATATCATAACATACGATCACGACCAATTTCTAGGTCACTCTAGATGTATGTTCTTCTATTCTCTTCATGAATTTGATGTAATCTCTGAGCTCTACTATTCTTATTACTCTTTTAATTGGATTCTTCAGTGGAGTTTTCTTCTGATTCTAGGCTCATTGTTGTTGTTGATCCAGTAGCACGTGAGCACGGTCAATTATAAAAGAAAATGTGTTTTTTAAAATAATTTATATTTTTATTATTTTTCTTTCTTTTTTTTCCAGTTTATCCCACTTTTCTTATTTTTGCAACTCCACAAAACCTGGTGCCCTGTGCAAAAAAAAAAAATAAATAAATAAACAGCTATATTAATTAATGAGCACACGTTTGTAACATATCATTTTACCCTTTTATCATACAAAAGTTTACAGGAAAAGATATAGAGAAATAAGATAAAATATAAATTCACACTGATGCTGTGTAAAAAATAGGAATGGGGAAAATAGAACACTTAGCCGTTACTTGTAAGAGGTGGTGCCCAAAGTGCATATGGTGGAGAGGACTTGATTGGCCAGAAAATTGATAATTGTGTTCTTCTGGGACTAAAGGCCCAGTCCTAGAACATTACATGCACAGAAGAATCACTATCAGCACTAATGAGATCTGCTTGAGAACCACTTGAAACTTTCAATTAGATCAAAATGTCATGGTTTGCTCAGTTGAGGTATGCTGTTGCAGCATAATAATGCATGGCCTCACACAGCTCATGTGGCAGTCAAAATTATGAATCTGCATTTGGAGTGACTTTCACATCCTACATAGTCACTTGACCTCACACTATGTGATTATCATGTGTCTGAGCCCTCAAGGAGATGCTAGGTGAAGTATGATATGGATGATGACTTAAGCAGTGCATAGGTTGGCTACACATTCAGTCCATTTTTTTTTTCCTCAAGCAATCCAGGCATTAGTGAAGCAGTGACAGACATGCATTGAACATGATGGAGACTTGTTGAAAAGTGATAAGTAGTTGCAATCATATTTGTACATTTCATGTTAATAAATTATTACAGTTACATTTTGACTCCACCTTGATATTTCCCTTATTCTATTAAATTCAGTCTCTTACAGGTACTCAGTTTAAGACACAGTCTCCAGCAGATGTCTAGGGCATACTGGACAACAGTAACAAAATAAAAACAATTTTTAACAGTATTTGTTAGAGATTGAATTTAAGTTAGTGACCTTTTATATCATGACCTCATTTCCTTTTTGGGTGGAACAGTTTTAGACATACATTGAGGTTATCAAACATCTTTTTTTATGGAGATGCAAAATGGCTGAATTGCTAGGCAGCTGCTTGTCCTACAAGAGTCCATGGTTTGAGCAATGGTTATTCTCTTGTTATATTTTTTTTTCACATTTAATATGCTTCGTCTACTTTTTTTTTAAGGCTACCATACATCACTGAAATTGATGCAGGAAAAAACAGATTCCCTGTCTTCCTTGGCTAACAAAATAGGTCTTGAAATTAACAAAGACAAAACAAAAATAATGAAACTTCTCATTAATCAAGAAGGAAAAATATACAAAGAAGGAACAGTTGTTGATAAAGTAAACCAGTTTGCATACCTTGGCAGCTACATAGACCAGGATGGTGACACCAGGAAAGAAGTTAGAATTCAAATTGCAAAAGCAGCATTGACTTTCAAGAATCTTGAGAACATATGGAATTCAAAAGTTATAAGCACAAAAACCAAGTTAAGATTATTCAATTCTATTGTGATATCCACCCTCATTTATGCTTGCGAAAGCTGGAAATCAACTAAAGGAATAAACAGCAAATTAGACTCTTTTGAAAACAAATGCCTCAGGAAAATACTTGGTATAAAGTGGAAGAAATTCAAGAACAATGCAGAGATAAGACAGATGAGCAAACAACATCCTGTTTCATTGGTGATCAGAAAAAGAAGACGGACATATGTAGGCCATATGATGAGAAGAAACAATCAGAGAATACCAAAACAAGCTATCAAGTGGAGCACAACAGGATGAAGAAAAATAGGTCCACTACATGAAACTCTAAAAGTGGACATTGTTAAGAGAAGCCAGTTTAGCGGGCATAACATCCCTTGATAAAGTTGAAAGACTCGCGAGAACAGGAAAACTAACAACTATGCAAGCCTTATGTGACGTTTAACAGCATAGGAAGGATGTAAGGTGTAAGATACATCATTGTGCTTTACCACTTTACTGTGTGAAAAGCTAGTTTTCTCATATCTGAATAATTTGTATTAAAAAAAAAGCAGAATTATACAGAAATAGTAATGAGAGCAGAACCGTATTTGACACATTTTGTGTATAAATTGTTTATGAAACAGTTTCATGATGGAAATAATAATGAATATTAATGTCATAATTAAACTGTGACTGTACAAAGCAGGAATATCAATAGTTTCCCATAAAAAAATGTAGTGTAGTTTTTAAATCAGATAACCTGAATCATGATCTAACTAGTGGCTATTGAGGTGAGCTATTCTGGTATTATGAAAACCAATAGGACTATGAATACTGTGATAACCAATAATTATTTTCAAATAATTTTTATGTCTGAATATTTGTACATTGTCATCCTAACAATTACCCAAAAAATTAATAACATGTAAGTGATAAAGGATGCAGAAGAATCACACTTTAATGCTGCCATGGAACTCACCAGAACAGTGTAGAGGGAGGGGGAAAGAACTAGAGATGGTTGGAGAATTCTCACACAGGAAAGACTGAAGATGAGGAAGCTTGGAATGAGCTGAGGAGACTAAATATTTTTGTGTGTACCCCATCTAATCACACAGCTGTCAGATTAAATCAATTTACTACTTTGAACCTCAGAGCCTCTTGAAGTTTTTTTATAAGAAGATTCATAATAGTTTTCATATGCTTCTGTAAGTGTGATGTTATGATCAGAATACAGCAGAAAACAAATGAAACTTCCAACAATTTGCATAACTGTTGTTTCCTCTGTATAAAGTATTCATTCATTCATTCATTTGCATGTCCCTTGCAGAACTTTGCCTCCCTAACAGCTCTCCTGGAGGCCTCTCTGTTGTGAGCAAGATGGCCTGCTGCTGATGCATCCATTTGCAGATCATCAACAATGTCTTGCAGCCATCTTCGTTTCGGTCTTCCTCTTTTTCTTTTTCTCATTATGTACACATTACATATTACATATAAATATCTACCCTGGTATGACTCCATACTGCATCTTGAGTATTACTCAAATCTAAAAACTTACAGTTTATGTCTTAAAGTGCTTGTTCACAATATTTACAGAGTAAACAAAAAGTGATATTGTAATTCTTATTACAGTTTTAAAATGAAGTCTTGATTTTTATTCAATTAACTGTTAAAATGTTATTTCCATGTGGTACAGGTATCATAGATTGATTTGCATACAGTAGAAAAGATTAAAAACAAAAGCAGAATATTGTTTAGATAAGTCTTACCAGGATTTATTTTGTTCTGGTCTATACTGACACATATGTGGCTGATCACAGCAAATAAACAGGCAAGTTTAATCAAATGAAATTCTACATGCACTGGATCAAAATAAAATGAAACCACTCATGTTAACAGCATCAAAAAATGTATCGGACATTTTATTTTCCCTTTAGAATGAGATTCTTTCATAGACATTGGATTCCCTCAGTGAAATCCCACTTTAAATATTCATCTGATTTGTTTATTATAATCAACTTCATCTCCACGGATGCCAGAAAGTTGCTGTGATCTTGATGAGATATTCAGAAGCAAAGAAATTTGGTCTCCTTTAAAATTTGTCTTTAAGAATTTTCACATGGAACTAGTATAGTTAACATTAGGCAGTAGTAATTCTCAGGTCAGAATATTATGGCATTAACATGATATCTATAACTGCAGGTAAATGCAAATGATATCAGATTGTTGTCTAACTCATAATATGCCATCACATGAGACGTCAGTGACTTCAAAACAGTTATAGTTGATGTTATGGAGTACTCATTTTTTTTTTTTTTATGTTAAATTTGTTTTTTTTTAAATTAAATGTATTTTGTTTCACATAAATAGAAAATACAAAACAGTGGTAAGTGAATTTTTTTTTTTTTATGCAAGTGCCTGTCACATGAAAATATTCACTTTTGAAAACACAGTGACTTAAGAGGTGGTTTTTATTCTTTCTTCCTGACACCACATTCAGTTAGAATTATGATGTGCAGTCATAAAGAATGTACATGCATATTCAGTATATAATATGCTGCAGACATTGTGTATATGAACATAAAGCATATAATATTGTGCACATGCTAGAAATATGTGTAAAATGGCCATAAAAATTCTCAGTTTACAGCATATTGTGTATTTTGACTGTAACACAGCACTAGTAAAAATATGTCTTACATGAATGAGCAAGTAAAAATAGAAAAGCTGAATATAATAGTAGATTCTTTCTTATCCAACCACTGGGACTGGACCCTGGACTAGATAAACAAACAGCCGTTTAATCCGAAAAAACATTCAATATACCATTTCAGGACAATAAATTGAATAAAAAAAATATTTATTGATATGTATGCTAATCTCTTTTATTATAAAATAAAGTAACATTAATGTACCATATATTTTTAAAATATTATATAAATAAGGATGAGTGAGTCTGAATAAGGAGTAGAAGGCAACTTTAGTGACACACAGTAAAAATTAACATACATGTAGTATTTATGTACATATAAATGCATTGCATATATGATTTATTACTTTATTATTCTTCTTTGTTTTCTTAGTTCAGAAGCTTTTTATTTTGTATGCAAGGTCTCTCCATTTCTTTATGAATGCAAATTATCAAAGGTTCAAAATCGGAATCAAGCGTCACTGCATTCAGGACAACCCCATATATGCACCGCCACATACCACAGCATCCATCCAAGAGTGTGTTTGCTAATAGTTCCCACCAAGTGTTGGTTCTTTACAGTGTGTTTTCTGCCAAACAGTTCAGATTTCCTACCAGCACCCGTAATGTGTCCAGGCTTCAGCAGTCACTTCACAATTACATTGTTCTTCCATTCCCATTCTTCATTTTCCCGCAGTCTTTCCAATATCTTATCTTATATCTTATATCCTTCCCGTGCCGTTAAACGTCACATAGGGCTCGCAAAGTAGTTCGCCAATTTTTCCTGTCTTCAGCGAGTCTTTCAACCTCATCAAAGGATTTTATGCCTGTTAATTTGGCCTCTCTTAATAATGTCCTCTTCAGAGTTTCACGCGGTCTGCCTCTTTTTCTTCGGCCTGTTGTGTTCCACTTGATAGCTTGTTTTGGGATTCTCTGATCATTTCTTCTCATCAAATGACCAACATATGTCCATCTCCTTTTCCTGATCACCCATGAAACTGGTTGTTGTTCAGTCGTCTGTCTTATCCTTTCCAATATGGCTTTAGCAATATCTCCCTAACTCTTATCAGTGACAATGTGAAATCAATGCAAGAAAAAAAACAGATACTCTTGTCATCAATGGCTAGTAAAATAGGACTTGAAATTAACAAGAAAAAAACAAGAAATTAGACTCTTTTGAAAACAAATGCTTCAGGAAAATACTTGGTATAAAGTAGAACGAATTCAAGAACAATGTAGAGATAAGACAGATGAGCAAACAGCAAACTGTCTCATTGGTGATCAGAAAAAGAAGTGGACATATGTTGATTATGTGCTGAGAAGAAACAACCAGATAATCCAAAATAAGCTATCAAGTGGAACACAAAAGGCTGAAGAAAAAGAGATTGACCACCTGAAACTCTAAAGAGGACATTGTTAAGAAAAGCTGGTTTAGTGGGAATAATATCCCTTGATGTTATTGAAAAGCTCGCTGAGAACAGGAAACTTGGCAAGCTGCCATGTGAGCCCTATGTGATGTTTAATGGCATGGGAAGGATGTATGATGTAAGAATATCTCCCTTGTCCATTCTAAGTTTGGCCCAGCAAGTCTATTTGCCACTTCATTGCCATATACTCCCGCGTGCCGTGGACAATAAAGCCACATTAGGCTCATCACAGGGTTAACACATGAACCCATTTTTTTCTAAACAATTTTTTTCCTCAGTCTTAGGAAGCATACTTTGTTAATCCATCATGATGACACCATGAACTACATCATGGACAACTAGCCATTTCATTGCTGCCAACACAGCCTCAATTTCCATTCGCATGCTTAATGTGGTGACTTAAAAGTCTCCTGAACCCTGCGCTGCTACCCTTTCATTGCAGTAGACAACAAAACCCCAACCATTTCTGCTGTTCCAAGACAATGAGCCATCTGTATATGTTACCACGTCAGAAGACCCACAGTGATGTTGTATGAGATCTTTAACCCTAAGTTCAACTGTACCCAGCCCCTATATAATAACCCTTGATAGCAGTCCTGTACCCATAACCAATCATCACCTTTAAGCACCTCATCTAGATCATACACTGACATTATTGTATCCTCCTCCACAGCCATCCAGGATCTGCCTTGTTTGATGCATCTACCCTTTATCAACCCTAACTCCTTAAGGAGAGGATGGTCTTTTATGCCAGCAACCTTGATGTGTGCTTTTACTTGAGCATACTTGTGTTTTGACCTCATACTCAGCATATCATACAGAAATAGCTTGGCCACTACAGGAGTATCTCTGGTGCAACCCGAGACCATTCTCACTGCCTCATTCTGTACACAATCTAATTTATTCAGCTGTGCATTGGACAGGTTGTGCAGGCCAAGACCATACTCCAGTAGTGAAAACACCAGTGCATGCATCAGCAAGAACAGAGCGCGCTCGGCATAGCCTGCTGCAGCCATTAACCTGTCCATTTCCAATGCTTTCCTGGCATTGTGTCTTGCAGTGTCCACGTGATGTGCAAAGGACAAGGATCAATCAAATGTAATCCCTAGATACCTCATGAAATATGTTCTCTTAATATCTTGGTTCTCTCCTGTTTGTCTCAAATATGATCATATATTAAACATACTCAAAAAGTATTATTCATCTTATGGAGAAAGCAAGACTGGATAAAGCAGTGGCCTGTTACAATCAACACCAGATAAAAGGGGGTCTGTGACAGTTATATTCATTTTATGAAGACTGGTATACATGAAATAAAGGGTATCAAAATGATTAATAATAGAGAAACGCAGAGAATTTAATGTGAATCTATATTTATCTTTTATAGACTATTCAAAAGTATTTTATTGTGTACAACACCAAAACTTGGGGAGATAATGGACAAAAATGAGATTTCCAAAACATGTGACACAATTAATATCACTGCTGTATCTAGGCCAACAGGCAACAGTAAGAATAAATGGTGAAACAACAACTTGGTTTGACATAAAACAAGGGGTCCATCAAGGTTGCATACTGTAGCCGTACTTATTTAACTTGTGTATTGAAAATATAATGAAGAATGTTACGATGCCATAACAATTGGAGGTTATGAAATACCAGAGATTAGATATGCTGATGACACAGTATTACTATCCACAATGCAAAAAGGAATGGAAAAACTAATTATGTCAGTCCATAAGAACAGTGAAGAGCAAAATCTTTATATTAATCCAAAGAAAACTAGATTGATGACAACTGACGAAAAAAATAAAGCAGCTGAAATATAAATCAGTGAATAAAAATTGGAAGAGGTGGAGAGTTTTGAATATTGTGGATCATTACTAATATACACCGAGGGAAATTAAAATGGAGGACATCTATCACTCTTCAAAAAATAAAACAACTAAAGAATATGTGGAGAGGAACAGACAGAACTACTTAGATTTTTAAGGGCATGCATCTTTCCCATTGCAACATATGCCTGTGAGACCTGGACACTTATCAAAACAGCTGAGAAACACATAAATACCTTTGAATGTAAATGCTATAGAAGAGTCCTTCAGATATCGTGAACACAAAAAAGAACAAATATATTCATTCTACAAGAACTTAATATTGAAGAAGGTTAGCTAGTAAGGAAGATTAAACAGAGAGAACTTAAATATTTTAGACAGATTAAATGTCATGATAATTTAGAGAGGACAGTCTTAGAAGGGTACATAATAGGAAAAAGAAAGAGAGGAAGACCAAGACGAAGATGACTGCAAGACATCGTTGATGATCTGCGAATGGACACATCAGCAGCAGGGCACCTTGCTTACAACGTAAAGGTCTACAGGAGAGCTGTTAGAGAAGCAAAGATCTGCAAGGGACATGCAAATGACTGACTGACTGAATATGATTTTTTTTTACCAGTGCAGATTTGGACTTAAAAGGAAGTTTTCCATTTTATAAATATCACTGTACATTTCCCCTTGTTCATTCTGTCCACTCTCTCAAGAATGCTTGCAATCCAGCCCTAGGAATAGAACATGGATGGAAAACTCTGGACACACATCAAGAATTCCTGCTGATGATTGAATGCATAGAGATGTCCCCTTTATGGCTAAACATAAGAAAATGAGCACAGAAGAGCATGTATTTGAGACACACTTTGTTTTGCATCCAATGTTACTCTGTACAGTATTTATGAGATTATTCCATGTTTTTTAAATGATGAGACCTGATTTTTTACAGTAAAACAGCTTTTTCAGCTTATCATGGATAGTGAGAACTTTTTCTGTCATAGATTTCTTAAAAGGATACTTTTTTGATGGGTCAAAAAACTAATACTTTTTTTATATAGTTTATGTAACATCAAACAGTGAAATGTATAAAATATGCAAATACAATTTTGTACAGAAAGTGCAAAGTGTATATGAATAAAACTAATGTTTAAATGTCATTAACAGAATTACTGTATAGTACTTGGGATGATCCTGAAAAAATGACTGTTTTATGATGTAGGTAAGAAATTTTATGAATAAAATTACTATTCAAAATGATTTCCAGGTTACAAGTTCTAAATCTCATAGCATGAAAAAGTGACATATTTAAAAACTACCAAATGGCATGGAACATGAACCAATATGAATATATGAAAATTCTACTTTACTAGTTAAGTAATTACAAAGAAAGCTAACAACAGATAATAAAAATTAAGGATGAAAAGAACACTGAATTACTGTAGTATAGTAACCGTAATATGACACCACTGTTTTTATAAAGCACACAATCTCTATTTTTTTTCATCTCGAAACAACAATGGCTTGCACATCAATGTGAATCAATGCTCAAGAGTGATAATTAGACAGTCTAAATAAAATGAAAAGTGTCTCATTTGCAACTCAACCCATATTTATATATATAAATTATAGAGTAATTTCCCTCTAGCTTCTTTCTGCCAAAGTTTCTCATAAAAGTTGTTCTGGTAGAGAATGGAAATTAATTGGGAGTAAAAGAGTTAAAATTCTCACCATCTTTTTTTTTTTAGTTTGAAATAAACTTCTTTTTTTTAAAAAAGACACCATGAAAGCTTCCATGCACAGAAAAAAAAAGTGTACAATTCACCTAAAGTCTTTTAAACATAAAACCTGCTAAGAATAACAACAGTGTCAATTTATTTTATAACTGATGACACTGTAGTGCATTACGTACAATTGCAGGAGTAAAGACTAACATGATATGTTCTCTGCTAGAGTATTTAAAGCAGACATGCAGCACTGTGTATGTGTTTGAGAAAAAATCAATATTTTTTTTTATATGATTTTATATTCAGTATTTGCTGTCATCTTCAGCAAAGTTTTCTCCTTTGCTATTTTAAGTAATGTTATTTTGTTTTGCTGTGTCACATTATTACATAAAATTAAATCAGTTCTTTGGATAAAAACGTTTTATTTGAGAAAATTAATTTCTTGAGCACTTGAGGAAAAAAACTAAACAAAAACTAATTAGCTGGTGTGAAAACTGATTTCAGAATTTGAGTAAACCAAATGATAAAGTGTGAGATTTCACACATGAAGATACATTGTAAATTTCTCTCAGTTGTCAAGCATATGAAGCAGTTTGTAGAAGTGCCTTAACAAGTGTTAGTTTCTTGACTGAGGAAATGAAGTTAAAAAAGTAGTTAGTAATTTTTTGATTTCTTAATGTTCATTTCAGCGATGCACTCCAAGACTGTGGTCAACAGATCTTTAAATGAGGGCACATCAAGAGCGCAGCAAGCGTGAATATACATTTGTTTGTTCACCGGTTTGCTTTGACGAAACTGCTCCTTGATGTACTTCAGGCTAGATTCCACACTCTGGGGTCCTGTAAATGGAAATAACACATTTCTTTTATTACAATTTTGATCCAAATTAAAACATGACAGACATAGTTTCGGTAACATTACATGTTACAAAATTATTATCCTTTAAAGACCTATTGTTACTTGCTTTCACAAAGACAACAATTAATTACGCATTCTTATAATGTTCACATTTGAAAAAATCTGAAGATTTTAGCAATGAATAAATATGAACATTTGTAACCTGCTTTAGATAAAAAATGGAGTGTATATCAGATGCTTTTTCTTTTTGTTTTGGTGACTAATACTGAAGTGTTGAGTACCGTCAATCAAGCAGCTAACATCCAGATAGCTATTGCTTGCTGCTGTTGGTTCAATCTTCACAATGAGAAAAAATGTTTCTATTGGAATTCTAGTACACACTCTTTCAACGATTACCTTTTTTCTGTGCTCAGGTCTTCCCCCTCCCCAATGGGTCTTCACATGTGATTTCTGTTGAGTTGTGATTATCTCCCCATTAATATTTCAATCCAATTGTAAATGCATGGGGAGGTGAACAACACTCACACACAACTGTGCGCCAACTTTTACTTGATTTCACCAAAAATCAGTGTTGACCCATTGCTGACATCTTGCATCCGGACTGAAAGGCTATATACCCCACCAAGACTATTTAGTCGCCTAATGGTGGCTCTGGAAACAGACAGTAGTTGATCAAGTGAACAGGGATCGAAATGAGAAGAGAACCCAGTTCTAAAAATACTGTATATCCACCCAGGAAACACATAACGGCGACACAATGCAACAAACCCCCTTTTGCGGACTAACGGCGAAGATGAAAACATTTTAATTCACTATTGCAGAGGTTTCAAAATCTTTTTGACTGAAGGAATCTGTGAACCAGAAAACTTACTGAAGCTTTCATAACAGTTTTTTTGCACTAATATTATGATCATTCAATAAAAGCAATAAAATTTTACAAGTATTTGAAAACATAATACTTAAAAGAAACAAAGGCAATTCGTATCTACTTGTATAAAACTCCATTTGCAAAATGCAAAATTGAAATCAATATATACTTATGATTTACATCCCCACCCACTGACACTCTTTATGACAACTTCTCGAACAGGCCTCATCAGACAACCGGCCCTGCCACCTTGCCTAGCTGGAGCCATTGGGTACCTACGTTGGGGTACTGCAAGAATATCCACTTGTCATCCCCAGTGACGATACAGCAGAGAAACATTTTTGTGAGCTTGCCAACAGCTGGCTACAGACATCAACATGTCTCTGCACTTGCTGGGGCATGAGGTCATCTGGGACTCATCAAGGCTGTGTGAAGGTGACTGGTTTAGAGCTTTTGGGGCGGCCGATCCGAAAGGTCAAAGTAAGTGCCTCGAATTGGTGAGGAAGATCTGGCTAGTGTGTATGTCTGGTCAGTGATGTGCAGCTAACTGATTTGATTCATATTCGTGCTGTTGTTGAGGTACAGCCAGGAAGTGAGGGAGCATGTTTTTGTAATTGTTCTATGGAAATTAATGTGATATTTTGTAAGATTGTCTCTTGCAGTGATCTATACCTGCGCCCCCCTCAATAGGTGTAAGTTTTTTTGTAGTTATTTTTATGGGAGTTATTTGTAAATACAAAGTGTGTAGAACATGATTTTGTATCAAAGGAGTTTTCTGGGAACTGTCAAGTGTGTTGCATATATCCATTAAGTGTAGGTCATTGACCACTACTATTGATTTGCTTTTGCTATATTGATTTAATGTGCACATTAAAATTGCCATGTGTTATGTTCTTGAATTTGCTCATTGAAATTGTGCCATTCATCACATTTTGCCAAGTTTGCATTCTTAAGTCACCATTGAGCTCAACACTGATCATTATTCATGTATGCTGCTAAAATTTTAAAATTAATTTTACACACTGAATTATTTTTTTGCACATGTATGTTCTTATGGAGGACATTTTGTAGGGAAATTTAGCATAGGACATAGAAATGAGGCAGGTGATAATCTAATGGCTTTTTGCATGGAAAATGTGCTAATGACCACTAACACACTTTTTAAACAACATCCAAGAAGACTTTACACATAGACATCACCTGAAGGGAAAACCAATAATCAAATAGATTACATTTTAGTGCAAAGAAGGTGGAGATCAAGTATAACATCAGCAAAAACTTTACCAGGTGCTGATTGTGACACAGACCATGAGTTACTAATAGCAGACATGAAGATAAAGATAAAAAAAGATAGTTATGGGATCAAGACCACTCTGTTTTGAACTTACAAAAATACCAGAACAATACGGTATAGAAGTGAAGAACCGTTTCAAAATCCTGATGGCTGTACAGAAGGAGATGACACCAGATGATTTGGCTACACAGGCCAGAGATATCTTAATAACAGCTAAAGACATGGTTCCAGTAAAGAAAACACAAAAGAATGAATGGATTACAGCAGGCACACTAGAACTGATAAAACAATGTAGAGAAATGAAAACGTAATGGAAAGTGACAAACAACAACAAAGAGGAAAATAAATCACTAAGTACAAAGAAACATAAGAAAAGACAAAAAACAATACATACAAGATTGTTGTGAAAGAATAGAAGGACATCAGAAGTGTGGAAGAGATAGTGAAATGTTTAAAGAAATGAAGACATTGAAGACAAATGTCACACCTAAGCTAAATGTAATTTGTGACGAGATAGGGAATATCTTGTTAGAGACAGAGGAAGTTCTAGAAAGATGGAAGGAATATTGCAGACGAATGTATGAAACAACTGACTGTGAAAGCAGAAATCAACAGTGTGAATTATTATTGGAGGAGAAAGAACTTGAACCGACAATAGAAGAAATTTTATGGGCAATAAAGAATCTCAAAGATGATAAATCACCAGGATGTAATGAAATAACAGCTGAATTTATTAAAGCAGGAAGAAAGAAATGTGCAACAATTTATCATGCACTATATAAAAAGATACGGCATTCAGGTATTTGGCCAAAAGAATGGGAAAGAACTGTATTCATACCACTGCCAAAAAAGGGTAACCTGAAATTATGCACAAACTACAGAACTGTAGTCCTGATTAGTCATGCCAATAAAATTCTGTTAAAAATCATAATAGTTAGACTTCGTAAGAAAATAGAAGAAGTCATATGGTCCAAGCTGGTTTCAGGCAAGGAAGAGGATCAAGAGATCATATATTCAATATAAGATTAATAATAGAGAAATGCAGAGAGTTTAATATGAATCTATACTTATCCTTTATAGACTACTCAAAGGCATTTGATTGTGTACAACACCATAAACTATAGGAAATAATGGAAAAAATGGGATTTCCAACACATTTAATACAATTAACATCACTGCTGTATCTAGACCAACAAGCAGCAGTAAGAATAAATGGTGAAACAACAACTTGGTTTGACATAAAACAAGGGGTCCGTTAGGGGTGCATATTGTCGCCTTACTTATTTAACTTGTATACTGAAAATATAATGAGGAATGTTAGAGAAGATGTAGACAAAGAATATTATGATGCCATAACAATTGGAGGTTATGAAATACTAGATATTAGATTTTCTGATGAAACAGTACTACTGTCCACAATGCAAAAAGGAATGGAAAAACTAATTATGTCAGTCCGTAAGAATAGTGAAGAGCAAAACCTCTATATTAATGCAAGGAAAACTAAATTGATGACAACTGGCAAAACAAACAAGACAGCTGAAATATGTATCAATGAGGAAAAATTGGAAGAAGTGGAGGGTTTTGAATATCTTGGATCACTACTAACTAATAATCAAGATACAACGAGGGAAATTAAAAGGAGGACATCTATCGCTCTTCAGAAAGTAAAACAACTAAAGAATCTGTGGAGAGGAACAGACAGAACATCAAAAATAAGATTTTTAAGGGCATGCATCTTTCCTATTGCAATATATGCCTGTGAGACCCATAAATGCTTTTGAATGTAAATGCTACAGAAGAGTACTTCAAATATCATGGACACAAAAAATAACAAATATATCCATACTACAAGAACTTAATATTGAAGAAGGCTGGCTAGCAAAGAGGATTAAAGAGAGAAAACTTAAATATTCTGGACACATTAAATGTCATGATAATCTAGAGAAGACCATCTTGGAAGGGTACATAATGGGAAAAAGAAAGAGAGGAAGACCAAGGTGAAGATGGCTGCAAGACATCGTTGATGATCTGCAAATGGATGCATCAGCAGCAGGCCATCTTGCTCACAACTGAGAGGCCTACAAGAGTGCTGTTAGGGAGACAAAGTTCCACAAGGGACATGCAAATGAATGAATGTTCTTCTGTTGTCGATTTTCATGTGTAGATATATTTCACACTTTTCTTGCCCAGAGATGTATTTGCATATATGTGTTGATATGAGTTTTCTAATTTCATTTTGTCGGCAGGGTGCATTTATCTAACTGCGCGATTTTTCATGACCCATATAGTTGTGAATATACAGAATTGTTTATGGAAGATAATGGTGAAGAATTAGTATGACTTGCACAGTAATGACTCATATGACTATAGAAGTTCAGAAATGTGAGAGAAAGAAAATGTTTAAAATTAGTGCCATTTGCAAGAAGGTTTTTCTTGATGAGGACTCAGGTTAAAAAAGGGGCCTAGTGAAGTACTGTGAAGTGTAATATGAGATTCACCATGATGATAAATATTTCAATATTTGTCGTGGATTATTGATCATATTTTGTCTATCTTGTGGTATAAATGTTTCCTCGTTTCCTGTTGTAACGGGGGAGGTGGGGGTGTTATTCCCAGTGACGTTACTTGCGTGATGTGTCCAGACTTGAAATAAACTTATATACAGTATATATTTCTTGATCACTAGTCGTTGAAGCGTTGTTGCTCATGCTATGTGCGGAATGCCAGATGTTACTTCTTTTTACACTAAAATTCACACTGGTAGCATACTAGAACCAATGAAGGCCGAACCTGGAGAGATTTATTAAAGGGGTGGTACTTTATCCCATTAGTACGATTGTACACATAAATGGAGAAATGTATTTGATTTAAAACCAAGCACCAGATCAACCAACTTTATTATTATACTTGAATGTTACAGCTGCCTGCTGCTAAAGCGGAGCTCATGCATATGAGGAACGATGGTGCTTTGAAAAGGGCCCAGCTGGGCTGACAAGCGCCGAGTACTGGCACTGAGATTGTTTTCAGTATATTAGAGCAGGGCTTCATCATTGGTGGTTGAGTGACGTCCTGACCTGGGCTTGTCTTTGATGTCGGTGTCTCCAGAGTTGAACCTTTCGAACATCTTGCTTGCAGTGCAGTTATCAACTCTCTCGTACCCTTCCACACTGCAAGTTTCACTGGCAGCTGCAGAGGCATTCGGCCATTTCTTCCAATAATACCTCAGGAGGACGCGAACGACAACCTTGTTGTTCGCAATATTTTTTTCTGCTGATCACTTATCTCACGATTCATTGTCTCAAAATGGGTATGCACGTGTTCAGAAGACGTAGCACATGACGTTACAAAAGCCAGTACATCGTATAAGACGAGAACCTTGACAGAAAGTAGGGTCGAAAAACATCGCGAATTTTTGACTCGCCGGAATATATTATAGGTTAACCTGATAATGTGGAACCTTGCTTATCAAAGGCTCGGTTAATCTAGGTTCCACTGTATGTATGTAAGTTTATCGAAAGTTACATATAAACTATTTTAATCTTGTGTTGTAGTTACAGGTGCCTTGCCATCAACCTAAGCAATTAATTATTGTGACTACACAACAGCCGACGTTATGCGAATTATGTGAATTCTTATGTTTGTAGTAACTATCATCTTCACATATCTCCAACAGTGCGATGCCGTTTAGCTCATTCTCAGGTGACGACAGACAATGTTTGCCTAAAGTTACCCGCCAAGCAACATATATCCTGAAATATTCGATTTAGAGCTTTCTTATGAACCATGATGCACTCATCTGAAATGATGACAGTGCGCTGTTGAAATACCATGACCTTTTCTGATCCCCTGGCAGTATTACATGCAGAGCTGCTAAGACAAGTATGAGCCAGCTTCAGTGGCAATTTTAAGGCACAGTGTGCTGTCCTGTTCCCCTCCCCTCCCTTGGACCACAGTAGAGTGGATACAGTTCCAAAAGAGACAATTTCAAAAATTCATTTATTGATTAATCTTGGCGAAAAGCAAGTCTATAACAAATGTTTTATCTGTGCACCAAGAAAAAAAAAGATACTGCCTCTATTACAAGTTATCGAAACCAATGTACTACTGAATGGCACTAGGAGTATTCATTTTCACACATTTATGTTGCATGTCCTTTAACATCTGAAGTGCAGATTCTAAGCAGAGGATGTTTAGCGTTTGTGAAAAATGATAGATAAATAACTATTCATGCAAATGAACATGAAAAAAGAAAAAAATATTATCGTAAATTAAGCAACATCTGTCATCAAAACCCATGTGAAATATTCACTTTTAATCTTTGTGAGATAATTTTAAAAACACACAATATAAATCTTTCATCTATAAAAGGCATGGGCGTGAAATCGATTTTTTTTTTGGTTGTTTTTGTCAAATGAAACATTAAATGATACCTTAAATGATACATTAAAATTAAGTTTATTCATTAAAATTTACATTTGCACATAGACCAAAAGATACATAAAATTAGATTTTTACATATCATTTCTCAATTAATATTTTTAGAAATCTGGCGTTGTCAATAATGTCAGTGATGCCACTGAAAGTTAGCACTGTAAATACTGTAAAAGTACTCATGGGCATAAAATAAAATGAATGATCAGACATAATCCACCAGAAATATAAAAACTCTCATGAAATACATATTTTAACATCCAAAGCAAGGTGCATGAAAGTACTATATGAGATACACTTATGTCGAATCGACCTCCGCAAGACACTGATCTGACAAGAGAAGAAAAGAATCGCAAAAAGTAGATTCATGTAATTTTAACTATTACGTCACAAAGCTCTATTGAAAAGCTGATCATGTTTCTTCCAGGTTTAAAGATTAGATCTCCTCATTTTCTGGAGTTTAATCCAGTCTACAGTATCAGAAGCAAGTTGATAATCTTTCTTTTACATAGCATAGTGAGTGAGTGAGTGAGTGAGTCTTCCTGCAGATTTTGGCAATCATTCTTCTCCGTTCTGCGTTTTCTTTGATATTACTAATCACTTCATATGGTTTCCTTTTCTTGTTCCATCTGGTCAGTTTCTGAAAACATTTTTCCCTTGACCTCTTTTTTCACATCAATTTTTTTCAGTGACCTGTTTTCTCATAATATGTAGACAGACAGGCAGGCAGACGGACGGACAGATAGATAGATAGACGTAGCAATACGATATGAAATTTGATTGTAAAAGTAACATGTAAACAATTGCATGGTATTGTTATGTTAAGAGTAATCTCATTCACCTTTGTACTCCGGAAAGCAGGTAGATAATGATGAAGATTTCAGTTTGTTAGTAAACAAGTCTCTTTTGTTGAGAAACAAGATGAAATCAGTTTTGTCGAGAAAGTGACTGTGACTAACCTCACTGAAGGCTTGCAGACTGTCCTGAAGGTTGTTCTATGAAGGAACAATATAATTCAGCGTATAAAAAAGCTCTAATTTAAAGTTTGCTTATCTGTTCAAGGGAAATTTGTACATTCAGATTCAAGCAAATCAAACGATATCGAAAGTCCGTTTGTTATAGTAAACTCTACCATTCTAAGTATTATTCCAAGAGAAGGAATTATTACCTAAATGCTCCATAAGACAGCACTCGACGTTAGACGAACGGCAGTTGAGAAAGTATAAACATTGAAAAAAGAAGTATAACAAGACAACAAAATGTTCACCGTCACCGATAATAAAGCTAGGCATTCAAAATTATAGTTGTTTTAATTACTAACAAAAACTTAACTTTTTAACTGAAGTAAATTAAATATAATGCAGTTACGATATAAAATCTGTGTCTCATTTAGTAAAAGTTTGCCAACATTTACTGGTTCGGAAGTTTTTGTTTTTTTTTCAAATACTCATCACTCATTCAGGTTCATTAATTTAGTTTTACAATTTTCATTTCAGACAAAACTATTCTGCAGTGTTAGGTTAAGGAAAAAAAACAATGGGTCCTAAGCATGTGTAATTTTCTTCATGAAATAGAGCTTACAAATTAATCGAAGAGACGCTCGCTTTGATGCGAATAACAGAATCCGTGTGTTTGATTCGTGTACAATCTACCCACGTTGAAGACTGAAGGGGCAGATGTTTAAAATGTTATTCTGAAAGTGGCAATGACAAAAGCCATCATTGGTTGTTTTGAAAACAATTTCAGAGATCTTGACATAGATTTTATACTCATCATCATCATCATGTGCCGTGCCGACTGGCGTTGGCTATTATGCTTCTCCAGAGTATCCGATCCTTCATGCGGGCCATCAGCTCAGTTGGTGATCTCCTCTCACACCATCCCGTCAGACTGTCCAGTATCATTTAGATTTTATACTGCAATATGAATTAATTTCATACGATTTCAGAACAGATTACCTCGCATGATTTCAAAATTGTTTACCTCGTAGACGAAACTACTTTTGCTATCGTTTTTTGTTTGTTTTTTGTTTCTTGTCTTCTTTTTTCTGTTTTTCGTTTGTTTGTTTGTTTGTTAAGTTCTGTTTTTTTTCGAAGCTTTTTCTATGTAAGGGAAGTTTTTTTTTTCAAATTTCACACTCGAAATGGCAATTTTAAATGTAAAAGTTTTACATTTAAGATCTGCATGATCCTTAAAAAGGTCTTTGCCGAAATATTAGATTGTTGTATGTTCTTCCTTCATCTGTCTGTGTCCATCTCGCTTCCTGCCATTCTTGTTTTTGCCAACTTTCATCACTCTTTCTATTTTTTTTTTTTTAGTAAAATTAAACCGTGCAACTGCATTTACTTTATCACTAGAACCAACTTTACCACAGCAGTCGTTTTTCCTATCTTTCAACAAAAAACAAACAAATGCACAGGATGACGTGTCGATCCAGAAAGCAGTTCAACAGTTTCATTATGTATAAAATAGGAAAAAAGTATGAGCAGCTTATATACTATATATATATATATAGCTATATTGAACCTATCTTGTTATATGGAAGTGAATCATGGACAATAGGCAAGTCTGCACAAAAATCATTGGAAGCAGCAGAAATGTGGTTTATTAGAAGAATGTTGCGAATCCCCTGGACAGCAAAAATAACTAATGAAGAATGTATGAGAAGAGCTGGAGAGACAAACAAATCTTGTCAAAAAGATAAGAGAGAGACAATGTACTTTCATAGGACATGCAATGAGAAGAGGGGCATTGAAAATATTATAACAACAGGAAAAATAGAAGGAAGAAGATCAAGAGGAAGACCAAGAGAAATGATACTGGACAGTCTGACGGGATGGTGTGAGAGGAGATCACCAACTGAACTGATGGCCTGCATGAAGGATCGGATACTCTGGAGAAGCATAATAGCCAACGCCAGTCGGCACGGCACATGATGATGATGATGATGAGCTTATATACTTAAAGATTACAAAGTTGTGACGTTTCGGCGTGAGCCTTGATCATACAAAAACATACAGGAAGAAGAAATAGAGAGAGGAGATAAAGTATAGATTCACATGAATACTCATCATTCATCATTCGTTTGCATGTCCCTTGCGGAACTTTGCCTCCCAAACAGCACTCCTGTAGGCCTCTCGGTTGTGAGCAAGATGGCCTGCTGCTGTTGCATCCATTTCCAGATCGTCAACGATGTCTTGCAGCCATCTTCGTCTTGGTCTTCCTCTTTTTCTTTTTCTCATTATGTATCCTTCCAATACGGTCTTCTCTAAATTATCATGACGTTTAATGTGTCCAAAATATTTCAGTTTTCTCTCTTTAATCCTCTTCACTAGCCAGCCTTCTTCAATATTAAGCTCTTGTAGTATAGATATATTTGTTCTTTTTTGTGTCCACGATATTTGGAGAACTCTTCTGTAGCATTTACATTCAAAGGCATTTATGTGTTTCTCAGCTGTTTTGTTAAGTGTCCAGGTCTCACAGGCATATGTTGCGATGGGAAAGATGCATGCCCTTAAAAATCTTATTTTTGTGGTTCTGTCTGCTCCTCTCCACAGATTCTTTATTTGTTTTACTTTCTGAAGAGCGATAGAGCGTGAATGATAATATATTTATATATTCTGGCGGAGAAATAGGAGGAAAGAACGGAGTGGCTTTTTACATGAATACTATTTAAAAAATTTTTTTTGTAAAAAGAGTACTTAGCTGTAAATTGCAAGGTGTGGCTTGTCCGGCGGTGTGTGTCAGGAATGGATCTAGTGGGACGTGGACACTGTTTAAATAGAGACCTGTGACATGTGGTCAGTGGGTTGTAACTGGGGGTGGTGGATGGGGAACCGGGGAGGGGAGAGAGAGTGACGCAATACCAACCTAGCTAGGAGAAATTGAAACAGATGATTGGGGAAGAGGGGTTGCAGAGAAGAGGGGTTGCAGAGAAAATAGCTGGATTGCAGGGTGATGCTGTAAGAAAGTTTGAAAAGTAAGCGGGGTTGCATAGTGATGCTGTGAAGAAGTTTGAAAAGTAAGAAGGGGTGGATTTAGTGGAGAGGTACTATAATGATTGAAGAAGATGATGTTACGTGTAACTAAACAGCGAGTTTAACCCATGTGGTTCCAGCGTCCCATAATTTTGAATGCAGCGGTTCCCAAGTGCCAGGTGGCTTGTGTCATCTGCGTGACATTGTTTAATGGCTGTTACCAGAAAATCAGATCAAACTTCCTCACAGCATCACTCTGCAACCCAGCTATTTTCTCTGCAACCCCTCTTCTCTGCAACCCCTCTTCCCCAATCATCTATTTCAATTTCTCCTAGCTAGGTTGGTATTGCGTCACTCTCTCTCCCCTCCCCGGTTCCCCATCCACCACCCCCAGTTACAACCCACTGACCACATGTCACGGGTCTCTATTTAAACAGTCTCCACGTCCCACTAGATCCATTCCTGACACACACCGCCGGACAAGCCACACCTTGCAATTTACAGCTAAGTACTCTTTAAAAATTTTTTTTTTAAAATAGTATTCATATGAATCTATACTTTATCTCCTCTCTCTGTTTCTTCGTCCTGTATGTTTTTGTATGATTAAAGCTCACGCCGAAACGTCACAACTTTGTAATCGTTAAGTATATAAGCTGCTCCTACTTTTTTCCTATTTTATACATTCTGGTATCACAGCTTTACTGCAGTGCTTCGTGTATAGTTGTATACTTATACACTAATTACTGTGTTACCAACAGTTTCATTAATGCCAGTGGACAACGTGGGAAGAGATACTGTAGATATGAATGGTCATCAAATGATATTTTGAAAATAGCACCCCTGGGACTCAGCTTCATTATCAAAAGCTACGTAGCTTCTACCTACTTGAACAAACCTACATACAAAGGTAGGTGGTTGGTGGTGGTATCAGAATATTCAAAGGATCCATTCTGCAATGAAAGACAAATATTAGAACACGAGCTTTCGGAGCTTATGTTCAAGAGTGAGAATTACAATGCTCTGGTCAAACAAATGGCAGGAGTCAAGGCTAAAGCGATAGTTATAGAAGTGCGAACGAGAGGATTAGTCTACATACGACTTGTGTAAGAAACTGGACGTAAAAGAGACAACAAATACATCATCATCATCATCATCAGTTGCCGTGCCGACTGGCGTTGGCTATTATGCTTCTCCAGAGTACACGATCCTTCATGCAGGCCATCAGTTCAGTTGGTGATCTCCTCTCACACCATCCCGTCAGACTGTCCAGTATCATTTCTCTTGGTCTTCCTCTTGATCTCCTTCCTTCTATTTTTCCTGTTGTTATAATATTTTCAATGCCCCCTCTTCTCATTGCATGTCCTATGAAAGTACATTGTCTCTCTCTTATCTTTTTGACAAGATTTGTTTGTCTCTCCAGCTCTTCTCATACACTCTTCATTAGTTATTTTTGCTGTCCAGGGGATTCGCAACATTCTTCTAATAAACCACATTTCTGCTACTTCCAATGATTTTTGTGCAGACCTGCCTATTGTCCATGATTCACTTCCATATAACAAGATAGGTTCAATACAGCATTTTAGGACTCGTTTTCTAATATTCATTGATAATGATGTGTTGGCTAATATGTTTCTCATTCTCTGAAATGCAGTCTTTGCTTTTCCTATTCTGTTCCTAATTTCTGTTCTGCATTTCCCATCTGAAGTTATTACTGCTCCAAGGTTTTTGAATATCTGCACCTGCTTTAGAATAGTTCCGTTTAATTTTATACTGCATGTTGGTGGATTCTGTTTTTTAGATATAACCATAGTCTGTCTTTTTGATGTTCAGAGTAAGGCCTTTCTGTTCACTTTCTTTGGCGACTTTATCAAAGAGATTTTGCAGGTCTTGTTGGTTCTCAGCTATCAGTACTGTGTCGTCGGCATACTGAAGGTTGTTAATATTGTATCCTCCAATTTTTATGCCTGGTTCTGCGATGATCGTTCTTAGAATATTCTCGCTGTACAGACAAAAAAGGTCTGGAGATAGTACATATCCTTGTCGCACCCCTTGTTTTATAGGTTGATATTTTCCAGTTCTATTTTCAACTCGAATTGCTGCTTCTTGCTGCCAGTATAGATGTTTTACAATCCTCAAGTCTTTGCCGTCTATACTGATGTCTTCAAGCATTTTAATAATTTCATTATGTTTCACCTTGTCGAATGCCTTGGTGTAATCAATGAAGCATAAGTAGAGATCTTTCTGTACTTCAAAAGCTCTTTCTGTTAGTGTTCGTAAAGCATAAATGGCATTGTGTGTTCCCTTTCCTTCAACAAATCCAAACTGTTCATCTGCTATTTCCATTTTTATCTTTTTCCTTGTTCTTCTCATAATGATTCTTAGAAGTAGCTTCGTTATGTGACATGAGAGGCTGATAGTCCGGTGGTCATCACATTCCTTTGCACCTGGTTTCTTTAGTAGTGCTATAAACGTGGATTTAAGCAAGTCACTGGGAATATAACCACTGTTGTAAATAAAAAATACATACCACTTTAAAAAAAACCTTTAAGAAGGGCATGAAGTATGCAAAAAAAATCTCCAAAGGTACCTTCTCTGATTATCTAAGAATTTGTGTAGTTGTTCCACTCTCTAAATATTCAGGTATATACATTGTCCCGAATACAGGACCTCACACTGAGAACTGAAATCTCCTTTCCTGTCTGGGTTACACCAAATTACTTAAGATGTAAACGTTTTTTTTAAATTTAAAGGTGGGGGGAGGAGAGAAAAATATATTTGATTGCATGTAACTCAGTCAGTCATTTGCATATCCCTTGCGGAACTTTGCCTTCTTAACAGCTCTCAAGTAGGCCCCTCGGTTTAAGCAAGATGCCCTGCTGATGATGAATCCATTTGCAGATTATCAACGATGTCTTGCAGCCATCTTCGCCTTGATCTTCCCCTCTTTCTTTTTACTATTATGTACTCTTCCAATACGATCTTCTCTAAATTTTCATGGCGTTTAATGTGTCCAAAATATTTAAGTTTTCTCTCTTTAATCCTCATTACTAGACAACCTTATTCAATATTAAGTTCTTGTAGTATGGATATATTTGTTCTTTTTTGTGTATATGATAACTGAAGATTTATGTAATTTACATTCAAAGGTATTTATGTGTTTCTCAGCTGTTTTGTTAAGTGTTCAGTCTCACAGGCATATGTTGCGATGGGAAAGATGCATGTCCTTAAAAATGTTATTTTTGCAGCTCTGTTCCTCTCCACAGCTTCTTTAGTTGTTTTACTTTTTGAAGAGCGATAAATGTCTTCCTTTTATTTCCCTCATTGTATCTCCATTATTAAACAGTGTTGATCCAAGATATTCAAAACTCTCCACTTCTTCCATTTTTTCCTCATTGATGTATATTTCAGCTGCCTTATTTGTTCTATCAAATGTCATCAATTTAGTTTTCTTCGCATTAAGATAGAGGTTTTTTTTCACTATTGTTAAGGAGTGACATAATTAATTTTTTTTCCATTCCTTTTTGTGTTGTGGATATAACACTGTGTCATCAGCATATCTAATCTCTAGTATTTCATAATCTCCATTTTTTATGGCATGTAACTTTAACTGTAAAAAGGGCCTAGCTCTGTTGCTGGTCCTGGGAAGTGGCTTCATTCACTTCGGAGATGCTCATACGTGTTCGACCTTTGACATCAGGATTTCTTTCAGTGTTCTTAAGGAAATGAATCCAACGTTGTGTTGATTGCATGTTCCTTTATGCTATGTCTTTGATGGCAGCCAGTCGCTGCCTTGCTTTAAATGCCGTTTCTTCTATATGTTTGGTTAATGATAACGTTCTATCTAAGTTACTTTCTAGGTATTTCAGGTTATGGCATCTTTCAATGGGGGCATTTCCATAATAAATCTCGGGCATAATTTCTTTGATGATTCTTTTGTTTAGTGAGCATCAAAGAGGTTTTGCTTTCACTCGAATAATTAGTGTATAAATATACAAAACTAAGTATATAACTATACACGAAGCCACTACAGTAAAGTTGTGATAACAAAATGTATAACAGGAAAAAAGTAGAAAAAGCGTTATTACTTAACGAGTACACAATTGTCACGTTTCGGCGTGAACCTTAAATCATACAAAAACACACAGGACGAAGATATATATATATATATATATATATATATATAGAGAGAGAGAGAGAGAGAGAGAGGGGATAAAATATAAATTCACGTGAATGCTATGTAAAAATTAGGAATAAAATGAATGGAGCACTCAGCTGTGACATGTAAGAGGGTTGTGTTCAGAAGTGCGCATGGTAGAGTGTAGAGAATGTTTAAATGGAGACTTATTATGTGTAATAGTGGGTTGTAAATAAGGAGGGGAAGGGGGACCGTGGAAAAGGGAGAGAGTGATACAATGGTAATCTAACCGGGAGAAGGTGGTGTAGATGATTAGAGTTGAGGTAGAGGGGTTGTAAAGTTATAAGCACAAAAACCAAGTTAAGATTATTCAATTCAAATGTGATATCCACCCTCATTTATGCATGCGAAAGCAGGAAATCAACTAAGAAACAGACAAGAAATTAGACTCTTTTGAAAACAAATGCCTCAGGAAAATGTTTGGTATAAAGTGGAGCGAATTCAAGAACAACGCAGAGATAAGACAGATGAGCAAACAACAACCTGTCTCCTGGGTGATCAGAAAAAGAAGATGGACATATGTAGGACATGTGATGAGAGGAAATAATCAGAGAACACCAAAACAAGCTATCAAATGGAGCACAAGAGGCCGAAGAAAAAGAGGTCGATCACGTGAAACTTTAAAGAGGACATTGTTAAGAGAAGCCAGTTTAGTTGGCATAACATCCCTTGATGAAGTAGAAAGACTCGCCGAGAACAGGAAAACTTGACAAACAACTATGCGAGCCCTATGTGACGTTTAATGTCACGGGAAGGATGTAAGATGTAAGAGAGGTTGTAGTCTGATGCTGTGAGGATGGTAGAACTGTGTTACAAGGGAGAAAAGTGTGGAATTTAGTGCAGAGGGATCATGATTGTGGAGGGGAATGTTAGGTGTAGCTGAATAGCGAGTTCAAACCATGTGGTTCCAGTGTCCCATATTCCTGAATGTAGCGGTTCTCACGAGCTATTAGGCTTCTGTCATCGGCGTGACATTTTTTAATGGCTGTTACAAAAAAATCAGATTCGCCTCTGTGGTTGGGGCCATTGAAATGATTGGATACTGGTTTCGGCATGCAGTTATCTAATCTGAGACCAGTTTCATCAATATAAGTTATCCTGCCTCTTTATCATACAACGGCATCTATCACATTACGGGACTCGCTTATAAATTCCTTATGGAGAGTGAGGACAGTTTTGGGAAAGGTGATCGTTTTCATTTCCAAGACTACAGGCCAGGTAACACAGCGAGGGCGGTTACATTTTCTGATGCCAACATATGGAAAGTTCCGCTTCAGGTGGCCATGGACGAGGATGTCCTTAAGATTTAGTTCCTGTTTGTATGCTAATAGGGGGTCGATCAGAGAAGATGTCGCAAGTATCGGGGTAGAATTGGATTTGTGGCAAATGGCGATAAAGAATTTTCTTAACCACCTGACCATGTGGGTGAAAAGGAAGTACTAATTTAATTCTGTCGGATGGGGTAACAGATTTTTTCTGAATGCCTCTTCACATTCCTGTTTCCTCTTTTCTTTGGAATGCCTCATATGTTTCAAATGCTGCAATTGCTCCGTTGGTTGTTGTTTCTCGTCCCGACCGGCATCCTCCCAAATATGCCACAAGTTTGAGGTAGATTTGCTTTCAAGTTCCCATAAAATTCTTTTCGCTGTTAACTTTTCATGTCTTTCCCGTAATTATTTTGAAAGGAATTATACGATTCTTGGCTATGTGTTTTTTGTTCTTTTCCGTTCTGGGGTTGGTATAAGGTGACTATGTGGCAATAGTCTGGTATTTTTCTTGTACTGGCGCTTTGACTGAAATCTTTGGCTATTTCTTGGATGTCAAATTTGGTTCCCTGTTTTAAATGTGAGTATTGGATTCATCTGGGTTAGGTACGCTGTCTCTTGATTGTGTTATAATGCATCTTCTGTACATCTTCTGTTATTTTTGTTTCAGAGGTTTGGTCGTTTGGTAGATTGCTAATGTATATATTTGTTATATATACCCCACGGTCTGGGTTGTTTCCTTGGTTTGCTTATTGTATATATCTTTTAAAAATGCCTGGCGTTTTCCTTCGTCTGTGTGTAAACTTTCTAATTCTTCATTTTGTATTGTGACTGATAGATCAATCCTATTTTGTTGGCTCATGCTGCGATAAAAGCTCCAAAATTTGGTTTATGACTTATCGTTTGTTAGTTGTTCCATCCATCTTTTCCTTTTTTTTTTTCATCATTTGCTACGTAACTAACAGATCGTTTAATTTCTTATTCAAGTTCCTGTTTTTTTTCTTTGTATTATTGTGTCGTTTCTGCTTTGTTGCATAGTTTAGTTTAATTTCTTTTAATTTTCTATGTCCCTTCGATTTCTTTTGCCCACCGTGGTAGCAGCTGTGCGTGGTTTCTTGTTGATTTAATTTTCCAAGCTTTGGTTCTTAATCTGTCCAGTACAGTATCCTATGATGGTTGGTATTTGAAGGTATGAAGATTATTTGGTTTACTTTTAATTGTTTTAAATGACTGCATCATTAAGAGGAGTCACAAGTCTTAGTGACATAGTTGTTAGTAAATGAACGATAAGTAGGACAGCACGTGATGTTAAGCCTACGTAACGGGTAGAGGGGTACATATATATATATATATATAGAGAGAGAGAGAGACAACAAAGGCTGTTCTGTTTTTTTTTCATTTTTCAGAATTAGAATTGTCCTACACTAATGCAACTCATTTAAAAAAAAATTGTTTTAAAATGTGACAATCGATCTGATATTCATCTGTGAAATTGTGGTGCTGCATTTAGAAGTGGGCAATTCTATGAAATATAAAACATCTCTTTTAACGAAATTCTGAGTTTGTCTTTTTTATCTGCTTGATTTACTGAATTTGATCAGTTCATTGAGTCATAGTTAGTCAGAAAGGACCATCATCCACACATTTCGAACACATCCATATGTGCTTCAATCTCCTCTTGAGTATATCATTCAGTGTTCAGTAAATGATTAAACCCCTTTCTTTTTGGCTGACCATCCTTCTGGAACTTTTGATGAATCGTTCAGTTTTTGTCACCCCAAGCTTCACCTCCAACTCCTTCATTCCAACAACGACGCTGATTCACAGTTATCAATGATGTCCTTCATCGCCATCTCTGGTGTTTTCAATGATTTTTTTTCACCTCAGTATCCATTGCAGCAGGAATATGTTCTCATATCTTCTGTCGAGTGTAATATGAACAGTCAGAACCACTGAAGTTTAGTGAGTCATAATGGTCTGTGTGACACAGCAGGTTCTGTTACCATCCTGCTGTTTCATTTCCTACTTCTGACATTAAATAGCATTATAATGGAAGCTTCGCATGTGAAATCTCAACTTTTCTGTGGACGAATGCAACTAATTCACAGCCAACGCACAATAGATACTGTCATCTTACGCTGGTAATTACAATGTCCTGACTGAAGTGACAAATCAGCTATCGTTTCAGATATAGTATTTGTTTTCAGTATATCTTCCCCTCTAGATGTGGAAGGAAGAAAGGTTTTATGAGAATGACTGAAATTCGAACTCACAAGATTATTCTTGTTAGTAGATTATGTCTTATTCTTGAATAATATAATTGATTTTCAGTCGTTATCTTGCAACTTTTGTTTCATAATCCCATCGTGAGATTTGCATTTTCGGGATCTCAAAGTATCCTTTTGCTGATTTATCATACAAATGACATATATCTTCCACTAATCTCTAGCTATTCTATAAAATGCATCAGCAGTTACAGTTATTTGCCAGTAAAACTATTTCCTTATCTTCTGGTTTCTTACCGTGGTGGGATCTTCTTCTAGGAACTCATCAAACCCTGAAAGGGAAACGAAGAATGCTACAGCCGTCACTTCGTCAAAAAAATGCATCCATTTTTTTCGCAGACTTCTCTGGCCTGCAACATCTATCAGCCTGAAAAAAAAATACACACACATACAAAGCAAACTTTACAACCTGATAATGTAATTTAAACATACTGGTTTCATATTAAAATTTAATTTTTTTTAAAACTACGAATTCTACCTTCAGTAATTCAGGTCGGTGTACGCGAGAGCGTCTATTTTAGACGCCGTCCACGCATTTCTGTCCGGTGAGTAGCTTATTTTCACTAAGTGACGATATCCCACAAAATTCCTGGCACTGTTAAACCAGCTATCCCATATTTCACATTTGTTTGCTCTTACCAACATTGGATACTGCTCTTATGTTCAGTTCGCTTTGTGGTTCCCGAGTTTGTTTTTTTTTTTTCTGGCTATTGCATTCTCACCTCCCAAGCCATATTCCTACCCCCCCCCTTCCCCCTCACATACACACATACAAAAACACTTTATTGTTTTGTTAGGTTTACTGCAAATTCAAAACCGATTACTCACCTAATGCTTTAAACAAGGGTTTGACAATAACAACTTAACCTAGTAACCAGTTTATTGATTATACGAAAAAAGTACATTTATAGATCTGGATTGTTTTCTCAATTTTCATGGGATGAATGTGTTTCGTGCAGAGGTATCAGCTTGACAGCATCAGCGAAGTACCACGAAGAAGTCTTAGATCTCTGCCTAAGTTTTTGTTTGTTTGTTTTTGTTTGAAAGAACCAATATATTTTTTATAACCAATATAACAGAATGAGTTTTGCTGTTAAAAATAATTGTGGAGGATAAAGCTGAATAATAGAATGAAAGGCGCGCTGTGAAAGACCAAAAGCCCATAAAAAATGAGAAAGAAAAAAAGACAGACAGAAAGAAGCAAAGAAAGAAAGCAGACGAACAAAAACAAGAAAAGCAGTATGAGCAGTACAATAGTCTGATAACTATGACAAAATCATTAGGTTGATCAAGTCACAAAGTTTGAAGATTCGAGACAGAACGTGTAAGTTGGATATTGTTACAATAAATTCTTCATACTATTTCGCCAAAGGCTTTATTTAAATGTATGGGAGGAGATTTGAATGGAACCCACATACTGTTATAATACCCACATATGGCTGGTTATACATTGACCACAATAACACCGGATACTGATTTAGGACGAGCAAATTTAAGACCCATTCTGCAAAATCGGATTTTGTGAAAGAATTTGGACTTTTTTTCCATAATGCAGACTAAAGTTTGAAAGCATGTTTCAGTAACCAAAAGTCTGGATATGATTTTTTTTCTTGTTCAACTTTGACCTCGGTACAGTGTCATTTTTTAGTTCTTCTTCTTCTGCTATTGCTTTCTCCGCATTGCTAATATTCGCGAATGGACTGATCACTGGATCTAGTATTTTAAGTAAAAATAGATCCAGATATCCGCCAGACATGTCTCTTTGCTGCACTTGCAGGTCATGAAGTCATCGACCGACATCTTCTTCTTCAGTTCAGGCAGGCTCGATAATTGGAATAGCGCATTATAGGCTACAGAGTTTAGTGATTTGTGAAGTCGAGCATTTCGGCTTTTTTGCGATCTGATGTTGCATATGTAATAAACAATGCACCTTAAACAGGTAGTTTTTTTTTTTGTCAACAAAATGATTAAACCATGATGATAGTACTCCATCCGTTGCATAAGCAAAATTTCGTAAATGGAAGGTCTTTGAAAAACAAAGTCTCAGCCAAACCAATACTAACTCCCCTTTTGAGTCTGTTTTTTTAATGTCTTGCAAATTTAGCAACTTTTAAATCAAAAGCAAGCATAATCAGTAAGCAAAGATTCATTGCTAGGAAAAGTAGACACATCTAACTGTAATCCAGATTTTCTTCTTCTAATCGTTGCACTACATGTCTTCTATGTTTCTATCAGTTCTATCAACCCTTCTTTGAATGGACTTATCATTGAAGGCTATAATGAGTTATATACTTCTCTCGCTTCTGACATAATAAATTTTGCTCTAATTGAATGAGGCTTTCTAAATCTATAGCTAATAATGAAATATGATTGTTGTAAAGTGCTAGCAAACACATTTCCTACACTTTTCGTTTCTTCTTATTTTTATTATTATTCACTGTTCGCCTTCAGAAGGTATTGTTTACTTTGTGTCCCAATTAAGTGCACAGCGACCCAACACATCCGACTTTGGCTCGGCAATACGCCTTTCAATTGAGATCCATGTTTACTCAGCCAGACTTGTCTATTTCAGGGCCACCAACTGAAGAGCAGGATATGATCTTTGAAAGCTACGCGTATGATTCACCAACCCTAACGCATCCAATCATCTATGGGTCGCTGACCGTTATCTCATTCAGTTTGAGTGATGCATCTTCACCTCTGTTATGTGTTTTCTTTAAAAAATTGAAGAAACCTAGCAAATTTTACGAGTTCATAAGAAAGAACCTCTGCACACAGTAGTGTAAAAAATAAATACAGTGATACCAAATCGTTCGAGTTCCAAGACAATTTTCCCTCTTTAAAATAATAGAAAATGGATTAATCCGTTCCTGGGTCCCACGAACTCGAATTTTCAAAATGATTTTAACAGTAAATACCGTTGATTTTAAAGTAAAATATTAACAAATAATAATAATATTTGAAAAAATGTAAATTAATAAAATTAAAAATATAAAACCTGCATTTACCTTAAGAAGGAATGATGATGGCGCATGTGGAAGCTAGATGAGGAGCGGGAGGAGGAGGAAGAGAGAGAGATTATTGTTTGGAAGGCGAGTCACCTGATAACATCGGGTAACTGCGTTTCTGGTGGTTCTGGTGTCTACATTCTTTGCCTTTTCATGCCCTTTGCTAAGGCGCCACTTATAGAGGGCTTGGGGTCACTGGTCGTGGTGTCTTTTGAGTACCAACGTTCCAAAGTGGTCTGATGTTGGCGACAATTTAGAACTTTTCTAAAATGTTCAGTGATGTTCACTGAACACGTTAACATACATGTTAACAAGGGCTTTATTAGGGTACCACTTCTCAATGTCTGCTTGGGTTTTTGCCACATGCAAAGTAAGAGGAGTTTTTCCATCTCTTCCATACTTTTCGATCTCCTAGAGGTCAGTGTCGTAACCTTTTTCGCCACACCAGCTGTTTTCATAGCATCTTTATTTTCCAAAATCGTACAAACAGTCGATTTAGGCAACTCGATCATAGTAGCGAGATCAGCCACATCGCTTTCACGCTTAGCGATAAGATCTTTCTTAACTTCAATTGTAGCTCTAACAGCTCTCCTCTCATTCTTATTTTCCTCACTACACTTTTTAGGACCCATGGCGAATACACTAAGTTGTTATTATATAAAAAAAAACACAAAACAGGCAAAAAAGCATAAACTTAGCGGTAAAAAAAGCAGCGAAAATCACACCAGAAGATTTCTCTACAGCTTCCGACAACGAACTGAACGACAAAGCGTATAGGTGACCCGAGAGCTTTAGAAACGTACGCACAAACACACACGAACAACGTGCTGGCCGTTCGGATTCCGGGGGAAAATTTGCTGGAAATGTTTGTTCGGATTCCAAGGTATCATTGTATATTTAAGATAGTTCACGCTGTTTTGTCCACTTTTTTTTGTTTTGTTTTTTTTTTTGTTTTCTGTGCTGCATTCATATTTTGTTCTGGAAAACCCACATACACAGTTTTTAAAATGGAAATTCTAGAAAAAAAGCAGAAAGAAGGAGAGTATCGGAGGAATAGATGCGAAGATATATATGTGTGTGTGTGTGCGTGCGCGCGCGCGCGTGTGTGTGTGTGCGCGTGTGTGTGTGTCTGTGTGTTCTGTAGTCTTTATGTGTGGAATTTGGTCTGAACCGTATAAGTATTGTTGTGTGTTCATGACAAATGTCTTGATGTTGTCGTAATAAACTTATTATTTTTTTACACATTGAGATATTTCTTTTGTATTTGGTATGACAGATTATGAGGAAGTAGAGTAGACATACTATTTATAGGCTGAACTGTTGGCTTACAAGGATCCTGGAACAGAGATGGTTGTGTTCAGATTTTCTTAAAAATTAGGGTTGGGGGCCACAGTACGTGTGTATCACTGGAAGAATTTAATTACTTAATTACCACTCTCTTAAATCCCTCAGTTGTGGGCGAGGACGCAAGGCTAAGAATGGCGCAAGCGCGTGTCGGGCGTCATCGCTCGTGTAATTACTTTGAGTCCTATATATAGGAAGGTTGTTGGCACGCAGACGGAGAAAGTTTAGACTTTTATGGCGGGCTGAGTTAGTTTGCCTTATGTATCGTGAAATACTCAGCGTCTGCCAATTTAAACTGCTTGATTATATTGTGTTATTAAAATCATATGTGATGTTGATTATGTCTTTCTCGTAGTATGAGGAAATTCTATAAGATTCATGGTTGATCGTCACAACTTGGATGGGCACATGTCTAGTCCATCAAGGCCTGCGTTCGCATGGCTGGTAGATATGTATATGTCAAGATGGCATTCGAGAGATACGTAACCTGGTTGCAGCATCTGCTCTCAATGAGGCGATTATCACATGGAAATTGTGAAGTGGTGATATGGAGTGATTATTCCAGTGCATTAGCACACCAGAATTTGTTGTCGTATTATTCCATTGCATTAGCACACCAGAAGATGTGTAGTATTATGTCACTGCATTAGCACACCAGAATATGTGTAGTATTGTTCCAGTGAATTTAGCACACTAGGAAATGTGTAGTATTATTCCAGTGCATGAGCAGACTAGGAGATCAGGATATCTATGTGGAGAGGAGCGTGGCAACAGTGCTGTAATTGCAAGAGTAGTAGCACATCGCGATCCAGGAAGATGAGTGTCTCATAGATCAACAGTAGGCAAGGCTAGAATAAGTGCGATGGCACCAATGTGTGTGTGACTTAGCTTATGGGAAGAGGGGCAAAGGAAGCCTAGGCCAGCATCAGGCACATATAGAGTTCGTTTTATCTCTACAGAGTTATTAAGTAACATTGAAGATATATGTATTGTTGCAATATGTTGCATTGATGATATATGTCTTACTGTAATATGTTACATTGATGATACATATATTTATGTCATGATGATATATGTGGCTGTCCTCTGCATGTCATGTCTGTGGTACATGCCACTATCTCGATAGTAACTTTAAACAATGCAGATGTATTTTAATTAATTTGATGGACAGAATAATAATTTGAAGCATGCACATTAAATTTTTCTCATTCATCATCAACGACAAAAACTCCTTTTTACATACATATTATCAATATCATGACGGTATCACAAGTTTAAACACTAGAAATGTGAAAAGAATGTACAAAGTTGAAACAATAACTGTCTGAATACAAAAGCTGATCACAAACACGATATGTAAACTATTAAGTTCCTCACAAAAACATAAGTATACTCTAGTGTGTTTATTACTAGAACATATACAATACAAGTGCTGGAAAATCACCAAAACCATAGAAAACAAGTTGAATTCTTTCCAGACTAAATGTTTACGAAGAATTAGACAAATATTTTGCCCAAACACCATAAGAAATAACATCTTATTGGCAGAAATGCAGATAACAATTACTGAGGAAAGACGCTGACGATGGTTGGGACATGTGCTCCGAATGACTAACAACTCACTACCAAAAATAGCACTAAGATGGACACCACAGAGGAACAGAAGTAAAGGTAGACCAAAAGAGACATGGAGAAGAACAACAGAAAGGATGTTGAGCAATAGAGGGCTCACCTGGGCAAGAGCAGAAAAAAAGGCGAAGGACAGGCATTTGTGGAAAACCCTTGCGGAAGCCCCATGTGCCCTGGGCACTTAAGGTTCAGAGAGAGAGAGAGAGAGAGAGAGAGATACAATACAAGTATATCTATCTGTAAGAATGACGACAGTCATCAGTTGAGGGATTTATCAGTATGGACATTCGTGACCTACAGTATATATACTGTTCAAAAAAAAAAAAGAAACGCTTAGCTACCGATGACCAATTGTAGCCATAAATTTTATATTCTATAGATTTTTTAAATTGAATGAATAAAATTTTCAAATTGCACACAATAATACCTAAGGGTTTTAAAGACTCACTTGACACTTTCGTGCATTTATGTGACGAGAATTTCTTAGTCCCAGGGGTTGATTCCTCGTGGTAAAAAACTTTTACATGTTAGTGTGCTCTTTTATAAAAAAAAAAAAGAAAAGTGCACAGTATACTTTTTTACACAGTAGATAGACTTTTGTCAACTTTGAAAAGCCCATTTATGCCATTTTTTTAGTAAAAGTTCCATAAATATATCATGACCTATCCAATAATTAACTCCTGTACGTATAGTCGTGTGACTTTCGTACAATAAATGTGTTCATGTACAGAACTTTGAATCAGATAAGTGTTACACTAGAACTTTTTCAGGTAATTAGTCATCTACTCGTATGTACTACAATGTTTTCTTTCCGGCACCGAAATACGCTTTTTTTTTAAAACCAGATCATAGCATAGAAAAAAAAAACTAAGTGAACGTTAGAATGATTGACATGTAGACTATGCATGCTTAGGTCGAGGGATGTATGACCTTGACCGGAGCTTCATCGTCCACGTGATTGGTATTCGATTTCGGAAAGATATATACATATATATCTATGTGACGTTTAACGGCACGGGAAGGATATAAGATGTAATATAAGATATAGATATGACAACATTGGCTGGCATGCAGAGGCAGATGATATAGAGGAAATGGCCGGGCGATGTCGCTCTTAGTTTTGCTTAGATTATTGTGAGTGTTTCGTATATTCTTCCCGTGCCCACCTCATGTGATGTATATTATGTAGTTGTACAGTAAGCTGTGTTGTAGTTTTCTGTATTTACGTATCAATATGGACATGCTGTTCATGTGATTTATAGGTATACTGGGTGGGCAACATATTTGATTCGTTATTATGCTTTCATCTAGGTTGATTTTGTGTTGCAGCAACGGCTGTTATATAGAGGTGTGTCATGGCAGCAGTAGCTGAGTGGAATAAGTGCCATTGTACATTAGATTCGTAGTGTAGCCTACGTGTGGGCCAAAAGAGCCCGGGGCCCCAGGTCCATCAGGTTTTCAATAATGAAACATGATAAGTCATTTTCACATGATATTATGCTTAATTACCATTATAATGACACCTATCTTGATGTCATGTTGATGTCAATGTCAGTTGTATGTGGCTTATAGTGTGATTAAAAGGATGTGTCCTTAATTTCAGACTTGGTGATTTGTACTGCATGTCAATGTATTGTGTAGTGATTAAATGCTCAGGATTTATGCATAATTAGCATACAATATAGCAAGGAGAGGAGAACCTGGGTTGACGGTCATGATGGCGGAGGTAGACTGGCCTTGGTGGGTGCAGTAGTACATTGTCAAGGAATGTTGATTTGTAACATCTGGCTAAAATGCCGCCCCCCTCCTCACGAGTTATAAAATGTAAACTTGCAACAAACATGTTTTACAGCCAAACAGACTGATATTATCTTATCTTATATCCTTCCCGTGCCGTTAAACGTCACATAGGGCTCACAAAGTAGTTCGCCAAAAAATGATATTATACTGAGTTTATTATTTTATTATGCCAAATTTTGGACAAAATGTTCCTTTGGCCTACGGTAAACACTTCTCTGCATATCATGGCGATGGAACAAAAAAAAGAAGATTCGTCACTAAACTAGACATGTCTTCATTGATTGTCAGTTGTCTCAGGGCCGATGCTGGTTGGCCCAAACAAGTCGATTTTGGCGATAGCGTCTCGTTATGACAGGACCTCGGTGAGGTCGTCGTGCCACCACTCCGGCTTCATGCAGTCTATTCCGGACAGTTTGAAGTTCTGCAAGCAATGACTGGGCACTTGAGGAAGCTGTTGTAAACCTGTTTCTGAGGTGATGAACCAGAATAAAGCGATCATCAGCTGCTGTTGTCACCCTGGGTTGTCGACTTCAGTGCCGGCCTTCAGCTGAGGTAGTGGCTTGGAAACGGTGCCAAGGTCGACTGATGGTACTCTTCTGCAAGTTTAAATGCCTGACAGCCTGACTTTGACTTTCGCCTACTTGCAGGCGACCAATAGCAATTTTTCGTAAATTTTGCGATAGAAGCGCCATAATTGTCTGCTTGAAGTCAGCCGCGCAGAGCTGCGCCGACCTGCACAGCGCGGGCGGTTGCTGTTGCGCAGGCCGACCGTTCTTTTGGCGAAAAAGCGCTCTCGAGTTCCGTGCGTGGGGAGACAGGCTTTCGCTCCCTTCCCGGACGGCGAGAGTTAAGGTGTTTCGATGCAGAAGCAAGTGGTTTGTCCGTCGAGCGAAGCATGTAAACGGCTAGCCAGCCAGGTTCGTGATAACGATGTAGTACGGTTTTGTCGACCGATGGTCTCGAAATTGGCCCATCTCTCGCAAAGAGTATCGGGTCTGCAGTATGTAACGTGTGTTGTTTGTGGGTGGCCAGGCTTTCTTTTCCGCTCGTTAGAGCAGAGAGAGCCGCCCCCGCCGGTTAAAGGAAATGAAACGCCGCCGGGGTCGAAAGGGATCCGCTCTGAGCAGAGCGCTGTCTCCCTTGCCCCGCGTCGGTCTGTCGGCAGATATCCGACAAAGGTTCGGTGAAGAAAGCTATCTGGTTGATCCTGCCAGTAGTCATATGCTTGTCTCAAAGATTAAGCCATGCATGTCTAAGTTCACACTGTCTCACGGTGAAACCGCGAATGGCTCATTAAATCAGTCGAGGTTCCTTAGATGACACGATCCTACTTGGATAACTGTGGCAATTCTAGAGCTAATACATGCTTACCAAGCTCCGACCCTCGTGGAAAGAGCGCTTTTATTAGTTCAAAACCAATCGTCGTTGCCCTTCGCGGGGCGCGGCGTCCCAACTGGTGACTCTGGATAACTTTGTGCTGATCGCATGGCCTTCTGTGCCGGCGACGCATCTTTCAAATGTCTGCCCTATCAAATGTCGATGGTACGTGACATGCCTACCATGTTTGTAACGGGTAACGGGGAATCAGGGTTCGATTCCGGAGAGGGAGCATGAGAAACGGCTACCACATCCAAGGAAGGCAGCAGGCGCGCAACTTACCCACTCCCGGCACGGGGAGGTAGTGACGAAAAATAACAATACGGGACTCTTTCGAGGCCCCGTAATTGGAATGAGTACACTTTAAACCCTTTAACGAGGATCTATTGGAGGGCAAGTCTGGTGCCAGCAGCCGCGGTAATTCCAGCTCCAATAGCGTATATTAAAGTTGTTGCAGTTAAAAGCTCGTAGTTGGATCTCAGGCGCAGGCGGGCGGTCCGGCTCGCGCCGGTTCACTGCCCGTTGTCTCCTGCCCTACCGTCTGCCGGCTCTCTCCCGCGGGTGCTCTTCGCTGAACGGGTGGCCGGCGCGTTTACTTTGAAAAAATTAGAGTGTTCACGCTGTTGGCGAGATCTTCAGCTGCCGTGCGTGGAGCGGTGCTCTTCCCGGCCAATGAAGAAATTTGCAAATGAGGTTGCCGCGCAGCATCACTGCGGAAAAGGTGGTTGAAAGAATAAAGCGAAGCAAACAGTCAAATCACGGCACCTCTGGTCTGGAGGTCGGCCACGTCCTGAGTGCAGTCATATCGTGTGAAATGCATGAACCGGTTTGTCCCAGAGGTTAAGTCACTGCTGGCTTGACTTTTCAAATGCCGCGCGTGGAGTGAAGCTCCTCCCGGTTAAGGAAGTAAATGCGGAAATAAAGGTTGCTGTGCGGCGCCGATGGGAAAAGGTGGTGGAAAGTGAAGTTTAACCTGGTATGTCCAGTAGTATCGCTACGAGAGCTATACCACGGCACCTCTGCTCTAGAGGCCGCCTACGTCCGAAATACACCTACACTGGTGAAATATGCCTAAACCGGCACACACCAGGGGTGGAACTCGATGGCTAGACATGTCATGCCACCTCCGCTCTAGAGGTCGGTAACGCCTGATAAACACCCATACTGGTGAATTTTGCCTAAACCGGCTCATACCAGGGGTGAATCTTGAAGGCTATGAATGTCACAGTACCTCTGCCCTAGAGGTCGGTCCCGTCCCAAACATGCCCATACTGGGAAATGCCTAAACCGGCTCAACCCAGGGGTAGAAGTCACTAGTGGCGAGGATTCGTCCTCCTGGACAAAAGCTCCATCCTGGTCACAACTAGGAAGGGTAGCGGCCACGACCGCAAAATGCTGAAGTCGGAGACACTGGACCAGGGAAGTCTAGATAGGCAACCACCTCTCACCCGGCGGGGATGTCTGCGTATCCTAATCACGCTGAGGTTTTCCGGTGAGAAAGTCCAACCCTGGACTGGATGGGCAACCACCTCTCACCCGGCGGTGATACACGGGTATCTCATAACACGTCGAGGTTTTCCGGTGAGAAAGTCCAACTCTGTCCTGGGTGGGCTAACGCCTCTCACCCAGCGGGGATGCACTGATATTCCAAACACGTCGAGGTCTTCCGGTGAGAAAGTCCAACCCTAGACCAAACTGGTGCAATGAAAACCACGGTGTCACGCAATCCCGCTTCCGAGACCCACCAAGAATACAGGCTAAAGCACTGTGATACTCTGAACCCCTTGTGGTCCTTCGTGGAACTCATGTGGTCTATTTTGGACCACACAGGGGACCACCGGACCTAACGAGGACCACATGTGTGAATTCAGTAGGTTCACAGTGCGGTTTTTGGTGGTAGAAGTGAACGAAGAAGAAGAAGAAGAAGTCTGCTTGAAAAGTGACTGAATTTGTTTATGTAACTTCATCATTTTATAGGGTTTCACTTGCGTGGGAAGTTAGTTGTGCTCACCACAAAAATCACTACTTTTTCATAAACGCAATGAGTTATGATTTTAAAAAATGCATGATTAGCAAGGCCAGCTACTGTGTTCTGTCTATACACGAGAATGGCAAAATTCACGCTAAATCATTGATCTGATATCTTGGTGACAATGTTTTGTTTGGTTTGAGATATCCGGGAAAAAATGTTGTCATAGCATATTAAAAATGAAGTTTACATAAGCTATGCCTTTCTAAACGTGTTTGTCGCCGAAACGTTTCTCCAGCCAATCGTCGTGATCTGTGGCAGGCACTCCAGGAAGAGTGGGCAGCCATCCCACAGGCGCACATCAGACATTTGATCGCATCTATGCCCAGGAGATGCCAGTCGCTGATCGATGCAAGCGGAGGTCACACACCATACTAACTTGAGAACCCCTGGAACTAACAAATTCTTGTCACACAGGTGCAAGAAAGTGTCAAGTGGGTCTTTAAACCCTTAGGTATTATTGTGTACAATTTGAAAATTTTGTTCATTCAGTTTAAAAAGCTATAGAATATCAAATTTATGGCTAAAATTGGGTCATCGGTAGTTATGGGGTTCTTTTTTTTTTTTGGACAGTATATAAATGTATACTGACTGAACTTGATAAATGACATCTCTAGTAAAGTGTATACGTCGTTGAGTGTGGGGATATGGTAAACAATCGTACGATACGAATGTTTATATACTTTTAGCTACACAAATACAAGTCATATGTTTAGCTAAAATGACATTGTGCATAATTACTTAAGAACTTCCCGAGATGTAGACTCGAGTCGATGGACTCGGGCTTGATTAAGACGAGTTGCTTTAAAGATTCGACTTGTGCTTTATTAGAAGATGAAGAACAGCGACTCAGACCCGACTTAGACCCGAGTCCAGGGATTCAGACCCGACTTAGACCCGAGTCCAGAGACTCAGACCCAAATCAGACCCAAGTCCAGCGACTCAGACCCTGACTTAGACCCGAGTCCAGGGACTTAGACCCGACGTCCAGCGACTCAGACCCGACTTAGACCCGATTCTAGGGAATCAGACCCCAGTCTAGGGACTCAGACCCGACTTAGACCTGACAATTTTTATTTTTTATTCAACTTTACCACAGCGCCAGATTAGTAAGACAATGTATAATTCAGTGGCGTCATTCTCCTATGTATTGTTAGGTAAAACTAATTTGAATTAACGATCTGTTTAGTTTTTCCCCGTGGATGATACGCATTATGTAATAATCTGAGTAAACGCCCAAAAAAGCAAGAAAACGTGTACTGCACAATAGACAGGATTTATTTAAAAGCCTCCAAAACCTAGATGGTATGTATATCCACGTGTTCTTTCCTGTTTAGTGCCATATCAAATCAAAATGAGTATATGACCGCTGTGATTCTTAATGAATTTGCAAATAAAGTATATATTGTCCTTTACTTTTAATTATTTCACTTTACTTTCTTCATTTTCATAACTCCTAACCATTGGTGTAGGGAATGACAATCTTTTGTAGCAATAATGATCTCGTTAATGAAACCAACAGTGACTCTTAACATTTTAACTTATATTTGACTTGAGACGCTACTCATACCTGCTTACAAATGACTCAAGACTTGACTTGAGGCGTCGATAAAGAACTTCAGTTAAATAAGCAACTAGGACAAGCACCTAGAATAAACACCTAGGACAAGCACCTTGAATAAACACATAGGACAACCACCTAGAATAAGCACCAAGAAAAAGCATCTGGAATAAACAACCAGAACAAACATATAGAATAAACAACCAGGACAAACACAGGATAAACACATAGGACAAGCACCAAGAATAAACACCTAGGACAGGCGCCTAGAATAAGCACCAATAACAAGCATCTGGAATAATCAACCAGAACAAGCATCTAGAATAAACAACCAGGACAAGCACCTAGAATAAGTACTCAGAACAAGCATCTAGAATAAACACCTAGGACATTCATTCATTCATCTGCATGTCCCTTGCGGAACTTTGCCTCCCTAAGAGCTCTACTGTAGGCCTCTCGGTTGTGAGCAAGATGGCCTGCTGCTGATGCATCCATTTGCAGATCATCAACGATGTCTTGCAGCCATCTTCGCCTTGGTTTTCCTCTCTTTCTTTTTCCCATTTTGTACCCTTGCAAGACGGTTTTCTCTAGATTATCATGATGTTTAATGTGTTCAAAATATTTCAGTTTTCTCTGTTTAATACACTTTACTAGCCAGCCTTCTTCAATATTAAGTTCTTGTATTATGGGTATATTTGTTATTTTTTGTGTCCACGATATTTGAAGAACTCTTCTGTAGCATTTACATTCAAAGGCATTTATGTGTTTCTCAGCTGTTTTGTTAAATGTCCAGGTCTCCCAAGCATATGTTGCGATGGGAAAAATGCATGCCCTTAAAAATCTTATTTTTGTTTTTCTGTCTGTTCCTCTCCACAGATTCTTTAGTTGTTTTATTTTCTGAAGAACGATAGATGTCTTCTTTTTAATTTCCCTCATTGTATCTCCATTATTAGTTAGTAGTGATCCAAGATATTCTAGTTTTTCCTCATTGATACATATTTCAGCTGCCTTGTTTGTTTTGTTAGTTGTCATCAATTTAGTAGTTTTCTTCGCATTAAGATAGAGGTTTTGCTCTTCACTATTCTTACGGACTGACATAATTAGAACAAGCATATAGAATAAACAAACAGGACAAGCACTTAGAATAAACAACTATGACAACCATCTAGAATAAACAACTAGGACAAGCACCTAGAATAAACAACCAGGACAAGCACCTAGAATAAACAACCATGACAACCATCTAGAATAAATAACTAAGACAAACACTTAGAATAAACAACTAGGACAAGCACCTAGAATAAACAACCATGACAACCATCTAGAATAAACAACCAGGACAAGCACTTAGAATAAACAACCAGGACAAGCACCTAGAATAAACAACCAGGACAAGCACCTAGAATAAACAACCAGGACATTCATTCATTCATTTGCATGTCCCTTGCGGAACTTTGCCTCCCAAACAGCACTCCTGTAGGCCTCTCGGTTGTGAGCAAGATGGCCTGCTGTTGATGCATCCATTTCCAGATCGTCAACGATGTCTTGCAGCCATCTTCGTCTTGGTCTTCCTCTTTTTCTTTTTCCCATTATGTATCCTTCCAATACGGTCTTCTCTAAATTATCATGACGTTTAACGTGTCCAAAATATTTCAGTTTTCTCTCTTTAATCCTCTTCATTAGCCAGCCTTCTTCAATATTAAGCTCTTGTAGTATAGATATATTTGTTCTTTTTCGTGTCCACGATATTTGGAGAACTCCTCTGTAGCATTTACATTTAAAGGCATTTATGTGTTTCTCAGCTGTTTTGTTAAGTGTCCAGGTCTCACAGGCACACTTAGAATAAACAACTAGGACAAGCACCTAGAATAAACAACCAGGACAACCATCTAGAATAAACAACTAGGACAAGCACTTAGAATAAACAACCAGGACAAGCACCTAGAATAAACAACCATGACAACCATCTAGAATAAAAAACTAGGACAAGCACCTAGAATAAACAACCATGACAACCATCTATAATAAACAACCAGGACAAGCACCTAGAAGAAACAACCATGACAACCATTTAGACTAAGCAAAAAGAAAAAAATTCTTTCGTGCGTATCATTATCGTATTTAACACATTTGAAATTTTTTAACACCAAAATCAAGCCGTTACATACCCTCAGTATGACTAATTGCACTTCTTGAGTCAAGTGAATTCTTTGCTATTATTCTAATGTTCCATTTCTGAGTACACTTCCTCTTGAGCTTATTCTGTCTAACTGACTTTCATTTGGTCAATCCCGTATTTTTTTCCGCTCCTGTATCATTCCTAGACTTATTTCCAGTTCCATATTCAAGTCATTCCTCACTAGTTTAATGTCAAACCTAAAATCGCCACCTAAAGTCTCAGATCTTTGCAAACAGTAGTCTCAAGATAAGTTTCAAATCTGTGAGTCACAATGTTAGCTTCTGAATGTGATTTTGACTCCCAAATCAAAACCACGATAGCAGCATGCACAAAGTGACTACATGAAAGTATAATAAACAAAAACGATGCATAATATATACTGTAGGGTTTTCACCTGTTAGTGAAGTGTTTTTTTTCCTCATCGTTATTTCACACACATTAAGATCTATTTTAAACACATTAAATTTCAGCATTGTATCTATGTCAACAGAAATTAAGACCCGAATTGCTTTATCGTCAAACGCTTTCAACAAGCGACTAACATCTGGAAATCAAAGCAACTCAGTAGGCACACGAAACTCAAGATCTTCAACTCCTGTGTAGTGCCAGTACTAACCTATGGTTGCGAGAGTTGGAGAACATCCCCAGCAATGGAAAAGAGACTAGATGCTTTTGAAAATAAGTGTCTTCGAAGACTGCTAAATATCTGCTGGCACGACTTAGATCGGTTACATCAATAAGACAATAAACTAAACAAGACTACGTATCAAACTTTATCAGAAGACGTCGCTGGAACTACATCGGCCACGTACTTAGAATGAACGAAAAACGACTCCCACACCAAGCATTTACATGGTCACCAGGGGATAAAAGAAAGCGGGGTAAACCCAAAGACACATTAAGAAGAGTTATCACCAAGGAGTGTTCAACAATGCTCATCAGAAACACCGAAGATCTAAAGCAAGTAGCAAGGAATCGCCAGACATGGAGAGCCTTGTCCTCCGCCCTATGCGCCGCCTTTGGCCCAAGAGGATCAACTAACTAACTAATCTATGTCAGTTGACATGAAATCCTCAAAGAAATAGAAAACGAGGAAAACCTAGACTTACTTGGAGAAGAGAAATTATGATTGCTCAGATACAAGGGAGACTAAATGTTTACGAAGAATTAGGGAAAAAAATTTGGCCAAACACTATAAGAAATAACATCTTGTTGGCAGAAATGCAGATGAAGCCACTGACACCAATTATTGAGGAAAGACGCTGGCGATGGTTGGGACATGTGCTCCGAATGACTGATAACTCACTACCAAAAACAGCACTAAGATGGACACCACAGGGGAACAGAAGTAAGGGTAGACCAGAAGAGACACGGAGAAGAACAACAGAGAGGATGTTGAGCAATAGAGGGCTCACCTGGGCAAGAGCAGAAAAAAAGGCAAAGGACAGGCATTTGTGGAAAACCCTTGCGGAAGCCCCATGTGCCCTGGGCACTTAAGGTTCAGAGAGAGAGAGAGAGACAGAGAGAGAGAGAGAGATACAAGGGGTACACATGGAAGGAAGCAGAGAATAATCCAAAGAACAGGGATGACTGAAGAGCCTTTATCCGTGGGATAATTTCAAGGGAGTGAAAGGCGACGATGATGATGATGATGATCTGGATCAGTTAGACCCAGTTTAATTTTTTAGTAGTTCCTAGAATAAGTAAGAATTGGTATTTTATGACTATTAATTATTATAGTTCTAGAAAGAACAAAGAAAAAAATGACATGAGTTGACCCTTTGATTCATAAAGCAACCCCAGCCTGGTACAGTTGGTGCTCCATTCTCGTCTTAATACAATTATTTTCCGTACCATGAAGCTGTCAGCCAGTCAAGAAATGTAACTATAAAAAGGACCTAGCTTTATTGCTGGTCCTGGGGAGCAGCCTCATTACATTCAGGGCATAACCATACGTGTCCGGCCTTTGACATGATTGCCAAAGGCCGGAAAGTCCTGCAATGGTTTTAGAAAAATGATTCTAATGTTGTGTTGGCTGTGTATTGCACATTATCTAGCATTTAGCTGTGATTCGCATCAGCTACTCTTGGCTACATATAACACAGTGAATAGTGTGTGGTAGGTGCGTTGGTAGGTGTCAGCCAAAAAAAAAGGGCGCTTTATCGCATACTGACAGAAGAACTAGGCGTTTCCAGGGTAGGTTAGGAGCAGAATGAAACTTACCCTCTATTTGGTGACTATGGCATAATAAAATAATAAACTCAGTATAATATAAGTATAATATAATATATATAATATAATATATATATACTATAAGTAGGACATCTATCGCTCTTCAGAAAGTAAAACAAATAAAGAATCTGTGGAGAGGAGCAGATAGAACCACAAAAATAAGATTTTTAAGGGCATGCATCTTTCCCATAGCAATATATGCCTGTGAGACCTGGACACTTAACAAAACAGCTGAGAAACACATAAATGCCTTTGAATGTAAATGCTACAGAGGAGTTCTCCAAATATCGTGGACACAAAAAAGAACAAATATATCTATACTTATGTAATATCCACCCTCATTTATGCATGTGAAAGCTGGAAAACAACTAAAGAAATAGAAAAGAAATTAGACTATTTTGAAAACAAATGCCTAAGGAAAATACTCGGCATCAAGTGGAATGAATTCAAGAACAATGCAGAGATAAGACAGATGACTGAACAACAACCAGTCTCATGGGTGATCAGGAAAAGGAGATGGACATATGTTGGTCACTTGATGAGAAGAAATGATCAGAGAATCCCAAAACAAGCTATCAAGTGGAACACAACAGGCCGAAGAAAAAGGGGCAGACCGCGTGAAACTCTGAAGAGGACATTATTAAGAGAGGCCAAGTTAACAGGCATAGAATCCTTTGATGAGGTTGAAAGACTCGCTGAAGACAGGAAAAATTGGCGAACTACTTTGCGAGCCCTATGTGACGTTTAACGGCACGGGATAAGATATAAGATATAAGATAAGATATCTATACTACAAGAGCTTAATATTGAAGAAGGCTGGCTAATGAAGAGGATTAAAGAGAGAAAACTGAAATATTTTGGACACGTTAAACGTCATGATAATTTAGAGAAGACCGTATTGGAAGGATACATAATGGGAAAAAGAAAAAGAGGAAGACCAAGACGAAGATGGCTGCAAGACATCGTTGACGATCTGGAAGTGGATGCAACAGCAGCAGGCCATCTTGCTCACAACCGAGAGGCCTACAGGAGTGCTGTTTGGGAGGCAAAGTTCCGCAAGGGACATGCAAATGAATGAATGAATGAATGAATAATATAAGTCTGTCTGGCTGTAAAACTTGTTTGGTGCAAGTTTACATTTTATAACTCGTGGGGAGGGGGGCGGCATTTTATCCAGATGTTACAAATCAACATTCCTTGACAATGTACTACTGCACCGAGGCCAATCTACCTCCGCCATCATGACCGCCAACCCAGGTTCTCCTCTCCTTGCTATATTGTATGCTAATTATGCATAAATCCTGAGCATTTAATTAATACACAATACACTGACATGCAGTACAAATCACCAAGTCTGAAATTAAGGACACATCCTTTTAATCACACTATAAGCCACAACAACACATACAATTGACATTGACCTCAATATGACATCACGACAGGTGTCATTATAATGGTAATTAAGCATAGTATCATATGAAAATGATTTATCATGTTTCATTATTGAAAACCTGATGGACCTGGGGCCCCGGGCTCTTTTGGCCCACACGTAGGCTACACTACGAATCTAATGTACAATGGCACTTATTCCACGCAGCTACTGCTGCCATGACACACTTCTATATAACCGTGTTGCTGCAACACAAGATCATTCTAGATGAAAGCATAATAACGAATCAAATATGTTGCCCACCCAGTATACCTATAAATCACAATGAACAGCATGTCCATATTGATACGTAAATACAGAAAACTACAACACAGCTTACTGTACAACTACATAATATACATCACATGAGGTGGGCACGGGAAGAATATACGAAACACTCACAATAATCTAAGCAAAACTAAGAGCGACATCGCCCGGCCATTTCCTCTATATCATCTGCCTCTGCATGCCAGCCAATGTTGTCAATATATATATATATATATATATATATATATATATATATATATATCTTTCCGAAATCGAGTACCAATCACGTGGACGATGAAGCTCCGGTCAAGGTCATACATCCCTCGACCTAAGCATGCATAGTCTACATGTCAATCATTCTAACGTTCACTTAGTTTTTTTTTCTATGCTATGATCTGGTTTTTAAAGAAGCGTATTTCGATGCCGGAAAGAAAACATTGTAGTATATACGAGTAGATGACTAATTACCTGAAAAAGTTCTAGTGTAACACTTATCTGATTCAAAGTTCTGTACATGAACACATTTATTGTACGAAAGTCACACGACTATACGTACAGGAGTTAATTATTGGATAGGTCATGATATATTTATGGAACTTTTACTTAAAAAATGGCATAAATGGGCTTTTCAAAGTTGATGTCTATCCACTGTGTAAAAAAGTATACTGTGCACTTTTCTTTTTTTATAAAAAAGTTAGCACACTAACATGTAAAAGTTTTTTAACCACGAGGAATCAGCGGACAGCACATTCACGAAGGTGGTTGACTAATCTTGTGATTATCTATCTATCGTGAATAAATAATGTATGGAAAAACGTTTCCTAAGCTATTCTGTTGCATAACTGGTAGGCCATGTCCTGATACATCATTTAATCTATATATACTGTCCAAAAAAAAACGCATGGCGTATATAAGCTTCGTTTTTTATATGTTATGACAACATTTTTTTCCCGGGAATCTCAAACCAAACCAAAAATTGTCACCAATATATCAGGTTCACGATTTAGCGTGAATTTTGCTATTCTCGTGTACAGAAGCTGCCCTTGCTAATCATGCATTTTTTTATATACCATAACTCATGTTGCGTTTATGGAAAAGTCGTGATTTTTGTGGTGAGCACAACTAACTTCCCACGCAAATGAAACCCTATAAAAGGTTACACATACAAATTCAGTCAATTTTCAAGCAGACAATTATGGCGCTTCTATCGCAAAATTTATGAAACATTGTTAAGTCAGGTTGCCAGGTATTTAAACGTGCAGCACATAACTATCAGTCGACTTTGGCACCGTTTCCAAGCCACTGGCTCAGCTGAAGGCCGGCACTGCAGTGGACGACCCAGGGTGACAACAGCAGCTGATGATCATTTTATTCTGGTTCATCACCTCAGAAACAGGTTTACAACAGCTTCCTCAAGTGCCCAGTCATTGCTTGCAGGACTTCGTGTGTCTGATCAAACTGTCCGGAATAGACTGCATGAAGCCGGAGTGGTGGCACGACGACCTCACCGAGGTCCTGTCTTAACGAGACGCCATCGCCAAAATCGACTTGTTTGGGCCAACCAGCATAGGCCATAGACAACTGACAATCAATGGAGACGTGTCTAGTTTAGTGACGAATCTTCCTTTTTGTTGCACCGCCACGATATGGGGAGAAGAGCCTACCGTAGGCCATATGAACCTTTTGTCCAAAATTGGTTGATGAAGCTCCGCTGCACGGTGGTGGAGGTGTAATGGTATGGGGAATGATCAATTTCAATGGAAGGAGTCCATTGGTGCAGATTGAAGGAGGCTTGAATGTGCAACGATACGTCAATGAAATTCTTCGACCCCATGTCCTTCCATTTTTGGCTGCGCAAAGGTCTGTGTTTCAACAGGACAACGCCAGACCCCATTCTGCACGGTTCATCACACAGTTCCTGACTTCCAACAACATTCTCACCCTTCCCTGGACATCCCTGTCTCCAGACATGAATCCGATCGAGCACCTATGGGATGAGCGGCAAAGACATGTTTGTCGCCGAAATGTTTCTCCAGCCAATCGTCGTGATCTGTGGCAGGCACTCCAAGAAGAGTGGGTAACCATCCCACAGGCGCACATCAGACATTTGATCGCATCTATGCCCAGGAGATGCCAGTCGCTGATCGATGTAAGCGGACGTCACACATTATACTACCATACTAACTTGAGAACCTCTGGGACTAAGAAATTCTCGTCACACAGATGCAAGAAAGTGTCAAGTGAGTCTTTAAACCCTTAGGTATTATTGTGTGTAATTTGAAAATTTTATTCATTCAATTTAAAAAGCTATAGATATCAAATTTATGGCTAAAATTGGGTCATCAGTAATTATGCGTTTCGTTTTGTTTTTTTGGACATTATACATGGTGTGACTAGTATGGTGACATTTTTTACTTGCTAAAGTATAAGTATGTGTGTACAGCGCTTCAGATTAAAACTGTAAAGGTGACTAATCTTAGATATACAATTAAATGGTGCTTAAACCTCTCCTTGATAAAATTTAAGGTGTTTGAATAGTCAGTGTTTAAATCGAAGGAATTAATTCCAGCGCTTTCATTTCATTTTAAAGGGGAAAAAAATTAATTTACAATGTCGCATGATGAAGTGTCTGAGTTATTAAATGTTGAGTAATTAAGTGTCGGCTGATTAAGTGTTGAAGTTATTATGTGTCGCGTGATTAGGTGTCATCAAACAGGTTTCTTTAATTCTCAATGATAAATTAACAAATTAAATGTGAAGAAAACACATTTGATTAATAATAAGAGAAAAATCAAACGCAGGCAAAGAAGAATTAGTTAAAATTGATAAACGAACAAAGTAAACTCATCCAGTTCACAGCGATAAACAAACACACATGTGATTACAATAGACGTAAAACATTAATTTCAAATCAAGCTCATTTAATATTTGTAATGATTTTTTTTTATAAAGGGAAACAACGAGACTTTCGTACGGTAAAGTAAGAGAAGACAGTTTTGTAGGATTAGACCTCGAAAAAAAAAATCGTAGACAAAGCACTTTAGTGAGGCGTGAGAGAAAGAAAAATCAGCCGAGAATTACCTTGGATTCGAATCATGGACTCCGAGATAGCGCAGCACATTAGTACGCTGTTCTCTCTCGTATAGACGGCTGTTCATCCTACTCTTGTGATTTTTCTTTCCCTCACGTCTCACTAAAGTGCTTTGTCTACGATTTTTTCGAGGTCTAACCCTACAAATCTGTGTTCTCTTACTCTTTCTAATATGTGTAATATTTTTTTAAAATTAAATGGAAACAAAAATTACATTTACCTTACAGGCTCAGTCAAAATGAAGGATAAAAAAGTATTCATGTGCTGCAGAAGAATGATTATAAAAACAAAAAACGAACACTTACTTAAATGAACCAAAATCATCTTAAAAGCTCACTTTTGAACTTTTAGAGAGAATGAGAAAAAAAAAGGACAATATCATTCACTGAAAGCATTGGTTTGGTATCGATTTGTGCTCGACAAATGATACTTTATTCTAAATTTATTCACTGATATCAAATTTTTGAACACAGAGCTGAAACATTATAAAATTTCATTTTTGCATACATCGCGGAAAGTTATATATTTATTTTTCTATTTTATAGATTGAACATTTTTAAAAAATTAAATGTTTGATTTCTCACATGCGTATTTTTTAAAAAATATAATGTTATCAGTGACTATAAACATTCATCTTACCTTATTATTAGGGAAAATGAGCGTAAAAATTATATTTATGTAATTTTTACTATGATAACGCAGAAAAACCTCTTGAAAAAACCTGAGTGAAGTTTCCTTCAAGTGATCGGATGTTCCTAATTTTCACAAGCTTTCATTTCGGTATAGACGTATCTATACTATTTCTATACAAAGAACAGGACAAAGTTTATATATATATATATTGTAATGACTAATATCTAAGAAGCACTAAACTTTAAACTTCGTGTCATTAAACTTGTAGCCTGTCTTGGTTTCATCGTGCATTATCTACAATAAGTTCCTTTTCTACATTTTATTTCATGAGGGTGATGGACTAATATGCTGCAGCAGTCCCTTCCCGACAATGCATATAAAATGATATCAGTCGAGTATGCATTGTCTTATATATACAGGACCTCCTGTGGTAAAGTCGTCGACTTATTAACTTGAATCGAGTCAGACTTTCTCTTCAGTTGAGTTCATAGACAAGTCTTTTAAGTGACATATTAAGTTAAGACGGAGTACTCTTTTTATGGTACCAGACGTTACAGACGTCGTAGATGCAATACTTGCCCATTTGTTACTGAGGCTAGCCATATCACTTTCCCTAAGTCTAAGCTATCAGTTCAGGTGGTTTTCACCTGCACTTCACGCAATGTCATTTATGCCATTATGTGCAAACGTTGCGATATGAAGTATATAGGGGAGACCGGTTTACACTTAGGAGACCGTTTTCGTTAACATCTTAACGATATTTCCAAGAGGGCATGGACCCCTGTGGCAAAACACTTTTGCCAAAGAAACCACAGGGGAAAACGTGACATCTGTGTTAGTGCAATCTGCTCCTGTTCTTCTGATGTACGATCTCGGAAGGCTCTAGAACAGAGCCTTATTTTCCAGGCCGGCTATCTCCACCCAGCTGGAATTAACAATATATTTAGCTTCCATTAAACCTCTTTAGATTTCCACTTATTTTCTGCTATTTATACTCTACTTTCTTGTCTTAGGCCGGCGCATTTCGCTACATTTCTTCATTCATCAGTTTAACGTTATCTCCCTGCTTCCCTTCCCCCCTTCCCCTACCTTCTTCTCTAGCGGCCTAGAGGTATTTATTGCCTCCTGATCTCTGTCCCTATCCCCGGCCCCCCCCTTTATTTTCCTTTGTGGTCTCACAACCTTGTGCATTCAGTTGTATTGTGTACAAGGAGGGATGCCACAAAACTAAGTTTTTAATTTTCATTTTTCTTATTTTATTTATTTTATGTTGTGTGAGTTTTTGTACGTAATCCTTGAAAAAGGCTCACGCCGAAATATTGGATGTTGTATGTTTTTCATTATTTATGTTTTTTTCTCACTTTTCTCAATCCCTCTACCGCTTTGTAAAACTGTACCAGACACCTCCATCTACCTGTATTACTAGAATCAGTTTTACCGCAGTCGTCATCTCTTTTAAGGTGACTCGAGCAACTCTGCTTAGTCATGAGGACGATTACGTGTATAACGTATCAGGAGTAATTGAAAAGTGTTTTATTGGTTTTTGAAGTGATTTTAAATACCTTCCATGGACGGAAGGGAGCATGAACACATACACATGCACTCGTGAGAGAAAGAGATAGATAAATGAAAACAAAGAAAGAGAGAGAGTGAGAATCGTATATTTATGTATATATCGAAAGAAAAGTGCGTGAGTGTTGTAGAGAGAGTCACCAATCAATAAGGATTTAATCTGACAGAGAAATGATGTTTCTGAAACCCCGATATATGTGTTCGTGAGTGTAGTTTGCTATACACAGCTAAAACTTCTCCTGTACTTTGCGTTATTCATTTATTGTAACATTATTTCGATTTCAAAATCTAATCCACGTTTTTCACTTGTTAAAAGCAGCCAAGCATCATGTAAAAATAACATCCACTAAAAGGTGGAATATATGTAGCTAGAAGAAAATAGTCCCATACTCTGTCAGTTAGTATTGTATCTTCTTTTTAAATATGCAGCATAATATATTAGAGTATGAACCGTCAAGTAGAACAAAACTATTTCAGGAAGCTGTAGGATGCCAGTGTATGTGGCATGCTATTTCAAACACAATTTTAAAGATGCTTGCTTTAAGCTATTTCACGACCTTTCATATTTAATGTTCGAATGTAGTGCGTCACACACCGTGATTGATTTTTGTAAGTGCATGGCTTGGAGCTAACAACTACCTGAATCGATTAGGCCTCAGCATTAAAACAATCACGATGCTAAATGCTAAATCTGGAATAGATCTAACATCTACAAGCGTTTACAAACTAGAAAGAGTACTGCATCAAAACGTTACACATTTTGCTCTTTCCTTCTGCTTTACTTTTTCAAGCAAAAGGCTGTAGGTGTCTTTGATCTGAGTATTATGTGCTATTTCTTGTATTTGTTCATTTCCGACTTTTATTCATATTTTCTTCTCATACTTTCATGCCCTAAATATTTACTAAGCATTTTAAATTCCAGGGTGGTCATGATGCAAGAGATCAAGATGTGAATACATATATTGATCCCCTACCAGTCTATTGTATTCCTTCCCTCCACCTTCCCCTTGTCCTTGAAGTTATATTCCTCAGAAAGCATACCTAGGTAGAATACATGAGCCGTTAGCCTTTAATAGAAGCAAATAATCTTGGCACTTCCCGCCTGGAACCGAGCAGACAGATATAACAAAGAAAAGAAAGTAAAATACAGTGGGTACCTGAACAAAAAAGGAGGAAAAACAGTCTATCAAGAAAACCTCAGACTTCTTTCATTTATAGAGGAAACAATAGCATTACAGCAGATGCTGAATTACATTGTTCTGCATAGATTGTGAATTGACAGAAGGAACTGATACGGTAAATCATAATGGAGAAAGATTTATTGAAATATGTCTAACAGAAGGCATGGTCACTGGAGGATCAATATTTCCACACAAACAACACGCATATCTCAAGATGATAGAACCAGAAACCAGATAGATCATTTTTGTATTAGAAAGTAATTCAGAACATCTCTTATAGATGTAAGAGCATACAGGGGTGCAGATGGCAACAGTAATCACAATCTGTGTATAGGGAAAATAAGACAAAACTAAAAAGCCAACACAAGAAAACAATACTCAGAAAGATAAACATTTATAGCCTACAGGAAGAAGTGATTTCAATCTGGAACCTACTAAACAATTCTCAGCGAGGTTGAGGAGATAGATAGAGATGAATTATGGAATTCTTACAGCACAGCCGCAAAAACAAGTGCTGGACTGCAAAAATCGAGTAGAAAAGCATGAATATCAGATAACACATATACACACATGAAAGACGAGCAGCCAAATTAGCCATGTTAAATGTAAAGACAGATTTAGGAAAGGTTTTGGCAAAAGTAACAAAGAACTAGACAATAAAGTAAAAATTTCAGGTAGAAGGGATAAAAGAGAATACATGGACAATATGGTGAAAGAAGCAGAAAATGCATCAAAAACAGGAGACAGCAAAACTCTATATAACAGATACTAACAGATTCTATTGCATCCAAAGAAAGACCAGTCTTCAGCAAAACTGGGACACTATTAAGATCGAGTAAAGACCAAAAGCAAAGATGGCCCAAACATTTCCAAGAAATACTTAATCGAACACACCCAAATAATTAATAAATCTTGAAACCGATTTACCAGTCCCACAGCTAAATGTCGATCTAGATGAAATTACATTGAATGAAATTGAAACAGCAGTGAATCTAATGGCTAACAACGAAGCTGTAAGTGAAGATGAAATAACAGGCGAAATGTTAAAAGCTATTAACAGTGACAACATGAGCCAACTACAGAGAATGTTTAATAAAGTTTGGAAAGAAGAAAAGATCCCTTCTAAATGAAGAAAAGAATAAGTGTTAAAATACACAAAAAGGCAACCTTGGTGACTGCAATAACTGGAGAGGAGTAATCTTATTATCAGTTGTGTCAAAAGTATTTTGTAAAGTTGTTCTGAATAAAATTAAAGATATAGTGGATACTGCAATGAGAGAAGAATAAGCAGGATTTCGAAAAAGGAGAAGCTGTCTCGACCAGATCTTTACTCTAAGAATAATACCTAAAGAACATATTGAAAAGCAAAAACCATTAATCCTGAACTTCATAGGCTTTAAAAAGGCATTTGATAGAGTACACAGATTCACTGTGGACAATTTTAATAATATATGGAATACCATCTAAAACTGTCAATATCATTAAGGATCTCGACAACGGATATGTTTGCGCAGTCAATACAGAAGAAGGAATGAGCGAAAGTTTTCAGATTGAAACCGGCGTGAAACAAGGATGTATACTATCTCCTTTGCTTTTTTTAAATTGCTGTAGACTTCATAATAAAAAAAAATGCTGCATACGAACGAACGAACGAACGAACATATTTTATTTTCAAAGGGTTAAGAATTGGGCACGCAGGCCCGTCTAACATTCTGCTCTTCATCATATAGCTTTCACTCAGTCACAGTCATTCAGAATTTATTAATGAGCATTAATATGAAGACACAATTGAATGATTACATAAATAAATAATAAACGTATCTCTTGTCCATACACTCCACACTCTGATTTATGCAACAGCATGAAATAAACTTACATTCTTACATTCATTCAAAACTAAAATTTACAGAAAAATTGTTAAAAAATTGAACAATCAAGCCATACTTTAAACTAATTTAGACTATGCTTAGGAAGGCATATAGTCCATATCACATAGGTAAAACGAGCATTGACTGGGTACCTGGGACCCAACTAGGAGATTTCGATTTTGCAGATGACATAACTCTTATCAGTGACAATGTGAAATCGATGCAAGAAAAAAACAGACACCCTGTCTTCACTGGCTAGCAAAATAGGACTTGAAATCACCAAAGAAGAAACAAAAATAATGAAACTGTTCATTAATCACGAAGGAAAAATATACGTTGAAGGAACAGCTGTTGAAGAAGTAAACTGTTTTGCATATCTTGGCAGATACATAGACCAGTGTGGACGATACACGTTTAGATTGAGGGATGTACGACCTTGACCGGAGCGTCATCGTCCACATGATTGGTAGTTGGTTTCGGAAAAATTATATATATAGATATGAAAACATTGGCTCGCAGGCAGTGTAGATAGAGGCAATGAGCGGGCGATGTCGAGCTTAGTTGTGCTTAGATTATTGTGAGTCTTTCGTACATTCTGCCCGTGCCCACCTCATGTGGTGTAGATTATATAGTTATGCAGTAAACTGTGATGTAGGTTTATGTATTTACGTATCGATATGGAAATCCTGTGTATGATTTCAGTGTGATTTATAGGTATATTGGATGGGCAACATGTGTGATTCGTTATTATGCTTTCATGTAGCTATATAACGCAGTTATATAGAGGTGTGTCATGGCAGAAGTAGCTGCGTGGAATAAGTGATTGTACTGCAGCAACGCGGTTAAATAGAGGTGTGTCCTGGCAGCAATAGCTGCGTGAAATAAATGCCATTGTACATTAGACTCGTAGTATAGGTTACGTGTAGGGCCAAGAGAGCCCAGACCCCCTAGGTCCATCAGGTTTTCAATAATGCTACATGAGAAGTCATTATCATATGATATTATTCTTAATAACCTTACTTTGCACTGACATAGTTCATCATTTTACTTTTCTATTATCAATGACTGCTTGAAGTATTTTGCATTGCATTGATTTTGCTCATCCAATTCTTTTTCCATTATGATGACAACATGTCTTGGTGTCATGTTGATGCCAATGTCAGTTGCATGTGTTGTTGTGGCGTATAGTGAGATTAAAAATCCTGTGTCCTTAATTTCAGACTTAGTGATTTGTACTGCATGTCAATGTATTGTGTACTGATTAAATGATCAGGATTTATGCCTAATTAGCATACAATATACCAAGAAGGGGAGAACCTGGACTGACGGTCATATTGGGGAGCTAGATTGGCCTCGAGTACAGTAGTATATTGCCAAGGGATTGTTGGTCTGTAACATCTGGAAAAATATCCCCCCCCCCCTTTCAAACTAGTTGTAAAAATGTAACTTGCACTAACAAGTTTTACACCAGGATGGTGACACCAGAAAGGAAGTTATAATTAGCATTGAAAAAGCAGCACTGACCTTAAAGTATCTCAAGAACATATGGCAGTCAAAAGTTATAGACATAAAACCAAGTTAAATTATTTAATTCAAATGTAGTATCCACACTCATTTATGCATGCGAAAGTTGGAAAACAACTAAGGAAATAGACAAGAAATTAGACTCTTTTGAAAACAAATGCCTAAGGAAAATACTCAGTGTAAAATGGAATGAATTCAAGAATAATGGAGAGATAAGGCAGATGAGCACACAACAACCTGTTTCATGGGTGATCAGAAAGAGAATATGGACATATGTCGGCACATGATGAAAAGAAACATTCAGAGAATCCCAAAACAAGTTATCAAATGGAAAACAACAGGCTGAAGAAAAAGAGGTTGACCAAGTGAAACTCTAAAGGGGATATTGTTAAGAGAGGCCAGTTTAGTGGGCATAACCTCTGGTCTGGAGGTCGGCCACGTCCTGAGTGCAGTAATATCGGGTGAAATGCATGAACCGGCTTGTCCCAGAGGTTAAGACACTGCTGACGAGACTCTTCAAATGCCGCGCGTGGAGTGAAGCTTCTCCCGGTCAAGGAAGAAAATGCGGAAAAGAAATAAAGGTTGCTGTGCGGTGCCGACGTGAAAAGGTGGTGGAAAGGATAAAGTGAAGTTTAATCGGTATGTCCAGTAGTATTGCTGCGAGAGCTACACATACCACGGCACCTCTGCTCTAGAGGCCGGCCACGTCCGAAATACACATACACTGGTGAAATATGCCTAAACCGGCACACACCAGGGGTGGAACTTGATGGCTAGACATGTCATGCCACCTCCGCTCTAGAGGTCGGTCACGCCTAATATACACCCATACTGGTGAATTTTGCCTAAACCGGCTCACACCAGGGGTGAATCTTGAAGGCTATGCACGTCACAGTACCTCTGCTCTAGAGGTCGGTCACGTCCCAAACACGCACATACTGGGATAATATGCCTAAACTGGCTCAACCCAGGGTTGGAAGTCACTAGTGGCGAGGATTCGTCCTCCTGGACAAAAGCTCCATCCTGGTCACAACTAGGAAGGGTAGCGGCCACGACCACAAAATGCTGAAGTCGGAGACACTGGACCAGGGCAGTCTAGATAGGCAACCACCTCTCACCCGGCGGGGATGTTTGCGTATCCTAATCACGCTGAGGTTTTCCGGTGAGAAAGTCCAACTCTGGACTGGATGGGCAACCACCTCTCACCCGGGGTGATACACGGGTATCTCAAAACACGTCGAGGTTTTCCAGTGAGAAGGTCCAACTCTGGCCTGGGTGGGCTACCGCCTCTCACCCAGCGGGGATGCACTGATATCCTAAACACGTCGAGGTCTTCCGGTGAGAAAGTCCAACCCTAGACTAAACTGGTGCAACGAAAACCACGGTGTCACGCAATCCCGCTTCTGAGACCCACCAAGAATACAGGCTAAAGCCCTGTGATACTCTGAACCCCTTGTGGTCCTCTCGTGGATCTCAGGAGACACGGGACCTAACGAGGACCACAAGCGTAAATTCAGTAGGATCACAGTGCAGTTTTGGTGGTAGAAGCGAACGAAGAAGAAGAAGTGGGCATAACATCCCTTGCTGAGGTTGAAAAGCTCGCAAAGAACAGGAAAACTGCCTTTCGAGCCATATGTGACGTTTAACGGCACGGGAAGGATGTAAGATGTAGGATAGATTGTGAGTTGAGTAGGTATACTAGTTGATCACGTGATAATCATGAGAAATTGCAGCTAAAGACGAAGAGCAAAGCATACCTCGATAATGTATACGTGGTTGACAAAATATGAAGGGAAACATATTTTTGCAAAAGTCAGATTTATGAATAAATGACTACTTCTGAGCCAGTAACAGTACGATTCCTTTTTTATTTACCATAAAGGAAAAAAATAATACATACCGGTATACCAGGCCGTCAACTAGAAACTTGTGCTCCTGGACGCCAAGAGTTGGCCATCTAATGTACAGAATATCTTGAATGCTTGCGAGGTACTCCTGGCTACAAATGCGGCCAATGTGTAGAAGAAAGCTTAGAAAAATTAAACAAAAAGTGTTGATCTGTCAAATATGAAAACCTTCACAAAATGTTAAAATATTTCTTCATTCCCTCCCAACCGTCAATTTAAACGAAAACAAATATCTGAACATGCATGATAAAATTAGATTACATTTGAAAGGGTGTCATTCTTTGAAAAGGCAAGCACTAATATTATCTAACAGTGTGGTAAGATCTTGGAAAAAACACAATCAAAATTACACACCAAGCAATTTCACACATTGTACATACATTCTTTACAAGGGTTTTCACATCGCTAAACTTACTGAGAAAAAAAAGGAGTACAGTGTTAGTCCTATCTTCATAACTGAATTTAGGATTTATTACAGGAACGAATGATGTTAAACAACATTTGAAAATATATAAAATGGACGTCTTCTGAATAGATGTACATGTATTTATATGTATTATATAGGACACTGGGGTTTAGTAATACAGGACACTGGGGGCTAGGATATAATACCACAATTACTAACTATTCAGTGCTGGGTGATAGTTTGTCGGATTCAAATCTATGTCGTCTTTCAAAGCACAGCTGTACTGCCGGATCTGCCCATAATGTGTGCATGTCATCAACATCTGGCACCTCAGGTTTATAAATATCCAAAGAAGACAGGCGCTTGGTAAGTTCCGCCCTTGTGGTGGCTGGCGAAAAGAGATACGAACAAAACAATCTTTGTGCTTTAAATAAGATCTGTGCTGCGAAAATGACAAGCGAAAACGAACTTCAGATGGATTTAGATGCATATAAACATTCCATTTTCTCGTATTACCATACGTTAAATGATTCTTTCACCTAAAATATTATAATCATACATCAGTAATCTGTATGAACTGCAAAATAAATATTTTACCTGGGCAGATTTTCTCAGCCTTTTCATCAGCCTCTTTAAACTTTTTGATGAGGCTCAATAAAGAGATCCTGTGATGTTTTTTCCTAAATATGACTGACAACCGCTGTTAGAGACATAATAGACATAACGTTAAAAAAGCAATATAAAAATGTAGCTGCCGCATTAAATACTCTCATGACTTAGGCTGCTTCTTCATGCAACCATCTACACATACAAAATCCAATCTGATATCTGGTCATCGAAAAACTGGTCTTATGTTGCACAATGGATCGAGCACACATCATCAGTGCTATAAAAGAAACTGATCTAACAAAGGACTACTACTCTGACAAACGTGAAATGGTCTTGTTATTAAGACTGAAGGAGTTGGTGGTGAAATTTGAAGTGGCGAAAAATGAATGATTCATCAAGAGCTCCAGAAGGATGGTCATCCAGTAAAGAAAGTGTGTAATCAGTTATTGTACGCTGAAGGAGATACCGAAGATCAGAGCACCTATGGATATGTTTGGATTGCGTGGATGATGCTCTTCCCGAACTATCATTTGCTTCTATTATCTCCGAATCATTCGAAAATTGTACCCTTTTTCAAATACTTTTTAAGGTTGGAAAACAAGTAGTATTCATCTGCTGAGTTGTGGATAATCTATGCACTAAAACCTTTAAAACATCAAATATTTTGTGTCCTTTGTGGTCTGCAGCTGCATTTGATGTTTTTCACATTTTTCTTTCAATGCATCTTTTTGTCGGCACAGCAAGCCTAAGTAGTATTCTGCGTTACTTGTTTGGGCTGTCATCAAAATACCTTTCTTATCCCCACAAAAACCCAGTGACCACAATCTTTCCTGCCCACTATCGGACTTTGAATTTCTTCGAATGTGGAGACCCAAGTGAAGACTGTGCAAAGACTGTTGCTTGGTCCCAAGATCACGGTGATGTAATTATGTCTCATCAAAAGTGACGAGTCGTTTCAAAAATTTGTCACTAGATCGTTCATACACTTGTATACTGCAAAACCAACTTCGATGTGTCCACTCGATATTGTTCAAACTTTTCAACAACCACCTGATCGATAGCTTTTGCATACCGTATAGAAATATAACTCTACGCGTTCCCTGGATATCTCTAGTACTTGTCAGTATTGTTTTTGTCGAAAGTGACTAATCTACCAAAATCAGCTCATGAACATGACCAACAGTTTCTGAAGTTGACACCGTTAAAGGTCTTTCAGATTATGCTGCATCTTTGGTCTCAAAATCTCCAGACTGAAAGTTAGCACACTACGTCGTCACAATCGAGTATGATGGGCATTTGACACTCAATGTTTGCAGCACACACTTGTAGATTTCTTTTGAAGTATTTTTATACAGGAACAGGAACTTCATGGAGGGCTAGAGTTCCGTTCATTACCTGTAGTTGACATGACTCTGTTATTGATCTTAAAAAAAAAGTTTAACATTTGCAAATTGCCACTTTACATTATAACATAATTCATTTCAGCTACTGACACAACACTCAGATTTTTGGAACGTGGATTGAGTTGAAATACCAGAGATTAGATATACTGATGACACAGTATTACTGTGCACAACGCAGAAAGGAATGGAAAAACTAATTATGTCAGTCCGTAAGAAAAGTGAAGAGGTTCTTCTTCTTCTTCTTCGTTCGCTTCTACCACCAAGATCGCCCTGTGATCCTACTGAATTTACGTCTGTGGTCCTCGCTAAGTTCCGTGGTCCCCCGTGTGATCCCCGAAAGGACTACACGAGATACCCGAGAGGATCACAGGAGGTTCAGAGTATCTCAGGGCTTGAGCCTGAAATCTTGGTGGGTCTCAGATGCGGGATTGCGTGACACCTTGGTTTTCGTTGCATCAAAAGGCGAAGAGCAAAACCTCTATCTTAATACAAATAAAACTAAATTGATGACAACTGACAAAACAAACAAGGCAGCTGAAATATATATCAATGAGAAAAAACTAGAAGAAGTGGAGAGTTTTGAATATCTTGGATCACTACTAACTAATAATGGAGATACAATGAGTGAAATTAAAAGGAGAACATCTATCGCTCTTCAGAAAGTAAAACAACTAAAGAAGTTGTGGAGAGGAACAGACAGAACCACAAAAATAAGATTTTTAATGGCATGCATTTTTCCCATTGCAACATATGCCTGTGAGACCTGGACATTTAACAAAACAGCTTAGAAACACATAAATGCATTTGAATGTAAATGCTACAGAAGAGTTCTTCAAATATCATGGACACAAAAAAATAACAAATATATCCATACTACAAGAACTTAATATTGAAGAACACTGGCTAATAAAGAGGATTAAAGAGAGAAAACTTAAATATTTTGGACACATTAAACGTCATGATAATCTAGAGAAGGCCGTCTTGGAAGGGTACATAGGAGACCAAGGCGAAGATGGTTGCAAGACATCGTTAATGATCTGCAAATGGATGCATCAGAAGCAGGCCATCTTGCTCACCATCGAGAGGCCTACAGAAGAGCTGTTAGGAAGCCAAAGTTCCGAAAGGGACATGCAAATGAATGAATTAATGAATGATTTAATGATTTAATGAATGAATGAATGGACTGAGTTGTGGCTTTTCAGCACCCCCTTGTATAAATATCTATCTTTTTTTTAATACGTGCAAATGAAATAATAAATGGAGAAGATAATGATAAGAATTTAGATTACAAACAACCTGGACATCGGGGCTGGCGAACTTCAATTCCATTTTATCCATTTGCTCCATTAGATGGACCAGGCCTATTGCAACATTTTGCAGTATCTGGTCATGAAATTGACGCCTTTCGCTGGGAGGAAATTGATCACCATAGTGTAAACGAAATTGCTTGACAAACGTACTCTTCCCAACTCCAGGAGCACCTGCAAAAACAGAAATGGTATCAAGCAAATTTTTACAGGTATGACTGAACACCTTGTTTACACTTTGTGTATGAGAGGGGCAGAGTAAATATCCTTGTGCGAGTTTGTATATAGGACTTTTAAACAGGGAAAGCATTAATCTTACATACGACTCATTTGTGAATAAATGGTGATATATGTAATTATATATACACTGTAAATTATTATACTGCTGTATGTGTATTGTGGATGATATTCGATTCCTAGACAAACGAAGCATCGCAGATTAAACATATATGAGCTTTTAAAATGTCAGATAGAAACGGCTGAAGTAGCTTGTATTTTCTATTACTACTCCCAAAAGTAAGTTTACAAGAGATAAATTTATTTCAACAAAACAAGTACACATTGTTCCATGATGAACACCTTAATTTTTCATGCAGTTGCGATGGCGACTGATGCATTTGTCTAACCGTCGGATACGTTTTTCGCTGTCCATCTCGTAAATTGTGGTGTCTTGAACTAAGAGCCACATTGTTTCGATATCCTTGTCACTCTACAATCTGTGGCCACCAAGATGTTCCTTGAGAGCTGGACAGATGTGAAATCACTCGGCGTCACCGCTGTTGGCGAGATTCTTCAGCTGCCGTGCGTGGAGCGGTGCTCTTCCCGGCCAATGAAGAAAGGTGCAAATGGGGTTGCCGCGCAGCACCACTGCGGAAAAGGAGGCAGAAATGATAAAGCGAAGCAAACAGTCAAATCATGGCACCTCTGGTCTGGAGGTCGGTCACGTCCTGAGTGCAGTCATATCGGGTGAAATGCATGAACTGGCTTGTCCCAGAGGTTAAGACACTGCTGACGAGACTCTTCGAATGCCATGCGTGGAGTGAAGCTCCTCCCGGTCAAGGAAGAAAATGCGGAAAAGAAATAAAGGTTGCTGTGCGGCGCCGACGTGAAAAAGTGGTGGAAAGGATAAAATGAAATTTAATCGTATGTCCAGCAGTATAGCTACGAGAGCTACACATACCACGGCGCCTCTGCTCTAGAGGCCGGCCACGACCGAAATACACCTACACTGGTGAAATTTGCCTAAACCGGCTCACACCAGGGGTGAATCTTGAAGGCTATGCACGTCACAGTACCTCTGCTCTAGAGGTCGGTCACGTCCCAAACACGCCCATATTGGGTTAATATGCCTAAACCGGCTCAACCCAGGGGTGGAAGTCACTAGTGGCGAGGATTCGTCCTCCTGGACAAAAGCTCCATCCTGGTCACAACTAGGAAGGGTAGCGGCCACGACCACAAAATGCTGAAGTCGGAGACACTGGACCAGGGCAGTCTAGATAGGCAACCACCTCTCACCCGGCGGGGATGTTTGCGTATCCTAATCACGCTGAGGTTTTCCGGTGAGAAAGTCCAACTCTGGACTGGATGGGCAACCACCTCTCACCCGGGGGTGATACACGGGTATCTCAAAACACGTCGAGGTTTTCCAGTGAGAAGGTCCAACTCTGGCCTGGGTGGGCTACCGCCTCTCACCCAGCGGGGATGCACTGATATCCTAAACACGTCGAGGTCTTCCGGTGAGAAAGTCCAACCCTAGACTAAACTGGTGCAAAGATAACCATGGTGTCACGCAATCCGCTTCAAAGACCCACCAAGAATACAGGCTAAAGCCCTGCGATACTCTGAGCCTCTTGTGGTCCTCTCGGGGACCACACAGGAGACCACGGGACCTAACGAGGACCACAAGCGTAAATTCAGTAGGATCACAGTGCGGTCTTGGTGGCAGAAGCGAACGAAGAAGAAGAAGAAGAAGAAGACTTGGCGTCAGATCAGGGCTACATTCTCCTACTGAAAAATTTGCAAGAGTTCCCAAATCGAAGCAGCCGTGTGTGGGCAACCGTTATCATGGCGGAACAACACATCTTTTGGCAACAGCCTAGGATGACGACGTCTTTTGCCTGATTTTAAAACGTTCCTGTGTTGCACTATACACAGCTGTATTAACTGTTGCTCTCCTTTTCAGGAAATCGACAAACAACATGTCTTTCTGATCCTGAAATGCCGCAGTCATCACTTTGCCAACAGACAGCTTGACCCCGAATTTCCTGGTTCCTGGTGAGCCAGGATTCTTCTATTCCATACGCGCAAATTTCGATTTCGGGGTGCTACGGTAAACCCATGTCTCATCACCAGTGACAATGTATTCCTGAAAGTTTTGGCCGCGAATGGAACATTGTTGCAATAATGAAAGGGCATATTGCATTTTATTTGCCTTGTGCTTCTCTGAAAAGGTCGCAGGTCCCATCATTACACACCTTTTGAAGTCCCAACTGCACAATCATTCTGGATACTGTTCCACGTGACAGATTCAAGTCATGCGTCAGTTTATTCAGTCACTCGTTTATTCTACATTACAATGTCGCTCATTCGACGCGCTTTTTGTTCCTTGCCGTGTCCGCTGTCGTGGGTCTGCCACTCCGTGCTACGTCACTGGTTGTCACTCGCCCAGTTCGAAATTCTGCACACTATCTTGTCATACGCTGTCGATACATCACATTACCTCCAGAGACTTCCACCAAATGTCAATGAATTTCTGCATCTTGCGAATGCTTTGCGTTCAGAAATAGTATCACGCGTGGATGTCCTATCTCGACCACTGCTCCAAGCGACCTTTCATCTTTTACTGACAAATGATGTTGCACGGTGCTGTCATCTGGTATGGCGGTGTCAACCGACGAATATGGGAAATTACTCCACAATGCCCATTAGTCTGACATCACTTTAATGGACGTTACATGTCTCGTAAATTTACTTTCGGGACGCCCTCATACTATTGCTGCTTCTGTTATTGCTCGTGAATGTAATATATTCAGATATAAAGTAAATGAATGTAATATGTTCTGATATAAAGTATCAAAAAGATAGTTGCTCCTAAACAACGAACAGTTACACTAACAACTGTGAATCAGCGTTGATTATGAATCGGTGTCTCGTAGATGACTATCCTTTCTAACTAATTAACACTGATCAGTTTAACAATCGGCGGAAATCTATCTGAATTACTGTAGAGGGTCGTATATCTTCGGTCTATATTTGCAATCACTTTCTCTCTAGGCGAAGGAATAAATACATGAGAACTAAAGACACCAACTACATATGCATGAAACAACCGAAGATTAATTCTAAAGACTACAGAAACAACTGAATAGTTTCCATCTTCACTGGTTAGAAAGAACTGACAAATAGGCGAGTTTCGTGAAGAGTGATCTGATGTAACAACGCTGGATCATTTGAGGAGGAAACGAGGACAAAACTGAAGACAGATATGCACACCAAAGAAGACTATACCGTGCAACACACTGTTGATACTGAGGACGATTATGCAAATCAAATATCGATCTACAGCAAGCTCTTGATGAACTAATACTTGGTATATTTAGAATAAGATAACTTATCCCTGCATCAAAGCTGTTTTCTAAGACTAAAAAAAATGCGACTATTATTAACATTACTGAAGTTACTTACAATACTTTGACCACCTAACTAGAATGATGTCCCTTTTCATAATAATAATTCCTTCCTTATCCACCAGACAGTTTGATCTTGATATGGATTTCGGTTCAATTTTATTTTTCTGATGGACATTAGAACAGCCCTTGGTGTACTATGTTTCTGTCTCTCTGCATTTATTATCTAGTCACACTTCTTTTGCTTCATTAAATTTTATTATGGCCTCTGTTGATCTTTTCATATTGTTTTTTGTTTGTTTGTTTGTTTGTTTGTTTGTTTTTAAATTCATTCTTCTTCTGTCCATTAAATCCAGTGTTTAATTTATCGTGCCTGCATATCTATTTTTGGCAGTGTGGCTTAGACTGCTTACGTGATTTTGTTCTATATGTTTCATTTATCATTATTATCTTGAATTAGTATTACAAAGTCTGTCAGTCTATCATATCCATTTTTCACCTCTATGACGAATTTTTCTCTTATCACTTCTTCTTTTTATGATGCTATCGTATCCCATGTTATGTTACGAGGCTTTTACTTTTATTTTCATCTAAACAGGTGGTCAGAATATATTAGATGATTATATAATGATGTAAGAGATGATCACATTACAACTAGGGGAAAGAAAAGAGGACCACCAATCTTGATGGATGAAGTTCAAAAATACAGTGAAATGAATGAAAATCAATAAAGCTGCAGGACCGGATAACATCACTACAGAAATGATAAAAACTTTGTAAGATTTCGGAATCGAAAAAGTCACAGAACTGTTAACGGTATCATATCACACAGGAGAAACAGTCTTAATTAAGTCAGTCTTCATTACATTTCTAAAGAAACCAGGAGCTATTCAATGTGATCGGCACCAGACGATGAGTCTTAAAACCCACATCTTCAAGATACTCATACTTCTAAGAATTATAATGATGAAGATGAGAAACAAGATTAAATCAGAAATATTGGAAGAACAGTGTGGATTTCTAGAGGGAAAAGATACACTATAAACAAAGTTTTAATATTAAGGATGTTAATAGAACTATCAGACTTGTACGAACTCCCTGTAAATGCAAGCTGTTGTTCTTTGCAGCTGATGCTGTAGAGGTGTTGAGGCACAGCATCGTATCGACGTGGGAGCATGTTATGGCGGGTACTTTTTCAGTCCAAGAATACAGCTAAAAAGCAGGGGGTGTGCAATGCTTATTTAACAGACTCCACCACCATGGGGACTATGGCGATCCCTGCCCCGTTAGCCAGGTTAGGCCTGTTACTGGGGGGGGGGTACCACGAAGAGGTGGGACAGGGTCTTGGTCAGCTATGGGTAGCTAACCCGCTAACAAAGAAGCATACTATCCTTTCTTATTTTTCTAATCATCAACGGACTGGATAGTGAAGACTACCACCAAAGACAGACCTAGAGGCTTAACCTGGGGGGCTCACAGATCACCTAGAGGATTGTGACTCTGCAGAAGATATTGGTCTACTCTCACATACTCGGAGACATACAGGAGAAGAGTTACAAAATAGCCAGATCAGTAGGTCTGAATATACATCCAGACAAGACTAAGATCATGAAAATCGATGGAAAAAAATAAGAATCTCAGTTGGGACAAGAGAAGCTGAAGAAGTAGAACTCTTCAAGTACCTTGGAAGCCTAATTCCAGCAGACAGAAATATTGAAAAAAGAAATATCCACAAGAACTGGGCAGCCAGCGCAGACCTTTAACAAATTACCAAACATATCAATATCTCCCATTCTCCATACGAACCTCAAGCTCAGAATCTATAAATCAGGTGTTCGCTTCATTTTTATTATATGCAGCCGAAACATGGAGCCGAATCACAGAATCGAAAACAGAGAATTTGAAGGAAATACTTAAGAATACACTGGGAAGAACGTGTGACAAAGGAGGAAATAACCAAATAAATAGGTACTGATAACATTACTAAAGAGGTTAAAAAGACGAAGATGGAAATACCTGGGCCACATATTACGAATGGAAAAAAAGCAAGACTCCACTATACTGCTTTGACTTGGACACCTCAAGGGAAAACAAAGTGGGGCAAGCTATTGGGAACAAGGAGACGCACAATACAGGTAGAACTAAAGGAAGTGGGAAAGACATGGTTTGAGATATCCCGACTTGCTCAAGACAGGATTGGCTGGAGAACCTTTGTTGATACCTTATACTTAATTGGGAGTACAGAAGACTAATGATGAACAGAACGATCACTAGAAGTGAACAGAGATCTTTGTTCGTGCTTCATAGCAGTGATCACTTTAACCGGCAATTACCAGTAAATTACCGTTTAAAAAAAATAGAGAAACCGAACTTTATGAGAGTCGCCGGTTACCGTAACAGGATTATATTATGAAAAACCTAGTTTAAAAAAAAACCAGCGAAATCTGGGGGGGGGGGGGATAATTGGGCCATTTGACCGATGATGTTCAATTTACAAGGCGTGGAATCCGCCAGTTTTGATTGTGATTCAGCATTTGAGCATGTTATAAAAATTAAATCTCGGTGAAAATAAGATAAGGAAAAAAATCAAATGAATATTTACATTCCTCTGATGTGTATAAGTGTATTTAATTTTATACTAAAATTTAAAAAAATATGAAATACTGAATGCTCAGTCGACAAAACCGATATTTGGAAAGTAGTTTATGGGAAGTGAAAGAAAGGGATAATTATACCAGTTTTAAAAAAAAAATCCTAGAGGGATCATTGAACGAGGTTACAATAAAGGATAAGATAGGATAAGACACGAAGAAGTTTTCAGATGCTTGATAAACTGGAAATTGACAGAAAAGACCTACAGATAGTAAAGAACATATACTGGCAACAGACGGCGGCAGTAAGAGTGGACAGCGAGTCCCAACAAATAAAAAGAGGTGTGAGACAAGAAAGTGTTCTGTCTCCATACCTCTTCTGTTTATACAGTGAAAGAGTAATGAGAGAAATAAAGAAAACAGGCGGAGAAAAGATTGGGGTAAAGAAAGTAAACAACATCAGATATGCAGATGACACAATACTGATAACGAAGAATATGAAAACCTTGCAAAAATTCTTTGACAAAGTCATAGAAGAAAAAAAACAGAAGGAAGTTAAATATCAATAAAGCAGAAGCAACTGTGATATTCAAGAAAAAGGATTGTACCAGATTGCAGAATTATAGCGCATGGAAAGATATTAAGACGGATAAACAGAGACAAATACTTAGGTACAGTCATAACATCTGACGGCAGGTGCACCGAAGAAATCAATGGTAAAGACAGCTTTTGGGAAAATGAAGAACACATTAATAAATCAAAAACTGCCATTGGCAATAAAAGGGAGAGCTCTAAAATTGAACATACTCTACTTTATACAAGTGAAACATATTCTATGAATAAACTGTTAGAATGGAAGAATAAAGGCTAGTAAAATGTGGCTGTTAAGAAGGATGCTTCGCATACCATGAACAGCCAGAAAGACAAATGAAAAAGTATTAGAGGAGGCAAAAGAATATCTCAATTAGCAAAAAAAAAAAAAGAAAATCTAAGTTTCTCGGACACATTAGTAGACGTGAATGTCTCGAAACAATGTCTCTTTGGTCGTAAATGGCAAAAGACAGAGAGGGCGGAGAAGACAAAACTGGATGACCTGACTGCATGGTTTGGCAGAAAACACCAATCGACTTGATTCGAGTCATGGTGGATCGAGGAGGATGGAATGACCGTCTACGCCTACTGGCATGGTACTATCTTGTCTGATGCGATACATGCAATATTATCATCTTTTTTAGAAGCAACAGCACCTCAGCAGACTCTATCATCACAGAAAACACACGAAACGATAACAAAAACATGTCAAAACACGCAGAGACAGTTTGTCCTATCACAAAAAATATGTAGAGACTTCAACCACACCGTTCTATAATGGAAAACACGTCGACACAGTTTGTCCTATCACAAAAAAAAAACATGTAGAGACTTCAACCAGACCGTTCTATAATAGAAAACACGTCGACACAGTTTGTCCCATCACAAAAAAACATGTAGAGACTTCAACCATACTGTTCTATAATAGAAAACAGGCCGAGACAATAACCAGGCCGCATTATTACAACAGCATACTTCCAGGAGCGCCGCCGCTGAATGGGCGAATAGAACTTTGATTAGCAGTTGTTTGTTCGTCCACAAGATAGTTTCACTTCTCTACAGCTGAAATCTTTCCTCTTGTCTTCTACATCTATGCGACGTAGACACAATAATTTGTTAAACTCGCACATTAAACGTCCTTCCAGGTGTCTTTTTTATGATCTAGTTATCTTTATCTTCTCTTTTGTAATTCATAAATGCTTTCAACTGTGTCAACAACAACAACAGCAAAAACGTTGCCCAACCCTTGCATATCATAACAGTCGGGCTTTTACTTTAATACTGGCATGGATCCACTGTTTATTTCCTTGTTTATAACAAAATAGATAGATAGATAGAAAGATGTAAAAGAATAGCAATTCTGTACAGAGAGTATTTGTGTATAGCTAGTAGTTGTGTTCTCGTAGATTACAACTCATGTCAGTGTGCAAAGCATGTCGTTAGGAAAGTCCGTGTGCAAAGCATGTCGTTAGGAAAGTCCGTGTGCAAAGCACGTCGTTAGGTGTCCGTGTGCAAAGCACGTCGTTAAGGAGAGTCTTGGTTTGAACGTGGAACTGTGTGGACGTGTTTTTGTCGAGCTGTGTGATTGTCTCTAGAAATGTGGTAGAGAGAGCCTTGTTGTGAGAGTTAGTTTCTTTTTTTTATTTTCCCTGTGTGGGCTGAGGTTTTTAGTAAGATTGTAAGTATGATTCTTTGTGTATAGATCATTGTAATGTTTTTCTTGCCCATATGGCGTAGAGTCCTCTCATGCCGGGCACTGCTAAATGTAATTCTTGTTTAGCCTGATGGCTACGTATACGTCTTCACGATTGTCACACTCATTTCTTGTCCATTAATAAATGTGTGTAGTCTGATGATGGGTTTTGTTGGAGTCCTTATTGTTGACCGGTTTGTTGCTTGAAAGACGGTCAAGTTACATTGAGTTGTTGTATTTGTATTATTCTGTGGAGTTGGAAACCTGGGTGTCTTGTTGTGTTTTCTTGATGTATAATACAGAAAACTAGGTGATTGTTAACACCAGCAACAGGCAGAAGAGATTTCTAAGATAAACTGTACTCCACATGTAATCAATCAATCCAGTAGGAACCCATTTTTGTAAGGAGAAATCCTGCTTAAGTGGTGCCGAATCAGGCCACGTTGCACAGTTCCTGCACGTTTTTTTTTTCTAGCCCACAGTTGTGTGTTGATAGTATGTTTCTTCAGTGGTTTTCACGTTTTGGTTCGGGAATTGTAATTTTGTCAGTGTCAGAGACAGTTATCGTAGAAGTTGTTCAAAGCGGCGATGATGTCCAGCCTGCCCAAAAGTTTGTGTCACATCTAGTCCTGGGTCCCAGGCAGTGCAGCTACCGACGTTTTCCTGTGCCTGCAAGCAAGCCCAGTGAGCCTGAACCTGAACTACAATCCGGTGCGGAACCAGAGCGGTTTGTTCCAAGCGACATTTACTTCTTAACCAGCTCCACCCAGACAGGGGAGGTAACATGTTGTCAAAATTAACTGTTTTCCACAATGTCGGCAGATAGCCCGGTATGGACATTGATACATGGAAAGTCGCGAGTGTATTCTTTATGTGTGGTGTAGGATCAAGGACATTTTTCTCCAGTATTATTAGCGGGACTTTATTGAACACTTAATTTAGTGGTGATATTTGGAACAGTGCATAGACTTCTTGTTGCTTTTCATTTAACTTAGGACTTCATTGTAGTTAGTTAGTTAGTGCGTGGTATGGTATTTAATTAAATTTCTTTTCTATGTTTATTAGTTGGATGGCATTCGTACATGACATGAATAATTGATATGCCATTGTTTTGAAACTTGTTGACATTACTGTATATGGTGGCATTGTATTGCTTCCAGTGGTATATGCAAACAATAAGTGGGTTGCACTAGGGATAGACGCACGATGGCCTCAGCTCCATCCACGCCCAATTTGCTGGGTTTATTGCAAGATACCTTGTCCCAAGTCAGCAATGACTTGAGATTTTCCCACGTCATGTCCGCTGTCGCAAAGTTCGACGGGGATCCAGCCAAATTGAAACCATGGCTGGATGAGATTAATAAGATTATGGACATGCGGAATGCTGATGTGCCCAGTAAGAAAAACTTGGTGTATTTACGCACCACAGGTTCCCTGGCAGAGTTCGTTAAACAGCGTCTCCAGTTTCAAGAGACATGGGAGGAGTTCGTATCTGTTTTATTAACACGATATGGGGTGCTGCAGACTCCTCAGGAGGCCTGGCATACGCTAGCCTCTACTCGAGTCTCCTGGAGAGCCCATTCAAACGCTGGCTGATCGCATCAGTGAGGCGGCTAGAGTTGCCTACTCTGAGGCGGAATGGGTAACTCCGCTGGCGCAGAGGCAAATGGTGCAGTCGTTTGTAGATGCACTACTTTCTAGAGCATTGAAATCAAAATTATTAAGAGATAAACCTGTTCTATTTTCACAGGCGGTGGACTTGGCCTTACACGAAAATGACCTAATGAAGTCGGTGAACCTTAGTTGTAGTTCCCGACAAGCTTTCATTACAGGTTCTCGACCGTCCGGTGAGGTGACGACACACAGAGAGTCTCCTTGTGTGGATTCGCAGAGAGTACAGTTAGTCTCTCATCAGGAGAACTCTCGACGGACGTCTTCACACTTCGAAGCGGGTAGGACAGACCACCAGAGGTCGAATACCAGGAAGGCTAGACCTGCGAGTACACTACCACAAGAAACTAGGTCTTGTTATAACTGTGGAAGGAGAGGTCACATAGCCCGATTTTGTAGGCAGAGTGTAAGGAAGGATCGTGTACATTTAAACTGACAAGTCGGCGCATGAATAGCTCCCATGTGTCCGACCGTATCTTCACACCATCTAGATCTGCCAAACACTCTGTCTCATTTTCGCATGCGATACCACTACGTACGGTGGCTGCGAATCCCCCGACTCCTACTTCTGTCCTTGTTTCTATTGATACTTTTCGAATTAGAGCATTGTTAGACACAGGAGCTAGTGTCTGTCTTATCAAGGATTCTGTATACAGATCCTTACGTTCTGCTCCTAAGCTCTTGCCCGCTACAATTACTCTGCAGACGGTTACTGCAGCTTCCATGAGAGTACTTGGCAGAGTTTACCTACCTATCTCTATTGCTGGTGTCACTGTGTCTCATTGCTTTTATGTGGTTCGCAACATGAACCGTTCCGCCATTCTGGGGCGTGATTTTTTGTCTCGTTCTGGTGCTGTCATCGATTACAATTCTAATACACTAAACATACATAACATGATGATTCCTTTAGAGTTAGATGCACACATTGCTTCTATTCTTCGTGTCCAGCGTTCTTCTCTTCTTTCTCCACGTTCCGTCAATCTTATTCCTCTTAAACTGAAAGCCCAACCATATTTTCCATCTGGCAATTCTTATATGGTTCAGGGTCTTGAGACACCATTCTTACTGTCCCAGCCGGAGATAGAGTTGGTGGACTCAGTATGTGAGCTCCACACTAATCGCTCTCCCGTGTTGACTGTAATTAATCATTCTAGTAAACACATCGAGCTCCGACGTGGATGTGTTTTAGGAAAATTGACACCATTCACGGAGTCAGTTGACTCTATCCAGCAGGCTTCTGGTACTGAGGAGACAACACCTGCAGTCGCTCTGAGACTATCGTTCGACAGGTTCAGTGCCCTGATGTGCACAAGGACATAATATCCCGGTTGTTGACACAGAACAAGGATGTCTTTGCCGTGACTGATTCCGAGATTTCGCATACCTCGACAGTGCAGATGGAGATTGATACAGGCGATCATCCGCCAATCTCCAGGAAACCCTATCGCACTCCGTTGGCGAGTAGAGAGGTGATAGAGAAGGCCGTCGAGAATATGTTGCGTGACGGAATAATTTCTCGCACGATCTCAGAGTGGTCATCACCGGTTGTCTTGGTGACTAAGAAGGATGGTACCCATCGTTTCTGCTGCGACTACCGTGCACTCAATGCGGTGACACGTTCATTGTCATATCCATTGCCACGCATTGAGGACATCCTGAGCACGATAGGCAAAGCCAAATTTTTCAGCACTTTGGATGCTCGTTGCGGCTTTTGGTGTATTCCCTTGTCCAAGGACGCTCAGGAGAAGTCAGCTTTTAGCTGTCATCTAGATTCTTTCTGTTTTAATTACATGAGCTTTGGTTTAAAAGGGGCACCATCTACCTTTGTTGCACTCATGGACACAGTATTACAGGGCTTAGGCAAGTTTGCACAAGCCTATATTGACGATATACTGGTGTTCACTGATGGAACGATCGAAGACCATGTTCGCGATCTTCAGGCGGTATTCGACCGATTGCACGAGCACCAGGTCAAGCTCAAACCATCCAAATGTCACTTTGCGGCCTCTGAGACAAAGTATCTCGGGTATGTCATCAGCCAGTCAGGCATATCTCCTGATCCTGAGAAGGTCAGAGCCATTGCCGACATGTCGTCTCCTTTGAATGTGAAGGAGGTGCGCTCTTTTTTGGGGACGTGCAGTTACTATCGACGTTTCATTCCCCACTTTTCGGAGATTGTGGCTCCCATAGTAGACCTCACCAAGGAGGGTCATCGGTTCAAATGGTCTCCAGTCTGTCAAATGGCGTTCGAGGCTTTGAAGGATCGCCTTGCGAAGGTACCACTTCTCTCGCATCCTGACTTGCATAAGCCACTTACATTGTATACAGATGCTTCCAATGTTGCGGTTGGAGCCTGTTTGGTGCAGACAGCCTCCTCTTCTGATGGACTCCCAGTTGAAGAGCCATTATATTTTCTTTCGCAGAAGCTGTCGCGCTCGCAGACTAAGTGGTCTACTTTCGAGAGAGAAGCGTATGCTGTCCATTACGCCACGCAGAAGTTGAGATATTTTCTGGCGAATAGACACTTCGCTGTGAAGACTGACCATAGACCCTTGGTGGACGCATTTATCAGCAAACAGGAGATTCAGAATGCCAGGGTGCAGCGATGGATGTTAAATCTCTGCGGCTTGGATATGGAGTTCCAATACATCAAAGGTTGTCAAAATTTTTCGGCTGACCTACTTTCCCGGATAAATAATCCAGAACCTCTGGTCGTTATGGAGGATGAGGAGCTCTGTGAACATGCCAAAGAGATCGCGGTGATAAATGCAAATCGCTATCCGTTGGATTACTACAGAGGGTTTATTCCCTCCGATACGGAATCTGAGGAACCCTTCCTTGACATGGATCGCTTTGATCTGGTGACTGAGCAGGGACGAGATCCTGAGATCGCCAAAATCAGGGCGTCTCTTGAAGCAGCGGGACCCAGCGCCCCGAAGTCTAAGCACTTCATGTTACATCAGGACAGAGTGTTTTTTCTTTCTAAGCCTGATGAACCGGAGGCACGATTGAGATTGTACGTTCCTAGCCATCTCCGATCTCATATGTTGTTACAATTCCATGAAGAAAATGGACATATGGGAAGGTGTATTCTGCGTTGGCTTCTCGTTATTATTGGCCCAACATGTTTCAGGACTGCTACCAACATGTAGAGTCTTGTGGCCGTTGTCGAGAACGCAATATTCTGCACAAGAATGCACCGCTGCAAGAGACAGACATTCCGTGCTTTCCGTTTCAGAAGATCTCGCTGGATTTCTCAGGTCCCTATCCGCTGACCTTGGCTGGAAATAAATACATCCTTCATGTCGTGGATTGGCTAACCCTATGGCCAGAATGTTTCCTAGTACCAGACAGGACAGCCCACACGGTGGCTGAGGTATTGTTGCAGCGGATAATCCCGCGTCACTCCACGCCATCTGTGGTGGTAACGGACAATGGGGCTGAGTTTGTGAATCATTCTTTGAGCCACCTGTTCAAACAGCTCCATGTTCAACACGTTACTACGGCGTTGTATCACCCACAGAGCAACGCCAAGAATGAAAGGATGCATCGCACCCTCCTTGACATTTTGTCAAAGCATGTGCACGAGATTCCACAGATGTGGAATGTGTTCTTACCAATGGCAGTGGGGGCCATTCGTATGAACGTCAATGAAAGTACTGGGGTGTCTCCCTTCTTCTTTTTATACGGCCGGCACCCTTGGTTACCCCTGGATAATTTGTTGTGCCTCCATGTTAAGTATTATGGGGAGGACCCTACGGAGATCAGGTTGTTGCAACAGCACCGTACGTTCCTTCAAGTATTTCGCCAGTTAAACAAGTCTCGCTCCAGACAGAAAGCGATCTATAATGAACGTGCAGAGATGCCAAACATTTCAGTGGGAGACAGTGTAGCGTATAGAATCTATGCACGCCATTCTAAGTTAGATGCGCGGTGGGCCCCGTTTTATACGGTGGTGAAGCGTTTGTCTCCGGTTACCTTCCTGATCAAGAATCAGGCTGGCGGGAGAACCCACTCGGTTCATGCAAATGATATACACAAGGTGGAGGTTCAGTGGAGGGAGCCTCCTTCGAATAAATTGTATAGTTTACGTTCGGCGCGATTCGTTCTTCCACCTTTGGAGGAAAGAACTGATTCCAGCGGTAGCGATGCCGCCAACGTTGAATCTGATGTCGGTCATGGTACAACACACGCAGGTGGGATTGGCGATCCCCTCTCCCACCTTTTGAGGGATGTTCGAAATGAACGGGATGGGTCCTCTTCAGAGACCCCTGTTCCCCTTCAGAAGCTCTATAAAAGGGCGACGGCTCGATTGGGGGCGCAGAGTACTCCCCCTTCGGGTATGGATGGGCCCACATCCATGGTGGCCCCTTCCGAAATTCACTCTTCTTCGAGTTCGGAATGTGTTCCGTTGGCTAGGTATGCAGAAAAGCACAATAGACACTAGTTGGGTAGTGTTCTTCTTCAAACAGGAGTTCATCCTTTGCTTCTATCCTATTTCTATGGCAGTAGAAATAGATGGTGTCGTTCATAGCACTCATTAATTGCAATGTTGTTAATATGTATATTCTGTTTGCAAAGGTTTAACGTACTTATTTTGTACACATTGTGCGTGCATGAAGTTTTTTTTTTTTTTTGGTAGCTGAATATTCAGCTTTAAATTCATTGTTATCGCTCACAGTCCGCGAGAGTTTTCTGTGCAAGTTTTTTTTTTTTTGTTGTTAAAGATATTTGATGGCCAAATATCTACCTTTAGGGGGTGGGGAGATATTCTGTAACAGAATAGCAATTCTGTACAGAGAGTATTTGTGTATAGTTAGTAGTTGTGTTCTCGTAGATTACAACTCATGTCAGTGTGCAAAGCATGTCGTTAGGAAAGTCCGTGTGCAAAGCATGTCGTTAGGAAAGTCCGTGTGCAAAGCACGTCGTTAGGTGTCCGTGTGCAAAGCACGTCGTTAAGGAGAGTCTTGGTTTGAACGTGGAACTGTGTGGACGTGTTTTTGTCGAGCTGTGTGATTGTCTCTAGAAATGTGGTAGAGAGAGCCTTGTTGTGAGAGTTAGTTTCTTTTTTTTATTTTCCCTGTGTGGGCTGAGGTTTTTAGTAAGATTGTAAGTATGATTCTTTGTGTATAGATCATTGTAATGTTTTTCTTGCCCATATGGCGTAGAGTCCTCTCATGCCGGGCACTGCTAAATGTAATTCTTGTTTAGCCTGATGGCTACGTATACGTCTTCACGATTGTCACACTCATTTCTTGTCCATTAATAAATGTGTGTAGTCTGATGATGGGTTTTGTTGGAGTCCTTATTGTTGACCGGTCTGTTGCTTGAAAGACGGTCAAGTTACATTGAGTTGTTGTATTTGTATTATTCTGTGGAGTTGGAAACCTGGGTGTCTTGTTGTGTTTTCTTGATGTATAATACAGAAAACTAGGTGATTGTTAACACCAGCAACAGGCAGAAGAGATTTCTAAGATAAACTGTACTCCACATGTAATCAATCAATCCAGTAGGAACCCATTTTTGTAAGGAGAAATCCTGCTTAATAGATAGACATAGGCATAGATAGATAGATAGATAGATAGATAGATAGATAGATAGATAGATAGATAGATAGATAGATAGATAGATAGATAGATAGATAGATATATAGATAGATAGACAGACAGACAGACAGACAGACAGACAGACAGACAGATAGATAGATAGATAGATAGATAGATAGATAGATAGATAGATAGATAGATAGATAGATAGATAGATAGATAGATAGATAGATAGATAGATAGATAGATAGAGAGAAGGGGAGAGCAATGTAATTAAATGAGATTATTGCGACACAAAAAAGGAAGTTAGAATTGCAAATCAGCATTGACCTTCAAGAATCTTGAAAACATATGACATTCTAAAGTTAAAAAAAACAATAACCAAGCTAAATTTATTCAATTCTAATGTAATATCCACCCTTATTTATTACATGTGAAAGATGGAAAACAACTAAAGAAATAAACAATAAATTAGACTCGTTTTAATACAAATGCCTAAGGAAAATACTCTATATAAAGTGGAACGAATTCAAGAACAACGCAGAGATAAGGCAGATGAGTGAACAACAAATTGTCACGAGAAAAAGATGGACATATGTCGGTCACGTGATGAGAAGAAACAGTCAGAGAATCTCAGAACAAGCCATCAAATGGAACACAACAGGCCGAAGAAAAAGAAATTGACCACGTGAAACTCTGAAGAGGGCATTGTGAAGAGATGCCAGATTCATTCATTCATTCATTTGCATGTCCCTTGTGGAACTTTGCCTCCCAAACAGCACTCCTGTAGGCCTCTCGGTTGTGAGCAAGATGGCCTGCTGCTGTTGCATCCATTTCCAGATCGTCAACGATGTCTTGCAGCCATCTTCGTCTTGGTCTTCCTCTTTTTCTTTTTCCCATTATGTATCCTTCCAATACGGTCTTCTCTAAATTATCATGACGTTTAATGTGTCCAAAATATTTCAGTTTTCTCTCTTTAATCCTCTTTACCAGCCAGTCTTCTTCAATATTAAGTTCTTGTAGTATAGATATATTTGTTCTTTTTTTGTGTCCATGATATTTGAAGAACTCTTCTGTAGCATTTACATTCAAATGCATTTATGTGTTTCTCAGCTGTTTTGTTAAGTGTCCAGGTCTCACAGGCATATGTTGCGATGGGAAAGATGCATGCCCTTAAAAATCTTATTTTTGTGGTTCTATCTGCTCCTCTCCACAGATTCTTTAGTTGTTTTACTTTCTGAAGAGCGATAGATGTCCTCCTTTTAATTTCCCTCATTGTATCTCCATTATTAGTTAGCAGTGATCCAAGATATGCAAAACTCTCCACTTCTTCCAGTTTTTCATCATTGATACATATTTCAGCTGCCTTATTTGTTTTGTCATTTGTCATCAATTTAGTTTTCTTTGCATTAAGATAGAGGTTCTGCTCTTCGCTGTTCTTACGGACTGATATAATTAGTTTTTCCATTCCTTTTTGTGTTGTGGACAGTAATACTGTGTCATCAGTATATCTAATCTCTGGTATTTCATAACCTCCAATTTTTATGGCATCATAATATTCTTTGTCTTCATCTTCTCTAACATTCCTCATTATGTTTTCAGGATATAAGTTAAATAAATAGGGTGACAATATGCACCCCTGACGGACCCCTTGTTTTATGTCAAACCAAGTTGTTGTTGTTTCACCATTTATTCTCACTGCTGCTTGTTGGTCACAGCAGTGATGTTAATTGTATCAAATGCATTGGAAATCCCATTTTTTCCATTATTTCCCAAAGTTTCTGGTGTTGTACACAATCAAATGCCTTTGACTAGTCTATAAAGGATAAATATAGATTCACATTAAACTCTCTGCATTTCTCTATTATTAATCTTGAATCGAATATATGATCTCTTGATCCTCTTCCTTGCCTGAAACCAGCTTGGACCATATTGACTTCTTCTTCTATTTTCTTTCGAAGTCTACCCATTATGATTTTTAACAGAATTTTACTGGCATGACCAATCAGGGCAACAGTTCTGTAGTTTGTGCATAATTTCAGGTTACCCTTTTTTGACAGTGGTATGAATACAGTTCTTTTCCATTCTTTTGGCCAAATACCTGAATGCTATATCTTTTTACATAGTGCATGATAGATCGTTGCACATTCCTTTCCTCCTGCTTTAATAAATTCAGCTGTTATCTCATCACATCCTGGTGATTTACCATTTTTCAGATTCTTTATTGCCCATAAAACTTCTTCTACTGTCGGTTCGGGTTCTTTCTCCTCCAATAATAATTCACACTGTTGATTTCTGCTTGCACAGTCGGTTGTTTCATACATTCCTTTGCAATATTCCTTCCATCTTTCTAGAATTTCCTCTGTCTCTTTCAGGGTATTCCCCATCTCATCACAAATTACATTTAGCTTAGGTGTGACATTTCTCGTCAATGTCTTCATTTCTTTAAACATTTCACTATCTCTTCCACACTTCTGATGTCCTTCTATTCTTTCACAACAATCTTCTATATATTGTTTTTTGTCTTTTCTTATGTTTCTTCATACTTCTTTTGTTAAAGTTTTATATTTCTCTTTGTTATTGTTTGTCACTTTCCATTGTGTCTTCATTTCTCTACGTTGTTTTATCAGCCAGATTAGTAGGCATAAAATCCCTTGATGAGGCTGAAAAGCTTGCCGAAAACAGAAAAACTTGACGAACTACTATGTCAGCTTTTTGTAACGTGTAACGACACGGGAAAGATGTAAGATGTAAGACTGCGACGTTGACACATTATGAGAAAATTCCCACGCACTTATAATGAGGTATTTGATTTGTGTCGCGTTTCTAAACTCTGCTTTCTCATACCCGTCAATTCCACAGATGGAATTAAGTAGGTCACGGTAACAGAAAATGACATTTGTTGTAGACAGCTTACCTAGAAGAAGAATCTGAATTTCTTTTTCCTTCCGTTCCCTCTCTTCATCAAGCTGCTGGTCAATGCTCCTGCTCCGCGCCATGGCAGCCCTTTCACCTTTGCTCATGTTTCTCACAGAATATATCTATAAAATGAAAATTTTATTTCAAATAATGTTTTAATATATTAATGTGAACTATAGAATAACTGACTAATTTCTATAAATATCTGCCGTACAAAATATAAATCTAAATTAACATTTGCACGCAAGCTTACTAAAATAGAATAAAATATTGTTTTGTTCCTGTTGATGCCGCCGAAGGTTGTGCTCAATCTGTGGATTCTTGCACTGCAGTTTTAGACTTGGATATATGTATGTATAGACAACTTAATAACTTCACAATAGCTATAAGTATCCTTTGATCATATTTTACGTCATGTTCAGGACATTGATTATATAGTGCAGTGGTTCCGAATTTATAAAAGTCCGCAGACCCCCTGCAGTTTCAAAATCCAGGCCATGGACCATCATATTATGGAACTCTCATATCTTCATGGCAGCTGTGTTTTTGCATTATGTATACGTGTGTATGTATGTGTATGTAACAGAACAAATGAAAAACATCATTACTAACCTTTGCCAAATACAAGTAATTTACATTTATCTTATAATATGCCACCAAATACTTCTGTCTTTGTGTGTGATTTTATCATATGTGCACTTATTCAAGGCTATGTCTCAATATTTCATTTAGTTATAATTTTGAGTGCTTTGCTATTAAAAATATATCCGTTTCACAATATTAGGCGAACAAATCAAATGCAGAGGATACCTTTCATATTAAAGCACTTCCTTACGTCAGTATCATGTAATTTCAAACAGTAAAATCTGATTCACGATAAAAAAGTAGTACTCACAGGAATAAAACAAAATGAGTCAGAAAAACTCAGGTGAATCACTCACTTTCGATCTGTCTGAAAGCGTGGGATTGTTAACTTCAATTATTTCGCGTACATCAGGGAAGTCCATCAAATTACATTAATTTAAATCTTCAATCTTTTTTTTTTTCAATCTACTATCATTTTTAAAAAATGTAAATAAGTGAAAAAAAAAACACCTCAGAAAATTTCATAACAGACTGAACCTAGGTCATACCTAGGTCATACGTGCTGTAGGCCAAAGCCGTAGCCCGTTAAGACAATTTTAGAAATGGTAACATGAAAAATTAAGTATGTTTCTGCCGTTCGCTGTTAGTGACCACTTACTTTTCATGAAATCTTGAGGCACACGTCTCAAAATGTTCACATAATAATAACTTATGCGATTTAGCAAAGAAAACGCTAAAAAAATATTTTCAGATCGTGACTAAAGTCTATTCTTGGCCAGAAATATTAGATTACACCAATTATCAGTTATCATAAAGTTTTATCAAATCGTACAGCCGTTTAGTTCGAATACATTTATGTGATGTATGTATGTATGTATGTATGTGTGTGTGTGTGTGAATTGAAGAGAACAGACGAACGAAAATTATGAATGTACACGAGATGAACGGTAAACCAAGAAAGACAACATAGGAGAGGATATAAAGGAAAGTGGTGTCACCAAATGGAGAGAGAAGATAAAAAACAGAGAGGAACTGATGCGAACTTTATCTGCAGCCTTAATGGATCGGAAAGATTAGTAATAAATCAATAAATATAACCGAAGCCGAAAAAACGCACCACTATAGTATATAAAACCCACCTACAGTTTGGCAGGGAATATTCTGGAGTAAAATACAACGCCACAAATTTTTATAAAGCAGGAACATTGTTTAAAAAAAACAGGTGACTGGCAGCACCTGGTAACGATACCACTCTTCGTTTCTACTGCAATATTTACGCTTTTTTAATAAAGTAGGATTCTCTGTGTGTAGAATGTAAACTGTAGATGTATTGGTACTCATTTCTGTGTATATTTCCACTACTGTACACTGGAATAACGTTCTTTCTTACATTACTGTTCTAGGTTGTTTTGCGTCTGTTTTGTTACTCACTTCACAGACTTACTTGCTCCCAGGTTCATTCTCTCTCGGTGGAAATAGTAATACAGAAGCAGCAACTTTACAGTTGAAATTACTTTAATGACGCACGGGGTGACGATGAATCGATGAGCGATATGACGAGAACGACAAAGGCATCAACAAAATCCATGGACATAAGACTGGACATCTCCACGATATAATATATGTTCCCGGCAGACTACTGTCGCCATCAGAACAACCTAATACACTCTATTATTTCACTAAGCAACAACATTTCTAACAGCCTAATATACGTCTATCTCAGATAATGCACAAAACACAACTGTCCCTCAGTCATATGATTTCTCTCTCACCTGACCTTTTTCCTATCATTCCCCATCCGTGACCCTCGTGCAACCCGAGACAAAGGAGATGGACTCTACTCACAAACAGCTGATTATTTTAGAAGATAATTCATTTTATACAAATATTCCAATTTTCAGATGAGTTATCTATCTTACATCCAAACATTCAATATACTGCTATATTAATACAACAGTGATTGCCATTTCGTTTTTCTCTGATGAGCATTTTATTATGCATAACATCACTTTATCCTCCACCCTCATCCCCACCAAACACACTTTTTTTTACAAATTTTATTTTTTTTAAAGTACGATATGCTTGTGCTGGGAGATATTTTACTAAGAGTTTATAACGATTGTTTACTACTGAAAATTAATACTTTATCTTATATCTTAATCATTCCCGTGCCGTGAAACGTCACGTAGGGCCTGCATGGTAGTTCGCCAAGATGTCCTGTCTTCGGCGAGTTTTTCAATCTCATCAATGAATGTTATGCACACTGAATTGGCTTCTCTTTACAGTGCCCTCTTTAGAGTTTCACGTGATCGACCTCTTTTTCTTCGGCCTGTTGTGTTCCTTTAATAGCTCGTTTGGGGATTCTCTGATTGTTTCTTCTCATCACATGACCGACATATGTCCACCTTCTTTTTCTGATCAACAATGAGAAAGATTGTTGTTTGCTCATCTGTCATATCTCTGCGTTGTTCTGTATTTCATTCCACTTTATATCGAGTATTTTCCTTAGGCATTTGTTTTTGAAAGAGTATAATTTATACTTGCAGCCATCTTCGTCTTGGTCTTCCTCTTTTTCTTTTTCCCATTATGTATCCTTTCAATACGGTCTTCTCTAAATTATCGTGACGTTTAATGTATCCAAAATATTTAAGTTTTTTTTTTCTGTTTAATTCTCTTTACTAGCCAACCTTCTTCAGTATTAAGTTGTTGGATACATTTGTTCTTTTCGTGTGTCCATGATACTGGAAGAGCTCTTCCGTTGGCATTTACATTTGTGTTTCTCAGCTGTTTTGTTAAGTGCCTATTTCTCACGGGCATATTTCGCGATGGGAAAGATGCATGCCTTTAAAGATCTTATTTTTGTAGTTCTGTCTGTTCCTCTCCACAGCTTCTTCAGTTGTTTTACTTTCTGAAGAGCGATAGATGTCCTCCTTTTAATTTCCCTCATTGTATCTCCAATATTAGTTAGAATTGATCCAAGATATTCAAAACTCTCCACTTCTTCCAGTTTTTCCTCATTGATACATATTTCAGCTGCCTTGTTAGTTTTGTCAGTTGTCATCACTTTAGTTTTCTTCGCATTAAGATAGAGGTTTTGCTCTTCACTATTCTTATGGACTGACATAATTAGTTTTTCCATTCCTTTTTGCGTTGTGGACAGTAGTACTGTTTCATCAGAAAATGTAATATCTAATATTTCATAACCTCCAATTTTTATGGCATCGTAATATTCTTTGTTTACATCTTCTCTAACACTCCTCATTATACTTTCAATATGCAAGTTAAATAAGTATGCACCCCTAACGTACCCCTTGTTTAATGTCAAACCAAGTTGTTGTTTCACCATTTATTCTTACTGCTGCTTGTTGTCTAGATACAGCAGTATATCAAATGTGTTGAAAATCCCATTTTTTCCATTATTTCCCAGAGTTTCTGATGTTGTACGCAACCAAATGCCTTTGAATAGTCCATAAAAGAAAAATATAGATTCACCTTAAACTCTCTGCATTTCTCTATTCTCTCATTGCAGTATCCACTATATCTTTGAGTCTATTCAAAATGACCTTGCAAAATACTTTTGACACAACTGATATTAAGGTTACTCCTCTCCAGTTGTTACAATCACTAAGGTTGCCTTTTTTTGGTATTTTAACAATGATTACTTTCTTCCAATTAGAAGGGACCTTTTCTTCTTTCCAAATCTTGTTAAACCAGATTTTTACTCTCAGAATAATACTTGAAGAACATATTGAAAAGCAGAAACCATTAACACTGAACTTCATGGATTTTAAAAAGACATTTGATAGCATACACAGAGATTCATTATGGAGAATTTTATGTCTATATGGAATACCATCTAAAATTGTCAACATCATTAAGGATTTATACAATGGATATCTTTGTGCAGTCAAGACAGAAGAAGGGATGAGTGAATGGTTCCAGATTGAAACAGCTGTGAAACAAGGATGTATACTGTTTCCTTTACTTTTTGGGATTACAGTAGACTTCATAATGAAAAAATGCTGCACAGGTAACACAGTTATTGATTGGGTACATGGGACCCAACTAGAAGACCTTGATTTTGCTGATGACATAACTCTTATCAGTAATAATGTGAATTCCATGCAAGAAAAAACAGATAGCTTGTCTTCACTGGCTAGCAAAATAGGACTTGAAATTAACAAGGACAAAACAAAAATAATGAAAATTCCTCTCAGTCAAAATGTAAAAATACACATAGAAGGGACAGATATTGAAGAAGTCAATCAATTTGCATACTTTGGCAGCTACATAGACCAGGATGGTGACACTAGAAAGGAAGTTAGGATCAGAATTGCAAAAGCAGCATCAATCTTCAAGAATCTTGGGAACATATGGAATTCAAAAGTTATAAGCACAAAAACCAAATTAAGACTATTCAATTCAAATGTAATATCCACCCTCATTTATGCATGCGAAAGCTGGAAAGCAACTAAAGAAATAAACAAGAAATTAGACTCTTTTGAAAACAAATGCCTAAGGAAAATACTAAGACAAATGACTGAACAACAACCAGTCTCATGAGTGATCAGGAAAAGGAGATGGACATATGTTGGTCACTTGATAAGAAGAAATGATCAGAGAATCCCAAAACAAGCTATCAAGTGGAACACAACAGGCCGAAGAAAAAGAGGCAGACCGCGTGAAACTCTGAAGAGGACATTATTAAGAGAGGCCAAATTAACAGGTATAAAATCCTTTGATGAGTCTGAAAGACTCGCCGAAGACAGGAAAAATTGGCTACTTTGCGAGCCCTATGTGACGTTTAACGGCACGGGAAGGATATAAGATATAAGATAATATAAGATTTCTATATTATTAATCTTGAATCGAATATATGATCTCTTGATCCTCTTCCTTGTCTAAAACTGGCTTGAACCATATTGACTTCTTCTTCTATTTTCTTACGAAGAAGTCTACCCATTATGATTTTAGTAGAATTTTACTGGCATGACTAATCAGGGCAACAGTTCTGTAGTTTTTGCATAATTTCAGGTTACCTTTTTTTGGCAGTGGTATGAATATAGTTCTTTTCCATTCTTTTGGCCAAATACCTGAATGCTATATCTTTTCATATAGTGCATGATATATTGTAGCACATTCCTTTCCTCCCGCCTTACTAAGTTCAGCTGTTATCACATCCTGGTGATTTACCATTATTCAGATTCTTTATTGCCCATAAAACGTCTCCAGTTGTCGGTTCGGGTTCTTTCTCCTCCAATAATAATTCACACTGTTGATTTCTGCTTGCACAGTCAGTTGTATCATACATTATTCTGTAATATTCCTTCCATCTTTCTAAAATTTTCTCTGTCTCTGTCAAAGTCATCCTCATCTCGTCATAAATTATATTTGGCTTAGGTGTGACATTTCTCGTCAATGTCTTCATTTCATTAAACATTTCACTATCTCTTCCACACTTCTGATGTCCTTCTATTCTTTCACAACAATCTTCTATGTATTGTTTTTTGTCTTTTCTGATGTTTCTTCTTTTGTTAAAGATTTATATTCCCTTTGTTGTTATTTGTCACTTTCCATTTCGTCTTCATGTCTACGTTGTTTTAGTAGTTCTAGTGTGCCTGTTGTAATACATCCATTCTTTTGTGTTCTCTCTACTGGAACCATATCTTTAGCTTCTGTTAATAAGATATCTCTGGCCTGCATAGCCAGTTCATCTGGTGTCATATTCTCCTGTACAGCCATCAGTATCTCGAAATAGTTCTTCACTTCTATACCATATTCTTCTGTTATTGTTGTAAGATCAAAATTTTTCTATAATAATGTAATTTATTAAATGTAATGTATAATAGCAAAATAACTTCACAATCGGAAGTCCATTAGAAGCCAGCTCCTTTAGCAGGTGAAGTGAACAATTTTGCTGATTTTTCTTATTATTTCGTAAAGTTCGAAAGTGAGAATTTGAGTTATAACGATTTATTTTGTTTCGTTCACGGGAATAAATTTATTTTGATTAATTCCTATGAGTATTTCTGATTTTTCATTTTGACTAGGACCATCTCTAAACATCCTTGGTTGCCATTTCTTGTAAGATGTGTGCAGAATGTTCTTTCCTGCTTTTAAATTTTAAGAATATCTTGCAGCATTCAAGAACTATAATATATGTGTTAAAGTGAGCAGAGGAGGTGTATTTCTTCTTGATTGATAGGTTAAATTTTTGTTGTAAACTTGCTCTTAGCAAAGATTTGTCAATAACAGAATACATACATTATCCGTGAAAGAGGCAAGACAGAAAATTCTGCGTTAAAACTGAACATGAACTTTAATCATACTAGCAGTTTTATTTATAATGGTGCTAAAATACCAGGAAAGGCCACAGTGCTTGAGCATGACATTTCATCATTTGGGATGAGTGCAGAATGATTCACAAGAAAAGTCTACAGATTCTGGACTGAACACTTAGGCACCTTCGTTCAAACGAGTATTTAAAGGGACGAGTGGTTATTGTCTTGACAGGCTGACACTGCCTGTTATTTTATGGTCAAAGTCTGTCGATGAGCTAAATGATTGTCTCAAAGAATAGCAATTTTGAAGACAAATGAAAAAGCTGAATAGTCTGTAGAGACATAAGAGTTTACGTACTAGTATAACTTCGGCAGCAGTGTTTTCAAAACATCTGACCTCTAAAAAAGTTTCCAAGTGAAATGTTTTCGAATCACGAGTCTTTATTCTACTATATATTACTTCCCTATCTTTCCCATCGCAACATATGCCTATGAGACATGGACATTTAACTATACAGCTGAGAAACACATAAATGCCTTTGAATGTAAATGCTACAGAAGAGTTCTTCAAATATCATGGGCACAAAGAAAGGACAAATATATCTATACTACAAGAACTTAATATTGAAGAAGGCTAGCTAGTAAAGAGGATAAAGAGAGAAAAGTTAAATATTTTGGACACATTAAACGTCATGATAATTTAGAGACGATCATCTTGGTATGGTTATAATGGGAAAAAGGAAAGAAAGGAAGACCAAGGCGAAGATGGCTGCAAGATATCGTTGATGATCTGCAAATGGATGCATCAGCAGCAGGCCATCTTGCTCACAACCGAGAGGCCCACAGGAGTGCTGTCAGAGAGGCAAAGTTCCGCAAGGGAATGAATGAATGAATGAATGGATATTGTTTCCCGGGGATTACCTTTTTCTGCTCGCGTATATGTGTAATGTGTGTAATACAGACATGTACCATATCATGCCGAAATGGAACATAAACTAACAAGCCACAATAAATTGTGTACCAAATTGTGTACGATCGAAGAGAGAGCACGACGGAGAGCCATAGGGACCCGTTGCGTCTGAGTTCGTGGGTAGGTGTCCTTTGTCATTGTGTGGGTATAATTTCGTTAGAACGTTAGTTCTTCAAAAGATATTGATGTGTATAATGTTCAGAGCTTTTCCAAAGTCAGATGGCTTAGTTTAGTAATATAAAAGGAGAATGCCTCCGTCTACTAGAATTTCAGTATTATGTGATCCAGACGTCCAGTTACAGTTCAATGCGTGAATTGCCGAAAAGGCGAAACTGGTGATGTTAATTTTGTGAGATGTTACTAGACTTTCATCATCTTACATATGTTCATTTGCAACATTCACACATTAAAAGTGTTTATGTGTTTTGTAGACACCAGACTTAGTTGACTGTATGATATAAAATGTGATGTCTTACGCAAACGTATAAAGAACCTATGGAATGTCTGAATAATGTATAATCAATTCAGCACTGCTAAGAGACGGCCACAAGAGTTAAAAATAATTAGAACTTAACCTAGAGAACACTCCTCACAGTAGACACGCATAAGATTAACCTTGAAAAATACTAAACAAAGGTCAGGACTTAAGTCTATTGATAAATTTACATTTAAAAGATTATAGATAGCAAAGTTATTACTGGCCATTCAATCTTTAAGACTGACAATGACTGGTTATTTGAAAAGCGGGGACACTGCCCACAAAAAGGCCGTACTATACTGTTGTCGTAATCTGCATATTAGTTACTCTTGTGTCATGTGACATTGAGAGAACTCTAAGGTGCGGCTTTCAAAATAATTGCAAACAACAATTACACCAAGAGAACTCGCAGACTGCGCGTGTAGTATATAAAGATGTGATTTTGAAGATTATTGAGACAAAAGTTGCTATCCGTACATGCACCAATATAATAAAAAAATGACAAAAAAATAATGAAAAATTGTAAATGATCCAAGAACTAGGATAAGTCATTTACCATTTTTCATTAATTTTTGTCATTTTTTATTATTTCGTTAACATAAAATTTATGTGAATATATACTTTGTCTCCTCTCTCTGATTCTTCGTCCTGTTTGTTTTTGTTTGATAAAGGCCCACGCGAAAACGTCAGAACTGTGTAATCGTAAAATAATAAAGCTGTTCCTACTTTTTTTCCTAATTTATACATTTTGGTACCACAGTTTTACTGCAGTGTTTTGTGTATAGTTGTATACCTATACACTAATTACTGTGTGTCATCATTTGAAATGCTTTTAAACTGGTTTACTGAATACAGAACTGATGGCTTCGACTAGTTTTACAGTGCACTAAAAAACTTTCTGCTACATTAGAAATAACACATGGCTTTTGAACAAAACGCTCGCGGAAGTGAAAGACAATTTTCGAAAACGAGAAAAAAATCTGTCTTTGTCAGATCCACACAGTCCAATCAAGTTGGAATGTCTTAACCAAGTATTAGACATAGCCCGGCCAGGCATTTTCTAGACGAACAATGCATAAAAATATTTCATAACAATTCTTCAGTTGAAGAACTATTACAATATTTTTTATAAGGGGCGGGGGTTTGGGGGAGGGAGGGATTGGGAGTGGTTCATATGCTACAAATATGGAAAATCTCACTATGACAGATGTCACACACGAATAATTAGTGTATAAAACTAAGTATATAACTATACAAGCAGCCACTAAAAAAGCTGTGGTAACAAAATTTATAAAATGGGAAAAAAGTACGAACCTTAATCATACAAAAATCATATAGGACGAAGAAAGAGAGAGAGAGAGAGAGAGAGAGAGAGGATAAAATATAAATTCACATGAATGCTATGTAAAAAGTAGAAACGGAAAAAATAGAATAAAATAAAATGAATGGAACACATAGGCGTGACTTGTAAGAGGCTGTGTTCAAAAGTGCGCATGGTGAGGTGTAGAGAATGTTTAAATGGAGACTTTTGGGTGTGATAGGTGGGGAAGGGGGAGGAATTGTGGAAACGGAAGGGGTGAAACGATAGTAATCTAGCCGGGAGAAGGTGGAATAGGTGATCATAGCTGAGGCAGAGGGGTTATGATTTGATGCTGTGAGGAGGTTCTGAACTATGTGTTACAAGTGAGAAAGAAGTGAAACTTAGTGCAGAGGGAATATGATTATGGAAGAGACGAATGTTATGTGTAGCTGAATTGCGAGTTCAAACCATGTGGTTTCAACGTCCTATGTACCTAACTGTACCGGTTCTCAGGTGCTAGATGGCTTCTGTCATCAGCGAAAAACAATCACCTTTCCCAAAACTATCCTCACTCTCCATGCGAGTCCCGTAATGTGATTTATGGTACTGTATGCTAAAGATGCATGATAACTTATATTGGTGAAACTGGTCTCCTATTAGTTGACCTCATGGAGAAACGTCTGTACTATATCACCCAGCATGCTTCGAAACCAGTCCACAATCATTTCAGTGGCCCCAACCACAGAGACAAATCTGATTTACTGGTAACACCCATCAAACAATGTCATGCTGTTGATAGAACCCGCATAGCGCTTGAGAACCGCTACATTCAGGAATATTGCACGTTAGAACCACATAGTTTGAACTCGTAATTCAGCTACACCTAACATTCGTCTCTTCCATTATCATATTCCTTTTTCTGCACTAAATTTCGCTCCTTTCTCACTTGTAACACATAGTTAAGAACCTCCTCACAGCATCAGATTACAACCCATCTACCCCAACTATAATCACCAATTCCAACTTCTCCAGGCTAGATTACTACCGTATCACCCCTTCCCGTTCCACGGTTCCCCACTTCCCCACTTATGACCCACCGATCACACATCACCACTCTTCATTTAAACATTCTCTACACTCCACCACGCACACTTCTGAACACAGCCTCTTACAAGTGACAGCTTCTTACAGGTCCCAGCTAAGTGCTCCATTCTTTTTATTTTATTTTATTTGTTTCCATTCCTAATAATAATTATATACAATAATAGTTATGCTTCAGCAGAGTAATAGGGGAAGATACGGGGGTGATTGATAAGTTCTCGGCATAAAGTACAGCGGATTATTTGTGATCAACTTTTTTTTTTGTTATTTCTCAACATAGTCCCCTTGCAAGTTTATGCACTTAGTCCAGCGATCCTAGAACATAACGGATCCCTTCTTTGTAAAAGTTAGCATCTTGTACCAGTAGAAAGTGGTCTAAAGCATGAATGACGTCATCATCTGAAACAAATCTGCGACCACTGAGCTCCTTTTTGAGTTTGATAAACAGGTAAGTCCGAAGGGGCCAAATCTTGGGAATAAGGAGGATGTTCAAGAAGCTGGAAGCTGCATTCATGAATGGCAGCCATTGCCACCGCCAACTTGTGAACTGGAGCATTGTCTTGATGAAAGATGACTCCTCTTGTCAATTTCCCTTTACGCTTTTCCTTCAATTTGACCCCCTGTTGCTTCACATGATTAGCGTAATAGGACCTTTTGAAGATAGTTTACCAATAGCACACCTTCTGAATCCCAAAAGATGGAAGCCATCACTTTGCTGCAGACAGAACCACCCTTGCTTTCTTTGGAAGTAGGGATCCATGACTTTGACTGTTCTTTGGTTTCTGGTTGAAAATGATGAACCCAAGTCTCATCCATAGTCACAAATTGCTACAGAAGCTTTGCAGGATTTACAGAAGAATGGCCAAGATTGTCTCTTGATATGTTGAGACGATGTCGTTTGTGATCAGCTCCAACAAGTTTCGGGACCCATCGAGCAGAGACCTTTGTCATTTAAGGATCATTGTTAATAATGGCATGAATACGTTCAGTGGAGATGCCCAACTCAGTAGCAATGTACCGCTCAGTTAGTCGTTGATCCTCCATTATCATGTCATGGATTCTTCCAGTGGTTTCATCGGTGGTAACCGTTCTTGGTCTTCCTGGACGAGGATCATCTTCCAGACTCTCCTTTCCATGTTTGAATTGAGCTGCCAATTTCTTCACTGTGCTGTAAGAAGGAGCACTCTCCTCATGGATCTCCTTCGATGATAAGCCCTTGATGCAGAGGTAGCGAATGACTGCTCGATGAGAAATTTTATCCATTTTCTCAATTTGTGCCACCCCTTACCAATTCAGTAGCCTGTAAAAAACAATTGGTTGCAGTTAATTTCTTGAAACTTGTTGTTTAATCTTACATTAACCTGATCTACAAGTGCGTCTAATATCAACGGTGCGTTTCAAGTATTTGACCTTATGCCGAGAACTTATCAATCACCCCTCGTAAATTATGATAAATATACAATATATATTCAGGAGGTGAGAAGCATGAACGAGAAGTAGGAATAATATTTGACGAGCAAACAACAAGGGCAGTTGTGGGATATTTGAACATCTCGGACCGAGTCCTACTACCCCAATGTAAAGGACGACAGGTAAACATAAATATTATACAAGAGTACGCGCCAACAAGCGATAATTCTGAAGAGGATCTACAGCTATTTTATAATGACATTAGAGACAGCCCTGAAACACACAAAGTCACATGAAGTTACTATAGTCATGGGAGATTTTAATGCCAAAGTTGATAAAGGAAGAACTTCAGACATTGTTAGTGATTACGGACTGGGGGAGAGGAATGACAGAGGTAGTAAATTAATTGAATGGGCAAAAATACATAGCATAATGTGTAGGAATCACCTTCTTTAAGCAACATCCCCAAAGACTGGGAACGTGGTGCAGCCCAGACAAAAAGACTTTTAACATTTAAGACTTTTTAAAGACTAAACATTAATCAACACATAATTCCGGAATGCATTGCTGACAACAAAAACCATGCCAGGACTGACTGCAATGGTGCCTATGACCCACTCTGGGGAAAAATTAGAATAAAGCTAAAGAAAGCATGCAGAAAAGTGAGAAACATCAAACTTAATTTAAAACTCCTTAAAAATGACTAAGAACTGCGAGAACAATACAGAGTTATTATAACAAACAGATACAATGCAATAGCAAAGATAAATAGTATAGATGAGTAATTGGCAATGTTAAGAGACTCCATCCACCAAACTGTTAATGAGATAATATCACTGAAAAAAGAAGCCCCCAAGAATAAATGAATGGTAGATGACATCTTGGGACTGATGAACAAAAGAAGGAGAAGTAAAAATAACGAAGAAAAATAGCATGATAAATAAAGAAATAAGACGCAAATGCATAGAACCAATGGAAGTGTGGTTAAAAGAACAGTCCAGACAAATAGAGATAATAAAGACAGTAAAAATATGCACAAACGAATTAATGTTCTCACTGGCAGGAAGACAAAATATACCACAGGATACCTGAAATCAAAAGAAGGTAAAATGTTAATGAGAAAAGAAGACATTGTGGACAGGTGGACAGAATACATAGGTGAGCTATATGGAGGAGAAAGACCAGAATCAACACCAGATGCTGAAAACTGTGATGGCCACCAATACTTGAAGGAAAAGCGACTGGGTCTGATAATATAACATTAGAAGAAATAGAGGCTCTAGAGAAGACGGGAATAAAAATAATAACGAAGTTACTGAATGACATTTACAATAGTGGTTATACGCCGAGTGACCTGCCAAAAAAACCAAGTGCAAAGGAATGTGAGGATCACAGGACAAGGAAACAGATAAAAATGGAAATAGCAGATGATGAACAGTTCGGATTTGTTGAAGGAAAGGGAACACACAATGCCATTTATGCTTTACAAACACTAACAGAAAGAGCTTTAGAAGTACAGAAAGATCTCTACTTATGCTTCATTGATTACACCAAGGCATTCGACAAGGTGAAACATGACGAAATTATTAAAATGCTCGAAGACATAAACATAGACAGCAAAGACCTGAGGATTGTAAAACATCCATACTGGTAGCTGGTAGCAGCGATTCGAGTTGAAAATAAAACTGGAAAATATGAACCAATAAAACAAGGGGTGCGACAAAGGGTGTACTATCTCCAGACCTTATTTTCTCTGTGCAGTGAGAATATTCTAAGATCGATCATTACAGAACCAGGTATAAAAATTGGAGGATACAATATTAACAACCTTCGGTATGCTGATGACATAGTACTGATAAGCTGAGATGCAAAATCTCTTGGATCGCTAAAGAAAGAGAACAGAAAGGCCTTACTTTGAACATAAAAAAAAAGAGAGACCTTGCTTTATATCTAAAAAATAGAATCCACCAAAATGCAGCATTTCTCCATATCTCAACTGATCTAAGATTTTCTCAAGTCTGTTTCCCTGATATACTCTAAGAAACAGTTCAACACCAAGGCCTTCCGCTAAGACAACAACAGTACGAGAAAAACTATCTTCATGGCAGTCCGAGCAAGACCACAGTCTGCCCTAGCAAGGAAAGGTGCTGGTCGGAGTTACCCAGCCAAAAGGTGCATCGCAAAAATCAGGGTAACACGCATTATCGCTAATGAAATGTCTCTATCTGCAGTATTCAAACATGATGCTCACCCTGTGAAGACTAACCAGGCAGGTGCAGTGCCGGGCCCCCTGCCTCGAAAGGGTCCACCCAATGCTACTGGAGGTCCTCTCAGTTCGTCTTGTGGAGTCAGGAGACATGAGAGTAGAGCTACTGGCCAAAAATACATCGGAAGAAAACAGCCAAAAAGCAAGAACTTAAAATAATGCAGTGGAATGCTGAGGGTGTCAGCAGTGTTAGAGATGGCTATAGCAAAAAGGTGGAACTAGACAACATACTTTTTGCAGAGTAGGTAGGTATATGCTGCATACAGGAGACACACCTAACCAAAGATGCCGCCTTTAAAATCAGAGGCTACTAGTGTTTTAGATCAGACCGACAGGACAGAAGAAAAGGAGGAGTACTCACACTTGTTAAGAATAACATCAGTGCATGTCAGGTGGGAGTGTTCATGGAAGGAGCCGAATGTCAGATGATCCATCTAAAAAGTTGTAATACAGATTTCCACCTCCTTAACTATTACTGTCCTAATGACCGCCCACTTGCTTTAGAAACAATCCCACACAAAGAGAGACTGATGGTCTGTGATGATTTTAACAGCCATTCCCAGAGCTGGGGCTATGACCACATAGACAAGAGAGGAGAGGAAGTTGAGAGCTGGCAGGATGATAATGGACTTCTCCTGATCAACCAGCCAATGGATCCCCCAACATTTTACTCAAGGTCTTGGCGTACAACCTCAACACCAGATCTGGCATTCCACTCTCCAGATCTGAAGTGGAACATTACACGTGAAGTTGGAAAACAACTTGGAGGTAGCGACCATCGACCAGTCTTCCTGACAATAGAAAATGAACTCCTTAACACCAGTAGCCCTCTCCTCAGATGGAACTATAAAAAAGCAAATTGGACAATGTACAGACATCGTACAGGTATCCTGGTGTGACAGCTGTCAATAGAAGGTAAGGAATTCAATGCTTGTGAAGGAATTCAATGCTTGTATCCTTCAGGCCACCCGTGAAACCATTCCCAGAGGGGCTCGCAGGGACTATAAACCATACTGGTCTAGTGAGCTGGGAAAACTACATGATGATGTGGAAGCAGCTCGAAAGCAAGCAGAAAATAGACAATGCCAAGAACACCACAATAATTACCAACATTCTAAGGCCAAATTTCAGAGAGCCAAGCTGCAAGCCAGACGGGAAAGTTGGAGAGAGAAAACAGAGTCCCTAAACTTTGAAAAGGATGGAAGGAAACTGTGGAAACTAATCAAACAGTTAAATGATGAGAGTACTGGAAGAAGTACAAAGATTACACTAATAGAGGATGGGAAAACTCTTACAGGTAAGCAGGTAGCAGATCATTTTGCTCGCATGTTTGCACAGGACTGCAACATTGATATCCATCCAGAGAAAGAGCGTGCAGTGCTCACTGACCCACAGAAAGAAGAGGAACAAGTCAGAAAACTGGAGGTCATGGATGCACCAATCACATGCAGCGAGTTAGACCTAGCAGTCAGTAAACTGAAACCAAGGAAATCACCAGGACCAGATGGAGTGTCCAATGAAATGATCAAGAACCTGGGAATGGCAGCAATGGGAAAGCTGTTGGATATTTTCAATATGTGCTGGAGCACAGGTAAGTTACCTCAAATCTGGAAGGAAGCAAGCATGGTACCACTGCTAAAGCCAGGGAAAAACAGTGATACTGCCTCCAGCTACAGGCCAATCAGTCTCATTAACTGCCTAAGCAAAACGATGGAACGTATCATTGACCTGAGGCTAAAATGGTACCTAGGAAGTGAAAATCTTCTCGTTCCACAACAAGCAGGATTTAGGCAGTACTACAGTACGGAAGATCAAGTGACCAATCTCTCTCAAGAGATTGAGGATGCATTCCAAGAGAAAAACCTTGTACTAGCAGCGTGGATAGACCTAAAGAAAGCCTTTGATAAAGTGTGGAAAAAAGGTCTGCTGTGGAAACTAAGAAACTACAATGTGAATGGAAGACTATACAACTGGATAAAGTCCTATTTACACAATAGAAGAGCTAGAGTAGTAATGGATGGACACAAAAGCCAGAAAGTACTTCTGCGACACGGTGTACCACAAGGAGGAGTCCTTTCGCCTACACTATTCCTTGTATTCATTAATGACCTGGTCAAGGAACTTCCCTATGGAATCAAAGCGGCACTGTATGCTGATGATCTTGTCATGTGGTGTACAGATGAATATGCGACAATTGCTACACAGAGACTCCAAAGAGCAGAAGACTTCTTGACATCATGGACAAATAAATGGTGTGTAAGTATCAACACAGAGAAATCAAGTACCACTCTGTTCACTCTCTCATCTAAACAGAAAGCAGGTAAGATCTTTGTAAATGAAATATCCTTTTAGGAGTGACTCTTGACTCAAAACTGACTTGGAAGCAACACATCAACAGTGCAGAAGCAAAAGCCAGAAGAAAACTAACCATATTAAGAAAATTAAGTGGAACCACATGGGGAGCTAGTGAAAGAATCCTCAAGAATGTATATCAGTAAAGTATTCTACCACATTTAGAATATGGCTCAACATCTTGGTGCATAGCATCAAACACTATGCTGCATAATCTAGACAAGGTTCAAAATCAGTCACTACGGATTATCACAGGTGCCATGAGGTCCACACCAATAGTAGAAATGCAGAAAATAGTTGGTGTTCAACCGCTAAAGGAACGTAGAGACACAAAGGTCATGACCATGGGAGAGAAATTCCTTAGCTCTGTAAGCCATCCCCTGAAGGAGAGATTCAATAACTTGGCATTAAGACGGCTTAAAAGAAGCAGCTTCATTCACCAGGCCAAGCGTATGCGTAAGCTGATACCTGACCTTCCAACTGTAGTCGCTCCATTATCATCTGTACCAGAGCATACACCATGGAAAGAAGCAGACTATACACAAATAACTATTCAGACTGAAGTGAAAGGTGTGCAGAATGGTGAGATGCAAAGCAGCCTTGTAAGATCAACAGCCACACTTAGTGTGCTGGATGACAAATATCCATGTGACACCTGGATGCGTGTGTATACAGATGGATCTGCACACAATTCCATAAAGAATGGAGGGGCAGGAGCACATATTGAATATCCAAACAACACCACTGACAAGACTTCCATACCCACTGGAAAATACTGCAACATCTGTGATGCAGAAGTTAGGGGAATTATTGCTGCAGTTGAAAAACTATCAGACTCCAGAACTGATACATGTCCTGTAGTAATTCTCACAGATGCAAGATCAGTACTGGAAGCTCTTCAATGCAACAAACTACCAGACCTTAAAGATGCCTTGTCAAAAATTGGCTTACAACATGGAGTCACTTTGCAATGGATTCCCTCCCACTGTGGGATACCAGGCAATGAGAAAGCTGACCATCTGGCCAAAGAAAGCACTGAAATGGAGCAACCAGACATACCAATCACCTATAATCAGAAGAAAAGCATGATAAAAACCTACAGGAAGCCACAAACACCACCACATGATGACTATCACATGCTAAACAGAAAGGAACAAGTCACCATCTTCCGTCTCCGAACAGGACACAGCCGACTCCGAAGTCATATGTATACAAAGTTTAAGGTTGGTACTACTAATCTATGTACATGTGCCCAGGTGCCCCAAACTGTGGAACATATCCTCCAGAACTGCACCAACTATGAAACACTGAGAAATAATTACTGGCCCAGTGAAACCACTAAAGAAGATAAGCTCTACGGTTCCATACATGAATTACAAAAAACAGTGAAATTTATCCAAGAGACAGGACTGCAGGTATAGACAGACAATGCGAACGAAGAAGAAGATCACTGAAATTCTCATAAGTGGAAAAACCTAACTAGCAAGTTGCATTCTACTAAGTGTCCTAAAAATGACACTGATAATTACGTTCTACATCTAGAAAAATCCACTGAAATTTACCACCAATACGAGAACTACATTCTACTGTTCTGTGACTGAAACATGAATTGCTAGAACTGAAACATCATCTTAACTCAAACTTAACCCGAAATTTGGTTTTATAGGGCTAACATTTTTTTTTAATAAATATTTTCCAAGTTTCAAACTTGTGAAGTCCAAACTCACATGAAAAACGAATTGTTTATGACCTTCAGTTAAGATAAAATCACAAACTCCGTGTTTACAGCTCTCAGTCATCGCACTATATCGCTCTAAAATTTGACACTTGAGGAGCACGTGGAAAAGATTACTAACAAGGGAAGCTACTCTTACTCTACTCTGTTTAAATCGAGTGCAGAAATATCTGTAAGAAGCAATGTCCTTCACCATCTTGCCGTGCGAGATGTTGTTCCATGGCGATGTCAAGTCGCCTGGGCACCATTTCATATAATTGTAAAACTCCCTCAGTCTTTTCACATACTCCCATTCTGGCAACATCCACAAACAAGTGTACTTTCATCAATAAATGTGATTCTCTTGTAGTGCCCAGAGTTAGGGTGGTTGTTGATTTATGTTTGTAACGCAACTGTAAGGTGACAAGTTCAGTTGATTTTTCTATACAATTCACTGTTATGTTTGAACTCTACCTTAATTGTTCGTGGGTTATGTAATGTTACACAGAGTATATCAATGTAAGAGAACAGGCTGCTAGATCAATCACAGAGACCAAAGTCTTCACCCAGTCAACAATTACAGGAGATGCCTAGAAAGTTACCTTGTACATATATGCACATATGTATGCACAAGCAGAAAACATACTTCTTTAGTGATACCTAGACACGTCTTTAAAGTCATGTTTCAGAATTGGACACTTTTCTTATTTTTTTTTTCCTACAGATTTGACTCTGAGTGCTGACAATGTAAAAACCTTGTCGTTTCATTATTAGTGGTCGGATTTACTTCATATTTGAATATATATATAACAGGAATTAATAATGATCGAGCTTACGGTCCCATATGAAACTAGATTAGAGGAACAGCATTTATTCAAATTTGAGAAGTACAATGACCTGGTTAAGCAACTGAGGCAGGGGGCAGGAATCAGGGCAAAAGTGATAGCTGTAGAAGTGGGAGCAAGAGGATTCGTAGCAACATCAGCATATGACCTATGTAAGCAACTGGGCATAAAGGGACAAGCAAGAGCAAGGGCATTGAGAAGCCTTTCAGAAACAGCAGAAAAGGCCTCATGCTGGCTGTGGAGTATGCGAAACAAGCATTGGTAAGATAAGTAATTTCATTTGCCACAACCAATACCAGTCCTCCGCAGCTAAATCGCTAAAGACGCACTTCAAAAAAAAAGTGCAGTGGCAGCTGGAAGATCATGGGTTCAATCCCGGGACCGGAAAAAAAAGCAACAACTCACAAGACCTCTGGGAGTCATGACCCAGAGGGGCCCACCCCCCCTTAGAGTGTCAGGAGTATAAAAGGCCGAAACACTTGTCTGAGGGGGAAGGGGGTACTTCCTCTGATGATCTGAAGGAGTTGTGTTGTTGTTCCGCTCTCTACGGTAGAGAGTTTCCTGCATATGCATTATGTGCAAAATATTTTTTTTCATAAATAATCATTTTGTTCTCCTACATTGCACTACTTTTTTCCCCTTCTGTGCGAAAGTGTACTGTCAATATTTGTGCTACAATTTTATTCTGTACTTTATTCATATCTCATGACCCTACAGTCACAGAGCTTCAAAAATGTCATTGAAACCTTGAAAATATCCAACTACATCCAATTTCAAACAAAATGATTTATAATAAAGATGTATCCGCACTTTTTATAGAAAACAAGCTGAATTCTTTCTCTGATCTAAATGTTTACAAAGAAAAGCAGAATATTTTTGCCAAACACAGTAAGAAATAACATCTTGCTGACAGAAATGCAGATGAAGCCACTGTCAGCAATTACTGAAGAAAGACGCTTGCGATGGTTGGGGCATGTGCTCCGAAGAATTACTACCAAAAATAGCACTAAGATGGACACCACAGGGGAACAGAAGTAAGGACAAAAATAGCACTAAGATGGACACCACAGGGGAACAGAAGTACAGACAAAAATAGCACTAAGATGGACACCACGGGGGAACAGAAGTAAGGATAGATTAAAGAAAACATAGAGAAGAACAGAGAGGATGTTGAGCAATAGAGGACTCACCTAGACAGGAGCGAGAAAAAAGGCAAAGGACAGGCGTTTGTGGAAAACCATTACGGAAGCCCCATGTGTCTTGGGCACTTAAGGTTCAAAGAAAGAAAGAAAGAGAGAGAGAGATCGATCAACACTTTGTATAAGAAATTCAGGCCCTGTAACAAGTTCATGTCCATTACGGTAGTAAAAATGCTGAAAAACCTGTTCTTTAAGGGCTAATTGGGCGTGCCAGGTACTTAAAAAATTAAAGATCCTTCATCGTCCTAATGGCAACATAAGGATATAAGCCATCATCATCATCATCAACATTATCATCATCATCAGGTGACGTGCCGACTGCAGTTGGCTATTATGCTTCTCCAGAGTACACGATCCTTCATGTAAGTCATTAGTTCAATTGGTGATCTCCTATCACACCATATGTCAGACTGTCCAGTATCATTTCTCTTGGTCTTACCCTTGCTCTTGGACCCTCTATTTTTCCTGTTGTTATAATATTGTCATAAATGCTTTTGAATGTATGTGCTACAAAAGAGTTCTCCAAATATCGTGGACACAAAAAAGAACAAATATATCTATACTACAAGAGCTTAATATTGAAGAAGGCTGGCTAGTAAAGAGGATTAAAGAGAGAAAACTGAAATATTTTGGACACATTAAACGTCATGATAATTTAGAGAAGACCGTATTGGAAGGATACATGATGGGAAAAAGAAAAAGAGGAAGACCAAGACGAAGATGGTTGCAAGACATCGTTGACGATCTGGAAATGGATGCAACAGCAGCAGGCCATCTTGCTCACAACCGAGAGGCCTACAGGAGTGCTGTTTGGGAGGCAAAGTTCCGCAAGGGACATGCAAATGAATGAATGAATGAATAATAATGACAATGCCCCTTCTTCTCATTGCATGTCTTATGAAAGTACATTGTCTCTCTCTTACTTTTTTACAAGATTTTTCCAACTCTTTTCAAACATTCTCCATTAGTTATTTTTGCTGTCCAGGGAATTCGCAACATTCTTCTAATAAACCACATTTCTGCTGCTTCCAATGACTTTTGTGCAGACCTGTCTATTGTCCATGATTCACTTCGATATAACAAGATAGGTTTAATATAGCAATTTTAGGACTCGTTTTCTAATATTTATTGATAAGGATGTGTTGGATAATATGTTTCTCATTCTCCGTAATACAGTCTCTGCTTGGCCTATTCTGTTCTTAATTTCTGTTCTGCATATACCATCTGAAGTTATTACTGTCACAAGGTATTTGAATTTCTGCACCTGTTTTAGAATAGTTCCGTTTAATTTTATACTGCATTTTGATGGATTCTGTTTCTTAGATATAACCATAGTCTCTGTCTTTTTTATGTTAAAAGTAAGGCCTTTCTGTTCACTTTCTTTGGCGACTTTATCCAAGTGATTTTGTAGGTCTTGTTAAAATAAAGATTTAAATAGTGGACGCTAAAGCAAGCAACACAAAAGAATTGCTTCTTTTGAGATTAGATGTTAAAGAAGAGCCCACAGAACATCCTAGAGAGACAAGAGCAGAAGCAAAAATATCTTATAACAAGTTGATGTGGATGAAAACTGTCTCTTCATCTCCATCACGATAAGAAAGTTATCCATTTTTTTTAATATTAGAGGATGTGATGACATAACGACAGCAAAAAACAGAATGCAAGGTCCCTCAAAACAAGAACAGTCATTGTAATGGGTCAGGACATCATCGATTTTTAAAACATGATTCGTTATCGAGAAAATGAGATGTAATCAACCGTACATAAAGACAGCAACGTTCTACAATGACATGTCACTAAAGAATGTAACTTTATTTTTCAGGAATTCAATTTATGTGTCAGTCAAAACCAGAAATGTGAATACAAACAATTAGTGACTTAAACATTCGCCCTGTCCACATATATAACTTGAAAAATCGTTGGAGTTAATCTTCAGATGTTGTTTGTGTCCATATACAACTAGGAGAAATCGTGTATGTAGTAGACTGAGATGTCTTGTAACATTATTGTCACGGGGAAAGGAATATTGAAGGTGGTCACTGACTAATGGAGTTGCAGTATATCGAAAGCTCCCTGGTGTATTTTTTATCTTAGATCAAACCCTGACATGCTTTGGCTGGAGTGGCTACCTGACATTACGTCCGGTTATAATATAGCATTGTGATAGTATATTGTTAGATCAGTCTAGCTGCAAGTAATAATATTTAAAAGTAAGGGTTCTTCGTTCAGTCACTTGTAATACTTATTTTTTTTTTGGTCCATGTGAAAATTTAAAGGTAGTCAGCTCAGGTAACCTTGACGGGTAGTGTAAATTTGCACGGGATAGGTGAGCTTAGGTTAGGGAAAAGTTAAAGTGTCAACTAAATTTAGTATCAAAGATTTTAGTTTTTATGAAATTGCTTGTTCTGGAAACTAAAGTTTATAAAAACATGTGAATTCACGTGTATATAGTTTTTCATGATGGTATATTCGAGAAACTTAGGAAGATTTTGTAGGGAATATTTCAGACTCAGAGAGAGTCAGGGTGATATTATAGGGTGAGATTAGGATTAGGATGAAAGTGGTTATGTTTAGAAGTATCAGGGTAACAGTGCAAATATAGATCGTAAGTAGTTTCAGTTGTGTTCAGAGAGGTTGTACCTCTGTTAGTTGAAATGTAGTTTTTGATGATTGTCCTTTTTATGACAAAAAGGTTGTAAAGTGATTTATGTAGTTTTATAGTTATTTTCCTTTTTAGGACAAAAATGTGATTCTGTGTTGGAAGACTGTGTATGTAAGGTATGTTGTTTTTTTATATTGTATGCTAATGAGGGTCTCATGGCGATGCTAATCGCCTGGACCGTTTTTTATATCCCCATTGTAATTGTTTCCATAAGTTACACACTACATCCATTTACAACAAGCATTTAACAAATAGGAATTCATCATTAAACTTTTGTGATTTCTGTACCTTTTGAATCCTGTGATAATTGGATTCATGTTGAGCGTCAGCTGTGGTTGTGAGTGAATTAATTAGTCCGTGTACGAAAATGTAGTGGTTGTCGTCCTGGGTTTATACACGGTGTATAACAATGTGACGTCTGTTGTGTTACTTGTATAGCAGTAAAGTAAATCTGCTCTGTAAATAGTGACGTTGTGATAGTGAATGAAGAGTTCACTACTTTAAGACAGTTAGCCACATACACACACATACTACCACAGTACAGAACAATGTGTGGGCAAACCACGTGTTTTATATGTTTAGTGTGCAGTAAATACACCAGCACGATCATAAATACTACTTTAGCATGACTTATAGCCATAATCTTGTTAATCAGTCAGGACGGCCCACCATTCGAACCCATTGTAAATTGACGTGTTAGTTTACTACTATAAGGCAATGTGGAAAGAATGTAACACGAAGTTAAACTTTAAACAACAGAACATCTTTCAGCCAGATTACTTTCTCTTAGAGTTAGTTCATTGTGGCATCTGTTTTCATCGGAATAATCATATAAACGTAAAGAACTACCTTCTATGTTGCATATTAAACAATATCGTCGGGCTTCTAATGCAGAGAGAGAGATAAATAAACATGATGATTATCAGCTTGAGCTTTATAAACATTTCCAGTTCTTCATGAGCGAGTGAAAGGCGAATGAAGTGAGTGACGAATTTATGTATACAATGTCCGATCATTGTAACAGAATAGCAATTCTGTTCAGAGACTATTTGTGTATTGCTAATAGTTGTGTTCGCGTAGACCACAACTCATGTACGTGTGCAAAGCACGTCGTTAGAAAAGTCCGTGTGCAAAGCCCGTCGTTAAGGAGAGTCTTGGTTTGAACGTGGAACTGTGTGGACGTGTTTTTGTTGAGCTGTGTGATTGTCTCTAGAAATGTGGTAGAGAGAGCCTTGTCGTTAGAGTTAGTTTCTTTTTTTTTATTTTCCCTGTGTGAGTTGAGGTTTTTAGAAAGATTGTAAGTATGATTCTTTGTGTATAGATCATTGTAATGTTTTCTTGCCCATGTGGCGTAGAGTCTTCTCTCGCCGGGCACTGCTAAATGTAATTCTTGTTTAGCCTGATGGCTACGTATACATCTTCACGACTGTCACCCTCATTTCTTGTCCATTAATAAATGTGTGTAGTCTGATGATGGGTTTTGTTGGAGTCCTTATTGTTGATCGGTTTGTTGCTTGAAAGACGGTCAAGTTACGTTGAGTTGTTGTATTTGTATTATTCTGTGGAGTTGGAAACCTGGGTGTCTTGTTGTGTTTTCTTGATGTATAATACAGAAAACTAGGTGATTGTTAACACCAGCAACAAGAAGAAGAGATTTCTAAGATAAACTGTACTCCACATGTAATCAATCAATACCCATTTTTTTGTAAGGAGAAATCCTGCTTTAAGTTCCAGTGTGTTTGTTTACACCTTGAACACTTACGTCCAGTGTGTTTGTTTACACCTTGAACACTTCCTGCACGTTTTTTCTAGCCCACAGTTGTGTGTTGATAATATGTTTCGTCAGTGGTTTTCAAGTTTTGGTTAGGGAATTGTATTTTTGTTAATGTCAGAGACAGTTATCGTAGCGGCGATGATGTCCAGCCTACCTAAAAGTTTGTGTCACATCTAGTCCTGGGTCCTAGGCAGTGCAGCTACTGACGCTTACCTGTGCCTGCAATCAAGTCCAGTGAGACTGAACCTGAACTACAATCCGGTGCGGAACCAGAGCGGTTTGTTCCAAGCGACATTTACTTCTCAACCAGTTCCACCCAGACAGGGGAGGTAACATGTTGTCAAAATTACCTGTTTTCCACAATTTCGGCAGATAGACAGGAGTGGACACTGATACATGGACAGTTTGGATTGTGCTCTTTATGTGTGGTGTAGGATTTAAGACATTGTAGATTCACTTATATTCTTCTCCAGTGTTATTAGCGGGACTTTCTTGAACACTTAATTAGTGGTGATATTTGGAACAGTGCATAGACCTCTTGTTGCTTTTCATTTAACTTAGGACTTCATTGTAGTTAGTTAGTCAGTGCGTGGTATGGTATTTAATTGAATTTCTTTTCTATGTTTATTAGTTGGATGGCATTCGTACATGACATGAATAATTGATATGCCATTGTTTTGGAACTTGTTGACATTGATGTATATGGTGGCATTGTATTGATTCCAGTGGTATATTCTAACAATCAGTGGGGTGCACTACGGATAGACGCACGATGGCCTCAGCTCCATCCACGCCCAATTTGCTGGGTTTATTGCAAGATACCTTGTCCCAAGTCAGCAATGACTTGAGGTTTTCCCACGTCATGTCCGCTGTCGCAAAGTTCGACGGGGATCCAGCCAAATTGAAACCATGGCTGGATGAGATTAATAAGATTATGGACATGCGGAATGCTGATGTGCCCAGTAAGAAGAACTTGGTGTATTTACGCACCACAGGTTCCCTGGCAGAGTTCGTTAAACAGCGTCTCCAGATTCAATGGACATGAGAGGAGTTCGTATCTGTTTTATTAACACGATATGGGGTGCTGCAGACTCCTCAGGAGGCCTGGCATACGCTAGCCTCCACTCGACAGTCTCCTGGAGAGCCCATTCAAGCGCTGGCTGATCGCATCAGTGAGGCAGCTAGAGTTGCTTACTCTGAGCCGGAATGGCTCCGCCGGCGCAGAGGCAAATGGTGCAGTCGTTTGTAGATGCACTACTTTCTAGAGCATTGAAATCAAAATTATTAAGAGATAAACCTGTTCTATTTTCACAGGCGGTGGACTTGGCCTTACACGAGAATGACCTAATGAAGTCGGTGAACCTTAGTTGTAGTTCCCGACAAGCTTTCATTACAGGTTCTCGACCGTCCGGTGAGGTGACGACACACAGAGAGTCTCCTTGTGTGGATTCGCAGAGAGTACAGTTAGTCTCTCATCAGGAGAACTCTCGACGGACGTCTTCACACTTCGAAGCGGGTAGGACAGACCACCAGAGGTCGAATACCAGGAAGGCTAGACCTGCGAGTACACTACCACAAGAAACTAGATCTTGTTATAACTGTGGAAAGAAAGGTCACATAGCCAGATTCTGTAGGCAGAGTGTGAGAAAAGATCGTTCACATTTGAAACTGACAAGTCGGCGCATGAATAGCTCCCATGTGTCCGACCGTATCTTCACACCATCTAGATCTGCCAAACACTCATTTTCGCATGCGACACCACTACGCTCGGTGGCTGCGAATCCCCCGACTCTGTCCTTGTTTCTATTGATACTTTTCGAATTAGAGCATTGTTAGACACAGGAGCTAGTGTCTGTCTTATCAAGGATTCTGTATACAGATCCTTACGTTCTGCTCCTAAGCTCTTGCCCGCTACAATTACTCTGCAGACGGTTACTGCAGCTTCCATGAGAGTAATTGGCAGAGTTTACTTACCTATCTCTATTGCTGGTGTCACTGTTTCTCATTGCTTTTATGTGGTTCGCAACATGAACCATTCCGCCATTCTGGGGCGTGATTTTTTGTCTCGTTCTGGTGCTGTCATCGATTACAATTCTAATACCCTTAACATACATAACAAGAAGATTCCTTTAGAGTTAGATGCACACATTGCTTCTATTCTTCATGTCCAGCGTTCTTCTCTTCTTTCTCCACGTTCCGTCAATCTTATTCCTCTTAAACTGAAAACCCAACCATATTTTCCATCTGGCAATTCTTATATGGTTCAGGGTCTTGAGACACCATTCTTACTGTCCCAGCCGGAGATAGAGTTGGTGGACTCAGTATGTGAGCTCCACACTAATCGCTCTCCCGTGTTGACTGTAATTAATCATTCTAGTAAACACATCGAGCTCCGACGTGGATGTGTTTTAGGAAAATTGACACCATTCACGGAGTCAGTTGACTCTATCCAGCAAGCTTCTGGTACTGAGGAGACAACACCTGACAGTCGTTCTGAGACTATCGTTCGACAGGTTCAGTGCCCTGATGTGCACAGGGACATAATATCCCGGTTGTTGACACAGAACAAGGATGTCTTTGCCGTGACTGATTCCGAGATTTCGCATACCTCGACAGTGCAGATGGAGATTGATACAGACGATCATCCGCCAATCTCCAGGAAACCCTATCGCACTCCGTTGGCGAGTAGAGAGGTGATAGAGAAGGCCGTCGAGAATATGTTGCGTGACGGAATAATTTCTCGCACGATCTCAGAGTGGTCATCACCAGTTGTCTTGGTGACTAAGAAGGATGGTACCCATCGTTTCTGCTGCGACTACCGTGCACTCAATGCGGTGACACGTTCATTGTCATATCCATTGCCACGCATTGAGGACATCCTGAGCACGATAGGCAAAGCCAAATTTTTCAGCACTTTGGATGCTCGTTGCGGCTTTTGGTGTATTCCCTTGTCCAAGGACGCTCAGGAGAAGTCAGCTTTTAGCTGTCATCTAGATTCTTTCTGTTTTAATTACATGAGCTTTGGTTTAAAAGGGGCACCATCTACCTTTGTCGCACTCATGGACACAGTATTACAGGGCTTAGGCAAGTTTGCACAAGCCTATATTGACGATATACTGGTGTTCACTGATGGAACGATCGAAGACCATGTTCGCGATCTTCAGGCGGTATTCGACCGATTGCACGAGCACCAGGTCAAGCTCAAACCATCCAAATGTCACTTTGCGGCCTCTGAGACAAAGTATCTCGGGTATGTCATCAGCCAGTCAGGCATATCTCCTGATCCTGAGAAGGTCAGAGCCATTGCCGACATGCCGTCTCCTTTGAATGTGAAGGAGGTGCGCTCTTTTTTGGGGACGTGCAGTTACTATCGACGTTTCATTCCCCACTTTTCGGAGATTGTGGCTCCTATAGCTGACCTCACCAAAAATTGTCATAGATTCAAATGGTCTCCAGTCTGTCAAATGGCGTTCGAGGCTTTGAAGGATCGCCTTGCGAAGGTACCGCTTCTCTCGCATCCTGACTTGCATAAGCCACTTACATTGTATACAGATGCTTCCAATGTTGCGGTTGGAGCCTGTTTGGTGCAGACAGCCTCCTCTTCTGATGGACTCTCAGTTGAAGAGCCCTTATATTTTCTTTCGCAGAAGCTGTCGCGCTCGCAGACTAAGTGGTCTACTTTCGAGAGAGAAGCGTATGCTGTCCATTACGCCACGCAGAAGTTGAGATATTTTCTGGCGAATAGACACTTCGCTGTGAAGACTGACCATAGACCCTTGGTGGACACATTTATAAGCAAACAGGAGATTCAGAATGCCAGGGTACAGCGATGGATGTTAAATCTCTGCGGCTTGGATATGGAGTTCCAATACATCAAAGGTTGTCGAAATTTTTCGGCTGACCTACTTTCCCGGATAAATAATCCAGAACCTCTGGTAGTTACAGAAGATGAGGAGCTCTGTGAAAATGCCAAAGAGATCGCGGTGATAAATGCAAATCGCTATCCGTTGGATTACTACAGAGGGTTTATTCCCTCCGATACGGAATCTGAGGAACCCCTCCTTGACATAGATCGCTTTGATCTGGTGACTGAGCAGAGACGAGATCCTGAAATCGCCAAAATCAAAGCGTCTCTTGAAGCAGCGGGACCCAGCGCCCCGAAGTCTAAGCACTTCATGTTACATCAGGACAGAGTGTTTTTTCTTTCTAAGCCTGATGAACCGGAGGCACGATTGAGATTGTACGTTCCTAGCCATCTCCGATCTCATATGTTGTTACAATTCCATGAAGAAAATGGACATATGGGTCAAGACAAGGTGTATTCTGCGTTGGCTTCTCGTTATTATTGGCCCAACATGTTTCAGGACCAACATGTAGAGTCTTGTGGCCGTTGTCGAGAACGCAATATTCTGCACAAGAATGCACCGCTGCAAGAGACAGACGTGCTTTCCGTTTCAGAAGATCTCGCTGGATTTCTCAGGTCCCTATCCGCTGACCTTGGCTGCAAATAAATACATCCTTCATGTCGTTGATTTTCTAACCCTATGGCCCGAATGTTTCCCAGTACCAGACAGGACAGCCTACACGTTGGCTGAGGTATTGTTGCAGCGGATAATCCCGCGTCACTCCACGCCATCTGTAGTGGTAACGGACAATGGGGCTGAGTTTGTGAATCATTCTTTGAGCCAACTGTTCAAACAGCTCCATGTTCAACACGTTACTACGGCGTTGTATCACCCACAGAGCAACGCCAGGAATGAAAGGATGCATCGCACCCTCCTTGACATTTTGTCAAAGCATGTGCACGAGATTCCACAGATGTGGGATGTGTTCTTACCAATGGCAGTGGGGGCCATCCGTATGAACGTCAATGAAAGTACTGGGGTGTCTCCCTTCTTCTTTTTATACGGCCGGCACCCTTGGTTACCCCTGGATAATTTGTTGTGCCCCCATGTTAAGTACTATGGGGAGGACCCTACGGAGATCAGGTTGATGCAACAGCACCGTACGTTCCTTCAAGTATTTCGCCAGTTAAATAAGTCTCGCTCCAGACAGAAAGCGAGCTATAATGAACGTGCGGAGATGCCAAACATTTCAGTGGGAGACAGTGTAGCGTATAGAATCCCTGCACGCCATTCTAAGTTAGATGCGCGGTGGGCCCCTTTTTATACGGTGGTGAAGCTTTTGTCTCCGGTTACCTTTCTGATCAAGAACCATGCAAATGATATACACAAGGTGGAGGTTCAGTGGAGGGAGCCTCCTTCGAATAAATTGTATAGTTTACGTTCGGCGCGATTCGTTCTTCCACCTTTGGAGGAAAGAACTGATTCCAGCGGTAGCGATGCCGACAACGTTGAATCTGATGTCGGTCATGGTGAAACACACACAGGAGGGATTGGCGATCCCCTCTCACACCTTTTGAGGGATGTTCGAAATCAACGGGATGGATCCTCTTCAGAGGCCCCTGTTCCCCTTCAGGAGCTCTATAAAAGGGCGACGGCTCGATTGGGGGCGCAGAGTACTCCCCTTTCGGGTATGGATGGGCCCACATCCATGGTGGCCCCTACAGGAATTAACTCTTCTTCGAGTTCGGAAAGTGTTCCGTTGGCTAGGTATAAAGACAAGCACAATAGACACTAGTTGGGTAGTGTTCTTCTTCAAACAGGAGTTCATCCTTTGCTTCTATCCTATTTCTATGGCAGTAGGAATAGATGGTGTCGTTCATAGCACTCATTATTTGCAGTGTTGTAAATATGTATATTCTGTTTGCACCACAAAGGTTTAACGTACTTATTTTGTACAAATTGTGCGTGCATTAAATTTTTTGTACCTGAATATTCAGCTTTAAATTCATTGTTATCGCTCACAGTTCGTGAGAGTTTTCTGTGCAAGTTCGCAATTTTTTTTGTTTGAAGATATTTGATGGCCAAATATCTACCTTTAGGGGGTGGGGAGATATTCTGTAACAGAATAGCAATTCTGTTCAGAGACTATTTGTGTATTGCTAATAGTTGTGTTCGCGTAGACCACAACTCATGTACGTGTGCAAAGCACGTCGTTAGAAAAGTCCGTGTGCAAAGCCCGTCGTTAAGGAGAGTCTTGGTTTGAACGTGGAACTGTGTGGACGTGTTTTTGTTGAGCTGTGTGATTGTCTCTAGAAATGTGGTAGAGAGAGCCTTGTCGTTAGAGTTAGTTTCTTTTTTTTTATTTTCCCTGTGTGAGTTGAGGTTTTTAGAAAGATTGTAAGTATGATTCTTTGTGTATAGATCATTGTAATGTTTTCTTGCCCATGTGGCGTAGAGTCTTCTCTCGCCGGGCACTGCTAAATGTAATTCTTGTTTAGCCTGATGGCTACGTATACATCTTCACGACTATCACCCTCATTTCTTGTCCATTAATAAATGTGTGTAGTCTGATGATGGGTTTTGTTGGAGTCCTTATTGTTGACCGGTTTGTTGCTTGAAAGACGGTCAAGTTACGTTGAGTTGTTGTATTTGTATTATTCTGTGGAGTTGGAAACCTGGGTGTCTTGTTGTGTTTTCTTGATGTATAATACAGAAAACTAGGTGATTGTTAACACCAGCAACAAGAAGAAGAGATTTCTAAGATAAACTGTACTCCACATGTAATCAATCAATCCAGTAGGAACCCATTTTTTTTGTAAGGAGAAATCCTGCTTTATCATTAAGTAATGGGACTGGTTTTATTATGGCCAAGACAAAAATGCCATCTTTAAAGCAAAGTATGGAATGCAAAAAGGCAACCTTCATCTATGATCTGGTAACTTTTCATCGCCGCCAGATAAGCAGATGGCAAACAAACCGCCATTTTGTTGACCTAGTCAGAGGTGCAATGTCACCAAATCGGCATAGATCAAAAAGCCAACATTAAATTCAGTTTAAAACTCAGAAAACGTGCCACTGAGACAGTTGAATTGATGCGACAAGTTTATGAGGATAATTGTTTATCTCGTACACAGATATTCAGGTGGTATTCATGATTCAAAAGTGGTGTGCAAACTATTACAAATGCAACTGGACATGGACACCCAATTTCTGTTCGTAATGAGAAACTCATTGCAAAAGTCAGAGAACAGATACAAGAAGTTCGTTGTCTGACTGCGAGGATGATGGCAGATGAATTTGGTGTTAACCGAGAGACTAATCGTAAAGTTATAGTGGAAGATTTGAGCAAGAAAAAAGTTGCTTGCCAGTTTGTACCACATTCGTTGTCCGATGACCAAAAACACGAGCGTGTTGAGTACACAAAAGGCATCATCAAAACGTGTCTCAGAAATAGACATTTCTTAAATTTGATTGTTGCAGATGATGAAACATGGATTTTCCGCTATGATCCCACAAATAAACGCCAAAGTGCTCATTAGAAGTCATCATCATTACCAAAAGGCAAAAAGTTCGTCTTCAAACGTCGAAAGTGAAGACAATGTTAATGTGCTTCTACAACAGCAAAGGAGTTAATCACAAAGAATTGATTCCAGAGGGACAGATTGTCACTGCCAAAGGTTATTTAAGTATTTTGAAACGCCTATTGAAAAAGATTCTCCAAGTCCTACTCGAGTATTCAATACCTGGCAGTTTTTTTCCTTCTTCATGATAATGCACCGCCTCGCCGGGATATAGTTGTGTAGGAATTTTTGGCCCAAAAACAAGTGCGTGTTCGCAACCATCCAGATTTGTCTCACTACGATTATTTTCTATTCCCAAAATTAAAGTTACCATTGAAAGGACGCTTCTTTGACGATACTGATGACATCCAAAGGGCTGTAATATCAAGTTTAAGGGTCATACCAACAGAAGAACTACAGAGATCGTTCTAGTGGTTTGTTAGATCGTGCAACTCGCTGTATCAAGCACAAGGGGCTTACTTTGAATAAAATACATGTTATATCTTCAACTGTGGTTTATTTTATTTTTCATGTAATTAGTCTCATTACTTAATTGTCGGACCTTGTATATACATATATGCACAGTATGTACCTTTCCAGAACTTTGTCCTTCTCAAAGCCTCCCGAATGCAATGCGGTCTTGTGCAAGTTGATCAGTATCTCGCAATGACATATTCTGACTTTCCATGATGTCCTGAGTCCAATGGAAGCGAGGTCGTCCTTTCTCTTTTGCCTGGCACTGTTATGCCTTCTAGTATCGACCTCTTCAAACCATTGAGTCTTTTGATTAGGCCGAATATCTCAGGTTTCTAATTTTGATCATGTTTACGAGCCAGTTTTCTGCGACATCTCATCTCATCAGTATTTAACTCTTTGTATGATTTGTATCTATTCATATGTATATATGAACTAATTACAATATGAGAACAATAACAAAAGCATATTAATAATTCAGTGATCGCGTTAATCGACAATTAAAAAAGAGAAAAAACAGAACTTTTATAGGTCGTCGGTTATCGTAACCGGTTTGTATTATAAAAAATCTAAAAAAAAAAAAAAGCAAGCAATGAAATCAACTGGAGAATAATCGGGCACTTAGGATGACGATGGTCAGTTTCCACGGAGAAGAATCCGTCAGTTTTGATTCTGGTTCAGCGTGTGAGCATTTTGTAAGGCCTAAATCTAGCTGCAGATACGGTTAAATAAAAAAAAATCATGCGCACATTTAATTCCCCGCAATGTGAGTAAATCTGTTTACATTAAAAGTATAAAGTACCGAATGTTGTATTGAGAAAACCGGGATTTCGGAAAGTATACTACTGCACAAAAGTTAAGGGCCAGTCATTAATGTCAAGCATATGTTTATTTTGATTGCCGTACTAAAACTGTAAATAAATTTGTTGTACAATTTTGATTAAATTGCATTCTCTGGCAGTCCTCTATGCAGCCGGGGCATAAATAACATCAACTGTTCATCACAACAAATGTAAAAAATCACGTGCAGTAGCATCGTCCTAGACAATTTTTAAAAGTGTCAGCATGACCCAGCAGATAATTAAATCGTGCTGATTTGTGCTGCACGTGTAAAGGCATCCTTAATGAACACTTCTCACCTTCCAGTCAGTTTTACTAAAGCGGTTTAGGGGTATTTTTGTCATTTGAAAAACATCATGCCAACACGAAGGCATTTGAGCACCTTAGAGCGTCATCGCCTTGGTTAAAAGCTATTTATCTGGCTGTGAAGTTGCACGACGTTCGGGAATGTCCCATTCAACCATCCAAAGGCATTTGGAGTGATTTCGCGCAACCGGAGGAGCATAAGACAGGCATCGCTCAGGCCGACCTCGTTGCAGGAGTAGACAAATACCTGCAGCTGTCAACACTTCGCAACTGGACAGTAACGTCTTCCACTCTCAGAAACCAGCTAATGAATACGGCAAATGTCAATGTTAGCGGCAGAACAATTCGCAGGCGTCACGACGACCAGCAATAAGAATACCTCTTACTCCAGCTCACCGCAGAGCTAGAGTTGCCTGGTGCCGGTAGTACATCCGTTGGACGAGGTGCCAGTGGTGTGAAATTCTTTTCACGAGCGAATCCCGCTTCAGTGTGTCCTTCAGTAATGACAGAATCCGTGTTTGGAGAAGGCCAGGGGAACTGTTCCGTAACCCCAATATTCAAGAGGTGAATCGTTACGGGGGTGTGGTGGGGATCAATCATGGTCTGGGGTGGCATCAACAGGCACGGTAGGACTCCCCTCCATGTCATTCATGGCACCCTAACCACCCAGCGATACCTGAATGAAATTCTGCAACCCATTGTCCAGCCTACCTTGCAAGCCATGAATGCAGGGGCAATCCTACAAGACAATAACGCAAGATCACATCGGGGTCGTGTTGTAGAAGATTTTCTTCAACAGCAAAGGATCATTAGAATCGATTGGCCAGCTCGGTCGCCCGATCTGTCGCCCATTGAGCACATTTAGGATGTCCTAGGCGGACGGGTTTCGACAAATCATCCTCCACCTGTTGATATCACCCAGCTAACCCTTTTCCTTCAGAAAAGAGTGACAGGCCATTCCACAGAATGTCCTAACAACTCTGGTTAACTTGATGAGGCAACGGTGCGTCGAATGTCTGGCAGCGAACGGTGGCCACACGCGATACTAACATGTTTGTTGTTTGAAGACCAATCTTGTGAATTTTTGGACGAAGGGTGAGTGATATCGCCAGCTTGCTTTATGTGTAATCCTATTCCGATCTGCAAATGAAATTATTGAGTTTTGTTCAGTTTTAAATGCTGTTTTCTTTGGTACTAATGGGTTGTTTGTTAGTCAGTTGATTTTGATTTTGTAAGAATTGAAAAAACCGGCCCTTAACTTTTGTCCAGTAGTATACTTCACACAAGGTGAAAGACAGTTACAACTATACCAGTTTCAAAAAAATTCTAGCGCGATCACTGTTTTAATATGAAATAAATAACGAGAAAGCAAACAATAATTCATCTTTTAAAATGTTATCATTTCCTTTGATTTTGGAAGCAAAATCAGCATATGTCACAGAAATAAAAACTAACCTGAATGACTTCAGTGGCAGGTACTGATGAAAACAGAGTCTTGCGAAATGACTGTTTTATTTTCTTTTTTTTTTCATTAAATGCTATTTTCATCACACGATGAAAAAAAAAATCTCATGATGTGGTCCAGGATAATAAATGCACGATTACTATCACACAAGCGTTTGGAGGAAGTCCAGCGTTTTGTCGGAGGAGAAGTTGAAAATGTCACTTTCTCGCTGTTGTTCTTTGAACACTGAATCAAAAAAGCGCAAGAACATTTACTTCTGCTTTCTGCTTGAGACTCCTAGCGAAAAAAGCTAGTCTAGATCGATATGACTGCGAGCTCATGAGCCACGCCGCGATCGACCTCTGTATGTGAGTGTATACCTGTGTGAGAGTGAGTGTGTGTGTGATAGACAGACAGATATATAGATAGGACAGAGACAGAGAGAAAAAACTTTATGCACAGTTATTTATATATTATTTTCTTTTCTGTAAAGTAGTACTGTCCACAGTATTACTAAATCATTAAACTCCTTGTATAAACCCAGAATATGATATAGCGCGCATAAAAAAGCCAAGCATTCATTATTTCGGTAAATGTGTGTGTGGTGGTGGTGGTGGTGGGTGAGAGGAGAGGGGAGAAGATACCAAAGAGAAGAAGGACACGTTTAGCTCTCATGTATAATAGTTAACTGATGCAAAAATTTTATACTCTGACAAAAAGTATGCTAGGGTGAACTGTCTCTTTGTGGTGTTGCATTTAGCTTTCTGCTACTAATAATTAAATAGCAAATTAAATATGTATATTTATATAATTTCATTGTACAGATGCTTAACTGATTCAAGATGGTTTATATCTTGCATATCAATTTTTAGTAAGTATGTTGTGCATACTGAAAATATAATGAGGAATGTTAGAAATGATGTAGACAAAGAATATTACAATGCCATAACAATTGGAGGTTATGAAATACCAGAGATTAGATATGCTGATGGCTCAGTATTACTGTCCACAACACAAAAATTAATGGAAAAAATAATTATGTCAGTTCATAAGAACAACGAAGAGCAAAACCTCTATCTTAATGCGAAGAAAACTAAATTGATGACAACTGACAAAATAAACAAGGCAGCTGAAATATGTATCAATGAGGAAAAACTGGAAGAAGTGGACAGTTTTGAATATCTTGAATCACCACTAATAATGGAGATACAATGAGGGGATTTAAAAGGAGAACATCTATCGCTCTTCAGAAAGTAAAACAACTAAAGAAACTGTGAAGAGGAACAGACAGAACTACAGAATTAAGATTTTTAAGGGCATGCATCTTTCCCATCGCAACATATGCCTGTGAGACCTGGACACTTAACAAAACAGCTGAGAAACACATAAATTCCTTTGAATATAAATGCTACAGAATGTTCTTCAAATACCATGGACACAAAAAAGAACAAATATATCCATACTACAAGAACTTAATATTGAAGAAAGCTGGCTAGTAAAGAGGATTAAACAGAGAAAACTTAAACATTTTGGACACATTAAACGTCATAATAATCTAGAGAAGACTGTCTTGGAAGGATACGTAATGGGAAAAAGAAAGAGAGAAAGACCAAGGCAAAGATGGCTGCAAGACATCGTTGATGATCTGCAAATGGATGCATCAGCAGCAGGCAATCTTGCTCACAACCGAGAGGTCTACAGGAGTGCTGTTAGGGAGGTAAAGTTCCGCAAGGGATATGCAAATGAACGAATGAATAAATGAATGAATGAATGTGTGCAATATGCACATAAATTAACAACACTTTATACTGTCACGAATACGATTTTCCCGTTATGAAGAACTTCGTGCTGTTTGGTCTCATTAAACCACTAAACTTTATGGAATACTGAAAAAAAAATGTAAGTTTAAAGCAATATATAATGCACTAAGCTAAAGAGAGGCTGTTGTAATAGCATACAGAAATTAGAATTTATGAACCCCCACCTCCCAAACAAAAATTAATTAAAATTATTTACGAAAACATTAGTTTACCTCCGTGCATTGTCAAATGATGTTACATAAAGAATATAAATGCATTTATTCAGTGCAGACATCAAAGTATTTTCTTCTTACATAAAAGCGGTTTAAATACATCTTTGTATATATGTGTTTCACGTTCCCAGGCTCATTTATGTCTTCTCCCGAGGCCAATTTTCAGATCAAATATGATGATTTGCTACAGATTGATCAATAGTGACTCACGATTATTTTCATGATAACACTGCAGATTTTCGTCAACATAAAAAGTCCAAATATTTGTAATTTGCTTCTATGCAGCGCTGTTTCAGTAGGACTGGTGCTGTTTCAACATACTCTATGTCTATACGCTTGAAGTCACAGTTCTAACAGTATTACAGTCGATCTCGAATAATTTATCTGCGACATACTGTATCGTCTGTAAACTGGTTACCTTTGCATTGATTTCACTGTTGTTGGTGTCAGAAGATTTTCTTCGACGGCCTGAGGTACATGTACTTCATCAGCTTTGCGAGTTATTTTACCTTCAGATTCTTTATGACATTCTTTAGATAGATTCTTTATGACATTCTTTAGATAGATTGTTTGTGACACTCTTTGGATATCTATCTAAAAAATGTCACAAAGAATCTATCTAATTTTTAATGCCTCTCATGACAATTTTACCTTTATGACATGCTTTAGATATATTCTTTATTTAATTATTTAGATAGATTCTTTATGACACCCTTTAGACAGATTCTTTATGACTCATTAGCTGCATCAAGAATGCTCATTCAGTGCAAATAATTTAATTTTAATGTTATTCATGTATTATAACTGAAAGCTTCTTGATTAGTTATCAAGAAATATTTTTTAATGAGTTTTGGTGCAGTTCAGCATTTAAGTTCTTCAGTTATTTCACAACAATTTCAGATACCATTCAAGCATTTTTATTAGACATGTAGATTAATCAGCAAATGTCTGACCTAAGTTTTTTAAAACATGTCGGCTTTGCACTTCTTTCAGTCACGCAAGCTCCCGTTTAACAGATCCTTATATGCTTACACATCTTAAAACATTGGGAAACTGAAAAACATTTTTTTTCTTCCTACACTAGTAATTTTATTAGAATTTGTATATTTTATGGTGTGCGGGGTGAGATTGGTAGTGATAGCTGGGAAAAGGAAAAGGTGGGGGTGGGGGGGGGCTATGCTTGTATGAAGGTATCTATTTGAATGCAGGAATTCTGCAGGGATTAACACAAAAAAAATACTCCAAAGGTAAAAACGTCATGAGAGGCATTAAAAATTTGAAAGGACTATACATAGGAGGCCATAATATCAGTAACCTAAGATATGCAGATTGTACTATTCTGATAGTAAAAAATTTAAAGCAGTACGCAGAAACTAATGAACAAGATTATTCAAAATAGCTCTGAAAGAGATGTAGAGCTAAACATCAACATGACAGAAACAATGGCAATGTCAAGTAGAGTAAATATATCAAATGATAACATTCTTTCAAACGGGGAGAGAATTTGAGAGATAAGAGAAATTATGACTGCAGTAAAACTGGCTCTACTAATAAAAAAGATGGAGATGTATGGTTCAATTTATATATATATATATATATATATATATGAGATAAGATGTTATTTCTTATGGTGTTTGGCCAAAATAACATCTTATTAGCAGAAATGCAGATGAATCCACTGACAACAATTATTGAGGAAAGACGCTGGCGATGGTTGAGACATGTGCTCCGAATGACTGACAACTCACTACCAAAAACAGCACTAAGATGGACACCACAGGGGAACAGAAGTAAGGGTAGACCAAAAGAGACATGGAGAAGAACAACAGAAAGGATGTTGAGCAATAGAGGGCTCACTTGGGCAAGAGCAGAAAAAAAGGCAAAGGACAGGCATTTGTGGAAAACCCTTGCGGAAGCCCCATGTGCCCTGGGCACTTAAGGTTCAGATATATATATATATATATATATATATATACACACACTAGCTGAGTACCCGACGTTGTCCGGGTATTTATTTCTCCCAATTAACAAAGTTCTACTCATTTCTATAACCTTCTAGACGGCTCTATAAAGTTCTATTCATTGCCCCAACCTTATAGAACGTTCTACAGAGGTCTATTCAGTTCCACAATCTTCTAAAAGGTTCTACGATATTCATTTCCACAACCTTCCAGGCGGTTATACAGAGTCTAGAAAGTTTGATTATAAACAACATTTTTAGTTTCACCTCCAGGAGCAAGAAGAGATAAATCCTTGGGAGAACCCACTTTTGAGCAAGTAACATAAACTTGTCCGTGGGAGAAACATGGCGATCTCAAATCTATCTCTCTCCCTCTCTGTCCCTATCTCTCTCCCTCTTTCTCTCTCCCTCCCCGTCTCTATCTCTCCCGTACCTCTTTTCCCTCTCTCCTTCTCTCTCTCTCCCTTGAGCAAGCAACATAAAGTTGTCCGTGGGAGTAACATGACGATCTCAAATCTATCTCTCCCTCTCTCTCTCTGTCCCTATCTCTCTCCTTCTCTATCTCTCTCTTTCTCTCACTCTCTCTCCCTCCGTCTCTCTCTTCCTTAAGCAAGCAAAATAAAGTTATCCGTGGGAGAAACATGATAATCTCAAATATATCTCTGTCCCTCTATCTCTGTCCTTTTCTCTCCCTCTCTATCCCTCTCTCTTTCCCTCTCTCTCTCCCTTGAGCAAACTGCATAAAATTGTCCGTGGGAGCAACATGGCGATCTCAAATCTCTCTCTCTCTCCCTCATTGTAACTATCTCTCTCCTTCTCTCTCTCCCTCTCTCTCTCTCTCTACCTCACTCTCTCCTTCTCTCCCTCTCCCCGTCTCTATCACTCTCCCTACCTCTCTCTCTCCCTTCTCCTCCTCTCTCCCTCTCTCTACCTCTCCCTCTGTCTCCCTCTGTCTGTCTCTCTCTCTCTCCCTAATTTGAAAAAAATAAGAAAACGGCACACTGTCACAGAGCAATGAAATCTACTATAGAACAAAATAAAAAGCTAATATAAACATAAGGAGAAAACAAACTTAAAGTTTATTTTACAAATATAATTAAAACAAAAAGAGACCATCAACTAAAATAGCGACATGACACTGTCACATTCCATGACAGATGATAGACTGGAAGACTTGCCGAATTACCTTACCTTATATACGACCATCTAAGATTCGGGTGAGTGCTGAAAGTTTCTCGAACATCATGAGTCCAAGACCGCAGTCATATCTACAACCTTCTAGAAGATCCCACCTCACCCTAGCCCCCCCCCCCCCCATGCGATTGGTAGCTGATCAACCACCGTATAGGCGCTCTCTGGTATGAAATAAACATTATGACCATTTTCTAAGTGGACGCTGAGGTGAAAAACAGTAGGGTGTCTGTCATGAATCAGAAATCTACTCCGTGGAACATGTGTTTCGTTACCTTGTTCGTTAAAACGTTCGGCAAGTCAGCAGATATAACGTCATCGATTTGTGTGGGCTGATCTTTGTCCGCCGCAGCCGACAACCCGAACATATCATGGTAGTTACTTCCCGTCGTTCAGTGGGATATTGTTTGTATCGATCGACCCCCACAACCCAGGCCCTAGGGATGATCTAATCCACACTGTGCACTATCCAGATTGTAAGTCATCTGTGTGCCAAGTTCGGTTGAAATTGCTCCAGGCGTTCCAGCGTGATGCTCTAAAATACATATACACACACGTATATATATATATATATATATATATATATCACTGGAAGTCCCCAGCCCGACTGCAGATCTCCTGGAACCTAAACACAAGATGCAAATAGGCAGCTGCAATGTAAGAACACTAAACCAGACTGTAAAACTAGCACAAACCATCAAGGAAATGCACAGATACAAACTAGACATACTAGGAATACAAGAAGTAAGATGGACAGGACAAGGCAGAAGGAAATTAACAACACAGCACACAGAAGATACAATAATATGGTCAGGTAAAGAAGATCTTCATGAAGGAGGAGTAGCATTGATTATAACAAAAGAAGCATCAAGAGCATTGCTGAAATGGACCCCAATAAATGAGAGATTATTATATGCACGGTTCAACTCAAGATTCACGAAGCTGTCTATTATAGTTTGTTATGCACCAACAGAAGCAGCTGAAGAGGAATTAAAAGAAGATTTTTTACAACAGCCTCCAAGCAACAGTAGAAATAATACCCAAGCATGATATGCTACTCATCTTGGGCGACTTCAATGCAAAAGTAGGTGAAGGAAATGAAGATAGAAGAAGAATCATGGGAAGAGAAGGAATCGGAGAAATAAATGAAAATGGAGAAAGACTGTGCAGTTTCTGTGAAGAAAACATGATGACCATCGGAGGGACAATTTTCCAACACAAAAACATCCATAAGGTGACTTGGAGGTCACCAGATAAAACCACAGAAAATCAAATCGATCACATACTAATAAACAACAAGTGGAAACGGTCACTACAAGATGTGCGAGCAAGGAAAGGAGCAGATGTAGGAAGTGATCACAACCTTCTTGTAGCAAAAATAAAACTAAAATTAAGGAAAGCCAAAATCGGAGAACACAGAAAGATACATTTTGATACAAGAAAATTGATAGACCAGCAAACAAGAAATGAATTCTCAATAGTACTTAAGAACCGCTTCAGTGTCCTACAAGACGAAGAGAAATGTTCATATTAGAGTTCAATAAAACTCTACAGGAAACAGCAAAAGAGGTGCTGGGATATCGGACACGGAGAAAAGAGGAATGGATAAGCGAGACCACATGGGAAAAGATAGAGCATAGAAAAGAAATCAAGAAAAAATTACTGAACACCAAATCACAACGGCTTAAAGAACGAGTTTTAAGTAATTATGCACAAAAAGACAAAGAAGTGAAGGAATCATGCCGTCAAGATAAACGTCAATATTATGACAACTTAGCAGAAACAGCAGAGAAAGCAGCATATACAAATGACATGAAAACCATATATAAAATCACAAAGCAGATGACAGGTAACTTCAACACAAAATGTGAAAGTGCAGTAAGAACACAAAATGGACAACTGGTCAGTGGAGAAAGAGAAAAAATTGAAAGATGGAGGGAACACTTTAACACCCTACTAAACAGAACACAAGCAGCACAAACAATAGACATACCTGAAGCAAAAACGGAACTAAACATCAATACAGGACCAATAACAATAAGTGAAGTAAAGGAGGCGATAAAGAAGCTAAAATCAGACAAGGAACCAGGTGAAGATGAAGTGACTGCTGAGATGTTGAAAGCAGAAGAAACAGAAACACCAAAACAACTTTGCCGGATATTACAACAAATTTGGGATCTAGAAAAAGCCCCAGAGGAGTGGAAAACTGGGCTTATAGTAAAACTACCAAAGAAGGGTGACCTCAGAGATTGCGGGAACTGGAGAGGCATTACCCTACTGCCACTCACCAGTAAAGTATTTTGCAGAATAATCATCAACAGAATTGTACCAACACTTGAGGAAAAACTTCGGAAAGAGCAGGCAGGATTTAGGAAAGGAAGATCATGCATAGACCACATATTTGTACTTAGACAAATATTAGAACAGGCAAATGAGTGGCATAGCACAACATATGCATTATTCATAGATTTTGAGAAAGCCTTTGACAGTGTCAACAGAGATGCACTGTGGAAAATCCTAAGATGGCATGGCCTCCCCCATAAAATAGTTAATGTAATCAAAGCCCTATACGAGGGTTTTCAGTACAAAGTGATCTGTGGAGAACATACCTCCAGCAGCTTTAGGGTACAAACAGGAGAGAAACAGGGATGTGTACTATTACCAACATTATTTATCTTGGCAGTAGACTGGTTAATGAAGGAGGCAACATCAGACTAACGCAGAGGATTACAGTGGACCCTTGACACAGTGCTGGAGGACCTTGACTTTGCGCACGACATTTATCTGTTATCAAGCAGTCACAAAGATATGCAAGATAAAATAAACAAGCTAACTCAGAATGCAAACAACATAGGACTAAAGATCAACGTAGGAAAGACAAAGTTAATGAAGCAAAATGTGAACAACAGAAATGTACTAATGAGTAGATAACAAGTTAGTGGAGGAGGTCAACGAATTTGTATACCTTGGCAGCAGAGTAGTAGAAAATGGAGACAGCACAGAGGACATCAACAGCAGACTTACTAGAGCAAACCAGGCTTTTGCAATGCTGCAGACTATATGGAAATCTAAAAAATTAAGCATAAATACGAAAATCAGGATATTTAAGAGTAATGTTTTAAGTGTACTACTCTATGGAAGTGAATGCTGGAAAATCACCAAAACCATAGAAAACAAGTTGAATTCTTTCCAGACTAAATGTTTACGAAGAATTAGAAAAATATTTTGGCCAAACACCATAAGAAATAACATCTTTTTGGCAGAAACGCAGATGAAACCACTGACAACAGTTATTGAGGAAAGACGCTGGCGATGGTTGGGACATGTGCTCCGAATGACTGACAACTCACTACCAAAAATAGCACTAAGATGGACACCACAGGGGAACAGAAGTAAGGGTAGACCAAAAGAGACATGGAGAAGAACAACAGAAAGGATGTTGAGCAATAGAGGGCTCACTTGGGCAAGAGCAGAAAAAAAAAGGCAAAGGACAGGCATTTGTGGAAAACCCTTGCGGAAGCCCCATGTGCCCTGGGCACTTAAGGTTCATATATATATATATATATATATATATATATAATGTGTAAAGAATGAAGAAACTGGCCAGAAATAAGAATGGCAGAAAGTAAGATGAACATACAACAATCCAATATTCCGGCAAACGGTTTTTTCAAGAATCATATACAAAAATAACAGAAAAAAAAACACGAAAAATAAATACACATACAGAAGGGTCAGAGTAAACAGAGAACACTTATACGACAAGACTGTTAAAAATATCTAGAAAAAGAATTTATCAAAACCTAGAGGCAAGAGAAGAAGGATAGAAAGGGCTGGAAAATTAACATTAAATTACTGCTGCGAGAATGATAAAATGCATATATATATATGAGGAGACTGGCTTACGCTTATGAGATCGGTTTCGCCAAGTTTTTTTAAATTAGTGTTTTTTGCGTCACAAAGAATAGATTGCTTTGTTAGCCAAACGCCTTGCAGTTGTTAATCACGATTTTTCTCCCAAAAGAAACTCTAAGGGTAAAACTGCTTTTAACTATGAATGGGTCCAAGAATTTTGGATTCATTGCTAACAAGCAGAAAATACTGCTTTCACGTTATTTTGTACATTTTGCCATTGTGACTGGCAGTAAGGGAAAAAGTGCAAATGATTGGCACGCTGCCACTGATAAATTCATAGTGCTTGCATATCATTTTTCTCCTCGGGAACATCGACTGAAGAAGACAAAATCTTGGCTGCAGAACTGTGTAAAGTATATCATGCGGTGACGCATCATTCAGTCAAACAGATGTGATGATTGTGGAGTGAAAGTTAATAAGCAAATATTATTACTTATTTGTAGTGAAACATATAACATGTGGAATTATTAAAGCAACAGTTCTGTGTGAAAATATTTTAGCACCGTTTTCTGTACCAAAAGCATATGGTTTATACCAAAGAACATGGCTTGTCGTTTTCAGTAGCAACTGATGTCTCAAAAGGTGTTACAAACTGCTTTCATGGAACACTGTGTGGAAAATGTGTTATGTGACTACTAGGGACCATAAGAAATCACTTACTATATTATTACTTACTATATTATACAAATTGTGTACAACACCAGACACTTTGGGAATAATGGAAAAAAATGTGATTTCTAACACATTTGATACAATTAACATCACTGTTGTATCTAGACCAACAAGCAGCAGTAAGAATAAATGGTGAAACAACAACTTGGTTTGACATAAAACAAGGGGCCCGTCAGGGTGCATATTGTCACCTTACTTATTTAACTTCTATACTGAAAATATAATGAGGAATGTTAGAGAAGATGTAGACAAAGAATATTACGATGCCATAACAATTGAAGGTTATGAAATACCAGAGATTAGATATGCTGATGACACAGTATTACTGTCCATAACACAAAAAGGAAAGGAAAAACTAATTATGTCAGTCCGTAAGAACAGCGAAGAGCAGAACCTCTATCTTAATGCAAAGAAAACTAAATTGATGACAACTGACAAAACAAACAAGGCAGCTGAAATATGTATCAATGAGGAAAAATTGGAAGAAGTAGAGAGTTTTGAATATCTTGGATCACTACTAACTAATAATGGAGATACAATGAGGGAAATTAAAAGGAGGACATCTATTGCTCTTTAGAAAGTAAAACAAATAAAGAATCTGCGGAGAGGAGCAGACAGAACCACAAAAATAAGATTTTTAAGGTCATGCATCTTTCACATCGCAACATATGCCTGTGAGACCTGGACACTTAACAAAACAGCTGAGAAACACATAAATGCATTTGAATGTAAATGCTACAGAAGAGTTCTCCAAATATCGTGGGCACAAAAAAGAACAAATATATCTATACTACAAGAGCTTAATATTGAAGAAGGCTGGCTAGTAAAGAGGATTAAGGAGAGAAAACTTAAATATTTTGGCCACATTAAACGTCATGATAATTTAGAGAAGACCGTATTGGAAGGATACATAATGGGAAAAAGAAAAAGAGGAAGACCAAGACGAAGATGGCTGCAAGACATCGTTGACGATCTGCAAATTGATGCATCAGCGGCAGGCCATCTTGCTCACAACCGAGAGACCTACAGGAGTGCTGTTTGGGAGGCAAAGTTCCGCAAGGGACATGCAAATGAATGAATGAATATTATACAAATATGAAAAACGAGACATTCATACTATTTAATAGTGTTGCATTGAATCAACTATAGTCGTGTGTTGCTTACATCTCATACACATTACTTCACTGCATCCGGGGTGTTAATGTGCTATACACTAGATGAACTTATTGATGAGCTTATTAAAGTTTACATTCTCGAGAATCTGCCCCAAAGCCACAATGAACTTCCGATCAGAGACATACTGCTGATCTGCCTCTGTATCGCAGTCATAGCTGGTCGAAATCTCATCAGTAAAATACTCCTCACTATCGGAGCGACGAGACTTCGATGTCTGACGACACGATGAAGTACGTTCCTTTTGCTTCCGCCTGCGTCGAGGACGACAATCATCGACTGACATAGGGATACATGATGCGGAACCATTCACCTCCATAGATTGCTCAGAAGCACGAACTCTAGCGTCAACACCCGGTTAATATCCGATGGGAACCCATGGTGCGAAAAGAGATGGAAGACAACAAGTAGATCGAGTGGGACTCAGCAACATCGAATGAAAACGACCCGACGTGTAGGCCGGTTATAGGTCCAAATGGTAAGGACACATTCACGCCGACATCCTGTACGAACGAACATAACGTGTTCGTCGCAATATCAGCATGTAGATTAAGTGAACATGGCCAGGGCAAGTCGGCCTGAAGCGCATAGTCTACTACAGGCGGACTACATGCCTGTGCATATGCTTCAACAACACTGACCGACTTTACACCCTTTATGTCTGTCGACTGGGACTGAACCGCGGCCCCAACCAGAACGTGTAAAGGCAAGGTAACAGAGGTGACACCATCGAAAAGTGCTAAGGTTCAACCTCGCTTGTACCAGCATGAAATAACATCCATGGTGCGAAGGTTAGCAAACCACCTCTGCACCTTTAGTTTGACATCTCGTGCCGCTTGAGAAAGGCATCCACCAAAGGTCTATGTTGCGTTTTGACCAAAAAATCTATATTCGCCAGAAAATATTTCAATTTCTGCCTGGCGTTGATCACTTAGTCTGTGCTCGTGGCAGCTTTTGCGAAAGAAAATACAGTGGCTCTTTCACAGAGAGACCATCAGAAGTAGAAGCTGTCTGCACCAACCAGGTTCCAACCGCAACATTGGAAGCATCTGTATACATGGTAAGTGATTTCTGCGAGTCTGGATGCGAGAGAAGCGGCAACTTCGCAAGATGGTCTTTCAGAAAATCGAACGCTGACTGGCAATCAAGCGTCCACTTGAATCTATGACCCTTCTTGGTGAGATCGACAATGGGAGCCACAGTCTCCCCAAAATGTGGAATGAATCGGCCATAATAACTACACGTCTCCAAGCCCTCTTTGCATTCAAAGGAGACAGCTTTTCAGTAAAGGCTCTGACCTTCTCAGGATCAGGAGATATGCCATTCTGGCTGATAACGTATCCGAGATACTTGGTCTCTGAGGCCGCAAAGTAGCATTTGGATAGTTTGAGCTTGACCTTGTGTTCATCTGAAGATCGCGAATATGATCCTCTTTGGTACCGTCTGTAAACAACAGTATGTCATCAATATAGGCTTGTGCGAACTTCCCCAAGCCTTGCCATGAGTGCGACAAAAGTTTGAAAGTGCCACTTTCAGATCAAATCTCATATATCGAAATTTAAAGGAGCCTAAACGGCAGCTGAAAAGTGTTGGGTATCTTCTGACATTGAGATGCACCAAAAGCCACATCGAGCATCCAAAGTGCTGAAAAACTTGACTTTTCCTAACGTGCTCAAACTATTGTCAATGCGTGGAAATGGATAATGTCACTGATAGAGTTACAGCATTGGATGCACGATAGTCGCAACAAAAACGGTGCTTACCATCCTTCTTGGTCACCAACACTACAGGTGAAGACCACTCTGAGATCGTGAGGGAAATAATCCCATCACGTAACATATTCTCAACGGCCTTCTCAATTACTTCTCTACTAGCCAAGGGAGTACGATAAGGTTTTATGGAGATCAGCGGATGATCGCCGGTATCCATTTCCATTTTCATTGTAGAACTGTGAGATATCTTGGAATCCGTCAGAACAAAGACATCCGAATTTCGAGTCAGCAGACTGGAAATACTGCTGAAATATTTCAACAGTTTCTACAAACTCTACAAACGACATAGTCGTTTCAACCTGATGTGTTTGTTTGAATTGTTGATAACTGTAATTACCGGGGAATGACGAGATTCGAGATTAAAGGCTGAATCCACAACCTCAATCTCTGGCTGCGAGTGCAAAAAAGGTGTATCAAAAGCCTGAACCATATAAAACTTTCCCGTAGGGAAATATGGTTGGGCCTTCAGTTTTGGGAGGAACAACATTCATAGATCGAGGAGAAAGCACAGAAGAACGCCAAACACGAAGAATAGATGCAATATGTATATCCTATTCTAAAGGTGTCTTCTTGCTGTGAATCTTGAGAGTGTTCCACTTGTAATCTAAGATAGCACCAGAACGAGACAGAAAATCACACACAAGAATGGCGAATCGATTCATGTTGCGAGTCACTTAGAAGCAATGCGAAACAGTCACACCAGAAAGATAGGAAGGTAAACTCTACCAATGACTTTCATAGAAGACTGTCTGCAAACTAATGCGAGCAGGCAAAAGCTTGAAAGAAGCAAACAAGGATATGAAAACACTCATTCAAAAGACAAACACTAGCACCTGTATCTACTAAGCCTCTAATCCTAGAAGACGCAACAGAAATCAGGACAGAAGTAGGAGTGGGAGAATATGCAGCCGCCGTCAATAATGGTGACGCATGCGAAAAGAAAACAGAATTACTCTTTACATGTCTAGAAGGTGTGTAACCTTTTTCGGACACGCGCGAGCTCACCGTGCGCGACAGCAGTTTAACGGTCCATTACTTTTATCTGTCTTCTGATGACAAATAGTGGCTATGTGGCCCTGCTTGCCACACTTATAAACATGTTCTCACTTCTGCTGTCTCATACTTAACCACTTGTCTGGGTCTTGACTTATGTTGGTTAGGCAAGTCATTCTTCTGCTGTGACGCAGGTCATGGCGACTTCTCACGTGGAGAAACCAGCTGCGACGACGGTGAACCTGACGACTTGGGTTTCCCACAAACACCAAGTTCTTGTCATGGGACTACAACTGAAGTTCACAGCATGAGATATAACATGTTCCTCTAAAGCAATCAAGATAGCTTTCTCAAATGTGACTGGCTTGTCCCTAATCAACTTAATCTTGATGGAACAAGCCATGAGAGCGTCTCTAAATGCTTGAACCAATTGTCTCTGGGCTAGAGGAGACATCAACTCTGCCTCGAAATATGTTAGTTTCGCTGCGACCGAAATCCGGTCAGCCATGGACTGGATAGACTCTCCATGGAACTGTCTGATGCTTGTTAATGAATGCCATGCATACAATAGTGTGTGCAGCACCCCGTTCCTGGTTAAGTCTTTCCATTACTCTTGTAAAGTTTTGCTCTTTGATGAAGTCCGCCATGTGACCAGATGTACACAGATATGCCAAGGTCTTCTTGGCCTTAAGATCCCTGCCCCGTTGATCCACATGTTTCTCAGATTAACAAGCCAAGCTTCAAGGTGGCAGGGTTGCCATCATACTTGTCTACCACAGGCAGGACATGGGAGAGAGACACCAAACGTGCCAATAGTCCTGTGGAGTATTCAGCAACCCTGGCGTGGACGGAGCAGAAGACATGGTTCAAATTTACTAATATACTGCTTTTAAAAACTAAGTCATTAACAAGGTAGTAAAAAATTCAAGCACAATAAATAGTGCCAATAATCATCATCACAATACTACAGTAATCCAGACTTTCGAAAAAAAAAGTATTTTCGTACACACTACAAGACAAAATTCACTTATTTAATAGTCGCCCGTCATATTAACATCCAATCGACCTTGAATTCGTTTTTTCCCCATTTCCTTAACGTCTCTGTGGAAGAGTTCTCATTGCTCCTCATTAACTACGCCAACGGTTTCGGTGTAAAAGTCCAAATGCATATGCAAGAAATGAAGTTTTAAGTTCATTGAACATTCCAAGGATTAAAAACCTTTTCTAGCATATATTCTACAGTGACTACACAGTCATGATCCGTTTTATTTCCTAGGAACTCATTAACTACATTTTTGAAGGGTATCCAGGCCTCTTTCTCGATTTCTGATGTCGAAGAAAGGAAGTTTTCATAAAACATCAGTTGTCTAATATATGGTCCGACAAAAGTACCTTCCTTTAGCTTGGTTTCTAAAAGGTGAGAAAATTTATTACAGAGGTACTAAAAGCAGTTTTCACTAGTTGACAAGTCTTTAACAGATTGTTCTATGAAGCCTAACTTTATATAAAGTGGTGGTAGAAAAAGTTTCTGTGAATCAATAAGGCTTGGGCGCAAGATATTCTTGCTTTCGAGTTCTAAAGATTTTCTTGCCGACCAGTCGTTCCCACCCCCCCCCCCCCCCCCCCCCCGTGAAAACTTTTTGCTCGGCTGTCCCATTCGCATAAGAAACATGGGAAGTTAATAGATCCAACCTGACCAAGGAACATACTCAGTACTCAAGTCTCCACATAACATCCATTCATGATCAGCATATTTTTATCTTTGTGAGGACCAGTTCTAAATTATCATAACTTTCTTTCACGTGTACCGAATGATCGACAGATACTAAAGCATGCTTATTCCCATTGTTCACTAAAACAAGTTTTAGACTTCGTTTAGAACTGTCAACGAAAAGTCCCCATTCATCTATTATATAATTATTTCCAAACCTTTGCACCAAACTAGCAAGATCATTGCATTACACTAAGCACCATCCTGTGAAAAGTAAGGAGAAAACTCCTGTTTTCCACTACTATGCAAACAAGTAAATGTTCTCCTGCCAATAAGTTTGTTCTTTTAATCTTGATGCTAAGAGTTATGCATGATCCTTGGGTAATCCAAAATCTCTCACCAAGTCATTGAGTGAAGAGCTGAGGATCCTCGTTTATACAGTACATTGAAATTCCATGTCATTTTTCTCTGAATCAGAGGAACCAGTGAATGAATCTCAGGCAGAACCGGAACTTCGGGGCCATGAGGAACAGGTCACTAAGCTGGTGGAAGATTTGGATACACAATAACTTTCTTATTTTTAGAGTTTTAGCCCTTAATATCACAGCTATAAAAAAACAGCACCCCCATCTCTCTCTTTCTCTCTCTGTCTCTCTCTTTGCGCATGTGCGTATGTGCGCGCGTGTGTGTGAAGACTTTTGTTAAGAGTTATGTCATCGCAAAATCAAGATCTTCTAGTTGGGTCCCATGTACCCAGTCAATACCTGTGTTACCTGTGCAGCATTTTTTCATTATGAAGTCTATTGTAATTCCAAAAAGTAAAGGAGACAGTATACATCCTTGTTTCACACCTGTATCAATCTGGAACCATTCACTCATCCCTTCTTCTGTCTTGACTGCACAAACATATCCATTGTACAAGTCCTTAATGATCTTGACAGTTTTAGATGGTATTCCATATAGACTTAAAATTCTCCATAATGAATCTCTGTGTATGCTATCAAATGCCTTTTTAAAGTCTATGAAGTTCAGTATTAATGGTTTCTGCTTTTCAGTATGTTCTTCAAGTATTATTCTTAGAGTAAAGATCTGGTCGAGACAGTTTCTTCCTTTTCGAAATCCTCCTTGTTCTTCTCTCATTGTGGTATCCACTATATCTTTAAGTCTATTCAAAATGACCTTGCAAAATACTTTTGACACAACTGATATTAAGGTTACTTCTCTCCAATTGTTACAGTCACTAAGGTTACTTTTTTTTTGTTGATATTTTAACAATGATTCCTTTTTTCCATTTAGAAGGGACCTTTTTTTCTTTCCAAATCTTGTTAAACATTCTCTACAGTTGTCTCATGTTGTCACTATTGATAGTTTTTAGCATTTCGGCTGTTATTTCATCTTCACCTGCAGCTTTTTTGTTAGCCATTAAATTCACTGCTGTTTCAATTTCATGCAATTTAATTTCGTCTAGGTTGACATTTAGTTGTGGGGCTGGTAAGTCGGTTTCAAGGTTTAACAATTCTTTTGGGTGTGGTCGATTAAGTAGTTCTTGGAAGTGTTCAGTCCATCTTTGCTTTTGGTCTTTTCTTGATGTTAATAGGGTTCCAGTTTTGCTAAGGATTGGTCTTTCTTTAGATGTAATAGTACCTGTTAGTCTCTTTTGTATGTTGTATAAAGTTTTGCTGTCTGTTTTTGCTGCTTTCTCTGCCTCTTTCGCCATATTGTCTATGTATTATCTTTTATCCCTTCTAGCTGAACTTTTTACTTTCTTGTCTATTTCTTTGTATGCTGCATTTGTCAGATCTTTTCCAAGATCTGTTTTTACATTCAACATGTCTAATTTGACTGCTCGTCTGTCATGTATGTACTTTCATGTGTTTTCTGATATCCATGCTTTTCTATTTGGTTTTTTCAGTCCAGCGCTAGCTTCTGCTGCTGTCATTATGGCTGTGCTGTGAGAATTCCATAATTCATCTATATCTGTCTCCTTTACTTCACTGCGTGTTGTGGAATGATTGGCAAGTTCCTTATTGAATTTACTGTTAGTATTCTCATCTTGTAGGCTGTGGCTGTTTATCTTTCTGTGTATTGATTTTTTGTGTTCGCTTTTCAGTTTTACTTTTATTTTCCCTATGCACAGGTTGTGATCACTATTAACATCTGCACCCCTATAAGCCCTTACATCTATCAGAGATGTTATGTATTGCTTTCTAATACAAAAATGATCGATCTGATTTCTAGTTCTGTCATATCATCTGGAGATATCCACCTTGTTTTATGTATTTTTTTTTGTGTGGAAATATTGTGCCTCAAATGACCATGCCCTCTGTTAGACGTATTTCAATTAATTTTTCTCCTTTCTAATTAACCACGTCACTTCCTTCTTTCCCTATTATTTTTTCAGCGTCGATGTTATCTTTTCCTACCTTAGCGTTGAAGTCCCTCATAACAATTAGGATGTCGTGTTTAGGGACTTTGTTGATGATTTGTTGTAATTAATGATAGAAGTCGTCTTTCACCTCATCATCTTCATCGTTCGTGGGTGCATAACACTGTATTATTGTCATACTTCCGTGTCTTAGGTTGTATTTTGCTCTTATTATACGACTGTTCACTGGTTCCCATTCTACAAGGCTCTTTGCTGCTACATTTGACATAATAATACCTACCCCATCTCGATGTTTACCGTCGTTTCTGCCTGAATGTATTATTAACTTAACGTTTTCCGCCGATCTTTTATCTGCTTCTGGCCATCGCATTTCGCTGATGCTCAGTATGTCTAGATGGTATCTCTCCATTTCTTTGATGCCTGAGTAGTTTTTGTTGGTGCTGCCATCGCTTTTACATTCCAGAATCCAATCTTTGTCACATGTTTGAGGCCGACGAATGAGCACCAAAGAGTTGGCATCCCTGATGCTCGGTTGGTTTTTCTGCGAACTTACATTTACTACGCAACAACTTGGCGTCTGTTACAAGAGAACTTATATTTATACGTAACAAAAACTCGAACAGTCTCTCTTACCACACATTATCAATTTAACAATTACAGTCCACACAGTAAACACATTATACGGCTCTACCCGTAACAACACACTACAAACCAGTGGACGATTACCTTCTAGTCAAGGACGATCGCATCTTCAATCAAATCGTAATCACACCACAATATCACAGAAGATACGTACGCTAAGAATTATGAGAAATATAGGGAAAGGACACCCACGCCATGATGTGAAATCAGAAAATAACAGAAGCCTTAAATACGTATTCTTCTGTATGAAACAAATCATTCATCCCTGCTAAGACGTTTCTTTTTGTCTCTTCAACACTGAAAGGTATATGAAAAAGAAGACAAAATGATGTATACTTTAGTGTTTTGGACATTCGGAAATGGCACCTCTCTTAGAAGAAGGTAGGCCAAGAGAAAAAAAATATCTAAGTAAACTTACACAATGGCATGGTCAAAAAATATTGAAATGATCTGAAAAACCACGAATCTAACAAGACAGAGAACCAGGATCACCAAACGCTGTAATGTGAAACCCGAACAATTAGACACAGGGCAGTTTGACATCGGATAAGTCAAGACACCAGACAGTTGGACAATCAGACGTATGAGCAATTAGACGCCTGTACAGTTAGACATCCAGACAGTTATACAATTGTATGAGTTGAAAATAAAATTGAAAATATCAACCTATAAAACAATGGGTGCGACAGGGATATGTACTGCCTCCAGACCTTTTTTCTCTGTACAGCGAGAATATTCTAAGAACGATCATCACAGAACCAGGCATAAAAATTGAAGGATACAATATTAACAACATTCGGTATACTGACGACACAGTACTGATAGCTGAGAACCAACAAGACCTGCAAAATCTCTTGGATAAAGTCGCCAAAGAAAGTGAACAGAAAGGCCTTACTTTGAACATAAAAAAAAAAAACAGAGACTATGGTTATATCTAAGAAACAGAATCCACCAAAATGCAGTATAAAATTAAACGGAACTATTCTAAAGCAGGTGCAGAAATTCAAATACCCTGGAGCAGTAATAACTTCAGATGGGAAATGCAGAACAGAAATTAGGAACAGAATAGGCCAAGCAAAGATTGCATTTCAGAGAATTGGAAACATATTATGCAATACATCCTTATCAATGAATGTTAGAAAACGAGCCCTAAAATGCTGTATTGAATCTATCTTGTTATATGGAAGTGAATCATGGACAATAGGCAGGTCCGCACAAAAATCATTGGAAGCAGCAGAAGTGTGGTTTATTAGAAGAATGTTGCGAATCCCCTGGACAGTAAAAATAACTAATGAAGAATGTATGAGAAGAGCTGGAGAGACAAAAAACTTTGTCAAAAAGATAAGAGAGAGACAATGTACTTTCATAGGACATGCAATGAGAAGAGGGGGCATAGAAAATATTATAACAAAAGGAAAAATAAAAGGAAGAATATCAAGAGGAAGACCAAGAGAAATGATACTGGATAATCTGACGGGATGGTGTGAGAGTAGATCACCAAGTGAGCTGATGGCCTGCATGAAGGATCGTGTACTCTGGAGAAGCATAACAGCCAATGCCAGTCGGCACGGCACCTGATGATGATGATTATGATGATGCTTAAACCGCTAAACACGAATTATTTGAATATCTTGTTGATAGTCAAGATCCTATTTAAATCTTTTTTTCAGTTGGACGTTTTGTTGCTGATCAAGATCCAATTTCATATCTATTGTGTTTCAAAATTTTGTTTGCTAATCAAGATTCTACTTCATATTGTTTATGTTTCAATATTTTGTTACCGGTCAAGACACTATTTCATCTTTCTTGTGTTTCAACATTTTCTAGTCAGTCAGAACCCTATTTCGTCTCTCAAGTTTCAACATTTTATTGCCACATTCCCTCCAAGTTCTTACCCCCCCCCCCACACACACACACAAACAAACCTTGATCATTAGAATATGTGGTTAAACAATTTTGTAAAAGACTTCCATCATAAAGCACATCGATCATTCTCGTGTAAAGAGTGGGAAAAAATGGCGCTTTACTTCAGAATTCTTCGATTTACGGCGCTATATTACTCGTACTTTAACAGAAAGGATGTTGAGCAATAGAGGGCTCACCTGGGCAAGAGCAGAAAAAAAGGCGAAGGACAGGCATTTGTGGAAAACCCTTGCGGAAGCCCCATGTGCCCTGGGCACTTAAGGTTCAGAGAAAGAGAGAGATTACTCGTACTTTCGGTGGGTGTCTTGCATTTTAACAATTTTTTGTCGACGGTAATCAGTAGATCAGCATAAAAACAAAATGTATAATTACAATAATGTACAATCATTTAAATCGTTCATTTATTTTGTATAATGTAGAATATGCCAAGGCCAAAAAATTCATTTATGACAGTGAAAGAAACTAAAAAAAAAAAGTGAAATTTATTAGAGATAAAATAAACGACAGAAAGCTGAAAGAGGAGAAAAAGGTCTTCATTAACAACATAAAATTGCAGAAATTAAGCAGGATCTTGACTTATAATAGAAAGTTGAAACTTAGAAGAAATGACATTGTATTATCCGAAAAATGAGGTAGGTTCTTGAATAAGGACAGAAAATTGAAATTCCAGAGAATACGATGAAAACATCGTAAGAGAAACAAACTTGTATTTTGAAATAATAAATTACAGTCGAGAAGAAGAAGGATTTACTTTTCGCCATTTTAGTGAGTGTTTAACTTATCAGTTGTCTAATTATATGATGTCTAATAGCCAAGTCAGATGTCTTATTGTCCAGTGTATAATTGTCAGCACGGATTGATATGTCATTACCATAAATAGGTCTAAAATAAACCTCGTACTTGAACGGAAGTGATCATATTCTAAATGGCGTCGTTGGATACGGCTTAAACAAACAGGGCATAAAGCTGAGTGGAAACATAGGCACTGGACCTATGCAGTAAGCAAATTTGGTCATATTTAAAGTAAACCTGTCGTCACTCACTCAGCCCCGTGCAATATCAGTAAAATGAGATTACGATATGTGCAACTATGAAGAAGCTTATATCTTTAAAGCATTAATTCGTTGTGTGAAAAATATAGTTTCCCCTCTTTTTTTTAAATTTTCGTAGCGTGTGAAACAGTTGCACCATAGAGAGACCTTGCAATATGCTTCTGGATTGCGATATTACTTTATTTTTGTGAAATCTTATCCAAGCCTTTTGTTTAAGCAAGAAATTATTATCAATCCATTTTAGACCAGTTGTCTGCTCCATTTTCTGATCATGCTTTGAAGTTCAGAACTGCTAGAATGGTGTTCACATTTTGTTAAAATCCAGGTTATTTTGACAGCTCAGTAATTTCTGCTTTGAACTCAGACACTGTGATCAGGTCAAGTTGTGCTGGTGTGCATGGACATTCATGAAAATACTGATATTGCACCAGTTTTAGAATCCTTATTGTACTTCAGGAGGTCCTACTTTCTTCGTAAAATAAAGAGTACAGTCCTGTGGGATATAACATAGGGCAATACGACAGCAAAACAATCACCATATACCACCAGGTCTCTTTAAAGTTGGCAGCAAAATGAAACAATTCAGCCACCTATGTTAACTATAGAGAATTAAAATCAAAGACACTTATGAGACTTTTCCTTATTTTATATGAATATATTATGTACTTCATGTATTTATGAAACCATACATTTTAAAACAGTCTACATCCTTTCCGTGCCGTTAAACATCACACAGGGGTCGCATGGTAGTTTGCCAGGTTTTCCTGTTTTCGGTGAGCTTTTCAACTTCATCAAGGGATTTTATGCCTACTAAATTGGCCTCTCTTAACAATGTCCTCTTTAGAGTTTCACGTGGTCAGCCTCTTTCTCTTTGGCTTGTTGTGTTCCACTTGATAGCTTGTTTTGGGATTCTCTGATGTTTTCTTCTAATCATGTGACCTTTTTCTGGTCATCCATGATACACGTTGTTGTTCGCTCATCTGGCTTATCTCTGTGTTTGTTCTTGAATTCACTTCACTTTATTGCTTAGGTATTTGTTTTCAAAATAGTCTAATTTGTTGTCTGTTTCTTTAGTTGTTTTCCACCTTTCACATGCATAAGTGAGGGTGGACATTACATCTGAGTTGAATAGTCTTAACTTGGTTTTTATTCTTATAACTTTTGAGTGCCATATGTTCTCAAGATTCTTGAAGGTCAGTGCTGCTTTTGCAATTCTAATTCTAACTTCCTTTCTGTGTTATCATCCTGGTCTATGTTGTTGCCGAGGTATGCAAAACAATTTGAAACAATAGAGAAGTAAATAATAAAGTAATCTTGTGTATACAATTGTGAGGATTTCCATATGAAACTAGCAATTTCTTTGGGTTTAAAGACTACTAAATATTATTACATTATACATAAATGAAATCCAGTATTTTTTTTGTCTTGTGCTCATTTCAAGGAGTTTAAATATTCTTTTTGTGCTATCACTGAAAGGATAGCACCAGCTCAGACTATCAGATGGAATAGAAAGAAAGCCATGTCCTCTAAAAACTGGAAATATATTCCCAGTTGGTCCTTGCAAGTCATATTACTACAGTAAATGATCAAATGAAAAAAAATTGTCTGCCAGGAAGTCAACATCTTACTTAATTATAATCATGTAAGACCTTTATGATGAAGACCTTTATCGCTCTTTAAAAAATAAGACAACTAAAGAAGCTGTGGAGAGGAACAATCATCATCATCATCAGGTGCCGTGCCGACTGGCGTTGGCTATTATGCTTCTCCAGAGTACCCGATCCTTCATGCAGGCCATCAGTTCAGTTGGTGATCTCCTCTAGCACCATCCCGTCAGACTGTCCAGTATCATTTCTCTTGGTCTTCCTCTTGATCTTCTTCCTTCTATTTTTCCTGTTGTTATAATATTTTCAGTGCCCCCTCTTCTCATTGCATGTCCTGTGAAAGTACATTGTCTCTCTCTTATCTTTTTGACAAGGTTTTTTGTCTCTCCAGCTCTTCTCATACATTCTTCATTAGTTATTTTTGCTGTCCAGGGGATTCGCAACATTCTTCTAATAAACCACATTTCTGCTGCTTCCAATGATTTTTGTGCAGACTTGCCTATTGTCCACGATTCACTTCCATATAACAAGATAGGTTCAATATAGCATTTTAGGACTCGTTTTCTAACATTCATTGATAAAGATGTGTTAGCTAATATGTTTCTCATTCTCTGAAATGCGGTCTTTGCTTGGCCTATTCTGTTCCTAATTTCTGTTTTGCATTTCCCATCTGAAGTTATTACTGCTCCAAGGTATTTGAGGAACAAACAGAACTATAAAAATAAGATTTTAAAGGCCATGCATCTTTCCCATTGCAGCATGCCTGTGAGACCTGAACACTTAACAAAACAGCTGAGAAACACATAAATGCCTTTGAATGTAAATGCTATAGAAGAGTTCTTCACATATCATGGACACAAAAAAGAAAAAATATATCCATACTACAAGAACTTAATACTGAAAGAAATTTGGCTAGTAAAGAAGGCTAAACAGAGAAAACTTGCATATTTTGGACAAACATCATGATAATTTAGAGAAGACAGTCTTGGAAGGGTACATAATTGGAAAAAGAAAGAGAGGAAGACCAAGGTGAAGATGGCTTCAAGACACCACTGATGATCTGCAAATGGATGTATCAGCAGCAGGGCATCTTGCTTACAACTGAGAGGCCTTCAAATGAGCTGTTAGGGAGGTAAAGTTCTGCAAGGGACATGCAAATGACTGAATGAAGACCTTTATCATCAAATGTAGAGACAACTGAATGATTTTTTAAAAAACTGTTATGGAATGTAATCCCGCAGAATTCCTTCACACAATACGTATGAAGTTTAATGTGCCAGAAATAACTTTGTTTTTTTACTTTTTAAGTAAAAGCTAGATATTGTGTTGTTAAATTAAAATGATGTCATGAACATTAACTATGACATGTCAAAAACATATGCATATCAGCATAAACATTTAACAGCATATAGAACAGATTTTAAATGACCCATAGGGATTTGCAAACCTTAAAGGTTAAAAATGATTAATTGTGCATATTGGTAAAATGGAGGTACACTGATTTGACAAGATGAACAGCAGGTATAAGTATGCACTGATTCAATGCTACGTTTGAAATCCCATCTTTGACATAAGTATTTATCATTTAGTTCAGTCACATGAAAACACTAAAGGTTATTACACAATGTAGAGTTTCTAGCATGCTCTTTTCATTTGTATGATATTTTTCCTCCAAAAACTGAAATTTGTTTAAATGCAGAAAGATTTTAATAAAATGAAAATGTTTGTTAGCTCTCACTTTGTGTTGCACGTATTTGTGCCTTCACAATGGATACCAGACATAAACAACTGCTTATTCACTGTGTCGAATTACTAAACACTTATGATGAAGAAATGAGGAGCATGGAAGAACATGTAGAATGTTATCTTCAAGCTAACAAGGTATGTATTACATTTCATTTGTAGAATTACATTTCATTTGTAGAAAGTGCAAGTAACTGAAACTTGAGAGATAAGTATAATATTTATTTCACATACAATCAAAGACAGATGAGCAGCATAGTTGAGGAATTAGTTAAAAGAAAATACATATTCTATGTTTATTTCAGATGACCTAGTAAAATTTATGTGAGAGAAAGAGACAGGTATGCAAGTGGATGAAGAATTTTGAGGGAAAGTGGGAAGACATGAGGGGGAATAAAAGTAGAAATAAAGAAATGGTTACTAAAAAAAGTTAAGTGATTAAGATGAATTACTGATTCAGGTGTTGTCACAGGTTGTCGTGGAGGTTTTTCATTTCACCAATTGTTAGTAGTAGTTTAGACCCATATAATAAACATGCATTTTTAAAAATATAAAAAATCTTAAAATATACAGATTCATGATGAAGCTGATGAAGTCTTCATTAAAGAAGTCTTTGCTGGCTGCATTTGTCATAGTGCCATCTTGAAGAGTGTCACAGAAGGTTTTTTTATTAAAGATGGCCGAAATGTCTTGAGATCAAATGAGAATACATGTCTGGGTGAGTTATTTAATGAACACTGGAGTTATTTCTGACATTTGATTTCTTTAAAACAGTATATCTTTATGTTAGATTTCATTTATTTATTAAAGCTTATATTTTGGACTTCATTAACACTTGTCACACATTGAAAAGAACGTTTAGTAGAGCTACTCTGAAAGCAGTTGATCGGTTATGAAGATGAGGTTAGTATCTAATTACAAATACAGGATTAGACAGCTGACTGAAACATGAAAACTCAGATTTAAACTGAAAATAAATCCACACAACATGTAACAATAACAGCTTAATAGCATATCTTCTCATCATTATGAAAAAAAAAAAGAAAAATATATGATTTTATGATTTTTCACACAGTAAGAACTCAAATAGTTTTTCATAAGAGGTATTTAATAACCACTACATCAAAAATAGTTTTTTTACCTAATTCAAAACTTTGAACATACAATACATACTTAGCCAGAAGGTTACGTTTTAAAAGAATAATAACATACAGTCAAAAGTACCATTTAAATGAAGATAATGAAGAGAAGTATGCAGAAATTTCTGCTCCAGTGGTCAAGCAGAAAAGACAGTGATAAATGACAAGTATTCAGAATTATGCACTTGTATGAACAAGCAGGATTTCAAAACGGGAGAAGCTGTCTCAGCTAGATCTTTGCTCTAAGAATAATACTTGAAGAATATATTGAAAAGCAGAAACCATTAATAGTGAACTTCATAGACTTTAAAAAGGCATTTAATAGCATACACAGAGATTCATTGTGGAGAATTTTAAGTCTATATGGAATACCATCTAAAATTGTCAGCATCATTAAGGACCTCTACAGTGGATATGTTTGTGCAGTCAAAACAGAAGAAGGGATGAGTGAATGGTTTCAGATTGAAACAGGCATGAAACAAGGATGTATACTATCTCCTTTGCTTTTTGGAATTGCAGTAGACTTCATAATGAAAAAATGCTGTACAGGTAACACAGGTATTGACTGGGTACATGGGACCCAACTAGAAAATCTTGATTTTGTGATGACATAACTCTTATCAGTAACAATAAAGTGAATTCCATGCAAGAAAAAACGGATATCCTGACTTCACTGGCTAGCAAAATAGGATTTGAAATTAACAAGGACAGAACAAAAATAATGAAACTTCCCATTAATCAAGAAGGAAAAATACACGTAGAAGGGACAGATGTTAAAGAAGTCAGTCAATTTGTATACCTTGACCAGGATCTTTACACCAGAAAGGAAATTAGAATTAGAATTGCAAAAGCAGTGTTGATCTTCAAGAATCTTGAGAACGTGTGGCATTCAAAAGTTATAAGCACAAAAACCAGGTTAAGATTATTCAGTTCAAATGTAATATCAACCCTCATTTATGCATGCAAAAGCTGGAAAATAACTAAAGAAATAGAAAAGAAATTAGACTCTTTTGAAAACAAATGCTTAAGGAAAATACTTGGCATCAAGTGGAACGAATTCAATAACAATGCAGAGATAAGACATATGCGTGAACAACAACCATTCTCATGGGTGATCAGGAAAAGGAGATGGACGTATGTTGGTCACGTGATGAGAAGAAATGATCAGAGAATCTCAAAACAAGCTATCAAGTGGCTGAAGAAAAAGAGACAGACCACGTGAAACTCTGAAGAGGACATTGTTAAGAGAGGCCAAATTAATAGGCATAAAATCCCTTGATGAGGTTGAAAAGCTTGCCGAAGACAGGAAAACTTGGTGAACTATCATGCGAGCCCTATGTGACGTTTAATGGCACAGGAAGGATATAAGATATAAAATGAATATGCATGTATGCGGTCATGCTAAAAGTAAGTTTACAAGGATTTGGACATAAGCTTATTTGCATTTATTGGACATGTGCTTATTTCCATGCCCACCTCATAAAATGTAGTGGTTGTGTCCTAGACATAGAGCCACAGTGTCAAAGCTGTTTTGACATCCTCATCACTCTAAAATCTGTGGCCACCAAGATGTTTCTTGAGAGCTTGGAAGAGGTGAAAATCACTTGGTACCATATCAGGACTATATGGTGGATGATCTGAATTCTTCCACCAGAAATGTTATATGAGTTTCTGAATTAAAGCAGCCATGTGTGGGCAGCACATGGAGGATCAACACATTTTTTTGTCAGCAGTCCAGGATGTTGGTATCTGATGATAGCTGATAAATGTTCCATTGTTGCACTGTACACAGTTGCATTAATTGTTGAAATCAACCAACAACATGCCTTTCTGATCCCAAAACATGGTAGCCATCACTTTGCCAACAGATCTTAAATTTCCTGGTTCTTGAGGAGTCAAGATTCTTCCGCTCTACTGGGGTGCTATGGTGAAGCCATGTCTCATCACCAGTGTCAATGCATTCCAGAAAGTCTTTGTCATGAATGGAATAATGTTGTAAGAATGATAGGCTATATGTCAGTCTCTTTGCTGTGTGGTCCTTGGAAAGGGTTTGCAGGACTTTCATGCATACACCTTATGAAATCCCAGCTGCACAATCATTCTGGACATTGTTCTGCATGACAGATTCAAGTCATGCATCAGTTCATTCACAATCACTCATCTGTTCTCCAGTATCATGCATTTTATTCACTGTCATGTATGAACCTGCTGTCTGCTACTCCATGCTACATTACTGGTTGTCACTTGCCGTGTTTGAAATTCTGCACGCGATTTTGCCATACACTGTTGACGCTTCATACTGTCTTCACACTATCCACTGACTGGCAATGAATTTTCAAGCTGGCACCTGCTTTGTGTTCAGAGATCATACAACACAAACCTCCTGTTTGGACCTCTGCTCCAATTCTCTCTCTCTCTCTCTGAACCTTAACTGCCCAGGGCACACAGGGCTTCCGCAAGGGTTTTCCACAAATGCCTGTCCTTTGCCTTTTTTTCTGCTCTTGTCCAGGTGAGCCCTCTATTGCTCAACATCCTTTCTGTTGTTCTTCTCCATGTCTCTTTTGGTCTACCCTTACTTCTGTTCCCCTGTGGTGTCCATCTTAGTGCTGTTTTTGGTAGTGAGTTGTCAGTCATTCGGAGCACATGTCCCAACCATCGCCAGCGTCTTTCCTCAATAATTGCTGTCAGTGGCTTCATCTGCATTTCTGCCAACAGCATGTTATTTTTTATGGTGTTTGGCCAAAATATTTTTCTAATTCTTCATAAACATTTAGTCTGAAAAGAATTAGTCTGCTCCACTTGACCCTCCAATTTTAACTGACAGATGCTGTCTGTATGCTGCACAGTGCTGCCACCTGGCATGGTGTTTCCAACTGACAAATATGGAAAATTCCACAATTAATATCCATTAATCCAGCATCACTTTTATGCTGTGTAAACTTATTTTTTTGGATATCTGTTGTAAAATCTACAAGTCTCTTGATGTTGTAATCTTCACTTACTCATTTGTTCCTTGCTAGAATGAAGCCTACTTATTGTCAAACAGGGAAGAAATGGTATTTGTGACTGAAGTGGCATGTAAAGCATAACATTAGTGACAACCATCAAAGGATTCCAGTAAAATTCAGGCAGTGAGAAATTAGTAATGTGGGAAGAATACCCAAATTATACAACATGCAGTTATAAAATTTAATATTTCAAAATAATTCATCTGACATGTCTAAGAGTATTTCTGAAATATTTAAACTTTATATTGAACATAAATGAAAACAAGAAGTTATGATGTGCAGAGCAAAAATTTGTAAATAAGAACATAACTCAGGAGATTAAAAAAAAAAATAGGCTGAACTCTTCTGAGGAGTCAAAATGCTGCAGAAGTATTCATCTTTTGCAATGCCCCAACATTTTTTTGATCCTCATACTGCAATGTAACCAAAAGGAAAACAATACTACTTAGTACCACACCCATGCCTAGTATGGCTCACATGCAAAACGCACAAATTATTCAACTTCGAATTGGCTGTGTAGGAGAAATGAGCTCAGCCGATGTAATGCATGTACAAATACTACTATGAAAATATATAGTGTATAAAAAAATTATAATTCAAGAAGATATGCAGCCTTACTTTGATATTGTGCATGCATGTACTTTTCTGCTGATGGAAGACTTGTGTTCATTCAACTGTGTGAAAACATTTGCTATGGCTTGTTTTTTAAAAAAATATATTTCTTGCTATTTTGTGCAGATCCATATTCAGTGTATTCATTAGTTTCACACATCAATTAAAATTATATTAATTTTTTCAGTGCTAACGTACCTGGCTCTGTTTCGATTAGATGAACTTGGTGTGTCCCATTTTAGAAAATTTATTAGCATTTTGGATGTGAGCATTGCATACAAAGTAAGTAATAATTGCTAAAAAAAAACTGATTCAATGTTTGTCTGCTTCTCAATTTCTTATGTACTTTTTCATCTATCATTTTTGTTTAAATGTTAAAGATTTATCATCACTACACATTGGAGAAGCTCATATGAGCTCTGACTGCATCCTGTGAAGAAGATCTCAGCATGGTGCCTGTGCTATTAGCACCATTGAGAACCTAGGCAAATGGGAGATGACAGGTGAGATTTGATCCCATCTCCTAAATCCAAGATTTTGATTTGGCCTATCCTGCTCCATCCACTATTCTGTGTCACATGAACCTAATTGTGCTTTCCTTTGTATAATGTGTTCATAAGTGAAGAAATATACTTATAACTTGTTTCTTATGTTAAAATCTAGGGAACAAGCTTGTGATTTCTCTTCTGTTCTTTTATATGTCTGAGTTTGTAATGTTGTGAAAGGGTATGAGAAGGTGCAGTTCTGGCAAGGCACTGCAACAGAACACAAAACTTGTTTTATCACTTTATTTGTACTAGCCTGAACAGTTGCACTTATTGTTGTAGTCATGTAAGATTTGCAGATGTTCTTCATTAGTATCTGGAGTAACAGAAACTTTCATATTTATTTTTAACACTTTTTTTGCAAGACTATAAAACTCTCAAAAGTGACACATGATCCAGTTTTTGTTCAACAGAGCCAGCTTTATTTTTCATCTTCTTCATCATCAGTGTCAGTTTTAGAGGCTGATTTTTTATATATCTCTAGTTGTATAATTTGCCTTGCTAGCACATCAAACAGACAGACATATAGATTTTTTTGTAAGTTTTTTTTAACTGTAAGTTGATGCCTTTTCTGGATATGTTTTTAACTTTGTTACTACCATGTAGTAACAAAATATCATTATGTAACTTATATGCCTGCTTCCTTTATTGTCAGGACTTTTAAAAATGTTTTCTTAGCTTTCTCTTGTCTTGCTTATACAAGCTGGTTTTCTTCACAAAATACTTCCTTGCAATATGTTCTTTTTTTTCTGGGTGCATGTTTGGCAATAATTTTTAAATGTTTTGTTTTTCTACTTTTGCATTAATACCTCTACCCATGTACAGACTGAGCATGAGTGTTGTTATTTCATATCTCAGAATGTTTTTCTTAAAAATTATTAATTTCAAACCTTGCATAAGTAATTATGTCCAATTGATACTTCTGACAAAAGATCTTTGGCAGAATGTTCAGGATGGGGTGTATTTTTAAAGAGAGCAAATATAATGTTATATTTTTCACAGCTACAGGAGTTCTAAGGAATCACTTAAAAAGCATTGTAGTGATGAATGTTGGTGGTATTTTATCAATATGTGTCTGTGTGTGTATCTCATATATATACACACACACATATATACATATATATATAGATCTATACACATACATATATATAGATCTATACACATACATATATATACATATATACACATATATATAGATCTATACACATACATATATATATACATATATACACATACATATACACACACACACATATATATATATTCACACACACATACACATGCCAACACAACAGGCCAAAGAAAAAGAGGCAGACTGCATGAAACTCTGAAGAGGACATTGTTAAGAGAGGCCAAATTAACAGGCATAAAATCCATTGATGAGGTTGAAAGACTCGCCGAAGACAGGAAAAATTGGCGAACTACTTTGCGAGCCCTATGTGACGTTTAACGGCACAGGAAGGATATAAGATATAAGATAAAATACACATGAACACACAAGGGTCATCCCAAAAGTAAGTTTGTAAGGGTTATTACTTTAAGGACAAAATTTATTTGGACATAACACACTGTACACTGCTTTCCTTGATGGACACCTTATTTTTCCACATTGTCACCATGATGATTGAGGCATTTGTCCATGCCTATGTTATAAAATGTGGTGTCCTGGACTAAGAGCCACTGTGTCACTGCTGTTTGACATCGTCATCACCCTGAAATCTGTGACCACCAAGATGATCCTTGAGAGCCTGGAAGAGGTAAAAATCACTTGGTACCATATCAGGCCTATATGGTGGATGATCCAGATTCTCCTACCAGAAATGTTGCAAGAGTTTCTGAATTAAAGTGGCCATGTATGAGCAAAATATGAAGGAGCAACACATTTTTTGTCAACAGTCCAGAACAATGGCATCTGAGGTCAGCTCTTAAATGTTTCAGCTGCATTAACTGTTACTCCCCTTTCTAGGCAATTGAACAAACACCATACTTTTCTTATCTCAAAATATGGTACCAATCACTTTGCAGTAGATGGCACGACCTTGAATTTCCTGGCTTATGGGGAGCCAGGATGCTTCCATTACATCCATGCATGCATGTTTTGATTCTGGGGTGCTGTGGTCTCTTCTTCTTCTTCTTCATTCACATTGTCTGTCTATATCTGCAGACCTGTCTCTTGGACAAATTTCATTGTTTTTTGTAATTCATGTATGGAACCATAGAGTTTGTCTTCTTTAGTGGTTTCACTGGGCCAGTAATTGCTTCTCAGTGTCTCATAGTTGGTGCAGTTTTGGAGGATATGTTCCACAGTTTGGGGCACCTGGGCACATGTACACAGATTAGTAGTACCAACCTTAAACTTTGTATACATATGACTTCGGAGTCGAATGTGTCCTGTTCGGAGACACAAAATGGTGACTTGTTCCTTTCTGTTTAGCATGTGGTGGTGTTTGTGGCTTCCTGTAGGTTTTTATCATGTTTTTCTTCTGATTATAGGTGATTGGTATGTCTGGCTGCTCCATTTCAGTGCCCTCTTTGGCCAGACAGTCACTTTCTCATTGCCTGGTATCCCACAATGGGAGGGAATCCACTGCAAAGTGACTCCATGTTGTAAGCCCATTTTTGACAAGGCATCCTTAAGGTCTGGTAGTTTGTTGCACTGAAGAGCTTCCAATACTGATCTTGCATCTGTGAGAATTACTATGGGGCATGTATCAATTCTGGAGTCTGATAGTTTTTCAACTGTGGCAACAATTGCCCTAACTTCTGCATCAAAGTTGTTGCAGTATTTTCCAGTGGGTATGGAAATCTTGTCAGTGGTGTTGTTTGGATATTCAATATGTGCTCCTGCCCCTCCATTCTTTATGGCATTATGTGCAGATCCGTCTGTATACACACGTATCCAGGTGTCACATGGATATTTATCATCTAGAACACTAAGTGTGGTTGTTGATCTTACAAGACTGCTCTGCATCTCACCATTCTGCACACCTTTCACTTCAGTCTGAATAGTTATTTGTGTATAATCTGCAGTATCTATACTATATCTATAGTATATCTATACTACAGGAGGTTAATACTGAAGAAAGCTGGCTAGTAAAGAGGATTAAATAGAGAAAACTTAAATATTTTGGACACATTAAACATGATAATTTAGAGAAGACTGTATTGGAAGGATACATAATGGGAAAAAGAAAGAGAGGGAGACCAAAACGAAGATGGCTGCAAGACATTGTTGACGATCTGCAAATGGATGCAGCAGCAGCAGGCCATCTTGCTCAGAACCGAGAGGCCTACAGGAGTGCTGTTTGGGAGGCAAAGTTCCGCAGGGGACATGCAAATGAATGAATGAATGAATGTATAATCTGCTTCTTTCCATGGTGTATGCTCTGGTACAGATGATAATGGAGCTACTACAGTTGGAAGGTCAGGTATCAGCTTACGCATACGCTTGGCCTGATGAATGAAGCTGCTTCTTTTAAGCCATCTTAGTGCCAAGTTATTGAATCTCTCCTTCAGGAGATGGCTTACAGAGCTGAGGAATTTCTCTCCCATGGTCATGACCTTTGTGTCTCTACGTTCCTTTAGCGCTTGAACACCAGCTATTTTCTGCACTTCTGCTATTGGTGTGGACCTCATGGCACCTGTGATAATCCGTAGTGACTGATTTTGTACCTTGTCTAGATTATGCAGCGTAGTGTTTGATGCTATGCACCAAGATGTTGAGCCATATTCTAAATGTGGTAGAATACTTTGCTGGTATACATTCTTGAGGATTCTTTCACTAGCTGCCCATGTGGTTCCACTCAGTTTTCTTAATATGGCTAGTTTTTTTCTGGCTTTTGATTCTGCACTGTTGATGTGTTGCTTCCAGGTCAGTTTTGAGTCAAGAGTCACTCCTAAGTAAGTGGGTTGGTTGTCCATCCTTAAGGATATTTCATTTACAAAGATCTTACCTGCTTTCTGTTTAGATGAGAGAGTGAACAGAGTGGTACTTGATTTCTCTGTGTTGATACTTACACACCATTTGTTTGTCCATGATGTCAAGATGTCTGCTGCTCTTTGAAGTCTCTGTGTAGCAACTGTCGCATATTCATCTGTACACCACATGACTAGATCATCTGCATACAGTGCCACTTTGATTCCATAGGGAAGTTCCTTGACCAGCTCATTAATGGATACCAGGAATAGTGTAGGTGAAAGGACTCCTCCTTGTGGTACACCGTGTCGCAGCAGTACTTTCTGGCTTTTGTGTCCATCCATTACTACTCTAGCTCTTCTGTTGTGTAAATAGGACTTTATCCAGTTGTACAGTCTTCCATTCACATTGCAGTTTCTTAATTTCCACAGCAGACCTTTTTTCTACACTTCATCAAAGGCTTTCTTCAGGTCTATCCACGCTGCTAGTTCAAGGTTTTTCTCTTGGAATGCATCCTCAATCTCTTGAGAGAGATAGGTCACTTGATCTTCTGTACTGTAGTAGTGCCTAAATCCTGCTTGTTGTGGAACGAGAAGATTTTCACTTTCTAGGTACCATTTTAGCCTCAGGTCAATGATGCGTTCCATCGTTTTGCATAGGCAGCTAGTGAGACTGATTGGCCTGTAGCTGGAGGCCGTATAACTATTTTTTCCTGCCTTTAGCAGTGGTACCATGCTTGCTTCCTTCCAGATTTGAGGTAACTTACTTATGCTCCAGCACATATTGAAAATATCCAATAGCTTTCCCATTGCTGCCATTCCCAGGTTCTTGATCATTTCATTGGACACTCTATCTGGTTCTGGTGATTTCCTTGGTTTCACTTTACTGACTGCTAGGTCTAACTCACTGCGTGTGATTGGTGCATCCATGACCTCCACTTTTCTGACTTGTTCCTCTTCTTTCTATGGGTTAATGCGCACTGTATGCTCTTTCTCTGGATGGATATTAATGTTGCAGTCCTGTCCAAACATGCGAGCAAAATGATCTGCTACCTGCTTACCTGTAAAAGTTTTCCCATCCTCTATTAGTGTAATCTTTGTACTTCTTCCAGTACTCTCATCATTTAACTGTTTGATTAGTTTCCACAGTTTCCTTCCATCCTTTTCAAAGTTTAGGGACTCTGTTTTCTCTCTCCAACTTTCCCGTCTGGCTTGCAGCTTGGCTCTCTGAAATTTGGCCTTAGCATGTTGGTAATTATTGTGGTGTTCTTGGCATGGTCTATTTTCTGCTTGCTTTCGAGCTGTTTCCATGTCATCATGTAGTTTTCCCAGCTCACTAGACCAGTATGGTTTATAATCCCTACGAGCTCCTCTGGGAATGGTTTCACGGGTGGCCTGAAGGATACAAGCATTGAATTCCTTCACCATGCTGTTAATATCCTTACCTTCTATGGACAGCTGTCCCACCAGGATACCTGTACGATATCTGTACATTGTCCAATTTGCTTTTTTTATAGTTCCATCTGAGGAGAGGGTTACTGGTGTTAAGGAGTTCATTTTCTATTGTCAGGAAAACTGGTCAGTGGTCGCTACCTCCAAGTTGTTTTGCAACATTGTGTGTAATGTTCCACTTCAGGTCTGAAGCGTGGAATGCCAGATCTTGTGTTGAGGTTGTATGCCAAGCCCTTGAATAAAATGTTGGGGGAATCCATTGGCTGGTTGATCAGGAGAAGTCCATTATCATCCTGCCAGCTCTCAACTTCCTCTCCTCTCTTGTCCATGTGGTCATAGCCCCAGCTCTGGGAATGGCTGTTAAAATCACCACAGACCATCAGTCTCTCTTTGTGTGGGATTGTTTCTAGGACAAGTTGGCGGTCATTAGGACAGTAATAGTTAAGGAGGTGGAAATCTGTATTACTGGTTTTTAGATGGATCATCTGTTATTCGGCTCCTTCCATGTACATTCCCACCTGATATGCACTGATGTTATTCTTAACAAGTGTGAGTACTCCTCCATTTCTTCTTTCCTGTCGGTCTGATCTAAAACACTGGTAGCCTCTGATTTTAAAGGCGGCATCTTTGGTTAGGTGTGTCTCCTGTATGCAGCATATACTTACCTGCTCTGCAAAGAGTATGTTCTCTAGTTCCACCTTTTTGCTATAGCCATCTCTAACACTGCTGACACCCTCAGCATTCCACTGCATTATTTTAAGTTCTTGCTTTTTGGCAGTTTTCTTCCATTGTATTTTTTGGCCAGTAGCTCTACTTTCATGTCTCCTGACTCCACAAGATGAACTGAGAGAACCTCCAGTAACATTGGGTGGACCCTTTTGAGGCAGGGCGAAAACTGCAGATAGAGACATTTCATTAGTGATAATGCGTGTTACCCTGATTTTTGCAATGCGCCTTTTGGCTGGGTAACTCTGACTTCAGCATCTTTCCTTGCTAGGGCAGACTGTGGTCTTGCTCAGACTACCATGAAGACACTGTGGCTGGCCTGGGCAAAACTTTGTTTTCCAGCCTCTAGTGGCTGTACTTAAGTCCCTTCTCCGTGTCAGACGGTTCTGAGACAGTTCCACAAAGACACTCCAACCTTGGGATGAGGAATCTGATGAGTGCTTCAACAATATCCATTCCCCGCCACCTATAGTCTACTGGCTCTGTTTTGTTTACATCATTCTGATAGCCATTGTTGTAAAGACCCATAGGCTTGTCACGTCCTGGATTCATTGGTTTCACACTAGACTTCCCTCATCCCTGCCAGAGATCTCCATGTCCCCATCCGTCCACCAACCTGACATTACATTTTACAAAAATAACAGTTACAATTAGTGTTGATTGCTACAAGTTTCTGGGCTACAGAAGTAAGTCAGAGTTTTCAAGCAAACAGATCTATGTTCCCTGTCTTACAAACGCTATGTTAAGATAAGTGTAAGCTCTTAACACAGTTGTTCCTGGGGGGGGGGGGGGTGTGCTATGGTGAACAGTGGTCTCATCACCACTGACAATTCTTTCCAGAAAGTCTTGGTCATGAATGGAATATTGTTATAGGAATGACAAGTCATATATCATTTTCTTTGCCTTGTGGTCCTTGGAAAGGGCTTGCAGGTTATAACACACACCTTATGAAATCCCAACATTCTGGACATTGTTCTACATAACAGAATCAAGTCATATGTCAGTTCATTCACAGTGACTGGTCTGTTTTCCAATATTACACATTCAGCGCATGTTTTGTATGCTACTTTACCTACTGTCGTGGGTCTGCCACTCTATGCAATGTTACAGGCTGTCACTCGTCTGATTTGAAATTATATATATATATGCATCGCCACATATCGTAAAATGAGAGTTTGGAATGAGGTCAGCATCCTCATCCTGAGACCCATCTAGAGAATCTGGGGAAAAACCCCGCCATTATGGAATCTCGCAACAGTTGTAACCGAACATCACAGATACCAGCTCTGCATGCTGTTGACAACGATTGAAAATTCATTAGCCCCAAATGCATAACAAAAATCGGATTTTGGAATGTAAGAATGATGGCCGCAACAACAAAAACTGCTCAGGTAATAAAATAAATGGATAGATATCACCTAGATGTGTTGGGCATCCATGAAATACAATGGCCAGAAGCAGAGAAAAGAGCTGCAGAAAACCATAAGTTTATATTATACTGTTCAAAAAAAAAAGAAACGCAACAAATACGATGTTGCAATTTAAACTGAAGTTTGCTGATCAGACAAGGGCAAATTGCTTGAAACGTTCACTTTGACATCAACTTCACATGCCGACCTGAATTATACTCAGCAGATGATTCATGAGCACAGAAAAGTGACACTAGTTAAAACAGCATTTTTGACAATAACTCATGACAGGTTCATGAGAATCTCGTGAAACTTACTGAACACAAAACTCACTGACCATGTTATTGAATGCCTATAAAAGATTGACGCTCCTCAGATCAATTCATTTGAAAATTCCATGCGTAAGTATGGCTCATCTCACTACAGAACAATGAATCATCATCATTGGATGTTTACAGACTGGACAGTTACAAAGTGTAGTGGCCAGACAATTTAATGTGGTTAGAATCACCATTAGTTATCTTTGGAGGTGATTTCAAGAAACTGGCTGAGTTGCAGACCAGGTGTGCAGTGGAAGACCCATAGTCACAACTCTTACCAAAGGCCACTTCATATGGCTGCTTCACCTCAGGAATCGATTTGCATCTGTGTCCTAAACAGTCCAGTCAATAACAGCAGCTCATTGAATTTCAGATCGAATGGTTGGGAACCGGCTGCATGATGCTGGTCTTTGGGCAGGAAGACCCTACAGGAGTCCATTTCTTACTGACCGGCATCGCCAGAACCGACTGCAGTGGGCAAACCAGCATTGTCAATGGACCGTTGTGAATGACTGGAGAAGGGTTTGGTTTAGTGATGAATCATTCTTTCTGCTCCAGTGACACAATAGATGGAGAAGAGTTTACCGCAGAGTCCATGAGACCTGTTGCAAATTGAAGGACGCTTGAATGCTCAATGATACGTCACTGAAATTCTTTATCTTCATGTCCCTCCACTTCTAGCTGCACCAGGGTCGATTTTTCAGCAGGATAAAGCTCGACCTTATGTGGCACAACTTACCACCCAGTTCCTCGCTGACAGCGTCCAGACCATTCCATGGCCATTCATGTCATCAGACATGAACCCATAGAACACTTATGGGATGAACTCAACAGACAAGTCCGCTAGTGAGACGTGGCACAAACCAGTCTCCGACCGTTATCTCTTGAACTGCGGGAAGAGTGGGCAGCCATCCTACAACAACAGATCCAACGGCTAATCAAATCCATGTCAAGGAGATGTCGTTCTCTGATACAGGCCAAGAGAAGACCATACACTTTACTGAAATGGAGGCCTCAGTCACAAAGAATAAAAGTCCATATCAAATTTAATGAACAAAATTTCATTGTTAAAGTCTTAAAGTTTCTTCATACCAAGATTGAAACATTAATTATGTAAAAAAATTATGATACAAGTTTGAAATTTGGTGTCCATTACGACTACAGCAGGGTTGTGTTTCATTTTTTTAACAGTGTATATTCCGGCAGAAATGATGGCAAATACCAAGAAGGAGTGGGTATAATTATGTCATATGTGGCAGCAAAGAGCCTTACAGAATGGGAACCAGTGAACAGTCATATGATAGGAGCACAATACAAAATAAGGCATGGAAGAATGACAATCATACAATGCTATGCACCCATGAACGATACAGATGATGAAATAAAAGACGATTTCTATTACCAACTACAACAACTCATCAACAAAGTATCTAAACATGACATTTTAATTGTCATGGGAGACTTCAACCCAAAGTAGGAAAAGATAACACCAATGTTTAAAAAGTAATGGGGAAGAAGGAATTGATATAAATAAATCAGAATGGAGAAAGATTAATTGAAATATGTCTAACAGAGGGCATGGTCATTGGAGGAACAATATTTCCACACAAAGAAATGTATAAAACAACATGGATATCTCCATATGATAGAACCATAATCTAGATAGATCATTTTTGTATTAGAAAACAAGACAGAACATTTCAAAAGCCAACACAAGAAAGCAGTACTCAGAAAGATAAACAGTCATAGCCTACAAGAAGAAAATCTTGCATCTTACATCCTTCCTGTGCTGCTAAATGCCACATAGGGCTCACGTAGTTGTTTGCCAAGTTTTCCTGTTCTTGGCGAGTCTTTCAACTTCATCAAAGGATGTTATGCCCACTAAACTGGCTTCTCTTAACAGTGTCCTCTTTAGAGTTTCACGCTGTTGACATCTTTTTCTTCAGCCTGTTGTGCTCCACTTGATAGCTTGTTTTGGTACTCTCTGATTGTTTCTTCTCATCACATGGCCTACATATTTCCATCTTCTTTTTTTGATGAGACAGGTTGTTGTTTGCTCATCTGTCTTATCTCTGCATTGTTCTTGAATTCGTAAGAAGAAAATACCAACAGTAATTTCAGTCTAGAACTTACCAAACATTTCACAGCACTCAGTGAGGTAGACGAGACAGATATAGATGAATTATGGAATTCATACTTATCTTATATCCTTCTCGTGCCATTAAACGTCACATAGGGCTCGCAAAGTAGTTAATTTTTCCTGTCTTCGGCGAGCCTTTCAACCTCATCAAAGGATTTTATGCCTGTTAATTTGGCCTCCCTTAATAATGTCCTCTTCAGAGTTTCACGCGGTCTGTCTCTTTTTCTTCGGCCTGTTGTGTTCCACTTGATAGTTTGTTTTGGGATTCTCTGATCATTTCTTCTCATCAAGTGACCAACATATGTCCCTCTCCTTTTCCTGATCACCCATGAGACTGGTTGTTGTTCAGTCATCTGTCTTATCTCTGCATTGTTCTTGAATTCATTCCACTTGATGCCGAGTATTTTCCTTAGGCATTTGTTTTCAAAAGAGTCTAATTTCTTTTCTATTTCTTTAGTTGTTTTCCAGCTTTCGCATGCATAAATGAGGGTGGATATTACATTTGAATTGAATAGTCTTAACTTGGTTTTTATGCTTATAACTTTTGAATTCCATATGTTCTCAAGATTCTTGAAGATTGATGGTGCTTTTGCAATTCTGATCCTAACTTCCTTTCTAGTGTCACCATCCTGGTCTATGTAGCTGCCAAGGTATGCAAATTGATTGAATTCTTCAATATCTATCCCTTCTATGTGTATTTTTCCATTTTGATTGAGAGGAATTTTCATTATTTTTGTTTTGTCCTTGTTAATTTCAAGTCCTATTTTGCTACCCAGTGAAGACAGGCTATCTGTTCTTTCTTGCATGAAATTCACATTATTACTGATAAGAGTTATGTCATCAGCAAAATCAAGATCTTCTAGTTGGGTCCCATGTACCCAGTCAATACCTGTGCAGCATTTTTTCATTATGAAGTCTATTGTAATCCCAAAAAGTAAAGGAGACAGTATACATCCTTGTTTCACGGCTGTTTCAATCTGGAACCATTCACTCATCCCTTCTTCTGTCTTGACTGCACAAACATATCCATTGTATAAATCCTTAATGATGCTGACAATTTTAGATGGTATTCCATATAGACATAAAATTCTCCATAATGAATCTCTATGTATGCTATCAAATGCCTTTTTAAAATCTATGAAGTTCAGTATTAATGGTTTCTGCTTTTAAATATGTTCTTCAAGTATTATTCTGAGAGTAAAGATCTGGTCGAGACAGCTTCTCCCTTTTCGAAATCCTGCTTGTTCTTCTCTCATTGCAGTATCCACTTTATCTTTGAGTCTATTCAAAATGACCTTGCAAAATACTTTTGACACAACTGATATTAAGGTTACTCCTCTCCAGTTGTTACAGTCACTAAGGTTGCCCTTTTTTGGCATTTTAACAATGATTCCTTTCTTCCAATTAGAAGGGACCTTTTCTTCTTTTCAAATCTTGTTAAACATTCTCTGTAGTTGTCTCATGTTGTCACTATTGATAGCTTTTAGCATTTCTGCTGTTATTTCATCTTCACCTGCAGCTTTGTTGTTAGCCATTAAATTCACTGCTGTTTCAATTTCATGCAATTTAATTTCATCTTGGTTTACACTTAGTTGTGGGGCTGGTAAGTCAGTTTCAAGGTTTAACAATTCTTTTGGGTGTGGTCAATTAAGTATTTCTTGGAAGTGTTCAGCCCATCTTTGCTTTTGGTCTTTATTTGATGTTAATAGGGTTCCAGTTTTGCTAAGGATTGGTCTTTCTTTAGATGTAATAGTACCTGTTAGCCTCTTTTGTATGTTATATAAAGTTTTGCTGTCTGTTTTTGCTGCTTTTTCTGCCTCTTTCGCCATATTGTCTATGTATTCTCTTTTATCCCTTCTAGCTGAACTTTTTTACTTTCTTGTCTGTTTCTTTGTATTTTGCTTTTGCCAAATCTCTTTCATGATCTGTTTTTGCATTCAACATGTCTAATTTGACTGGTCGTCTTTCATGTATATACTTCCATGTTTTATCTGATATCCATGCTTTTCTGTTTGGTTTTTGCAGTCCAGCGCTTACTTTTGCTGCTGTGATTATGGCTGTGCTGTAAGAATTCCATAACTCATCTTTACCTATCTCCTCTACTTCACTGGATGTTTTGGAATGATTGGCAAGTTCCTAATTGAAATTAATGTTAGTATTTTCTTCTTGTAGGCTGTGACTGTTTATTTTTCTGTGTACTGATTTCTTGTGTTGACTTTTCAATTTTAGTTTTATTTTCCCTATGCACAGGTTGTGATCACTGTTGACATCTGCACCCCTATAAGCCCTTACATCCATGAGAGATGTTCTGTATTGCTTTCTAATACAAAAATGATCTATCTGGTTTCTAGTTCTATCATCTGGAGATATCCACGTTGTTTTATGTATCTCTTTGTGTGGAAATATTGTGCCTCCAATGACCATGCCCTCTGTTAGACATACTTCAATTAATCTTTCTCCATTCTGATTAACCATGTCAGTTCCTTCTTTCCCCATCACTTTTTCAACATTGGTATTATCCTTCCCTACCTTAGCATTGAAGTCCCCCATAGCAATTAGGATGTCGTGTTTAGGGACTTTGTTGATGATTTGTTGTAGTTGGTGATAGAAGTCATCTTTCACATCATCATCTGCATCATTCATGGGTGCATAACACTGTATTATTGTCATTCTTCCGTGTTGTAGGTTGTATCGTGCTCTTATTATACGATTGTTCACCGGTTCCCATTCTACAAGGCTCTTTGCAGCTACATTTGACATAATAATGCCCACTCCATCCCGGATTTTACGTCATTTCTGCCTGAATGTATTATTAACTTACCGTTTTCCGCTGATCTTTTACCTGCTTCTGGCCGTCGCATTTCGCTGATGCCCAGTATGTCTAGATGGTATCTCTCCATTTCTTTGATGACCTGAGTAGTTTTTGTTTGTGGAATTCATACAGCACACCATAATCAAGGCAGCAAAAGCAAATGCTTGACTGCAATCAACAAGTAGAAAAGCATGGATATCAGATAACACATGGAAGTACATACATTAAAGAAGAGCAGCCAAATTAGCCATGTTGAATGTAAAGACAGATCTTGGAAAAGTTTTGGCAAAAGCAACATACAAAGAACTAGACAATAAAGTAAAAAGTTCAGCTCTCTCTCTCTGAACCTTAAGTGCCCAGGGCACATGGGACTTCCGCAAGGGTTTTCCACAAATGCCTGTCCTTTGCCTTTTTTTCTGCTCTTGCCCAGGTGAGCCCTCTATTGCTCAACACCTTTTCTGTTGTTCTTCTCCATGTCTCTTTTGGTGTACCCTTACTTCTGTTCTCCTGTGGTGACCATCTTAGTGCTATTTTTGGTAGTGAGTTGTCAGTCATTCGGAGCACATGTCCCAACCATCGCCAGCGTCTTTCCTCAATAATTGCTGTCAGTGGCTTCATCTGCATTTCTGCCAACAAGATGTTATTTCTTATGGTGTTTGGCCAAAATATTTTTCTAATTCTTCGTAAACATTTAGTCTGGAAAGAATTCAACTTGTTTTCTATAGTTTTGGTGATTTTCCAGCATTCACTTCCATAGAGTAGTACACTTAGAACATTACTCTTAAATATCCTGATTATCATATTTATGCTTAGTTTTTTAGATTTCCATATAGTCTGCAGCACTGATTTGCTCTAGTAAGTCTGCTGTTGATGTCCTCTGTGCTGTCTCCATTTTCTACTACTCTACTGCCAAGGTATACAAATTCATTGATCTCCTCCACTAACTTGCTATCTACTCTGAGTACATTTCTGTTGCTCACATTTTGCTTCATTAACTTTGTCTTTCCTATGTTGATCTTTAGTCCTATGTTGTTTGCATGGTGAGTTAGCTTGTTTATTTTATCTTGCATATCTTTGTGGCTGCTTGATAGTAGACAAATGTCATCTTACAAAGTCAAGGTCCTCCAGCACTGTGTCAAGGGTCCATTGTAATCCTCTGCGTTTATCTGATGTTGCCTCCTTCATTAACCAGTCTACTGCCAAGATAAATAATGTTGGTGATAGTACACATCCCTGCTTAACTCCTGTTTGTATCCTAAAGCTGCTGGAGGTATGTTCTCCACAGATCACTTTGCACTGAAAACCCTCGTATAGGGCTTTGATTACATTCACTATCTTATGGGGGAGACCATGCCATCTTAGGATTTTCCACAGTGCATCTCTGTTGACACTGTCAAAGGCTTTCTCAAAATCTATGAATAATGCATATGTTGTGCTATGCCACTCATTTGCCTGTTCTAATATTTGTCTAAGTACAAATATGTGGTCTATATATGGTCTTCCTTTCCTAAATCCTGCCTGCTCTTTCCGAAGTTTTCCTCAAGTGCTGGTACAATATGAACAATACGGCAAAAAAAAGCAAAAAAAATGCAGCAAAAGCAGGAGACAGCAAAACTATATATAACATACAGAAGAAGCTAACAGGTTCTATTCCTCCAGAGAAAGACCAGTCATTAGCAAAACAGGCAACCTATTAACATCAAGTAAAAACCAAAAGCAAAGATGGGCTGAACATTTCCAAGAATTAATAAATCTTGAAACCGATTTACCAGTTAGGTTTACTAAATGGAATGAAATAATAATAATAGCTAACAACAAAGTTGCAGGTGAAGATGAAATAACAGTCGAAATGTTAAAAGCTATTAACAGTGACAACATAAGTCAACTACAGAGAATGCTTAATAAAGTTTGCAAAGAAGAAAAGGTCTCTTCTAAATGGAAAAAAAGGAATCATTGTTAAAATACCAAAAAAGGCAACCTTAGCGACTGCAGTAACTAGAGAGGAGTAACATTATTATCAGTTGTGTCAAAAGTATTTTGCAAAGTCATTCTGAATAGAATTAAAGATATAGCGGATACTGCAATGAGAGAAGAACAAGCAGAATTTCAAAAAGGGAGAAGCTGTCTCGACCAGATCTTTACTCTAAAAATAATACTTGAAGAACATATTGAAAAGCAGGAACCTTTAATCCTGAACTTCATGGACTTTAAAAAAGCATTTGATAGCATACACAGAGATTCATTGTGGAGAATTTGAAGACTATATGGAATATCATCTAAAATTGTCAACATCATTAAGGGTCTCTACAGTGGATATGTTTGTGCAGTCAAGATAGAAGAAGGAATGTGCAAATGGTTTCAGATTGAAACAGATGTGAAACAAGAATGTATACTATCTCTCTTGCTTTTTGTAATTGCCATAGACTTTATAATGAAAAGATTCTGTACAGGTAAAACCGGCATTGACTGGGTACATGGGACCCAAACAGAAGATCTTGATTTTGCAGATGACATAACTCTTATCAGTGACAATGTGAAATTTATACAGGAAAAAACAGATTCCCTGTTTTCCATGGCTAGCAAAATAGGACTTGAAATTAACAACAAAAAGAAAAATAATGAATCTTCTCAAGAGGGAAAAATATACGTAGATTGTTGTTGATGAAGTAATTTTCATACCTCGGCAGCTACGTAGACCAGGATGGTGACATCAGAAAGGAAGTTAGAAATGCAAAAGCAGCATTGACCTTCAAGAATCTTGTAACCATATGGCACTCAAAAGTTATAAGCACATAAACCAAGCTAAGATTATGCAATTATAATGTAATATCCACCCTCATTTATGCATGTGAAAGCTGGAGAATAGCTAAAGAGATAAACAACAAATTAGACTCTTTTAAAAACAAATACCTAAGGAAAATACTCTGTATAAAGTGGAATGAATTCAAGAACAATTCAGATATAAGGCAGATGAGTGAATGGACATATATCGGTCACATAATGAGAAAAAACAGTCAGAGAATCCCCAAAAAAGTTAACAAGTGGAACACAATAGGCCGAAGAAAAAGAGATCAACCAAATGAAATTCTAAAGAGGACATTATTGTTAAGAGAGGCCATATCAGTAGGCATAAAATCCCTTGATGAGGTTGAAAAGCTCACTGAAAACAAGAAAACTTTAGAACTACCATGCAAGTCCTGTGTGACCTTTAGTGGCACAGGAAGGATGATATATTTATATATATATATATATATATATATATATGCTATTTTCTCAAACTATATATCTAATGAAACTAAAGTTAATGGTATTTTAACAAATATATTCTGTATTTCATGCCATATAAAGCACTTTTCAAAAATAAAAATCCTCCCAAAATCACCCTGGATATTATACCCCAATGTTAGGTTTGAACAGGAACTGAAATAGAGGTTACCAGTACTAGACTAACACCTAAACACCAATTTTTAACACATTAGTCCCTTGACAACAGCAGAATGCAATATATGTGATTAAAAATTAATAAACTATGATTACAAACAAAATAATAATGAAAAAATTAAACACTGAACAAATGAACTTCATTTTCAAAGGGTGAAAAATTCAGTGTGCAGGCCTGTCTGAACCTTATGAGGATGACAAGTTTGCTCTATTGTTTACTTCCTATATATAAAGTGTGAAATTTCAGTGGTGAACAGTAATGTTTATGAACCCTTTATTTAAAACACGCAGAACAAGTATATCATAGTTGTTTGTGTTTTTTAAATAAAATCCTTGGTAAATTTATGAATAAAAGAGAACTAAAGTGATGTAATGCATAAATGCTTGTTAAAAATAAACAAATTGGCATTTACTGATTTGTTAACAAATAAATAATACATAATTGTTAAAAAATAAATAATACATAATATTACATAAAATTGAAAAGTAATGTCATTGCCACATACTGACATCACTTGTTTTGGAATTATATTAAATACAGTGTTTTTCATTTCTTTTTTTTCTAAAATATTTCCTGCTGAATTATAGATGCATCTTATACAGTGGTATGTCTTATTTAGCATGAAATATGGTATATATCTAGCTAATACTTTATTTACAGTATTTTATCAAACTATACTTAATATTGGCTAATGGTAGGAGCTAATGAACTTCAGGATAATTATTAACTTTTCCACTCACAACAACACTGGCAGTGTTGGTACATCTTGTACACCTATGCCAATCAATGCACAAAGTGAAGTTTAGCCAAGGTATAAATAAAATGGAAACTAGCACTTTTGTAACCAGAGTCATATTTTTAGCTTACAGAGTAGCTTCCTTCCAATTTCTTTCTACCAAAATTTCTCATAAAAATGTATTATGGGGAGCATGGAAATTAATTTAGACATGAAAGTTTAACACATCAGATTTATTATGCATTTTAACAAGTAATTAATTCAGCTCTTAAATCATGTTGCAGTTAAATAAATTCTCAGAAACTGAGATGATACTGTTTCCTTTTACAGGAAGAACTGGAAAAAGTTAGTGATATGCTGATGGCTTTTGAATTTTATTAATGTTTATAATTGAATGAAATTTCTGGTGAACTTAACTTCTTAGGGAAGTTAAAAACATTTCATTTTTTATTTTAATCAGTTTCAAGGAACGTATATATATATAAAGCACACACACATACACATGCATGCACATGTGCACATTCAACACATACACAGAGAATAAAAATCTAAAATAAGTCTTTGAAACTGAATTAATAAAAAAAAAAACTTCTTTAGAACTTAAATTCATTAAAATAACACATATTTATACATTTTTGTCATTTTTATTCATTTCAGCTTCTCAGTTTCATAACTAATGAAAAACATTTATTGACTTGGATGAAGGATGAATGGAACAAGGTCTACGAGGAAACCTTTGTACAAATAAATCTTCTGTCCCCTATTCTAAGGTAAATTAATTGTTCAGTTGTTTATAGTGCTAAAATGAATGTGCAGAAATTTTCTGAACATAAAGCACAGATAGTCTAGAAATACAAGGATGATCCAAAGACAAACCCTAAAATTGTGATAGAATTTGTAAGCACTATCCCATTGTGATACAAGTTGACATTGTCTTTACTAATGATGTAAGGAATGTCTTGCTGGTGGCAGCATGGTGCCAGTGAGGTACATGACATCATAATAGATGTGTAAAGACGACTGCTGCTCTAGAGACATGCACGAAATGGGAACTGCATTCTGTTATCCATTTTTTTAGCAGTGAAGGTGTGAAACCTATCAGAATTCATCAGTGAATGAAAGATCAATACAGTGACACATGTCTGTCATTGGAGCATGCTTATGAATGGAGTAGAAGTGGGGCCTGAGCTTTGTATCTGATTTTCCTCATCCAGATCAGGCACATTGAGTAGTGAAACCAGATTAGAATGTAGAAATTGAATGCATTGTAATGGAAAATTATTTAGTGAATATGAATGAAATACCCACAGTTCTGGATATCAGTCATCACACCACATCATTCATAATGTGTTCATGTTCAACAACATGAGAACAGGGTTGTAGCATGGCAGCTGTCTTCAGATTTGAAAGACCTTTTACAATTCTTTGAAGTAGGTTTGGTTTCCTGGTGAGAATTGTTACTGGAGATGAATCTTGAGTTCGCTATTACTCAAAGAAGTGATGAGTGGAAAGATTTTCATGTCAGAAGAAGTGTAACAAGTGGTGCATGAGTGGCTATGCACTCAAGCAAAAATTTTTTTGGAGGACTTGCATTGAATGTAATCTTACGTCTTACATCTTTCCCGTGCTGTTAAACATTACATAGGACTCGTATAGTTGTTTTCCAAGTTTTCTTGTTCTCGGCGAGTCTTTCAACTTCATCAAGGAATGTTATGCCTGCTAAAATGGCTTCTCTTAACAATGTCCTCTTTAGAGTTTCACGTAGTCGACCTTTTTTTCTTTGGCCTGTTGTGCTCCACTTGATACCTTGTTTTGGTATTCTGTGATTGTTTCTTCTCATCTCATGGCCTACATATGTCCATCTTCTTTTTTTGATGAGACAGGTTGTTGTTTGCTCATCTGTCTTATCTCTGCATTGTCCTTCAATTCGTTCCACTTTATACCAAGTATTTTCCTTAGGCATTTGTTTTCAGAAGAGTCTAATTTCTTGTCTATTTCTTTAGTTGATTTCCAGCTTTCACATGCATACATGAGGGTGGATATCACATTTGAATTGAATAATCTTAATTTGGTTTTTGTGCTTATAACTTTTGAGTTCCATATGTTCTCAAGGTTTTTGGAAGACAATGCTGCTTTTGCAATTCTAATTCTAATTTCTTTCCTGGTGTCACCATCCTGGTCTTTGTAACTGCCAAGGTATGCAAACTGTTTACTTCATCAACAACTGTCCCTTCTACGTATAATTTTCCTTCTTGATTAATGAGAAGTTTCATTATTTTTGTTTTGTCTTTGTTATTTTCAAGACCTATTTTGCTAGCCAAGGAAGACAGGGAATCTGTTTTTTCCTGCATCGATTTCACATTGTCACTGATAAGAGTTATGTCATCAGAAAATTCAAGATCTTCTATTTGGGTCCCATGTACCCAATCAATGCCAGTTTTAACTGTACAGCATCTTTTCATTATAAAGTCTATAGCAGTTCCAAAAAGCAAAGGAGATAATATACATATTGAATGTAATGGTGACCATATAAAAAAATGATGTAGTTATATTACATTTTTGTGTCAATAAATTATGAGGAAAAAACTTAAATTTTTAATTTGGATCACCTTCATACACACCCTCATGCACACCCTCATACAGATAGGTCTCAGTTAGTGTGATTAATGGATCCTGTGAAGTTGTGACATTATTCAAATTTGTAATATTCAGTTATAATTGTATTTAAAATATGATAATTGGTTCTAGTTCATATTTTTTTTTCAGTCTTATAATTGACACAATTAAGCAGCAAAGGATAAAAAAAATGTATATCTTGTTGAAGTTTGTTAAAAAGTAATTGAGTAGCTGAAGAAAGCAAAAATGAGACATAATTATTAAATTTACTTATCCAAAGATAAGCCCACACTGACAATGTGACAAAAATGTCATTATTTTCATTTAAAATTCTTGTAAAAAATTTTACAAACGTGGATAAAGGATGGATTGAACAAAGTCTATAATGAAACCTGTGTGCAAACAAATCTCCTACATATAAATGTCCATATCAGTACACTCTGAGTTGTCTTCTCCTTTAAATCTTCCAAAAGAAAAAAAACATTGGTAGGAGTGGATGACTTTAGCAGATTTACATGCATTGATCAATGTTAGATTCAGAAACCATAACTTTTGCTTAATGACTTCTGCACATCAATATATGCAACAGATTTTGTGAAAGAAAATCTCCCATATTTGACGGTGTGTTAAAATTTTCTTACAAGTTATGTGCATGTTGTCTGTTGCCAAGCATAGTTAACTTTTTTTGTTCCAGCTTTGATTTTATACTTTTTCTAAAGATCACTTAAAGAAATTAAACTGGTGCCTACAGTTTTAGCAATCATGTGTTCAACAGTAGGAGACCTTAAATATTTAAATAGCTGATTGGCTTATCAGCTACAATGAAAAGCTGTTTTGGTGGCAAACAAAATGTTCTTACATTCGTACATAAAGAGCCATGTGTGACTGGATGACCTGGTGCATCATCTAAAGTCAATGGAGCATTATTTTTAGTCAATAGTGCATTAAAAATCTATATTTTTGTCTTTGCAAAAGTTTTCAGTGGCTGGAAAATAGTTTCTCATTTGACTGCCTAAGACTGTTTGTCTGACCATCTCTCCATCCATTCATCCATCTGTCATCCATCTATCATCCATCTGTCATCCATCCATCTGTCCAAGATATATTCTGGTGAAAAAGCTGGATTGGCACACCTAGATGCACAGTGACTAAAATATCTGTCTTTCCATCAATCCATCCCAATCAACCCATTCATTTTGTCCTATGATTCATACATCTCATGTCATAATAGATATATACCAGTGATGGCGGTAGGATTTTTTGAAACCAGTACAAATGTACCTGTCTTCCACCTTGGATGAAGTACTTTCAGAAATACTGGTTTTCTCATTACACCTTTTTGTACTTTATAATGTAAAATCATGCAGATTTTACAAACAATGGCAGAAAGTAAATATGTGTAAGAAAGACATTGCATATGTCTGGCTGTGAGATTTAATCTTTACAAATTGCTCACATGCCAAATCAAAGCTGATTTTCCTCCATGCAAATTGAGCATCATCAGTTTAATGGCTCAATTATCCTCCAGCCGATTTCTCTGGTTGCTTTTTACTAAGTTGTATAAGCAGGAACACTAGAAACAGGAAAACCAATGCTATCTGGGCTAATGTTGCAAAATCTGGAAACTGTACAGCTGTAAGTTTTTTTTTTATTACAGCTGCACATGCCAAAACAAAGTTGTTTAAACTGTATCCAACTAATGTGTGTTTAAACTGTTGGAAATCTTGTAAGCCCCATTGATGACTGTAGCCCATTGATGATGTCTCAACTCAATAAACTCGTTTGGCACATATCAAGTCAAGTTCATCCCTGACAAGAGGGTATCGTTCAACATTAAAACACTTTTGCCATAGAAGAAACGATAGTAATTTGGTCTGTAGGAAACCTTGCACTTAAGGAGTCAATCAGTTCTTGAATAAAATTTTGTCTGACTCTTTGAAATTTTTGTTAAGTATTTAAATTAGTCAATGTGACATCAAAAACAGTACATTCATTATCCAGTTTTTCACCTAACTCCTTTTCTTTTGAACAAGGAGTTATCAGTAAAGCATAGAGTTCACTTTTGGTACTATTTATCATAGGTTCCAGTGTTGATAGGTTCACTGAGTCTTTATGAAATGTCAAATTCAGTTTCTCTGCAATGGGAATGAAGTAAAAAAGCATGTGTGTCATAACAACGAATGAATATATTTTGCATTTATGCAACCTGCAACCACTTGATTATATCTTTGGACCTTTTTTTTTTTTCAAGTGCGATCACTAGCCCCTTGTATACATTTTGTATGGTACAAACAATGCAGCCAAAACTTAACCATGGAACACTAATTGGATGCTTAAGTCGACATTACTGAGAGCATCACATAGTTCTTTTTAATCTGTGAGTGCTGTCTCCAGAAGATGTGTTAAAGATTTGTTGCAAGTATTATCAATAATCAACAACCCAGTCTATTTCAGAAGTCATATCTTTAGTTGCTAACACGACACAATGGATTACACAGTGCACATGCGCTAAAGGAGACTGAAATGCAGCCATGCGAGCAGTGACACCCTTATGTTTGCCTGTCATGGCACTTGCTCCGTGTGACCCTAGTCCAGCTGCCTGTCTTTTTTTTATTCCCTATTCATCCACTGTATGTCCCAACTGATGGAAAACACATTCAACAGTTACAGTCTACTGTGTAATTTCCCCCAAAAAATTGTCTGTACATTTGCCTGATTCACAACTTTAGCTACACAATGAGCTTTTTACCTAATGTACAAATGAGCGCCTCATCAATAATAATCCCTACAAAATCATTGTCCTTGATTTCCTGTTGGATTTTCTCTTTAACAACATACACAAGAGATTCCACCATTTGGCTCACAGACTCATGGTGATTGTGAATTGTGAATTGTGAATTTTGACTCTTTCAGTTCACTACTACACAGTGAGAGGCACATGTTTGCTACATGAAGGTTGATTAGAGCTTCAAAATTACTTGGTGCACTATTTCACTGCACCATAAATAAAATTGTTCACAACTATGCTTCCAGTGTTTCTTTTTCTTCTGCGAGTGCATCAGATGGATATGTATACATAGACTGCTGAGCGACTTGAGCAGAAACAGCCGCTAAAATAGTATCGCATGATGCCTGCTTCTCTCCTCTCTCTCTAATTTCTCTGAGTGTTGTACTTTCTTTTTATTTATCACCTTAGTATCTGATGTACAAATGACATATAGTCGAGATTTTCACTCTTTCAAAACAGTTGAGCTCCATCTCTTTTGTCATCTGTTATTGTTGTCTTTTAACTAAACCCTCACGGGTTAGCTTCCCAGTAATGGATAATCTCTCAGTGGTAACCATCCCAGCAGCAGTTAGATTAGTTATAATGGCTTTATTTGTGCATGGGATGATAATGGCGATGACAATGACTGGGAAAAAATACAGTAGCAGTAACAATCCAAGGAACGTGACATGACGATACTCCAAATCAAGACAACATGTAATATTCCAGGCATCTACAGATGTCGAAGGACTTCAACGCCAGCAGAATTCTACAACATAATAAGTTCCCTATTCTACACTATAAAACTCCATCCTACCCCAACAAAAGACACAGACTGACCACCAAAAGTCTAGCTTTCTTGATCATCTGATTAGCCCAGTTAAACCACTAAAGAAGATAAGCTCTACGGTTCCATACATGAGTTACAAAAAACAGTGAAATTTATCCAAGAGACAGGACTGCAGATATAGACAGACAATGCGAACGAAGAAGAAGAAGAAGAAGATCATCTGATCATTCTCCAAGCTCCATGTCCAGTCTGTGGTATACAAGCAACTGAGTTACGGGGAAATGAAATGTAAACAATTAGTTATCAATTCTGTGGGACATAACTTTGTTTTTCCCAGCCTTTCAATTCCAAGATGACTTATCTAACTTTCTATCTTCAAAAAAAGTCCTATTTTGCAAGCCAGTGAAGACAGGATATCTCTTTTTTCTTGCATGGATTTCACATTGTTACTAATAAGAGTTATGTCATCAGCAAAATCAAGATCTTCTAGTTGGGTCCCATGTACCCAGTCAATATCTGTGTTACCTGTGCAGCATTTTTTCATTATGAAGTCTGTTGCAATTCCAAAAAGCAAAGGGGACAGTACACATCCTTGTTTCATGCCTGTTTCAATCTGAAACCATTCACTCATCCCTTCTGTTTTGACTGCACAAACATATCAATAGTAGACCTTAATGATGTTGACAGTTTTAGATGGTATTCCATATAGACTTAAAATTCTCCACAATGAATCTCTGTGTATGCTATCAAATGCCTTTTTTTAAAAAGTCAATGAAGTTCAGCATTAATGGTTTCTGCTTTTAAATATATTCTTCAAGTATTATTTTCAGAGTAAAGATCTGGTTGAGACAGCTTCTCTCCTTTCCAAATCCTCCTTGTTCTTCTCTCATTGCAGTATCCACTATATCTTTAATTCTGTTCAAAATGACCTTGCAAAATACTTTTGACACAACTGATATTAAGGTTACTCCTCTCCAGTTGTTACAGTCACTAAGGTTGCCTTTTATTAGTATTTTAACAATGATTCCTTTTTTCCATTCAGATTGGACCTTTTCTTCTTTCCAAATTTTATTAAACATTCTCTGTAGTTGTCTCATGTTGTCACTATTGATAGCTTTTAACATTTCAGGTGTTATTTCATCTTCATCTGCAGCTGTGTTGTTAGCCATTAAATTAAAAAACGGCTTTTTCAGTTTCATGCAATGTAATTTCATCTAGGTTGATGTTTAGTTGTGGGGCTGATAAGTCGGTTTCAAGGTTTATCACTTCTTTTGGGTGTGGTCGATTAAGTATTTCTTGGAAGTATTCAGCCCATCTTTGCTTTTGGTCTTTACTTGATGTTAATAGGTTGCCTGTTTTGCTAAAGACTGGTCTTTCTCTGGAGGTAATGGCACCTGTTAGCTTCTTCTGTATGTTATAAAGAGTTTTTCTGTCTCCTGCTTTTGCTGCATTTTCTGCTTCTTTTGCCATATTGTTCATATATTCTTTTTTTTTGTCTCTTCTAGCTGAACTTTTTACTTTTTTGTCTAGTTCTTTGTATGTTGCTTTTGCCAAAACTTTTCCAAGATCTTTCTTTACATTAGTATGTCTAATTTGGCTGCTTGTCTTTCATGTATGTACTTCCATGTGTTTTCTGACATCCATGCTTTTCTGTTTGGTTTTCTCAGTTCAGCACTTGCTTTTGCTGCTGTGATTATGGCTGTGCTATAAGAATTCCATAATTCATCTATATCTATCTCCTCTACTTCACTCAGTGTTATGGAGTAATTGGCAAGTTCCTGATTGAAATTACTATTAGTATTCTCTTCTTGTAGGCTGTGGCTGTTTATCTTTCTGCGTACTGATTTCTTGTGTTGGCTTTTCAGTTTTAGTTTTATTTTCCCTATACACAGATTGTGATCACTGTTGACATCTGCACCCCTATAAGCCCTTACATCTATCAGAGATGTTCTGTATTGCTTCCTAATACAAAAATGATCTTATCTATCAGAAATGTTCTGTATTGCTTTCTAATACAAAAATGATCTATCTGGTTTCTAGTTCTATCATCTGGAGATATCCACATTGTTTTATGTATCTCTTTGTGTGGAAATATTGTGCCTCCAATGACCATGCCCTCTGTTAGACGTATTTCATTTAATCTTTCTCCTTTCTGATTTATTGTATCAGTTCCTTCTTTCCCCATTACTTTTTCAATGTCAGTGTTATCTTTCCCTACCTTAGCATTGAAGTCCCCCATAGCACTTAGGATGTCATGCTTATGGATTTTGTTGATGATTTGTTGTAATTAGTGTTAGAAAACATCTTTCACCTCATCATCTGCATCGATCGTGGGTACACAACACTGTATTATTGTCATTCTTCCATGTTTTAGGTTGTATCATGCTCTTATTATATGACTGTTCACTGGTTCCCATTCTACAAGGCTCTTTGTTGCTACATTTGACATAATTATACCTACCCCCTCCTGGTGTTTCCCATCCTCTGTGTCTTAATGTATGTATGTACTTGCCGTTTTCCGTGATCTTTTACCTGATTTTGACCATTGCATTTCACTGATGCCAAGTATGTCTAGGTGGTATTTCTCTGTTTATTTGATGACCTGAGTAGTTTTTGTTGGTGCTGCCATTGTTCTTACATTTCAGAATCCAATCTTTGTCACATATTTGGGGCTGTTGAATGAGCTCTTTGGAGTTGGCATCCCTGATACTGGGATGGTTTCTCTGTGAGTGTCTGTAATGATATCTTTTTTCCCATCTGGAAATGCTATATATATATATATATACTTATAAACTAAAAAAAGATAAAGGTAATCCTGTCATGTCTTAGAGGCACATGGGGATATGGTGTTAGTGCCTATATTTTCCTTGACCTGTAAGCACGCTAGAGGGTGATATGGTCAATATCACACCTGGCCATCTTTCCTTCCCTAACTCAGAAGAAGTTGGGCACCCATTTCTACAGCTGGGCGACTGATATATATATATATATATCATCATCATCAGGTGCTGTGCCGACTGGCGTTGGCTATTATGCTTCTCCAGAGTACCTGATCCTTCATGCAGGCCATCAGTTCAGTTGGTGATCTCCTCTCACACCATCCCGTCAGACTGTCCAGTATCATTTCTCTTGGTCTTCCTCTTGATCTTCTTCCTTCTATTTTTCCTGTTGTTATAATATTTTCAATGCCCCCTCTTCTCATTGCATGTCCTATGAAAGTACATTGTCTCTCTCTTATCTTTTTGACAAGGTTTTTTGTCTCTCCAGCTATTTTCATACATTCTTCATTAGTTATTTTTTGCTGTCCAGGGGATTCGCAACATTCTTCTAATAAACCACATTTCTGCTGCTTCCAATGATTTTTGTGCAGACTTGCCTATTGTCCATGATTCACTTCCATATAACAAGATAGGTTCAATATAGCATTTTAGGACTCGTTTTCTAACATTCATTGATAAAGATGTGTTAGCTAATATGTTTCTCATTCTCTGAAATGCAGTCTTTGCTTGGCCTATTCTGTTCCTAATTTCTGTTCTGCATTTCCCACATATATATATATATATATATATATATATATATATATATATATATATATATACCAGAAACAGCATGCTTACTGAGAAAACATGAAATAAGATAAAAGAGGGTTTTGTAATGATGGGATTATGATGTGAACATAAGAGGGGGTGAAAGAAATACATGAGAATTTGATTAAATTCACTGAGAGTAACAGAAAAAAGATAGCATTAACTCTTTGGTCTCTGAAATGTGATCATTGGTCAGGGAAAAATTGAAACAGAATATTTTTGACTGGACATCTTTTAACACCATACAGAAAAACTGTGTGAACAGATTTTAAAAACTTGTGAACAAAAATAAAAAGGGCAGCATTCATTTCTTAGGATGCAGTTTTACTATATATAAGTAGTTTATATTTTTTACCATTTGTTATTTATTTATTTTTTTCCCAGTTTGTTAATGTATGGTCAAGACCTTTCATAAACATTTGATTTTCAGTTTTATTCAGATTGTATGCATGCATATGAAAAACTGGATTTATTATTTGGTTAACCAGATACTGAAGTGCTGGAAATGAATTTTGAACTGTAGAAAGTTTAGACTTAGAGCTGTTGTTTAGTACAAGTTGAGCACACCTAAACCAGAAATCCAAGACATAATGCCATGTGGAAAATTCCATACTTGACCTCATGTGATGGGTTGCAGTCAAAATGCAAACACACAACAGTTTATTGAGCATCACCAAGGGAAAAAAGTGTTCCTTCAGCTGTAATATATCTTTTCTGCACAGTCCCTCATTCCACCACGCAAGCATACCTACAAAAGATAATAAAATGGCATGCATGCATGCAGGCAGGTCATGTCAACAGCAAGTTCTCCATGGTGTCCCACATGGGGCCAAAACATATGTTCATTATTTGCTGTGTTTTTTGCTTAATCTCTGCTTTATATTGTTGAAAATGTCAAAAAGGCCTTTAGATATCCCAGTGAATAACAGTAATAAGAAAAAGCATTTATGTTTATCTATAGCACAGAAGATCAAGCTGTTAGAGAAACTGGACAGCAGTTCATTCATTCATTTGCATGTCCCTTGTGGAACTTTGCTTCCCTAACAGCACTCCTGTAGGCCTCTCGGTTGTGAGCAAGATGGCCTGCTGCTGATGCATCCATTTGCAGATCATCAACGATGTCTTGCAGCCATATTCGCCTTGGTCTTTTTCTCTTTCTTTTTCCCATTATGTACCCTTCCAAGATGGTCTTCTCTAGATTATTATGATGTTTAATGTGTCCAAAATATTTAAATTTTCTCTCTTTAATTCTCTTTACTAGCCAGTCTTCTTCAATATTAAGTTCTTGTAGTATGAATATATTTGTTCTTTGAGTAGTCTATAAAGGCTAAATATAGGTTCACACTAAACTCTCTGCATTTCTCTATTATTAATCTTATATTGAATATATGATCTCTTTATCCTCCTCCTTGCCTGAAACCAGCTTGGACTATATTGACTTCTTCTTCTATTTTCTTATGAAGTCTACCCATTATTATTTTTAACAGAATTTTACTGGCATGACTAATCAGGGCAACAGTTCTGTAGTTTGTGCATAATTTCAGGTTACCCTTTTTTGGCAGTGGTATGAATACAGTTCCTTTCTTTTGGCCAAATACCTGAATCCCATATCTTTTTACATAGTGCATGATAGATTATTGCACATTCCTTTCCTCCTGCTTTAATAAGTTCAGCTGTTATCTCATTGCATCCTGGTGATTTACCATTTTTCACATTCTTTATTGTCCATAAAACTTCTTCTGTTGTCAGTTCCAATTCTTTCTCCTCCAATAATAATTCACATTGATGATTTCTGCTTTCACAGTCAGTTGTTTCATACATTCCTTTGCAATATTCCTTCCATCTTTCTAGAATTTCCTCTGTCTCTGTCAAGGTATTCCCCATCTCATCACAAATTACATTTAGCGTAAGTGTGACATTTCTTATCAATGTCTTCATTTCCTTAAACATTTCACTATCTCTTCCACACTTCTGATATCCTTCTGTTCTTTCACAACAATCCTGTATGTATTATTTTTTTGTCATTTCTTATGTTTCTTTGTACTTCTTTTGTTAAAGATTTACATTCCTCCTTGTTGTTGTTTGTCACTTTCATTTCATCTTCATTTCTCTATGTTGTTTTATCAGTTCTAGTGTGCCTGCTGTAATCCATCCATCTACAATTGTTGTTCATCTTTCTTTGTTGTACTTCACGTTTCTGATCCATACATGATGGCTGGTCTTATTATAGTTTTGTAGATTTATTTTGGTGTTTTGGGACAGGATTTTGGATTTTAACAGGTGTTGCAAGGTAAAGTATATTTTATTCCCTATCTGTTAGTTAGTTAGTTGATCCTCTTGGGCCAAAGGTGGCTCATAGGGCGGAGGACATGTCTGGCGATTCCTTGCTACTTGCTTTAGATCTTCAGTATTTCTGATGAGCATTGTTGAACACTCCTTGGTGATAACTCTTTTTTAGTGTGTCTTTAGGTGTTTCCCATTTTCTTTTACCCCCTGGTGACCACGTAAATGCATGGTGTGGGATGAAAGAATATTTTTCTTCAGCTTTCTAGGAAACATTGATCAACGGCCCAACAAGCCGCCATCGTAAAACATCCATTGTTATAGAAATGGAATTCAGGTTCTAAATGTTATGATGCTTCCCTGTTTGTACTCTGCTTTTAATTTCCTCACTTACTGTGTTGCTTCTCTTGAATAACCAAGATAAGACAAAGTATATGAAGATATCAAGAGACCAGAGGCAGAATGATCTAGACTATATATATGTTGGAGAGATGATTATTAGTAAAACAGAAATATACAATTATCTATGTACAACCTTCAACAGAAGCAACACAGTATAAGGTGTATATGAAACATAAATGAATTTAAAGTTCTGGACCTAAACATTTCAGACAAGGGATACTCAGCCTGTAAATTCTTCCTGAGTAAGATTCATTTGATTACCTGCAAGTAAAAGTATTTATTGACTCTGATGATTGTTGTAAACCTTGCTAAGAAACATTTATAGTATATTACAATATTTCATTTTCTGCTTTTGAACCTTCTACTGTGAAAAATTATATTGCTATCTCCAGTTTTAAAAAAAGACAAAGGACTGTTTTATATGCCGTGATTATGTAAGAGGAAGTGAGGAATTGAAGCAGAATAATGTGTATTTCATGTGAACAAAATTTATTATTATAAAACATATCAATGTTGGAGAGGAAGAAGCCAATAAAGAGGTTTAAATACAGTTTTACCATTTATGAGGGTTGTACCAAACGTTGTGAGCAATTTTTTTTTTTTTAAATCAGAATTTATAGATAGAGAAAATATAAATGTATCACCTTAACTGCATCCTTTTCTTCACTTTTCAACATAATCTCCATTTCTCTGCACTCATTTTTTCCATCATTATGCAAGTTTGAAGATACCCTCTGGGTAGAATTCTGTTCCAGCTGACTGACAGCATAGATGTACTGCTTTCTAGACGTTCTCTCCTTTGGGACCCAGCGGGCACAAATTTTTCTATCGCCTAGGGTTTCAATCATTTCCTGTACTGCATTGTGTCTTATTCCAAGATTTACAGTGATTTCAGATACTGTGACACGTCTGTCTTCTTTAATGGTGTCGTCAAACCTTTCCATGTTGCATTCAGTGGAGGCAGTTCGAGGGTGACCGCTGCGAGGCATGTCTTGGATGCTCGTATTTCCATCTTTGAAATGTTTCATCCATGTCTTAACACTGCTAGCACCCATACACACATCTCCATAAGCAAGTTGAAGTCTTTGGTGAATTTCAGCAGCGAGGATTTCCTCTTTAATGAGGAACTCAATAACAGCACATTGACAAAACGAAACATCAGCACCCACCATTTTGTTTATGCTCTGTGTGGTCATGTGACACATGATGGTCACATCATGAGACCTCTACATGAAGTGCAAAAGATACTAATAAAGGTGATACATTTATATTTTCTCTGTCTGTAATTTCTGATTTTTAAATAAGTTTTGCTCATGACTTTTTATGACTTCTTCTGCATGCAGAGTTGGAACTTCAGTTTTAAATATTCTGTTCTTAAATATGTTAGTGAGTTCATTTACATATGCTTGAGAACTGAATTTGATACTTACAATCATGAATTGATATAGTTGTGCATCTTACCTTTCAAACTTTCTAGTGTAATAGAAGAAAAAAATAGTGAAAAAAAACATTTTCTAACATTTTCTGGAATCATAGTTAGCACATAAATTCATTCTGAAGCTTAGGGGTTAAAGCCCCTTCTTTATAATACAAAGAATTAACACAGAAACATTCAATACGTAATTTTACAAACAGCAAGAAACATTGAACTATGAAAAAAGGGAGATGCAAAAAAGAAAATAACAAAATAGTGGAATTATGAGGTGAAAAGAAAAGACTGAAAGAAAGATTAATTAAAGAATGAGTGAAAAGGAGGAACAAGACTTCATTGAGTAACAAAACTGCAAGAAAATAAAATTATGGCAAAATCATAGTGAAGCAGTAAATAGTGAACACAACTAAGCCACAAAAATCTTTTATGAAAAGATCAGTGCAGTGAGAAAGTGAGCAAAGCACTTTGACCCAACAGGGTTTTTTGAAAATGATGTTAATTGTGATTCAGTGTATGACCAGAGTTTGTACTAGAGAAGTGGAGACAAGTTACTCAGTATACCATCTGAGGCATGTCAACAAAGTGATAACAACACAATATGCCCTGTTGAACCTGAACCAGGCATACTTTGAGATGAAATCAGAGAAACTAGCAGAAAGGTCCCAATGAACAAAGCTCCAGGATTTGATGGAATACCAGACAAGTTAGTCAAATGTGCAAAAGAGGTTGGAATAGCTTGGCTTCACAAATTCTGAAATTTGCTTTGAGAAAAACTATAAACACCTCAGGACTGTATTTACTCAAGTATTGTAGGAAAAAAGCAATAAAAGGAACTGTAACCAATATAGAGGCATCTCACTATTAAGTCATAATGGAAAAATATTCTGCAAGCTCCTAGAGAAAAGACTGTGGCCAAAAACTGAACTACAGTTAAATGAAATTAAGATGAGATTTAGAAAAAAATAGAAGCAACACAGATCCCATCTAACAGAAAAATCAGTTGAGGACAGTCAGGTACTTCACTTAGCCTATGCAGATCAATAAAAAAGCATTTGACACAGCAGACAGACATAAACTGTAGAAAATCTTATAATATCATGGAGTTAGTACACGTCTGATTGGCTTATGCAAAAAACCTAAAGGAAAAATCAGTATAGAACAAATATCAGACATTCCAAACCACTCATCATAAAATTTGGAGTGAGACAGAGACATGTACTATCTCTCTTACTGTTCATAACATACACTGACAACATCTGCAAAGAAGTCAACATGCATAGTAAAAATTTCACCACAAAACTGCCTGATTGTCCAGCTTCAGAAATAATGCTGATAAACTTACAATACACTTTAGAAAACATACTCAGTTGGACTACAAATGAACTCCATTTTGTTGACAGCCAAGCACTTACAGTCACTCCAGAGAAAGATCTACAGCAGAACATGGATAATGTAGCAAGGACATGTAATAAACACAACATGAAAATCAGTGCTGAAAAACGACCAGAGAAGGAATCCCAGCAAAGGTCTTTATGGATTATCAGCTTTTGAAACAGTGAAGCATTTCACCTAGATAGTATGATATCATCCTCTGGGATAATAGACACTGAAAATGAGAACAGATGCAAGAAAACAAATCAGATCATTGGACAAATGACACTTTTACTGAAAAGCAAATGCATAATCACAACTGAAGCAAAAAGAGCAAAGCAGTTTTCCTTCCAACTCTATGTTATCAGTGAATGGATACTAACAGCCAAAAACAAAAGGAAGGTCATCAGTCAGAAGTAGGATGTTTAAAGAGAATAGTAAATGTAACAAAAAGAGACCAAATAAGAAATGACACATCAAGGCAAAGGTTGAAATAACACTATTATTACACTACATCTGGAAACAAGTCAAATGGTTTGGCCGTATTACATGACTACCGCTAGATAACTTCTACCACAAAAAAATTCACACTAAGAATTGTAGGAAATGAAAGGAGAGGCTACCTTTGCAAGAGGTGGAGAGAGGAAATGACAGAAACCTTAAATATCTCATTATATAAAGCAGATCACCAAGCCTTATAAAAAAAACATTTATTTGTCCCCTCAAAATGGAAAGGTATATGAAGAAGGAGACAATACAAGAGCTTGGGTGAATTTGCAGGGTTTGGAAGACACTCAGATGCAGATCTGTGATTTGTTCAACTGTTCTGTGTGCTGTGTGAAGCCACATATTATCACCCCAGAACTGAGCATACCATGATATTTTGACTGATTGAAGGTTTCACCTGGTTCTCAAGCAGATCACAGTATGCTTTGCTGTTGATAGTCGTGTAATGTTTCAGGAGTGGACCTTTACAGTTCTACAGGAGCATGAGCATCAAATTTCCGGCTGATGGAGCTGTATGAAACTTTGGTTTCGATAAAGAGGAATGTCACTACTCTTTACTGGCTTCTTTGTCTATGACTGGAAGTAATGTACCCAGCAACTGTCTCCAGTGACTGTACTTGTAGATAGCATCCCCTTCAGCTTCAAAATGACATAAAAGAGTTTCTCAAGCATCCTCAAGACATCTTTCAGATCAGGGGTGAATTGTTTTGGTACCCACCTCTGCCAGAGATTTTTCAGTACTGCAGCACTTCATGAATAAGTCCAGCCATGACTAATGTTCACTTCTTCAGCCATCTTACCAATAGTTACCTGCCTGTTTTCCTATATCAGTCACTTCACATTAGTGTTAGAGTCAGGCTTATGTGCAGTTTGAGACCAGCTAACCAAAGTGAGCTGCATCTGCCAGATTTGACACCACGCTTTTAAACTTCATGTTCCATTCATATACATGCTGAATCAACATTTACTGTCCCCATACTGCCTCTTCATTTTGTGATGAATATCTACAGGTTACCCAAGAAATGAATAACTGTGCTGTTCTTCTTTCATGCATGTGTATGCTTCCAAGAGAGTGGCCATCTTTTAAGAGATCTGGTTTCCAGAATGATCAACATGTATCTTGCATACATTCATCTAGTGAGGGATGGCTAACATATCTATACAGCAATCATCTACTGCTTATGTATATGGATTTAGATTTTTTTAGAGCAAAATTAAGATTACTTTTTGACTTGCCCTTGTATAATTTTATTGGTTAAGAAATTATTAATGTTTATTTAACTTTCTTTCACTTATGTAATTATGCTTATGTTTCAGGTGGCTGCCAGAACTAAAGGACCTCAACAAGCTTCTAAAGAACAGAATTGATAACAAACTGAAACCAAAGAAAACAGCAGTGCCAGCTACAGGTTTAAACTACCATTTATGTGTCAAGGAAATTTTATAACTAGCATGACACGCTTGTGATATATGTAATTTATGTATTTTAAATCAGGATTTAATTTTTTTTAAATAAAGTAATATACTTGCAAAAGTGTAGTAAACTATGAACTGTGAACTTCATACATTTGTATAGGCACTAGGACTTAAATTGCTTGAACTTTCAAGTCTGAATTTTTTTTAAACTTGTAATTAGTACTATTTCTGCAAACTTCCACAAAAGTATATGATAATGTGTAAGAAGTAAATTTCAGTTAATAATTATGTTCATATCTGTATTTTTTAATGTAATCCTATATACACAAATATATCAGCATCAAGTGGAACGAATTCAAGAACAATGCAGAGATAAGACAGATGACTGAACAACGACCAGTCTCATGGGTGATCAGGAGAAGGAGATGGACATACGTTGGTCACTTGATGAGAAGAAATGATCAGAGAATCCCAAAACAAGCTATCAAGTGGAACACAACAGGCCAAAGAAAAAGAGGCAGACCACGTGAAACTCTGAAGAGGACATTGTTAAGAGAGGCCAAATTAACAGGCATAAAATCCCTTGATGAGGTTGAAAGACTCGCCGAAGACAGGAGAAATTGGCGAACTACTTTGCGAGCCCTATGTTTAAATGAAATTGTGTGGAAATGATTACAAATGCAACTAGACATGGATGTCCAATTTCTGTTCATAATGAGGAGCTCACTGCAAAAGTCAGAGAACAGATACAAGAAGATCGCTGTTTGACTGTGAGGATGATGGCAGATGAATTTGGTGTTAACCGAGAGATCATTCGTAAAATTTTAGTGGAAGATTTGGGCAAGAAAAAAGTTGATTGCCAGTTTGTAAGACAGATGACTGAACAACAACCAGTCTCATGGGTGATCAGGAGAAGGAAATGGACATATGTTGGTCTCTTGATGAGAAATTATCTGATGACCAAAAACATCAGCATGTTGAGTACACAAAAGACGTCATCAAAATGTGTCACAGAAATAAACATTTCTTAAATTTGATTGTTGCAGAGGATGAAACATGAATTTTCCGCTATGATCCCACAACTAAATGCCAAAGTGCTCAGTGGAAGTCATCATCATCACCAAATGGCAAAAAAATTCATCTTCAAAAGCTGAAAGTAAAGACAATGTTAGGGTGCTTATATGACAACAAAGGAGTTATTCACAAAGAATTTATTCCAGAGGGACAGACTGTCACTGCCAAAGTTTATTTAAGTATTTTGAAACACCTATTGAAAAGGATGCTCCGAGTGCGACCCGAGTATTCAACACCTGGCAGTTTTTTCCTTCTTCATGTCTCACCGGGTGGTAGTTGTACAGGAATTTTTTGGCCCAAAAACAAGTGTGTTCTCAACCATCCACCCTATCCCCCAGATTTGTCTCCCTGCGATTACTTTCTATTATAAAAATTAAAGTTACCATTGAAAGGATGCTTCTTTGACAATACTGATGACATCCAAAGGGCTGTAACATCAAGTTTAAGGGCCATACCAACAGAAGAAGTGCAGAAGTCGTTCCAGTATTTGTTAGATCATGCTACTCGCTGTATCAATGCACAAGGGGCTTACTTTGAATAAAATACAGGTTATATATATTTTTTTTATGTAATTACTTAATTGTCTGACCTTGTATATTCAGTATAAGATTAATAATAGAGAAATGCAGGGAATTTAATGTGAATCTATATTTATCTTTTATAGCCTATTCAAAGGCATTTGATTGTGTACAACACTAGAAACTTTGGGAAGTAATAGAAAAAATGAGATTTCCAAAACATTTGATACAATTAACATCACTGATGTATCTAGAACAACAGGCAGCAGTGAGAATAAATGGTGAAACAACAACTTGGTTTGATATAAAACAAGGGGACCGTCAGGTGTGCATACTTTTGCCCTATTAATTTAACTTGTATACTGAAAATATAATGAGGAGTGTTAGAGAAAATGTAGACAAAGAATATTATGATGCCATAACAATTGGAAGTTATGAAATACCAGAGATTAGATATGCTGGTGACATAGTATTACTGTCCACAACACAAAAAGGAATGGAAAAGCTGATTATGTCAGTCTGTAAGAATAGTGAAGAGCAAAACCTCTGTGTATATGAAGAAAACTAAATTGATGACAACTGACAAAACAAATAAGGCAGCTAAAATATGCATCAGTGAGGATAAATTGGAAGAGGTGGAGAGTTTTGAATATCTTGGATCACTACTAACTAATAATGGAGATACAATGAGGGAAATTAGGAGGAGGACATTTATCACTATTCAAAAAGAAGCTGTGGAAAGGAACAGACACAACTACAAAAATAAGATTTTTAAGGGCATACATCTTTCTCATCACAACATGTGCTTGTGATACCTGGACACTTAACAAAGCAGCTGAGAAACACATAAATGCATTTGAATATAAATCCTACAAAAGAGTTCTTCAGATATCATGGGCACAAAAAAAGAACAAATATATCCATACTACAAGAGCTTAATATTGAAGAAGGCTGGCTAGTAAAGAGGATTAAAGAGAGAAAACTGAAATATTTTGGACACATTAAACGTCATGATAATCTAGAGAAGACCGTCTTGGAAGGGTACATAATGGGAAAAAGAAAGAGAGGAAGATCAAGGCAAAGATGGCTGCAAGACATCGTTGATAATCTGCAAATGGATGCATCAACAGCAGGCCATCTTGCTTATAACTGAGAGACCTACAGGAGTGCTGTTAGGGAGGCAAAGTTCCGCAAGGGACCTGCAAATGACTACTGACTGGTTTTGAAAAGAAATTAAAATTGTGAGATTTTAAATACACATATATTTCTCCTGAATTGACTAGCATTGACATCAAATTAATACATTTTTCAGTCAGGTTAGATCTAACAAGAAAACTGAAATCAAAATTTATAAAGAGTTGTACTGAAACACTTGTAAAAGTGAAAAAAATTCATAAATAAACAAATGTACAAATCATGCAGAATAAATTATTGATAACTAGGCAAAAGGTGATCGAAACAAAAAAGAGCATTGCTCTTATTTTTTAGAACAGAAAGTTATCAGGTGTGAAATATTAGCTGAAAGTACTAGCTAAAAATCAATCACCTTGTGTTTTTTTACACACTTACCCAAGCCAATCAGTGTTCTATTCTTTAGCTAGAAGGGTCAATTATTTTATCACAGGCATTACAAAATAACAAATTAAAAGTTATGTGAATGCACAACTCAGTTTGTAGCTTGAGACTTTTGAGTTCTGTATTAAACATAATGTTAAGTTGCAAAAACAGGATGGAATTGAAAATATGTTCTGCCACCTGAACATTCCAAAGAGATTTTGAAGAATGGCATAACATAACAGTTTTTAAAAAAGTGAATTTAATTTTCTTTAAATGCAGAAATAAAACCATTCAGTCTCACCAAACCAAGAGCAAGAAAAATCTCTGTTCCTGAAAAGGTAAGCAGAAATTTTAAAAAAATATTTTCAGAATAATGTAAACAGTGCAAAGTAAATCATTAGCCTTTTTTGTCTTATGCATCCTTTTCACCATATATTTGAAAGTCACTTCCTCCACTCCTACACCCATTCCAAGATTGTCTGACACAAAAGGTGCACTTCAAATAATATTCATATAATATTGAAAATCTTTTTTTTAAAAATATATTAGTACATATACATTTACTTTAATTGTCTAATCAGTGGAGTTTTACAAATTTAATAGCAACAGAAAATGTTGATGGATTTTAAAACTTTAGTTATTATGTTTATAATTAATTACTTAACAGACCGGCGGCCTGGTTAGCTGAATGGATAGGTGCTTGGTTTACTAATCTGGTAGTTATGGGTTCAGTTGCAGCAGTTAGATTTTTTTCTGATACACACCGAAAAAGGCCCCAGGGTCAACCCAGCCTCTAAAAATGGGTACCAGAGAAGTTTGGGAAAGTAAAGCAGCCAAACGTGATGCTGACCACATCACACTTTCATGTCCCGAAGGTCGTGGAAAATACAGGCCCAACACCATATTCCCCAATATGCCTTAATGGCATGGAAATGGGAATTTTACCTTTAACTTTTACTTATCAGACTAACCAGACTATAGCATACTTCAATGAACAAAAAGTTCAGTAGAATGCCAGGATATTGTAATTCAGTTTGTTCAGATGTAGATTACAGTCAATGAGAAACCTGTGATTGTTTTTTTCTTCACCAATTCTTGAAAGGGCACAATTCAGGTCATTTTCAATATCCAGTCTATTTCATTGCTTCATTTTCATTTGCAATGGAGTTCAAAAGCCTGACTAGCAAACATATGTTGACACAAATGGATGCATGCATGGATGGCTCTTTCTGTCAATTATTTTGAATAGGAATTCCACATCAAGGGTAAAATTCTGTGACTGATTTGTCATCGGTATCTCTTGCTCATGAATCAGCTTGAGATGTTCACCCTGACAATCATTTCTTCATCCCTGAGTTTAGGTAAATTCAGACTGAATTCATTTTCTAGTGCTGTCATGGACAGCTAAGAAAACCAACGAAGAAGTTTTAAGAGAGGCTGGAGTTAAAAGGTAAATTACAGCAAAGATCAGAGGCAGACAAGTGAGATTTGTAGGACATTTTCTGAGAAGAGGAAAATTAGAACACACTGTGACAACTGGAAAAATTGAGAGAAGAAGAGACAGTGGAAGATAGAGAGAAAAGTGTACTGGATGGGCTGTCAGTTTGGCCAGGAAGAAAGTTACCAGCAGATCTCATAATCAAGTCTAAAGACAGGGATTTGTGGAGAGAAGTGATCGCCTACGCCATGTGGCACAGCACTTGATTGATTGAGTGCTGTCAAATGTTGCAAATTTTCTTTTTTTTTGACATATTCTGAAAATGGTCATCACCATCAGCAACAAGAACTGATGACAATTCTCAAACATTCCGGCATATTTTATTTTGACCTTTCTCTTCCAGTTTTCTAGTTTGCTCATTAAAGCTTTCAAGGAATTAATGGATTTTATTATGAAAAGAAGATTCCATTTATTCAGCTTGTTCAAAAATATCAATCAAATGGACAAGATGCATGATCCAACCAATCAAAAAAATTCCATCTTACCCTGAACTTTAAAATATAATTTGAGCTCATTTCTAGGCTCAAATATTCCCTCAGTTACTTTTCCTCTTGAAAAGTTAGGAGCTCATCCTTTGAAAACATTGACAGCTTAAATTGTTTGATTCATAACCCTCTCTGTGGAGCTTAAAGTGTTTTTTTTAGACCAGTGTATGATGATGGATCATACAATGAATGCCCTTCTGTTTTAGAGCTCACATTTTCACACTAACTGGAAATCCAGATTTTGTCCAAAACAGCTATTTGGTGCTCCAATTTAACACCCATAGACACTATCCCACAAATTATTTTCTGATTCAGAAACATATGAAACATTTTTCAAAATATCTGAGGCCTTGGTAGTTGTTCCAAGAGGAGAACAAAAGAGAAACTCCTCTTTAAATGATCCTGGGTGAAAATATCTTGCAAACACCAGCAACTTGGAATATAATACCACATCATCAGCTTGAATTAAAAATAAGCTAAATGCTACAGCTTCATCTCCTGCACAACTTGATCCTTGATGTTAGTGATCATGTCATTGATTCTCATTTTAACAGTACTGTTTGAAAGTGAAACTTGTTGCAAGATTTTTGTCCAGTCCATTTCCCAACCAAGTTTCCATCATTTTGAGAATGAAAGATGTGATTAAAGTTTCCCCAGTTGCATGTGTTTTTTTTTCTGCTGTGCTGTCTCCTGTGCTATGACATAAGAAGCTTCAGTAACCTTGTGGTTCATTTCTTGAAATGCTCAAGAATGTTATATTCAGCTTCATCTTTTTGAGAGCTTTCCCATGGTATTAAAAAAAAGCTTTTGTCCTTGTCCTCGTAATGAGGATGCAAGTGTTGCTTCAGCTTCATTGGTTTCATAGAACCATTTGGCAAAGCTTTGCTACAAATAACATGCTTAGCCATTTCTCACCATCTTCTCACCTTAAAAATTACCATTGTACAAGGGGTGATTGATAAGTTCTTGGCATAAGGTACAATTGATTATTTGTGGACAACTTTTTTGGGTTATTTCTCAACATAGTCCCCTTGCAAGTTTATGCACTTAGTCCAGCATACTGATCCCTTCTTTGTAAAAGTCAGCATCTTGTGCCAGTAGAAAGTGGTCTACAGCATGAATGATGTCATCATCTGAAGCAAATCTGCGACCACTGAGCTCCTTTTTGAGTTTGATAAACAGGTAATAGTCCGAATGGGCCAAATCTGGGGAATAAGGAAGATGTTCAAGAAGCTGGAAGCTGCATTCATGAATGGCAGCCATTGCCACTGCCGACTTGTGAACTGGAGCATTGACTCCTCTCTTTCCCTCGATGCTTTTCCTTCAAGTTGACCCACAGTTGCTTCACAAGATTAGCGTAATGGGCCCCGATGACTGTTCTGCCCTTTTGAAGATAGTCTACCAATGGCACACCTTCTGAATCCCAAAAGATGGAAGCCATCACTTTGCCTGCAGACAGAACCACCCTTGCTTTCTTTGGAGGTGGGGATCCATGATGTTTCCACTGCTTTGACTGTTCTTTGGTTTCTGGTTGAAAATGATGAACCCATGTCTCATCCATAGTCACAAATTGCTGAAGAAACTTTTCAGGATCTGCAGAAAAATGGCCAAGATTGTCTCTTGACATGTTGAGATGTTGTCATTTGTGATCGGCTCCAAGAAGTTTGAGACCCATCAAGCAGAGACCTTTGTCATTTAAAGATCATTGTGAATAATGGCATGAACATGTACCTTGGAGCAATCTCCACTCAGTTAGTCATTGATCCTCCATTATTATGTCACGGATTCTGCTAGTGATTTCATCGGTGGTTACCATTCTTGGTCTTCCAGGACGGGGATCATTTTCCAGACTTTCCCTTCCATGTTTGAATTGAGCTGCCCATTTCTTCACTACCATATCCTCATGAATCTCCTTCGATGATAAGCCCTTGAGGCAGAGGTAGCGAATGACTGCTCGATGAGAAATTTTATCCATTTTCTCAATTTCTGCCACCCCTTACCACTTCAGTAGCCTATAAAAAGAAAATTGCTGCAGTTAATTTCTTGAAACTTGGTGTTTAATCTTACATTAACCTGATCTACAAATGCACCTAATATCAACTGTGTTTCAAGTATTTGTACCTTAGGCCAAGAACTTATCATTCACCCCTCATATCTCTCTCTTTCCTTTTCTCTTCCCCACCCCCTCTTTATTACTAACACATCACACCTCAGAAGTCTTAATTTGAACATTCACAATACTCTACCACACGCACTCTCATGCAGCTTCTTGCACATCACAGTTATGAGCCCCCCCTCCTTATTTTCAATTATTACTTTTATGTATATTCATATAAACGAATGTCTTCTTTTCCTATTTCTTTGTCCTGTATGTTTTTGCGTGATTAAGATGTAAATTGAAATGTTACAACTGTGTGCTGATTATGTAAAAAAAGCTGTTGCTACTTTTGTTTTAAATATTTTAACATTTTATGAATGAATAAAGTTGCTCCTACATTTTTAAAACGAGTTTAAATATTTATTATCACAGCTTTACTGCAGTGACATGTTGTATATATTTGGTTGAAGTGTGTATACACAAAAAACTGTTTGCTTGTTGCTAACACTAATTTCACTTAAACAACATATAATTCAGCATTTCTGCTTACTGTATGCATTTCTTATTAAAAAACAAATATAATAGCTATAGTCTGATAATTAACTAATTTATTCTTTGAGATTCCAAAACTGATTAAATCCAAACCACCACCAAAATCATTGTACTCATCACCAAAACTGTTGGAAGTCATTGAGAAACAGAAGGAAGAAAATAGACGAAGTGCTGAGGTAAGATACAGTAAAACTTTTAGTTTTATTGTCTAGATGGCACATAATACATATAATGTGGTTGATCTGCATGGAAAAAAAACTGAAAACATATATGCACTGAAATGCCATTTTACAATTTTTTATGCACTTCTTATTATTACTTTTATAATCTAATCTTATTTCTTGATTAGAAAAATTTTAAACCTGACAAACTACCAATTGTCTCAAATTTTTCTTCTTTCAAAATTTCCTTGATTTGATATCTGTGAGCTCCAGACAACTCCAGATGGAGTAATCTAATGTTCTTACTGTTATTTTTCGCATGAAAGTTTTTTTTTTTCATGAAGCTTTATTGTTCGTTGCTCTTATTTCAATCCTGACATTACTGTATGTATATATCAACTGTTTGAATTTCACTCATTCTGTCACATATCAGTAGGCAGCAACAGAGACTTGTGAGACATCAAGATTATCCTTAAAAATCATCAATTATATTCAGACACATTTTCACAAGACATTACATTACGTTCATGCACTGATTCTAAATCAAAACTTAGATGTCTTGACTGATCTGTCTGTAAGAGGTTTTTGTTAGCTCCTGTTCAGTTTTGCAAGTTTAGCTTATTCTTTGCCCATCAGTAAATAAACTGACAACTGCTGCCACTGGCTACATTTTACTGCTTCAGTTTTAGTACCTAGTCAGTCAAATTATCTGTTTAAATTCTGATCAACCAACATAGGTAATTTAAAATACACTAGCTTTCGGTGTCAAAGTTTTATCAGAGATCAAAAGACCGCTTCCTCTCTCCGTCCAAAAATTCCGTCTTTGGAATCTCTGCAGTGTTAAATGTTAGGTAGTTGCTGAAAGCAGAATCCTTGATTAATAAATAAGTTCTGTTAACTGTTAAAATTTTTGCGTTTCCTTTGGTGAAAACACTCACTCCCCACTAAGAGAAGCCATTTGACCAGTCATGACATTTTGATTATATTTTTCACATGAAAGTGGTATTCTTTCCATTTTACAGTTTTAGGTTATGGATTTTTTTGTTTTAAGAATGAAATTAACAATGTCTACTCTGAAAGTTTATTTTCTGAGTTTTATGATCAACAGTATGATTATTTACCCTTTTCTAATCCTAGTGACATTATCAGTATTTTTATTCATTTTACAGACAAATACATAGACAAATCAGAAAGTAACCACAGATCATGGGATAAACCTTTGAAAATTATATGAAAGAACCTGACGGCAAGTCAGTCTTTTCATATGTTTCTCATTGGTTACTTTCCTTGATTTGCATTTACTTTTTTAACGTGTCCTTCTAATTGCATGTTCAGTATTGTTGTAATGATTTAATATCTGAATATCTCCCTATGACAGAACCAGAAACTGGATAGATCATTTTTGTATTAAAAAGCAATTTAGAACATCTCTGATAAGAGCATATAGAGGTGCAAACATCAACAGTGATCACAACCTGTGTATAGGGAAAATAATACTAAAACTGAAAAGCCAACACAAGAAAGCAGTACTCAGAAAGATGAAGACCTATAGCCTGCAGGAAAATACTAACAGTAATTTCAATCTGGAACTTACCAATCATTTCATAGCATTCAGTGAGGTAGACAGATATAGATGAATTATGGAATTCTTACAGTACAGACATAATCACAGCAGCAAAAGCAAGTGCTGGACTGTGGAAAAAAACCAGATAGAAAAGTATGGATATTCAAAAACACATGGAAATATATACATGAAAGACAATCAGACAAATTAACCATGTTAAAGGATCTTGGAAAAGATTTGGCAAAACAACATACAAAGAACTAGACAAGAAAGTAACAAGTTCAGGTAGAAGGGATAAAAGAAAATACATAGACAATATGATGAAAGAAGCAGAGAAAGCACCAAAAACAGGAAACAGCAAAACTCTATATAACATACAAAAGAAGCTAACAGGTACTATGTCCAAAGAAAGACCAATCTTTAGCAAGACATTAAAAACTGGCACCCTATTAACATCAAGTAAAGAGCAAAAGCAAAGATGGGCTGAACACTTCCAAGAAATTCATCACACCCAAAAGAATTGATAAACCTTGAAACCGACTTACCAATCCCACTAATAAATGTCAGCCTAGATGAAGTTACATTGAACAAAATTGAAACACCAAATGAAATAACAGCCAAAATGTTAAAAGCATTTAATAGCAACAACATCAGGCAACTACGAAGAATGTTTAATAAATTTGGAAAGAAGAAAAGGTCCCTTCTAAATGGAAAAAAGGAATCACTGTTAAAATACCAAAAAAAGGCAATCTTAGTGACTGCAATAATTTGAGAGGAGAAACCTTACTATGAGTTGTGTCAAAAGCATTTTGCAAAGTCATTCTGAATAGAATTAAAGATATAGTGGATATTGCAATGAGAGAAGAACAAGCAGGATTTCAGAAAGAGAGAAGCTGTCTCGATCAGATATTTACTCTGAGAATAATACTCGAAGAACATATTGAAAAGCAAATAACATTAATCCTGAACTTCAAAGACTTTAAAAAGGCATTTAATAGCATACATAGAGATTCATTGTGGAGAATTTTAAGACTATGGAATGCCATCTAAAATTGTCAAAATCATTAAGGTGATATGTTTGTGCAGTCAAGACAGAAGAAGGAATGAGCGAATGGTTCCAGATTGAAACAGGCATGAAACAAGGATGTATACTATCTCCCTTGCTTTTTGGAATTACCATAGACTTCATAATGAAAAAATGCTGCACAGGTAAAACGGGCATTGACTTGGGTACATGAGACCCAACTAGAAGATCTTGATTTTGCAAATGACATAACTCTTATCAGTGACAATGTGAATTCAATGCAAGAAAAAACAGATACCCTGTCTTCACTGGCTAGCAAAGTAGGACTTGAAATTAAAAAGGAAAAAACAAAAATAATTAAACTTCCCATCAATCAAGAAGGAAAAATATATGTAGAAAGAGCAGCTGTTGAAGAAGTACACCAATTTGTATACCTTGACAGATACATAGATTAGGATGGTGACACCAGAAAGGAAGTTAGAACTGCAAAAGCAACATTGACCTTCAAGAATCTTGAGAACATATGGCATTCAACAGTTATAAACACAAAAACAAAGTTAAGACTATTCAATTCTAATGTAATGTCCACCCTCATTTATGCATACAAAAGCTGGAAAACAAAAATAGACAAGAAATTAGACTCTTTTGAAAACAAATATGTAAGGTAACAAAGTGGAATGAATTCAAAAACAATGCAGAGATAAGGTAGATGAGTGAATCTGTCTCATGGATGATCAGAAAAAGGAGATGGACATATGTTGGTCACATGATGAAAAGAAACAGTCAGAGAATCCCAAAACAAGCTATCAAGTGGAACACAACAGGCCGAAGAAAAAGATGTCGACCACGTGAAACTCTAAAGAGGACATTGTTAAGAGAGATCACTTTAGTGTGCATAAAATCCCTTGATGAAGTTAAAAAGCTTGGCGAAAATGGGAAAATTTGGTGAACTACCATGGCAGCTGTATGCGGTGTTTAGCAGCATGGGAAAGATGTAAGATTGTAAGAATGTTTAATGTTTTCACCACTAGAATTTGTTATGTCAGACTTTTAAAAAATTGAATATATTTTTAAAAATTAATAATAAAATAAAAATTGGCCTTCTCTTTGCGAGCCAGTGAACCAATAGTTAATAAGCTTTATCTTTTTTAGAACATACTTTTAGCATCTGTATAATGACTAAAGTAGTATAACTTAATTTGATCTAAATTATACAGGAAAATCTCATGGCAGCATCTAAGCTCCATTTTGCTTGTGCCAGTCATGAGAACTCTGTTAAAACAAATCAAGGTGTTCAGAACATCATCTCAGAACAAGACTCTAAAACTGATGGAAATAGGATCAAGACTACACCTGCTTCTCATTTTGTAAGTAATTATGTCAGTCCATAAGAATAGTGAAGAGCAAAACCTGTATCTTAATGTGAAGAAAACTAAATTGATGACAAGTGACAAAACAAATAAGCAGCTCAAATATATATATATATATATATATATAAGGAAAAATTGGAAGAAGTGGAGAGTTTTGAATATCTTGGATGATTCTTCTTCAGCTTTCCAAGCCATTAAGGCTCATTGTTGCAGATGAAGTTCACCTTCATTCCTCTGCATTCCTAATCTTCTCTCTCCAGTTGATGACACCAGTTTCCTTTATATCCTCTTCTATATTGTCCTTCCATCTCTGTCTTGTCTACCACTTGGTCTTGTTTCCCTCATCTCTTGCGCATACTTCATTTGCGTTTGTCTGTTCCCTTCCATTCTTTCTACATGCCCCAGCCAGCATAGTCTGTTCATTTTCAAGACATTTATAGTTCATTGGGATTTAAATAAGCTGTTCAGTTCAGTGTTCTTTCTAGCTCTCCATTCTCCATTGTTGGTATCCTTTATGGCCCCAGAGATTCTTCTTAGGATCTTGTTTTCAAAGATCTCCAATTGTTGTTCATCTTTCTTTGTTGTACTCCATGTTTCTGATCCATACATGATGGCTGGTGTTATTACAGTTTTGTAGATTATTATTTTGGTGTTTTGGAACAAGATTTTGGATTGTAACAGGTGTTGCAAGGCAAAGTATATTTTACTCCCTATCTGTACTCTGATTTTAATGGAAGGTTGTGTCTAGATATTTGTATGTTTCTGCTTTTGTAATAATCATATCGCCAACATTTATATAATCTGCATCATTCTGCCTCTGGTCTCTTGATATCTTCATATACTCTGTCTTATCTTGGTTAATGGTCAAGCCCACTTTTAGTGCTATATCCCACAGGTGTATGAGGGTATTGATGACTTATTGCATAGTTTCCCCCACCAGGTCAATGTCATAGCATATCCTAGCATTTTAGCTTGTTCTTCTGTACTGCTTTCTTCATTCACTTTTCTGATTACCTTTTCTAGAACCACATTGAATAGTAATGGAGATAATGTATCAGCTTGTTTTAAACCAGTTCTTATAGAGAAGGGTTCTGACTTTCTTCATTAATATGTTACTATATTTTGTGCAATTATTGAGGAAAGACGCTGGCGATGGTTGGGACATGTGCTCCGAATGACTGACAACTCACTACCAAAAATAGCACTAAGATGGACACCACAGGGGAACAGAAGTAAGGGTAGACCAAAAGAGACATGGGGAAGAACAACAGAAAGGATGTTGAGCAATAGAGGGCTCACCTGGGCAAGAGCAGAAAAAAAGGCGAAGGACAGGCATTTGTGGAAAACCCTTGCGGAAGCCCCATGTGCCCTGGGCACTTAAGGTTCAGAGAGAGAGAGATATTTTGTGCATCCTCCATACATACTCTGATCAGATTGATTAATTTATTAGGTATCTCAAATTTTTTCATAATTTTCTATAAGCTGCTCCTATCTATGCTGTCATAGGCTTTCTCAAAGTCAATGAAGATATTATATACTTTTTTCCATATTCTCAGTACTTTTCTGCTCTTTGACATAGATAAAATATTTGGCCTGTGGTTGATCTATTCTTCATCTTGGATCGTTACTAACTAATAATGGAGATACAATGAGGGAAATTAAAAGGAGAACATCTATCGCTCTTCAAAAAGTAAAACAACTGAAGAAGCCGTGGAGAGGAACAGATAGAACAAGCATAAGATTTTTAAGGGCTTCCCATTGCAACATACAGCTGTGAGACCTGGACACTTAACAAAACAGCTGAGAAACACATAGATGCTTTGAATGTAAATGCTACAGAAGAGTCCTTCAGTTATCATGACACACAAAAAAACAAATATATCCATACTACAAGAACTTAATATTGAAGAAGGCTGGCTAATAAAGAGGATTAAACAGAGAAAACTTAAATATTTTGAAAACATTAAATGTCATGATAATTTAAGAAGACTGTCCTGGAAGGTGTATAATGGGAAAAAGAAAGAGAGGAAGACCAAGGGAAAGATGGCTGCAAGACATCATTGATAATCTGCAAATGGATGCATCAGCAGCAGGACACCTTGCTTACAACTGAAAGGCCTACAGGAGAGCTGTTAGGGAGGCAAAGTTCCGCAAATGACTGATTGACTGACTGAAGAATTACTTAAATAAATTGTAAGTACTGGTGTCTGTTTGATCCAGAGTGATTTTAATACAGTTCCTAAAGCACAGTAATAATTTTTTGAAATTGTATTCATTCATTTATTAGATCCTTTCCACATATGTGATTCTGATACCCAGATCTAATTAGATCTTTTGCCAGTCTCTTCCTGTGCTACTTGTTGAGCATGTTTTTATATTTGATAACTTCTTTGTTAAAGGCTGTCAACAATCTTGTCATTTCAGTGATCTCTGTTCATTCTGAACTTTCCTTCATCCACCATGTCCCCATATAATTTCCTTTCTGTGATTATCTGTGCCATCTGGGTGGCATTTGTTTGAACCACAGTTATCTGACAGGAGCAAAACTGAGTCTAGTTGTCATGATTTCTTTCTCTCATTTTTCAGCCAATTGCCTGCTTTTGTTTTGTGCTTACCCATGTCTGTCTGGGTGCATTTTGTGATCTTGCTTACAAAAAGGATACTTTTCATGTTTTTTATCTGCGCTGTGTTATTCTTGTCTGTGATGCTTGGCAAAGGTATTTGTTAAAATACTGGATTATTGTATGTTGTTCATTTATATTATCATTCATTTTCTGCCCCTCTTGTTTCTGCCCACTTTCCTCATTCTTTCTATCTTTTTGTAAAACTGAACCATACACTTCTGTCTAGTTTTATTACTAGAACCAGTTATAGCACATCTGTCATTTCTCTTATCTCTCACTATTCTTATTTGTTAGTATGTTCTTCACCTCTCTCTCTTTTTCACTATTCTTGCGCTTGATCTGATTTCTGTTCTGCATTTGGTATCTGTTGTTACAGCTGTTGTGTCAGTATCCTTTCATTTGTGTAGATGTGGTACTTTAGTATGATAGGATTAGAGAAGACTGGCAACAAAACATATGTTTCAAAACAAAAGTTAAAATCATTTATCTTTGTGTTGTTTTATACTGATTTTTTAACACTTTTTATAGTAATCATCTTCACTAGTCTCTGTTATCTATCTTTCATTTTCCTATCTTAATACTGCCATCTGTTTTAATGCCCCTCCTCAGATTTTGTGACATTCTATTTTCATTCCTTTCAAGTTTTTAAGATTTCATAGGATGTTTTCACAGTATAAATTAGAAAAAGTCAGGTGACATGACTTACCTTCTCTCTTTTAACATTTTTTTTAACCAATGTCATTGTTTGGGTTTTTTTTAACGGGTGAAATGAAAGATGGTGGGAGCTTTTTAACACTTCTGCTGGCATACTTGCATATGAATCTTCTGCACTGCCACACATCGTAAAACAGGAGTTGGGCATGAGGACAACAACCTTATCCTGAGATCCATCTAGAGGTGACTCTAAATGGGGAAAAAACCCTGCCATTGTGGAATCTCGCAGCAGTTGTAACTGATCATCAAGAACACCAACTCTGCATGCCATTGACAACGATTGAAAATTTATTGGCCCCAAATACATAATAAAAATTGGATTTTAGATTGTAAGAACGATGGCCACAACAGCAAAAACTGCTCAGGTAATAAAAGAAATGGATAGATATCACATGGATGTGTTGAGCACCAGTGAAATGTGATGGCCAGAAGTAGGGAAAAGAATGGCAGAAAAACATAAGTTAATAATATATTCCAGCAGAAACGATGGGAAATACCAAGAAGGAGTACAGCCGTAAGATAAGAGCACGATACAAAATAAGGCACGGAAGAATAACAATCATACAATGCTATGCACCCACGAATGATGCAGATGATGAAATAAAAGACAATTTCTATTACCAACTACAACAACTCATCAACAAAGTACCTAAACACAAATCTTAATTGTCATGGGAGACTTCAACGCCAAGGTAGGAAAAGATAACACCGATGTTGAAAAAGTAATGGGGAAAGAAGGAATTGATGCAATGAATCAGAATGGAGAAAAATTAATTGAAATATGCCTAACAGAGGGCATAGTCATTGGAGGAACAATATTTTCACACAAAGAAATACTTAAAACAACATGGATATCTCCAGATGATAGAAACATAAACCAGATAGATCATTTTTGTATTAGAAAATAATTCAGAAGATCTCTGATAGATGTAAGAGCATATAGGGGTGCAGATGTCAACAGTGATCACAACCTGTGTTTAGGGAAGTTAAGACTTAAACTGAAAAGCCTACACAAGAAAGCAATACTCAGAAAGATAAGCAGTCAAAGCCTACAAGAAGAAGATGCCAACAGTAATTTCAATCTGGAACTTAGCAAACATTTTACAGCACTCAGTGAGGTAGACGAGACAGATATAAATGAATTATATAATTCATACAGCACAGCCATAATCATGGCAGAAAAAGCAAGTGCTGGTCTGCAATCAACAAGTAGAAAAGCATGAATATCACAATAAAGTAAAAAATTCAGCTAGAGGAATATATGGACAATATGGCAAAATAAGCAGAAAATGCAGCAAAAACAGGAGACAGCAAAACTCTATATAACATACAGAAGATGCTAATAGGTGCTATTACCTCCAGAGAAAGACTAGTCTTTAGCAAAACAGGCAACCTATTGACATCAAGTAAAGACCAAAAGCAAAGATGAGCTGAACACTTCCAAGAAATACTTAATCGACCACACCCAAATGAATTAATAAATCTTTAAACAGATTTACCACTTCCACAACTAAATGTCAGCTTAGATGAAGTTACACTGAATAAAATTGAAACAGTAGTGAATCTAATAGCAAACAACAAAGCTGCAGGTGAAGATGAAATAACAGTCAAAATGTTAAAAGCTATTAACAGTGACAACATGAGCCAACTACAGAGAATGTTTAATAACATTTGGAAAGAAGAAAATGTCCCTTCTAAATGGAAAAAAAGGAATCATTGACCCAAAAAAGGCAACCTCAGTGACTGCAGTAACTGGAGGGGTGTAACATTACTATCAGTTTTGTCAAAGGTGTTTTGTAAAGTGATTCTGAATTGAATTAAGGATGTAGTGGATACTTCAATAAGAGAACAGGCAGGATTTCGAAAAGGGAAAAGCTGTTTCGAACAGATCTTTACTCTAAGAATAATACTTGAAGAACATATTGAAAAGTAGAACCATTAATCCTGAACTTTATAGACTTTAAAAAGACATATGATAGCATACACAAAGAATCATTGTGGAGAATTTTAAGACTATATGGAATGCCATAAAGATAAAAAAGACAGATACAGGATCAAGACCACTCCGGTCTGATCTTACAAAAATACCAGAACAATATGGTATAGAACAGAAGAACCATTTTGAAATCCTGATGGATGTACAGGAGAAGATGACACCAGATAAATTGGCTACGCTGGCCAGAGATATCTTAATAACAGCTAAAGACATGGTTCCAGTAAAGAAAACACAAAAGAATGGATGGATTACAGCAGGCACACTAGAACTGATAAAACAACATAGAGAAATGAAGACGCAATGGAAAGTGACAAACAACAAGGAGGAAAATAAATCTTTAACAAAAGAAGTACGAAGAAACATAAAAAAAGACAAAAAATAATACATACAAGATTGTTGTGAAAGAATAGAAGAACATCAGAAATGTGGAAGAGATAGTGAAATGTTTAAAGAAATGCAGACATTGACAAGAAATGTCACATCTAAGCTAAATGTAATTTGTGATGAGATGGGGAATACCTTGACAGAGACAGAGGAAATTCTAGAAAGATGGAAGGAATATTGCAGAGGAATGTGTGGAACAGCTGACTGTGAAAGCAGAAATCAACAGTGTGAATTATTATTGGAGGAGAAAGAACCGGAAGTGACAATAGAAGAAGTTTTATGGGCAATACGGAATGTGAAAAATGGTAAATCACCAGGATGTGATGAGATAACAGCTGAATTTATTAAAGCAGGAGGAAAGGAATGTGCAACAATCTATCATGCACTATGTAAAAAGATATGGCATTCAGGAATTTGGCCAAAAGAATGGAAAAGAACTGTATTCATACCACTGCCAAAAACGGGTAACCTGAAATTATGCACAAACTACAGAACTGTTGCCCTGATTAGTCATGGCAGTAAAATTCTGTTAAAAATCATAATGAGTAGACTTCATAAGAAAATATAAGAAGAATTGAATATGGTCCAAGCTGGTTTCAGGCAAGGAAGAGGATCAAGAGATCATATATTCAATATAAGATTAATAATAGAGAAATGCAGAGAGTTTAATGTGAATCTATATTTAGCCTTTATAGACTACTCAGAGAACAAATATATTCATACTACAAGAACTTAATATTGAAGAAGGCTGGCTAGTAAAGAGGATTAAAGAGAGAACATTTAAATATTTTGGACACATTAAACATCATAATAATCTAGAGAAGACCATCTTGGAAGGGTACATAATGGGAAAAAGAAAAAGAGGAAGACCAAAGCAAGACATTGATGATGATCTGCAAATGGATGCATCAGCAGCAGGCAATCTTTCTCACAACTGAGAGGTCTACAGAAGTGCTGTTAGGGAGGCAAAGCTCCGCAACGGACATGCAAATGAATGAATGAATGAGATTACTCAAAGGCATTTGATTGTGTACAACACCAGAAACTTTGGGAAATAATGGGAAAAAATGGGATTTCCAACACATTTGACACAATTAACATCACTGATGTATCTAGACCAACAAGTAGCAGTAAGAATAAATGGTGAAACAACAGCTTGGTTTGACATAAAACAAGGGTCCGTTAGGGGTGCATATTGTCGCCTTACTTATTTAACTTGTATACTGAAAATATAATGAGGAATGTTAGAGAAAATGTAGACAAAGAATATTGTGATGCCATAACAATTGGAGGTTATGAAATACCAAAGATTAGATATGCTGATGACACAGTATTACTGCCTATAACACAAAAAGGAATGGAAAAACTAATTATGTCAGTCCGTAAGAACAACGAAGAGCAAAACCTCTATCTTAATGCGAAGAAAATTAAATTGATGACAGCTGACAAAACAAATAAGACAGTTGAAATATGTATCAGTGAGGAAAAACTGGAAGAAGTGGAGAGTTTTGAATATCTTATATCATTACTAACTAATGATGGAGATACAATGAGGGAAATTAAAAGGAGGACTTCAGATAGTAAAACAAGTAAAGAATCTGTGGAGAGGAACAGACAGAACCACAAAAATAAAATTTTTAAGGGCATGCATCTTTCCCATCACAACATATGCCTGTGAGACCTGGAAACTTAACAAAGCAGCTGAGAAACACATAAATGCCTTTGAATATAAATGCTACAGAAGAGTTCTTCAAATATCATGGACACAAAAAAGAACAAATATATCCATACTACAAGAACTTAATATTGAAAAAGGCTGGCTAGTAAAGAGGATTAAAGAGAGAAAACTGAAATATTTTGGACACATTAAACGTCATGATAATCTAGAAAAGACTGTCTTGGAAGGGTACATAGTGGGAAAAAGAAAGAGAGGAAGACCAAGGTGAAGATGGCTGCAAGACATCGTTGATGATCTGCAAATGGATGCATCAGCAGCAGGCCATCTTGCTCACAACTGAGAGGCCTACAGGAGTGCTGTTAGGGAGGAAAAGTTCCACAAGAAACATGCAAATGAATGAATGAATGGAATACCATCTAAAATTGTCAACATCATTAGAGATATCTGCAACAGATTTGTTTGTGCAGTCAAGACAGAAGAAGGAATGAGCGAATTGTTTAAGATTGAAACAGGCATGAAACAAGGATGTATATTATCTCTCTTGCTTTTTGGAATTGCCATAGACTTTATAATAAAAAGATGCTGTACAGGTAAAACTGGCATTGATTGGGTACATGAGACCCAAATAGAAGATCTTGATTTTGCAAATGACATAACTCTTATCAGTGACAGTGTGAAATCAACGCAGGAAAAAAGATTCCCTGTCTTCCTTGGCTAGCAAATTAGGTCTTGAAATTAACAAAGAGAAAACAAAAATAATGAAACTCCTCATTAATCGAGAATGAAAAATATATGTAGAGGGAACAGCTGTTGAACCAATTGCATACCTTGGCAGCTACATACAAGGGGTGATTGATAAGTTCTTGGCATAAGGTACAGCTGATTATTTGTGGACAGTTTTTTTTTTTTATTTCTCAACATAGGCCCCTTGCAAGTTTATGCACTTAATCTGGCGATTCTGGAGCATACTGATCCCTTCTTTGTAAAAGTCAGCATCTTGTGCCAGTAGAAAGTGGTTATAGCGTGAGTGACGTCATAATACAAAGCAAATTTGCGACTACTGAGCTCCTTTTTTAGTTTGGTAAACAGGTAATAATCTGAAGGGGCCAAATTTGGGGAATAAGGAGAATGTTCAAGAAGATGGAAGCTGTCACGAATGGCAGCCATTGCCACTGCCGACTTGTGAACTGGAGCATTGTCTTGATGAAAGATGACTCCTCTCGTCAATTTCCCTCCACGCTTTTCATTCAGTTTGACCCACAGTTGCTTCACAAGATTAGTGTAATAGGCCCTGGTGACCTTTCTGTCCTTTGAAGATAGTCTGTCAATAACACACCTTCTGAATCCCAAAAGATGGAAGCCATCACTTTGCCTGCAGACAGAACCACCCTTTGCTTTCTTTGGAGGTGGGGATCCATGATGTTTCCACTGCTTTGACTGTTCTTTGGTTTCTAGTTGAAAATGATACCCAAGTCTCATCCATAGTCACAAATTGCTGAAGAAACTTTTCAAGACCTGCAGAAAAATGGCCAAGATTGTCTCTTGACATGGTGAGACACTGTCGTTTGTGATCAGCTCCAAGAAGTTTTGGTACCCATCGAGCAGAGACCTTTGTCATTTGAAGATCATTGTGAATAATGGCATGAACATGTTCCTGGAAGATGCCCAACTCAGTAGCAATGTACCGCTCAGTTAGTCATCAATCCTCCATTATCATGTCATGAATTCTGCCAATGTTTTCATCTGTAGTTACTGTTCTTGGTCTTCCTGGATGGGGATCATCTTCCAGATTCTCCCTTCCGTGTTTGAAATGAGTTGCCAGTTTTTTCACTGTGCTGTAAGAAGGAGCACTCTCCCCTAGAGTCTCCACCATATCCTCATGGATCTTCTTCGATGATAAGCCCTTGATGCAGAGATAGCAAATGATTGCTCAATGAGAAATTTTATCCATTTTCTCAATTTCTGCCACCCCTTACCACGTGAGTCTTACTTCCTTCCTGTGCTGTTAAACGTCACATAGGGTTTGCATAGTTGTTCACCAAGTTTTCCTGTTACCGGCAAGTCTTTCTACTTCATCAAGGGATGTTATGCCCACTAAACTGGCTTCTCTTAACAATGTCCTCTTTAGAGTTTCACATGGTTGACCTCTTTTTATTCAGTCTGTTGTGCTCCACTTGATAGCTTGTTTTGATATTCTCTGATTGTTTCTTCTCATCTCATGGCCTACGTATGTCAATCTTCTTTTTCTGATCACCCATGAGACAGGTTGTTGTTCGCTCATCTGTCTTATCTCTGCATTGTTCTTGAATTCGTTTCACTTTATACCTAGTATTTTCCTTAGGCATTTGTTTTCAAAAGAGCCTAATTTTTCTATTTCTTTAGTTGATTCCCAGCTTTCACATGCATAAATGAGGGTGTTTATCACATTTGAATTGAATAATCTTAACTTGGTTTTTATGCTTATAACTTTTGAATTCCATATGTTCTCAAGATTTTTGAAGGACAATGCTGCTTTTGCAATTCTAATTCTAACTTCCTTCCTGGTCTATGTAGCTGCCAAGGTATGCAAATTGGTTTACTTCATCAACAACTATTCCTTCTATGTATATTTTTCCTTTTTGATTATTGAGAAATTTCAATATTTTTGTTTTGTCTTTGTTAATTTCAAGACCTATTTTGCTAGCCAAAGAAGACAGGGAATCTGCATCGATTTCACATTGTCACTAATAAGAGTTATGTCATCTGCAAAATCAAGATCTTCTATTTGGATCCCATGTACCCAATCAATACTGGTTTTACCTGTATAGCATCTTTTCATTATAAAGTCTATTGCACTTCCAAAAAGCTTCAGTAGCCTGTTTAAAAAAATGGGTTGCAGTTAATTTCTTGAAACTTGGTGTTTAATCTTACATTAACCTGATCTACAAATGCACCTAATATCAAATGTATGTTTCTAGTATTTGTACCTTTTTCCAAGAACTTATCAGTCACCCCTTATAGACCAGGTTGCTGACACCAGAAAGAAGTTAGAATTCGAATTGCAAAAACAGCATTGTCCTTCAAAAAATCTTGAGAACATATGGAATTCAAAAGTTATAAGCACAAAAACCAAGTTAAGATTATTCAGTTCAAATTTGATATCCACCCTCATTTATGCATACAAAAGCTGGAAATCAACTAAAGAAAATGACAAGAAATTAGACTCTTTTGAAAACAATGCCTAAGGAAAATACTTGGTATAAAGTGGAATGAATTTAAGAACACCACAGAGATAAGACAGATGAGCAAACAACAACCAGTCTCATGGGTGATCAGAAAAAGAAGATGTACATATGTCAATCATGTGATGATAAGAAACAATCAGAGAATCCCAAAACAAGCTATCAAGTGGAGCACAACAGGCCAAAGAAAAGGAGGTCGACCGCGTGAAACTCTAAAGAGGACATTGTTAAGAGAAGCCAGTTTAGTGGGCATAACATCCCTTGATGAAGTAGAAAGACTTGCCGGTAACAGGAAAACTTGGCAAACAACTATGAGAGCCCTATGTGACATTTAACAGCACAGGAATGATGTAAGATGTAAGAATGTCATTGTTTATTCATGCCGCTACTCTTTCTTTGAAATACATGGTTATAAAAAAATTTGTATTTGTTTTATATGATTAGTTTATTTACATAGCTGATACACAGTTTATCTGTATCAAATGTTTTATGTTTTTTCATGATGTCAGAAGCCTTTATGATGCACTGGCCCTGAAGCACAGGCTAAATATCATTCTGTCCTTAATCTGGTTATATAAGTAGTATTAGAGTCACCTTTTCTTTCAGTATTAAAATTTGTTCTGCTACAGTTTTAGTCTTCATCTTATTTCATATTCTAATTATCCTTAAATTTATTTATTGTAATTTATTATAAGCACAAAACCAAGTTAAGACTATTCAATTCAAATGTATTATCCACCTTCATGTATGCATGCGAAAGCTGGAAAACAACTAAAGAAATAGACAAGAAATTAGACTCTTTTGAAAACAAATGCCTAAGGAAAATACTCGGCATCAAGTGGAACGAATTTAAGAATAATGCAGAGATAAGACAGATGACTGAACAGCAACCAGTCTCAAGGGTGATCAGGAAAAGGAGATGGATATATGTTGGTCACTTGATGAGAAGAAATGATCAGAGGATTCCAAAACAAGCTATCAAGTGGAACACAACAGGCCAAAGAAAAAGAGGCAGATCGCGTGAAACTCTGAAGAGGACATTGTTAAGAGAGGCCAAATTAACAGGCATAAAATCCCTTGATGAGGTTGAAAGACTCGCCGAAGACAGGAAAAATTGGCAAACTACTTTGTGAGCCCTATGTGACGTTTAACGGCACGGGAAGGATCTAAGATAAGAATGTGTAATTAGGCTGATTATCCAGTGCTCCAGCTTTCTTTGGCAGTGTAATTAAAACTGATTTTGATAAATATGATAGCATGTCATGAGCTATATAAGTTTCCATATTTAGGAGATTAGTAACTTTATCTGTTCTGATATCATAAAAAGTCATGATTATCACCATTCAGAAGTTTGTCTAGATTAGATGTCTTCCTTGCTGATATTTGTTTAACTGCAATTTCCTGTCTTTCATATTAGAAAAAAGAACCCTTGCCAGTAAAAATGACAACAGCTGCTATCATGCGTGAAGGCTTGTTATACCAGAAGCAAGAAAGTGAAATCATTGAAAAGTAAGCTAGATTTCCTAAAGAGAATTCATTCACTATAGAACATCATTCATTCATTCATTCATTTGCGTGTCCCTTGCGGAACTTTGCCTCCCAAACAGCACTCCTGTAGGCCTCTCATTTGTGAGCAAGATGGCCTGCTGCTGTTGCATCCATTTCCAGATCGTCAACGATGTCTTGCAGCCATCTTCATCTTGGTCTTCCTCTTTTTCTTTTTCCCATTATGTATCCTTCCAATATGGTCTTCTCTAAATTATCATGACGTTTAATGTGTCCAAATTATTTCAGTTTTCTCTCTTTAATCCTCTTTACTAGCCAGCCTTCTTCAATATTAAGCTCTTGTAGTATAGATATATTTGTTCTTTTTTGTGTCCACGATATTTGGAGAACTCTTCTGTAGCATTTACATTCAAAGGCATTTATGTGTTTCTCAGCTGTTTTGTTAAGTGTCCAGGTCTCACAGGCATATGTTGCTATGGGAATGATGCATGCCCTTAAAAATCTTATTTTTGTGGTTCTGTCTGCTCCTCTCCACATAGAACATAGTAAACATTAATTATGAAAAAACAAATGCATTTATAGATATCATTGCTTTTAGTATAAACACAGGAAGAAGTATATTTTCAGGAAATCTTCTTCAAACACCTCTACTAGATACCCCTTGCTCTGGGATATTGAACATTATAAAGAAGTTGGAAGACATGAGTTATAATAAAGAATAAAGAATGCATTTTAAAAGTTAGAAAGGGGAGAACAAAATTTTAGACATGAGACAGTAAAAGAGGATGAAGTCTGAAATGTTAGTGTATAAATCATTGTAAATCAGTTAAGAAACTTATAACTCTTCAACTGTATTTGCATGTATATTCTCTTTTGGCAAACAAGCACACTCACATATTCATACATAGTACAGTCTAGGAACAATGGCTTTGAGGCCCCTGGGAATGATGGCTGTAGGGCTTCTTGCTAATGGGGTTCTGACGAGCTCTCTGACTAGTTAAATTCTGCCCTTTAACCATGACTAGCCCAGCAAGCCACTGATGGAGCTCTTTACCACTCACAGAAAACATGAAAAATAGATAGACTGATAGGAATAGAAAACTTAAATATTTTGGACATATTAAACATCATGATAATCTAGAGAAGACTGTCTTGGAAGGGTACATAGTGGGAAAAAGAAAGAGAGGAAGACCAAGGCAAAGATGGCTGCAAGACATCATTGATGATCTGCAAATGGATGCATCAGCACCAGGCCATCTTGCTTACAACTGATAGGCCTACAGGATTGCTTTTAGGGAGGCAAAGTTCTGCAAGGGATGTGCAAATGTATGACATGAAATGATAGGAACAGAAAACAACTTAGAAATGTTAAACTACAAATAGACTGAAAAGCAATTTCAAAACCATGTTCTATCTACATATGGAGCATCAGTGATAAAAAAAGAGGAAATAGTGGAGGGAATGATAAAGAGAAACATAAAGAGGGCTGTGAACAAATACATCAAAATTGTATATTCTTATACTCCAAAATGAATGAGCAAGAAAAAGCATAGTAAGGCATTGGAATGATATAGAACTGACCAGAACTGTTACTAATAAAATCCTTGAAACAAAATATATATCAGAAAAAATGATAACTGTCAAAATGAAAGAATATGAGGAGACCACAGCCTGTGTCCTTGCAGTGCACCAGTCATGAAGGAAGTATGTGAAAAATTTTTTTACAACTCCATGATTTTAACATATGCAAAGAGGAAAATATCATAATTATGTAGACCTTCAATGCAAGTAGAACAGAATTAGCCGGAGCGCCTTCAGTGCAAACGATGACATATATCACATTACGGGACTCGCATGTGAATCCCTCATGAAGGGTGAGGATAGTTTTGGGAAAGGTGATTGTTTTCGTTTCCCGGACTACAGGGCAGGTAACGCAGCGGAATGTCTCCACATTCTACTAAATCCATTCCAGACACACACCACCGGACAAGCCACACCTTACAATTTACAGCTAAGTACTCTTTAGAAAAAAAAATGTTTTTTTAAAAATTTATTTATTTATTTATTATTATTTTTATTTTATTTTAATTTTTTTATTTATTTTTTTTCTTAATTATTTTAAATAGCACTCATGTGAATCCATACTTTATCTCCTCTCTCTACTTCTTCGTCCTGTATGTTTTTGTATGATTAAGGCTCACGCCGAAACGTCACAACTTTGTAATCGTTAAGTAATAGAGCTGCTCCTACTTTTTCCTGTTTTATACACTCTAAGAAAGGAAGTGAAGAGAAAATAATGACAGGAATATGGGGAAGCATTAAACAAATATCACAAAGAGGCTATTAAAATCTTTTATAAAAAGATCAATGCAAACAGAAAGAGAGTAGAGAACTTTGACTCAACAGAGATTGCGAACAATGTTAATGGTGATCCAATACGTAAACCTGAGAATGTATTAGAAAGGTGGAGACATTGCTTCAGCTTGCTTCTTAATATACCATCTAAAGCTTGTCAACACCACAGTAACAATGCAGTCAACCTCTATAACTTGGAATGAGAAAAACATGGCAATATTTTTTCCACAGTGCACTCTGTTCTTGCTGATGCATGTGCTGGTGCTGTCATCATTGAAGTATGGTCTTGGCCTGCTCACCCTGTCCATTGCACAGCTGAATAAACTAGAGCTTGTACAGAATGAGGCAATGAGAGTGGTCTTGGGTTGCACCAGGGATACTCCGGTAGTGGCCATGACCTTTCTTCTTGATATGCTCTTCTTCTTCTTCATTCACTTCTACCACCAAGAATCCTACTGAATTTACCCCTGTGGTCCCTGAAAGGAACACACGAGATCCCCGACAGGACCACATGAGGTTCAGAGTATCGCAGGACTTGAGCCTGTATTCTCAGTGGGTTTCAGAAGCGGGAATGCGTGACACTGTGGTTTTCATTGCATCAGTTTAATCTAGAGTTGGACTTTCTCACTGGAAAACCTCGATGTATTTTGGGATACCCATGTATCACCGCCAGGTGAAAGTGGTTGCTCATCCAGTCCATCATTGGACTTTCTCACTGGAAAACCTCAGCGTGATTAGGATACGCTTACATCCCCGCCGGGTGAGAGGTGGTTGCCTATCTAGACTGCTCTGGTCCAGTGTCTCCGACTTCAGCATTTTGTGGTCATGGCCGCTCCCTTTCCTAGTTGTGCCCAGGACAGAGCTTTTGTCCAGGAGGACAAATCCTCACCACTAGTCTTCTTCTTCTTCTTCTTCGTTCACTTCTACCACCAAAAACCGCACTGTGAACCTACTGAATTCACACATGTGGTCCTCGTTAGGTCCGGTGGTCCCCTGTGTGGTCCAAAATAGACCACATGAGTTCCACGAAGGACCACAAGGGGTTCAGAGTATCACAGTGCTTTAGCCTGTATTCTTGGTGGGTCTCGGAAGCGTGATTGCGTGACACCGTGGTTTTCATTGCACCAGTTTGGTCTAGGGTTGGACTTTCTCACCGGAAGACCTCGACGTGTTTGGAATATCAGTGCATCCCCGCTGGGTGAGAGGCGTTAGCCCACCCAGGACAGAGTTGGACTTTCTCACCGGAAAACCTCGACGTGTTATGAGATACCCGTGTATCACTGCCGGGTGAGAGGTGGTTGCCCATCCAGTCCAGGGTTGGACTTTCTCACCGGAAAACCTCAGCATGATTAGGATACGCAGACATCCCCGCCGGGTGAGAGGTGGTTGCCTATCTAGACTTCCCTGGTCCAGTGTCTCCGACTTCAGCATTTTGCGGTCGTGGCCGCTACCCTTCCTAGTTGTGACCAGGATGGAGCTTTTGTCCAGGAGGACGAATCCTCGCCACTAGTGACTTCTACCCCTGGGTTGAGCCGGTTTAGGCATTATCCCAGTATGGGCATGTTTGGGACGGGACCGACCTCTAGGGCAGAGGTACTGTGACATTCATAGCCTTCAAGATTCACCCCTGGTATGAGCCGGTTTAGGCAAAATTCACCAGTATGGGTGTTTATCAGGCGTTACCGACCTCTAGAGCGGAGGTGGCATGACATGTCTAGCCATCGAGTTCCACCCCTGGTGTGTGCCGGTTTAGGCATATTTCACCAGTGTAGGTGTATTTCGGACGTAGGCGGCCTCTAGAGCAGAGGTGCCGTGGTATAGCTCTCGTAGCGATACTACTGGACATACCAGGTTAAACTTCACTTTCCACCACCTTTTCCCATCGGCTCCGCACAGCAACCTTTATTTCCGCATTTACTTCCTTAACCGGGAGGAGCTTCACTCCACGCGCGGCATTTGAAGAGTCTCGCCAGCAGTGAGACAAGCCGGTTCATGCATTTCACCCGACATGACTGCACTCAGGACGTGGCCGACCTCCAGACCAGAGGTGCCGTGATTTGACTGTTTGCTTCGCTTTATTCTTTCAACCACCTTTTCCGCAGTGATGCTGCGCGGCAACCTCATTTGCAAATTTCTTCATTGGCCGGGAAGAGCACCGCTCCACGCACGGCAGCTGAAGATCACGCCAACAGCGGGTTTTGAACTAATAAAAGCGCTCTTTCCACGAGGGTTGGAGCTTGGTAAGCATGTATTAGCTCTAGAATTGCCACAGTTATCCAAGTAGGATCGTGTCATCTAAGGAACCTCGACTGATTTAATGAGCCATTCGCGGTTTCACCGTGAGACAGTGTGAACTTAGACATGCATGGCTTAATCTTTGAGACAAGCATATGACTACTGGCAGGATCAACCAGATAGCTTTCTTCACCGAACCTTTGTCGGATATCTGCCGACAGACCGACGCGGGGCAAGGGAGACAGCGCTCTGCTCAGAGCGGATCCCTTTCGACCCCGGCGGCGTTTCATTTCCTTTAACCGGCGGGGGCGGCTCTCTCTGCTCTAACGAGCGGAAAAGAAAGCCTGGCCACCCACAAACAACACACGTTACATACTGCAGACCCGATACTCTTTGCGAGAGATGGGCCAATTTCGAGACCATCGGTCGACAAAACCGTACTACATCGTTATCACGAACCTGGCTGGCTAGCCGTTTACATGCTTCGCTCGACGGACAAACCACTTGCTTCTGCATCGAAACACCTTAACTCTCGCCGTCCGGGAAGGGAGCGAAAGCCTGTCTCCCCACGCACGGAACTCAAGAGCGCTTTTTCGCCAAAAGAACCTCACCACTAGTAATTTTCACCCCTAGGTTGAGCCGGTTTAGGCGTATTATCCCAGTATGGGCGTGTTTAGGACGTGACCTACCTCTAAAGCGGAGGTACCATGGCATGAGTAGCCATCAAGTTTTACCCCTGGTTTAAGACAGTTTAGGCATGTTCATCACCAGTATGGGTGTATATTGGACATGGCAGGCCTCTAGAGCAGAGGTGCCATGGTATGAGTAGCTCTCGCTGCAGACTACTGGACATACTGATTAAACTTCACTTTATCCTTTCCATCACCTTTTCACTTCGGCGCCACAAGGCAACCCTAATCACTTTTCTGCATTTTCTTCATTGGCTGGGAGGAGTTTCACTCCACACGCGGCATCCAAAGAATCTCGCCAGCAGTGTCTTATCCCCTGGGTTAAGCTGGTTCAGCCAATTCACCTTGTATGAGTGCACATAGGACGTGGCCAACCTCCAGAGCAGAGGTGCCATGATTTGAGCAGTCCTGACCTCGAGACTACTGATTACTTCACTTAATCCTTTCTTTCACCTTTTCCACAGTGGCACCGCATGGCAACCCCATTCACACAATTCTTCACTGGCTGGGAGGAGCCCCCACTCCACGCATGGCAGCTGAAGAATCTCGCCAGTAACGGTAGATGAGCTACCAAATATGACTCTCATCTACCCAGAGCAACTGGTTTTCAGGCACCAGATATTCACCTTCGCCCTTTCTCCTGTCAGTTTGAACAGTTCTGCCATGAGAAGGCCAGGAGCTGGACTTGACTGTCACAGGCTATTTGAGACACATGCCTTGGAGATATTTCATTGGAGTGGAGATCGTATCCCCTACCCCACCTCTGGCTATAACAGTCCTTAGAACCTTCTTGATATGCTGAGTGTGAGGTCTAAACACAAGTATATTCATGTAAAGGGCTGCTGGCATGAAGGATCATCTTATCCATAAAGAGTTGGGGTTGATAAAGGGAAGACGCATCAAATGAGGCAAATCCTGGATGGCTGAGGCAAAGCACAATAAAGTCAGTTTGTAATCTAGATGAAGTGCCTAAAGGTGATGACTGGTTGCATATAGGACAGACCTCAGCTAACTTGTATGAACTCCCTGTAACTGCGAGCTGTTGTTCTTTGCAGCCGATGCTGTAGAGATGATGAGGCACAGCATCATATCGGCATGGGAGCGGGTTATGGCGGTTACTTTTTCAGTCCCACAGCACAGCAAAAACGCAGGGGGTGTGCAGTGCTTCTTTAGCAGACTCCACCACCATGGGGACTATGGCGATCCCTGGCTCATTAGCCAGGCTAGGCCTGTTACTGGGGGTACCATGGAGAGGTGGGACAGGGTCTTGGTCAGCTAACCCTGACGCTGGCATATCAGCTATGGGTCGCTGATTATCTTATCGGGCATCTTCACCCCATACCTCAGCTAACAGTTATTATATAGAAGGGCTGTGAATGTTGAGACTGGGCACAAGGAACAGTGGCTCAGTGACTCAGAACATTAGAAGTGGTTGGAGTTTTGCTGCCTACTGAAATGGAAGAGTAGCGGCACAGAGTTCAGGAGCCTTTGAAGTCACCACTTCAAACATGCGAATGGAAATTGAGGCTGTGTCAGCAACAGTGCAATGGATAGTTGCTCATGATGTGGTTAATGGTGTCATTGTGACAGATTAACAGAGAATCCTTCTTAAGATGCTTCTTAAGAACTTGCTTCAAAAAGAATGGGTTTATCTGTTAAGCCAGTCAACTGTGACAAGCCTAACATGGGTTTACTGTCCAGGGTATGCGGGGGTACATGGCAATGATGTGGCAGACAGACTTGCTGAACAGGCTAAAATAAATGGCAGACTGACAGTGGATAAGGGGATAAGGCTGTATTGGACAGACTGTGGGAAAATGAGCAGGAATGGAAGAGCAATGTAGCTGTGAAAAGACTGCTGGAGCTAGCACAAATTAAAGGTGCTGGCAGGAAATCAAAACTTTGTGGCAGAAAATGCATCATAAACAACCAACATTTAACAGGAAGTATTACCAAACATACTCTTGGATAGATTCTGCAGCATGCGGCAGAGCATATATGGGTTGTCCTGAATGCAATGAAGCTAGAGTTTGAATTCTGAACTTTGAGAAAAACAGCAAATACCACAGGACTGGAGAAATGCTATAATTACTCCAATCTGGAAATAAAAAAGCAATAAAAAGGACTGTAACCAGTATGGAAGCATTATTAAGCCAATCTGGAAATATATTCTGCAAGATCCTAGAGAAAAGACTGACCAATGACTGAACCAAAATTTAAATGAAACTCAGATGGGATTTAAGAAAAACTAGAAACTAGAGGAAGAAGAATCAGTTGAACACAATCAGATACTCCACATAACCTATGCAGATTGAGAAAAAGCATTTGATAGAGTAGACAGATATAAACTGTGGGAAATGTTATAACATTACTATTTTTTTTCCTGATGACCAAGCACTTATAGCAACACCAAAGAAAGACCTACAACAGAACAAGAATAACTTAGTAAAGGTATGTAAAAACCACAACTTGAAATCAGCACTGAAAATACAGAGATTATGACCAGTGCCAAAATCCTAACAAAGATCATCCTGGATAAACAAGTGACACATTTCGATTGCTGGGTAGTAGATCTAGGAAAATCAATGGTAAATTGAGAGCAAATGCAATAAAGCAAATCAGGTCATTAGACAAATGATACCTTTATTGAAAAACAAATACATCACAACTGAAACAAAAAGATGGCTGCACAACACAGTTTTCCTCCCAACTCTGTGTTGTCATTGTCAAATGCGGACACTAACAGCTAAAATAAAAGAAAAATCATCACAACAGAAATTGGATGTTTAAGGAGAATATCAAATGTAACAATAAGAAACCAAGTCAGAAATTACTCTATCAGGACAAGGGTTGGAATTAACCAGTACTACATTACATCCAGAAGCAGCAGCTCAAATAGTCTGGCTGCATTGCATGACAACTGCTACACAGTATACTTCAAAAGAATATTCAAGTTAAAAATAAATTGTAGGAAACAGAGGGAGAGGCCACCCATGCAAGAGGTGGAGAAGGGAAATTACAGAAACCTTAAATATTCCATTGTATGAAACAAAACATCTGTTTTTGTCTCCTCAACACTGAAAGGTATATGAGGAAGGAGACAAGACAAGATATATTTATGCAGAAGCACATTCATGTATGCATGCACATATACATGATTTAAAACTGCAGTTTATGTTCTCTCCACTTTTATTGAGAAATCTTTAAAATATACATTTGTAGAGCAGCAGTTACAATAATTATTGCATAATTATTTTGTTACTTTTGCAGCTGTTTTCATCAGTCAAGAATTCACTAAAACTGAAACTATATCAAGGTTCAATTTACTCTGTTAAAAGACTGTTGTTTGGAGAATAGAAATAATGATGAGAAAACATTAAATTATTAGAAAAGTAAAAAAGATTATTAAACTCCATAGTGATTCCCTGAGAAGTTCTGAAGAGTTTGACATCTAAGATGACAGTCTTTTTTTTCCACATGGAGCTGCACCAAAAATTTACAAAAACCATACTTCTTCATGGGACAAGAAATGCAGAATTCAGTTTTTATCAGTTTTCACAATCATGATAGAAAAGTTATATATTATTGTATCCTGTGTTTAAATTGCTATTTATTGGTGAGAAAATGCCATGGCTAATTGGAATAACTCATTGCAGCACTTCCATCATTGTGCTGACACATTTTTTTATGTTAGATGGCTTATCTCCTATTTCCATTCATTAGTACTATTGTTTATAAGTTTCTCATATTCTGTGTTGTCTTCATTGATATGTTGAACTTAACATTTAATTTTAGACTGAAGAAACTTGAGGCTGGTGGATATGATGCTGATGAATTTTACAAATGGCAGTTAGAGAAAAAGCAGCAAGACCTTGAAGTAAAACTTGCTGCCATTGAAAAGAGGAGACTTATTGGAAAGCTGAGTCATGAAGAAGCCATTTTGGCACGCACACATCTGATTGCTGAGAAACATGAAAGAGTACAGATCATGAAGGAAGAGGCAAGTTTTTTTTTTTTTTTAGAAATTCATTGTCATCTTTCATTGTGATCTGTTCAGGTAAGATTGGCTACATTTGATATGCAACATCCTTGGTTATTTACCATGACAGTATACTTTGGCAATCTTTTAGTGTCTGCTGTCTGAATTACTGTTGTCCTCTTGCTCTTTTGTATGTGAGTTTCCCCTTCAGTATGGTTTTAAACATTTTATTATGTCTCTTATGTAGCCAAGATCTTTTGGTTGTTTTGTTTTAATGTTTTACATCATTTTATTTTCAATTTCACTTGTTCAAATGCTATTTTATCTTCTTTCTGTCCATGAAATACTTCATGTCCTGTATCGACATTTCTAAGGTCTCAGTTTGGATTTCCTTGTTTTACAAACATTTATCTTTATCACAGAATAATGAAGAGTATACTTTACAACTCTGAATTTTTATTGCAGTGTTATTTGTATGCAGGTGAGAATATTTCTCATTCTGTTATAGATGCATTAACCAATTAATATTTCCTTTTCATATTTTTCTGTTGATCATTTTCATATGTCCAAAATAAATTAATTTGCTTATTTTATCACTTTATTTTCAGAGATGTTTTGATTTTTGTTCAACATTGATAATTATCTTGAACTTAATCATATCTCTTTCTTGTCAGAAATTCATAAGGTTTAGCAGTACAGGACCAAGGTTCACATTTTAATAAACTTGATAACACTTATAATACCAGAGTGGAAAGTATAGACAAAACTGAAAATGAACTTTTCATAGACATCTTTTACAAAGACTCACTTAGAAGTGACCAGATCAAGAGCTATAGAATCAGACTTGCATTCAAGTCCTTCATGGCAGGCTCCAAGTTTAAGGATTCTTTTTTACACAGTACTAAAACCTATTAGTAAAAGATAGAGGTAAAGTGTATGGTTAGCTGTGTCTGAAATTGTGACACTTAGAAATGATATGAGGTCATAACACAGAAATTCCATTGGTTAAGTTCAGTTTCTCACATGCATCTAACATGAGACATCAGTATACACACACGTTCTCCTGCAAATATCTGGTGTATACTGAACAACAGTAATAACAAATATTTTTTTTGACACAGGTAATCTTAGAGTATGGTTTCCTTTTCATATATTTCAAATAAAAAACAGTGCTTGCACACAGTAAAATGTTAGGGCATAGTGTGTTTGGTTAGCTTTTAAAAAAAAACTTGACATAACATGTTAGACACAAGGGTAAAAAATGATGGCAGAATGGCAGTAACTCAAACCATTGACTCAGGTAGGATGAGCCTACTCACAAGAAGACAGTATACTTTCCAGATAAACATTGAAGACTACTTTCCAGATACATATTGAAGACTAAGATCAGCAAACACTTTTTTTTTTGGAGATGTCAAAATAAACTGATTATTACATAATATCTGATCATCCAAGGTAAACAGACCAAAGATTAAAATTAGATTTGTCTTACAGCACATGTGGGAGTGACCTCTGTGAATCACTCATTATTTTTAACCATGTTGTGGTAAAGCCATCAAACTGTCTAATAAAAATATCAAGTTGCAAGTTGAGCCTGTTGCTGTTTTTCATTTTTTGAGTCGAGTCCAGGACGAATCATGCTTGAGTCTGAGTTGATCAGTTTGACTCTACAACTTTGCATAGAATACATAAAGAGGCTTTAATAAAAAAACAAGATAACATGATATAAAGATAATACATTATGTTGTATTCACTCTAAGATATTTCTGTCATAATTTAAATGAATATGGTTAAATTCCCACAATTTTCTGTACCATAATTTTTCACCATAATGAGAAAAAGTGAGGACTGACACTATGTGACAAAAGACAATGCATTGGCATACCAAGATCCTAGTATCCAAATATAACAAACACATCAGAGCTAAATAAAAGTATTTTTTAACAAAAGTAAGAAAATCCTTATTTAGGTCTCAGAAAAAAAAGAGAAATGGAGAGCCTGCATATGTTACAAATATCATGCTCTACAGAAAGTGAAACAGTTAAGTTTGATTCTTTCAACATCATTCATTCATTTGCATGTCCCTTGCGGAACTTTGCCTCCCAAACAGCACTCCTGTAGGCCTCTCATTTGTGAGCAAGATGGCCTGCTGCTGCTGCGTCCATTTGCAGATTGTCAATGATGTCTTGCAGCCATCTTCGTTTTGGTCTTCCTCTTTTTCTTTTTCCCATTATGTATCCTTCCAATACGGTCTTCTCTAAATTATCATGACATTTAATGTGTCCAAAATATTTAAGTTTTCTCTCTTTAATCCTCTTTACTAGCCAGCCTTCTTCAATATTAAGCTCTCGTAGTATAGATATATTTGTTCTTTTTTGTGTCCACGATATTTGGAGAACTCTTCTGTAGCATTTACATTCAAATGCATTTATGTGTTTCTCAGCTGTTTTGTTAAGTTTCCAGGTCTCACAGGCATATGTTGTGATGGGAAAGATGCATGCCCTTAAAAATCTTATTTTTGTAGTTCTGTCTGCTCCTCTCCACAGATTCTTTATTTGTTTTACTTTCTGAAGAGCAGTAGATGTCCTCCTTTTAATTTCCCTCATTGTATCTCCATTATTAGTTAGTAGTGATCCAAGATATTCAAAATTCTCCACTTCTTCCAATTTTTCCTCATTGATATATATTTCAACTGCCTTGTTTGTTTTGTCAGTTGTCATCAATTTAGTTTTCTTTGCATTAAGATAGAGGTTCTGCTCTTCACTGTTCTTACGGACTGACATAATTAGTTTTTCCATTCCTTTTTGTGTTGTGGACAGTAATACTGTGTCATCAGCATATCTGATCTCTGGTATTTCATAACCTCCAGTTGCTATGGCATCGTAATATTTTTTGTCTACATCTTCTCTAACATGGTGACTGCACAGTGGAAATTAAAAGGAGAGTAGCAGTTGCATCATAGAAAATAGAATAAATGAGGAATATGTGGCAAGGTACCAACAAGAAAACAAAGCTATGTTTACAAAGAGCTTACATACAGTGTGGCAATGGATGGATGCAAAACATGAACACTTAACAAATCACTAGAAAAGAGAATAACTGCATTTGAAATGAAATGTTGTAGGACACTCAGAATGTCATGGCTAAGAAAGAAAATCAAATAAAGAGATGAAAGGATTAAGTGTCACAGAAAACTGGCTTGTAAACACCATAAAAATGAGAAAGATGAGATACTTCGGCCACATTAAGAGACACAATGGTTTGGAGAGGTTGATGGCAGAAGGCATAGTGCCTGGTAAAAGGGAAACGGCATGACATCACTGCAGGTGGACTCAGGACATCATTGAAAGTCTGAATATGTCATTGCAAGATGTTGATCAACTTGTTTCAAAACTGCATTTAATTCAGGGAGGTAGTGAGAGAGAAAAGTGTTCTAGAAAGGATAATATCACATGACACAATGAAAAAAGAAGGTATTAGAAAAATTGTGAGGGAACAACATCCAATAATGATATAGAATAACAGAAGTGATTTTGTGACCATATCAGAGTACAGTTCAGTCTATCAAAGGTTTTCAGTACCATAAGGTATGCTATTTTTAAGGCAGAGAAACATTTAAAACTGGAAATGTCATCACTATTCACTTCATGAGATGAATCTGCATTTCCCTTAACAAATTTTCTGATATCCAATGTGCATATTTTTTTATATACAAGTATTAGATGCAGAACAATGAGAATGAACTGGAAATTGTTGAATGCACTATACAAAGTGAAATCTGTGTGGAAGAAATAAGTGGAAGTGACATAAATATAGCTAAGAAGAGAAAATAGCTAAGAAGAGTGAATAGCTAAGAAGAGACAATAGCTAAGAAGAGAGAAAATAACTAAGAAGAGTGAATAGCTAAGAAGAGAGAATAGCTAAGAAGAGAGAATAGCTAAGAAGAGTGAATAGCACAGAAATACAAAGAAAACTAAAAAAAAACTATTGTGTGTGTGTGTGTGCATTCATGTGTGTGAGAATGAATGAAAAAAATCATTTAACTTTAATGTGATAATGATAATGGTGATGAAAATTTGGTGGTAATTGTTTTGTTTTATTTAAAGTGTGCTGTGATGTCTGATTTTTCTGTTCACTGTTTTCCTCCCTTTTTAGACAGCTGTTATGTTGAGAAACTATTTGGATCAAGAGTTTGAAAAGGAGAAGGAGATGAAGTGAGTAATCATGATGATTTTTGTTGTTACTTTATTGACTGTGTTGATTCCTTTGGAGATTATTGTACTTTCATATTATTTTTTACTATTTTTAATCAGTTTAATTTTCATCTAGTTGATTTACTTTCAAGTTATCATAACCTGCTGGCACTGATGTTTGACTTCATTCTTCATTGTAGTTCAGTTTGAACTTGTCAAGTCCATAATTATAAATTAATATTTTATTGTTAGTCATGGTTTTCTAATAAAAGTCCTTTGATGCTTTCCATCTGTACATTTGGTAATTTTTGTTGTAATACCTTTATACCAAATTGTCCATTACATTCTATCTTGGTATTTATCTTCTTCTCTTCCTACATTTTTTTCTCTTGTTACTATGTACTCTTCTTCTTCTTCTTCGTTCACTTCTACCACCAAGACTGCCCTGTGATCCTACTGAATTTACACCCGTGGTCCTCAGTAGGTCCCGTGGTCCCACGTGTGGTCCCAAAAAGGACCACACAAGATCCCCAACAGGACCACAAAAGGTTCAAAGTATCGCAGGGCTTGAGCCTGTATTCTTGGTGGGTCTAAGAAGCGGGAATGCGTGACACCATGGTTTTCGTTGCACCAGTTTAATCTAGAGTTGGACTTTCTCATCAGAAAACCTCGACGTGTTTTGGATATGAGTATATCCCCGCTGGATGAGAGGTGGTAGCCCATCCAGCCTAGAGTTGGACTTTCTCACCGGAAAACCTCGATGTGTTTTGGGATACCCTTGTATCACAGCTGGGTGAAAGGTGGTTGCCTATCTAGACTGCCCTGGTCCAGTGTCTCTGACTTCAGCATTTTGTGGTCATGACCGCTACCCTTCCTAGTTGTGACCTGGAAGGAGCTTTGTCCAGGAGGACGAATCCTCACCACTAGTGACATCCGCCCCTGGGTTGAGCTGATTTAGGCGTATTATCCTAGTATGGGCGTGTTTAGAATGCGACCGACCTCTAGAGCAGAGGTACCGTGACATGCGTAGCCATCAAGTTTCACCCCTGGTGTAAGCCAGTTTAGGCATATTTCACCACTATGGATGTATTTTGGACGTGGCCGGCCTCTAGAGCAGAGGCACCATGGTATGATAGCTCTTGCAGCGATAATACTGGATGTACCGATTAAGCTTCACTTTATCCTTTCCATCACCTTTTCACATCGGTGCCACACACCAACCCTAATTGCTTTTCCACATTTTCTTCCTTGGCTGGGAGGAGCTTCACTCCACGCACGGCATCCGAAGAATCTCACCAGCAGAGTCTTAACCTCTGGGTTAAGCTGGTTCAGGCATTTTGCCCGATATGAGTGCACTTAGGACATGGCTGACCTCTAGAGCAGAGGTGCCATGATTTTGACTACTGTTTACTTCACTTAATCCTTTCTTTCATCTTTTCCACACTGGTGCCGTGCGGCAGCCCCATTTGTACCTTTCTTCACTGGCTGAGAGGAGCCCCATTCCATGCACGGCAGCTGAAGAATCTCGCCAGCAGCGGACTATGTTGCTATTTTCTCCTGTTCACATCACATATATTAAATTATATATTTTTTCTTACATATTATATTTGGATTGCCATCTTCATAAAGTTTTCATTAAATTCTGATTCATTGGCTTTCCTCACCAGTCTTCATTAGCTGTCTTTGACATTCTTCTGAGAAATCATATCTCATGTGCCTCCAATTATCGTTATATCTGTCAGTGTGTTGTTAAGACCAAGTTCAGTGCAGCATTTTAGTCTTCATTTTCTGAAAGTCAATGACAAAATATGTTTTGTTCATAACATTTTCACTTTTGGCAGTCTGGCATTTATGCATTTACTTTCAGTATTGTGGATATAAAATGAATATTAAAATTACTACAAAATACACAGTTGTGGGTGAATCAAGCTTGAAAGGTGGGGATGGGGCATGGCCTCTTGTGAATGCATTGTGGAATTATAAAGTAATAAGCAAGAAGCAGAAGCAAATGATTGGCTAAGAAATGAGGTAAAGGGAGGAAGACAAAGGGTACCATATAATAACCTGGCATTATTTATGGCCCTTTGTCACCTTCCCTTTACTTCATTTCTCAACCAATCACTTCCTTCTATTATTTGTTTATTTAGGGTGCATTATTTCCTGTTTTTCTTACAATGAGGAGACCAAAAAGCTAAGTGTTTAATTTTTCATCTTTTTTTAAAATGTTTTTTATCTGTTGTGTTGTTTCTGTATGTGATGATTGAAAAATGCTTTTTAATTGGATTGTTGTGTGTTCTTCAATCATATGTTCTCACTTTACTTTCTGCCATTCTTGTTTCTGCCTATTTTCTCACTCATTCTATCTCTTTTTTTGTGTGTGTAAAACTGAACCACACATACTTTCATTTTACTGCAGTTATCATTTCTCTTATCTGTCATGTAGTCACTTTTTACCAAGTGAAAAATATATTCTTCAGGTGGCAAATAGTTTACAGATTATGCCTTAGCTCTCTGTATGTCATATGGAAAAAACAGCCTTATTTTTAGAAGAGAAAATATACTTTTTTGTTTGTTTCTATTTCACACTTTATGAATATGTTGTGTTTTTTAAATAATTTTTGTTAGCAGTTATTGGATTATTATTCACTTTGAAAAAAAGGATGTTGGTTGAAAACATAGCAGCAGGGCAGAGAAATGCTAAAGATGCCAAGAAGCAGTTGATGCATTACAAGCAAAAAATTGGTAAGTCACTTGAAATTGTAATGTAGTGGATCCTGATGGGGTTAACTTATGAGACATAATTTATATAGGTTCACTGTTACGAGTGCACTTCTTGTGCTCCTACTTGGACCATTGGGTAAGATAGTTGTGCTGCCATTTGAACATTCTTGAAGAGCAGACCCATAGAAAAGAGCACAGGATTAAAAATCTAAAGTGCTTGGTCTAACTTATTTTCCATAATCTGCAGAGAATTAGCTCTTATAGTAGTGCTGACTTATTTATATATTTATCCACCAAGATCTGTAAAAGACCCTTTTTGTCTGACTAGTACAACTAAAAAAGAGAGTGAGATTCACTATATTGATAATAACAAAGTCTCTTGAATTGAAGGTGGTGTTTCTGCAATTACTCTTTAGCTGTTGAAGATCCAAATTATTGCTGAAAATTTGTACAGCTATACCAAGATCCTCCTTTTCAGAAGGAGATGAGAACTGTTACAAACTTGTCCAAAGTTCAGTGATGAACACCTCAAAAGTGTAGTGTTCTTTAAATATCTGAAATTTGAAATGATGTTTTACTGATTTTTTTTTAAATTTTCAAATGTATTTTCCAACCTCAAGTGCATTTTTGAAGTAGATATTTCACAAAGAGTTTGTTGTGGCAAGGTACCATAGGTCAGGTAAGAAATTTGATTATGCCTGAAGCGTATGCTATATCCCACACTTATAACTGAGATCGCTGCATACTTTCATGTCTCTTACCCTGTACAGTATGAGTAGAATTTCACACACAGTCAATCATAATTAGTGATTGTGTGAAAATAATTAATCATATACCATTTTTTGAACTGTGGGCCACCAGTACTGTGGGTCCAAGGAACTTCTGCCCTAGCAAGCATGGCTTTCATAATGATTAAAGTTCTTGTCAGTTTGTGCTTTACTGGAATGGAGGCAGGCTTGAAAATTATACTTATGTACAAATCTTCCAGTGCAATCCAATTTTTTATTCATCAAATATGGTATTGTTCTAGTATAGATGCTTGTCATGAAATGTAATTATGATTGGTCAATGCAGATGTCTAAATCTATACCAACAAGAAGTAAATACAAACAGTTTAATAACAAAATTAGAGGTGTAAATCACCTGTATAGAAGTTAAATTCCTTTCATATGTAATAAAGAGAAATAAATTCTACTGATGTACAAATTTGTAGTCTCTAATTGAAGCAATGAATTCTAGAAGGATAAATTAATTTCTGACTTGAGTCAGAACTGATGCCAATGAAACCCACTTCAAGACAAGGTAAATTAACTGTTAAAATTATATGATTTATGAAACATTTATTAACTAGAAGCCTGTAGGGGATATGAAGTTAGTGTCCATATTTTCTTTTATCTCTTGACACACTAGAGAGAGAAGTAGTGAGCATCACACATGGCTGCCTTTCCCTCCCCAGCATCAGAAAGAACCAGTCACCAAGTTCTACAGTTGGATTGCTAGGACACCTCTAGCTAGACTGAACTGAGATTCATGAGAGATGAATGCATTAACCACGTTGCTACTCAGTACCCTATTGTATTGAAAATACACACACCTGGTCTCATCTGGTAGTGCTAATGATCACTATAATATTAGTTATTTTACCATGTCAAACCTCAGTTCCTTCCAAGGGTGTAACTGTTTTTTCTCTTCTATAAATCTTGTCCTTTCATGGTTCAGTCACTCTGAGTCATAACTGATCTTTTTTGTCCTTTCATGCTTCAGTCACTCTGAATCATAAATGACCTAAGTCTGTGCTGATCCAAATTAATCAACTTATAAATTTATTTTCTCATGACATGGAAAGCATGAAATAAAACGAAATATACAAGAACAGTCATTCATTCATCTGCATGTCCCTTGCAGAACTTTGCCTCCCAAACAGCACTCCTGCAGGCCTCTCGGTTGTGAGTAAGATGGCCTGCTGCTGATGTATCCATTTGCAGATCATCAACGATGTCTTGCAGCTATCTTCGCCTTGGTCTTCCTCTCTTTCTTTTTCCCCATTATGTATCCTTCCAAGATGGTCTTCTCTAGATTATCATGACGTTTAATGTGTCCAAAATATTTAAATTTTCTCTCTTTAATCCTCTTTACTAGCCAGCCTTCTTCAATATTAAGTTCTTGTAGTATGGATATATTTGTTCTTTTTTGTGTCCATGATATTTGAAGAACTTTTTTGTAGCATTTACATTCAAATGCATTTATGTGTTTCTCAGCTGTTTTGTTAAGTGTCCAGGTCTCACAGGCATATGTTGTGATGGGAAAGATGCATGGCCTTAAAAATCTTATTTTTGTGGTTCTGTCTGTTTCTCTCCACAGATTTTCTAGTTGTTTTACTTTCTGAAGAATGATAGATGTTCTCCTTTTAATTTCCCTCATTGTATCTCCATCATTACTTAGTAATGATACAAGATATTCAAAACTCTTCACTTCTTTCAATGTTTCCTCATTGATACATATTTTAACTGCCTTGTTTGTTTTGTTAGTTGTCATCAATTTAGTTTTATTCGCATTAAGATAGAGGTTTTGCTCTTCACTGTTCGGGCTGACATAATTAGTTTTTCCATTCCTTTTTGTGTTGTGGACAGTAATACTGTGTCATCAGCATATCTAATCTCTGGTATTTCATAACCTCTAATTGTTATGACATCATAATATTCTTTGTCTACATCTTCTCTAACATTCCTCATTATAATTTTCAATATACAAGTTAAATAAGTAAGGTGACAATATGCACCCCTAACGGACCCCTTGTTTTATGTCAAACCAAGTTGTTGTTTCGCCATATATTCTTACTGCTTCCTGTTGTTCTAGATACAGCAGTGATGTTAATTATATCAAATGTGTTGGAAATCCCATTTTTTTCCATTGTTTCCCAAAGATTCTGGTGCTGTACACAATCAAATGCCTTTGAGTAGTATATAAAAGATAAATATAAATTCACATTAAACTCTGCATTTCTCTATTATTAATTTTATATTGAATAGTTCATCTCTTGATCTTCTTCCTTGCCTGAAACCAGCTTGGACCATATTGACTTCTTCTTCTATTTTCTTATGAAGTCTACCCATTATTATTTTTAACAGAATTTTACTGGCATGACTAATCAGGGCAACAGTTCCATAGTTTGTGCATAATTTCAGGTTACCCTTTTTTGGCAGTGGTATGAATACAGTTCTTTTCCATTCCTTTGACTAAATTCCTGAATGCCATCTCTTTTTACATAGTGCATGATAGATTGTTGCACATTCCTTTCCTCCTGCTTTAATAAGTTCAGCTGTTATCTCATCACATCCTGGTGATTTACTTCATTTCTTTAAACATTTCACTATCTCTTCCACACTTCTGATATCCTTCTGTTCTTTCACAACAATCTTGTATGTATTGTTTTTTATCTTTTCTTATGTTTCTTCATACTTCTTTCATTAAAGATTTATATTCCTCTTTGTTGTTTGTCACATTCCATTGTGTCTTCATTTCTCTACATTGTTTTATCAGTTCTAGTGTGGCTGCCATAATCCATCCATTCTTTTTGTGTTTTCTTTACTGGAACCACGTCTTTAGCTGTTGTTATTAAGATATTTCTGGCCAGCGTAGCCAATTCATCTGGTGTCATCTCCTCCTGTACAGCCACCAGGATTTTGAAACGGTTCTTCACTTCTATACTGTATTGTTCTGGTATTTTTGTCAGATCAAAGCAGAGTGCTCTTGATCCTGTAACTGTCTTTTTGATCTTTACCTTCATGTTTGCTATTAATAACTAATGGTCCATATCACAATCAGCACCTGGTAAAGTTTTTGCTGACGTTATACTTGATCTCCACCTTCTTTGCACTCAGATGTAATCTATTTGATTCTTGGTTTTCCCATCAGGTGATATCATCATCATCATCAGGTGCCATGCCTACTGGCGTTGGCTATTATGCTTCTCCAGAGTACACGATCCTTCATGCAGGCCATCAGTTCAGTTGGTGATCTCCTCTCACACCATCCTGTCAGACTGTCCAGTATCATTTCTCTTGGTCTTCCTCTTGATCTTCTTCCTTCTATTTTTCCTGTTGTTATAATATTTTCAATGCCCCCTCTTCTCATTGCATGTCCTATGAAAGTACATTGTCTCTCTCTTATCTTTTTGACAAGGTTTTTTGTCTCTCCAGCTCTTCTCATACATTCTTCATTAGTTATTTTTGCTGTCCAGGGGATTCGCAACATTCTTCTAATAAACCACATTTCTGCTGCTTCCAATGATTTTTGTGCAGACTTGCCTATTGTCCATGATTCACTTCCATATAACAAGATAGGTTCAATATAGCATTTTAGGACTCGTTTTCTAACATTCATTGATAAAGAAGTGTTAGCTAATATGTTTCTCATTCTCTGAAATGCAGTCTCTGCTTGGCCTATTCTGTTCCTAATTTCTGTTCTCCATCTGAAGTATTTGAGTTTCTGCACCTGCTTTAGAATAGTTCCATTTAATTTAATACTGCATGCTGGTGGATTCTGTTTCTTAGATATAACCATAGTCTCTGTCTTTTTGATGTTCAAAGTAAGGCCTTTCTGTTGACTTTCTTTGGTGACTTTATCCAAGAGATTTTGCAGGTCTTGTTGGTTCTCAGCTATCAGTACTGTGTCGTCAGCATACCGAAGGTTGTTAATATTGTATCCTCCAATTTTTATGCCTGGTTCTGTGATGATTGTTCTTAGAATATTCTCGCCGTACAGAGAAAAAAGGTCTGGAGATAGTACACATCCTTGTCGCACCCCTTGTTTTATAGGTTGATATTTTCCAATTCTGTTTTCAACTCGAGCTGCTGCTTCTTGCTGCCAGTATAGATGTTTTACAATCCTTAGGTCTACATTGATGTCTTCAAGCATTTAAAAAATGTATTAGCAATTATTAGCTCATTTTCCATGCAAAACGCCATTAGATTGTCACTTGCCTCATTTCTGTGTCCTGTGCTAAATTTCCTCACAACTTATTCTTTGTCTTCTGCTCTTTCTGTACCAATCTTTGCATTAAAATTCCCCATTATTAATACAGTTTCATTTCTCCGTACCTGGTGTATCATCATTTGCAATGTGTTATAAAAGTCTTCTACTTCCTCTTCTTCTGCTGCTGATGTAGGTGCTTATATCTGGATAATTGTTACATTTCTAGGAGTGCCCTTAAGTCTGACAATGAGGATTCTATCACTTACTGGATTGTAAACTAGTAATGCTTTTGATGTTGATTTGTCCAAATAAAAAGCCACTCCATTCTTTCCTCCTAATTCTCCACTAGAGTATATAAAGATATTATCATTCTCACTCTTGAAGTGTCCTGATCCTTTCCATCAATGTTCAAATTCCCAAAATGTGTATCCCAATTCTTCTCATCTCATCTCTTATTATTTGATACTTTCCCTCATACATACTTCTCACATTCCATGTTCCTACTCTTATTTTTCTTTTTAGTTTGATGCAGGGGCTTTCCTTAGTAACAACCTCAGGATTTTGTCAGTCATTACAATTACTAGTACTGACCTCTGTCTCACACCCTTCCCCAGTGTTAAAATTAGATCTGTCAGGCCTGGGGGCTCACCACCAGATATTTTTCCTATCTGACTTTCCATGTTGCTGTTTGGGTTTCTTGGTATATTTCCAGAAGATAATTTACTATTGCTTTCCTTCAGGGCAGTGACTGTACTAGTCAGTGATTGTAGCCATTGTCCCTACATTGAGATCATCTGCCTACCATCATAGAATGGTGACCATAACCAACATTATCTGTCGGCTGCTCTCCCATTCCATCCACCACCTGTTCCCATGGCTTCACATCACCCTGATCGGGGGGGGGGGGGGGTATACGGGTACTCTGCCTTGCCCAAAGGTGTCCCGTAAACTGACAGAGATAAGGAGGCATCTTTTTTCTCCTTTGATAGGGGATATCCCTACCCTGCTGACCACTACAAGGATATATTATGTTAAATATGTAGAGAACATAAATAATGTGAAGCAAGCATGTTTTAATCTTCAGAGGGTTCTCAAAGTAGTACAAAATCTACAAGTATTTCAACAATAATCAAAACTAGCAAGATTTATGACATCAATTCTTCTCATCATTTGATTCAGAACTTAAACGCTTATCTCTACCAACATATCAATAAAGGTTATATGCTGTAATTAAAAAATCCTAAATTTTACTTAATTAGACCTTTATCAGAACAAAATGTCTTTATCAGAAGCATGCAACACATGTCACTCAAAGACCTGTGTGTATTTCACCAGTTTCCGGATGCATGTAACTTGATGAACTGTAAAAAAAAAAAGTTTCTTGACTTTGGTAATGTCCATAGCCAGATATAAGTTCTTCAGCTTTGCATATAGAGTGACAGCTGAGTCCATGTCCATATTTGCCAAACAGATAAGACTGTTGTTTGCAGTGAATCCAGATTTATGTTTACTGAACTCATGTGCCCATTAACTTATGTTGATGGTCAGCCAAATTTTTTTTTATACTGGCTCATTTTGATTGACACAAGTAGTGTGTAACTCTGTTGACTCAGCATTGTATCATGAACTTTGTTTTGCTGTTCATGAGTAGACTGTAGTCATCTCTGCACTTTAGCTAATGGCAAATTTTCTTCCTTGTTGCTGTAAGAATTATAATGTGTTCATTTTCTATGTTCCTTGGTATTAATGTGTTGGGCTTACTGCTCACAGGTGGATATACTATAGGACAAATTATAACTTGCCATTTTTGATCAACAACTACTGATAACTACTGGTTGTGAGTTTCTTGTGTATTGTGTGTTCATAAGTTAACCTTTGTTTACCTTACTGAACTCTTTTTTTACATGAACTGTATGTGATCTTGTTATGAGGTTGGTATATGTTTGTCTTTTAAAGGCTGTCTGAACACATTCAGACAGCCTTTAAAAGACAAACATATGTATAATGTATTGCTATAAGACATTTTGAAATGACTCTGTCACAGTTCACATCCATTGTCAGTTCTGCAGTTTTTCTGCACTTATTGTCAGGTGTGTCATAACATTCTGACCATGTTGTTCATTCGTCAATGAAATGAATAATATACTTCTTGCTAGAGTTACTTTGTCATGTAACAGCCTGCATTTACTTGTGCAATGCAGCATGTTAGTACATGTCATTTGCATGGTATCTCATTATATTTCTGGTTTTACATAACTGACATTGTGTAACACAGAGGGTTACATCTTTATAAATCCCATATCAAAAGTATCTGAGTTGTTGGGCCTGTGCAACTTTTTCTACTCTCACATGACTATTTTTTTTTTATTAAACTGTAACATAACATCTCTTAATGGTATAGGAATATATATAATTTATGAATATTATCTATATTATCATCTGTATGCTAGTATACTTACAAGTCTTTGTCTAGTCTAAAGTTTCTAATCTTTTTTGTGCAACATATTGTTATGAAAACTTCACTTTATTTTTAACATCTGTTGTTATTAACTGAAACTGAGATTTGTAAATGAGAGGGTTTAGTGTTTATTTCAGGAGACTGGATTGTTTCAGGGTAAGGGTTACATGACTGAAAGTCAGAGGGATGAAAGTGGGATGAATCAGTGAGGTTAACTGCTGACATGTCATTGTTGGGATCAAACATCTGAGAGTAGTCATCTGGAGGGTTTTCATCTTCCTGGGAAATGATCTAGACAGGAAATCCTGTTGTATACAGTTGTATGTTTTGACTCCAGTTTTGTACTTTCAGATTTTTTTTTTCACTTTTTTGGGGGGAATCCATGCAGTAAGTTCATTAGATCTCAGCTTTTTCTTGTCATAATCAGTTTGGAATTGTATACATAATTATAAAGATTTTGAAAAGCAAAATATACAGCTTAACATTCTTTTTAAATATACCATTTTGTTGAGACTTGCTCGGTCTATGAGATAGAAAATAAACTGGTTTCTCCTTTATTATTTGGTTCCAAGAGGGTAGCATTTATGGCAATGTCTGAGACATTGCATCATAGACCTATTTACATCAGGATATGCTAGAGTGGACCAAGTTGCATATTTCTTCTTTCAGTCATCAAACCCAATTTTGACATAATTGTGACCATTTAAAATTAACATTTTTCTTGTGAGTGGTATGTCTGAGAAATTGTTCATGAAGTGTATGACAGTGTACCTATGAAACTTCTGACTTGCTTCACATTCTTTGGCTGTTCAGTGTCTGTATTAGTTGCATTTTCTTCATTTGGTTGTATTCCTTGTGCACTGACCATAAAACCAAGATATCTTGTCTGTGGTCTTGGAGATTGTACTTTGAACTCCACTCTGTTCCCATAATTATTTGACACTGCTTGGGTGTTATATGTGGCCTACAGTTGTGATAATAGTAAAAATTAGCACATCTTCAGTGTAAGCCATTACAAACTTGTTCATACCATATAAAATGTACACCATTAGACCCTCAAATTTCACTGCCCATTAGAAATTCCAAAAAGGCATTCTATTAAAAATAAGCTTTCTGAAACTTGAAGAAAAACTCATCATCTCTTTTGAGTCATCTGCTACAAAAATACACCTTTACCTAGATTCTGCACCACTTAATAGTGACAATATATCTTCTGATGTTTGACATCTTGTATGCAGTAGGTTTTATTATTCTGTTTAGGCCCAAAAGAAATGAGCCACAAAATGCTGGATCCTCTTTCTTTGTGACAATTACAACAGGAGAATTCCATTATGAAAATGAATGTTGAATAATTTTTGTGTCTGCAGTTTCTGTTCATCCTAATCATATATGGGTCAAACTGAATATGTCATGATTCTTTGTAATTAATTCTTTAATCTCTGCTTGTAATTGTTCTAACAGTACTTTGACTTCTTCATCACTAACACTTGTTTAATTTGTGGGGAGCCACATTAGCACAGTGGATTAGACCCTCGCTTACTGACCAGGTGACCCAGTTTCCAATGTGGTGGGACTGTGACTCACAAAAAATGCCCAGGGTTCACCCAGCCTGATGAAAAAAAATAGGTACCAGGGTTTAACACTCTGAGAAGAAAGAGGAATGATGCTGCTAGCTATCGAGTTCATACTGATGGTGACAGTAGTCAGCAGTTTCTGGTCAACAGTACTAATATGCAGAAGAACATTCATGATCCAACCAGGTGCAGTGATGCTAGTTCACAACTCATACCTTTATCTTTACTTTTTTAATTGATGTCTCCTTACTTTCTTCAACCATGTATACTTTTGGGTTTTGATCTGCTTTGCAATGACGGAGCCTTTCTTAATGTTTATGTGTGTACTGGACTTGTTAATTAGCATGGTAGATATTTTTCCGTAATCATGAATATTTACAATTTCTTCTGGCATTTGAATACTTAGTTCTTCTTTCAAGCATCCTTAATCAGACTCCGTAATGAATGCATCATGTGTGTTGTTATTGTGTAAATTGGCATTAAGTTTTGTTGGAACAATACTGATAATCTGTAGTTCCACAACTTCTTCATTTTGCATGTTAAGAAGTTGTTATTGATGTGTAGCTTTCTCCAATAGAAATAAACAATAGCACCTGATTCTTCAACACTGTCGTCAACTTCTTTGAGATGTCCATACCGAATGCCATAAGGACCTGGTGCACCATTTTTAGCAGACTTAATTGTCTGTTAATTGTACAAAACTCAGTGTTGTGTTTTTTGTCCTTAGATGCTTTTCAAAGATTACCCTGATCCAGTTGTTTGATGTATGATGAGTGGCTGCACAGTTACTTGATTTCCTTGCCAAAAATAGGAAAAAACAATACAAAACTGAGTGGATATCAAATTATTATATTACAGAATGTATATGGCAAGGTAATTGAGAGGATTACAACAGAACTGCCTGATATTGACTATCAGGCTTTCTAGAGACCAGCAGGCTATTACCGAATACATTAGGAAGATATCATCCAGAAGGAGATACAACTAATAACGCTGCAATCCTGGCATATGTTGTATATGAGGGATTCAAAGAAAAAACGAAACCATAGTTGTGGCACTTGATCTTGAGGATGCATACAACAGAATGGATTATACAATGCTGATGACACTTCTGATGGAGTTTGGGGTAGATGCAAGATTGGTTCGCTGGATAGCTTCAATGCTGTTGAGGCATTTGGTTGCCTTAAGATACACAGCGTGGATCTCAAAGCCCAGACCATTGCTTCAGGGCTGCCTCAGGTGTCTCTCTTATCTCCAGTGCTAGTCAATATATACAGTATTGGCATTGCACTGTTATTTGGGAACAGCATGGGGTGAACGCTGACCATATGAGCATGAGAGGTGTATAGAGGAATTAGCCTCAAGGGTATAGAGCAGGGTGGATTAGATAACGACTTGGTGTGAGGATAACAATGTGGTGATAAATCCAGAAAAAATCAGCATCCGGTGATGCTCATTACATAGCAGAACTCTCTGCCTTATCAGTGACAATGTGAAATTGAAGCAGGAAAAAAACAGTTTCCCTGTCTTCCTTGGCTAGCAAAATAGGTCTTGAAATTAACAAAGACAAACAAAAATAATGAAACTTCTCATTAATCAAGAAGGAAAAAAATACATAGAAGGAACAGTTCCTGATGAAGTAAACCAATTTGCATACCTTGGCAGCTACATAGACCAGTATGGTGACACTAGGAAGGAAGTTAGAATTAGAATTGTAAAAGCAGCATCGTCCTTCAAAAATCTTGAGAACATATGGAACTCAAAAGTTATAAGCACAAAAACCAAGTTAGGATTATTCAATTCAAATGTGATATCCACTCTCATTTATGCATGCGAAAGCTGTAAATCAACTAAAGAAATAGACAAGAAATTAGATTCTTTTGAAACTAAATGCCTAAGGAAAATACTAGGTATAAAGTGGAATGAATTCAATAACAGTGCAGAGATAAGACAGATGAGCAAACAACAACCTGTCTCATGGGTGATCAGAAAAAGATCTAAAGTTACGATTGTGAAGTGTTAGGGCCAAGATATTAAGAGAACACATTTTATGAGGTATCTATTTGTGCAAAGGACAATGAACTATCAAATGTGATCACATTTTATTGTTCATTGTCCTTTGCACAATATGCGGATAATGCAATTCAAAATGCCAGGAAAGCATTGGGAGTGGTTAGGCTGCAGTGGGCTTTCCATATTACATTCTATTCTTGCTGTCACCATTGAAGTATGGTCCTGGCTTGTTCACCCTATCCAGTGTACAGCTGAGTGGACTAGAGCATGTACAGAACAAGGCAATGAAAGTGGAATTTGGTTTCACCAGGGATACTCCTTTGTGACTGCTGATGATAATTCTGTTGTTTGCCTGTCAGTGAGTGACATTGCTTTTTATGTTTGCTTTATTTTGATGACTTGCATAGTTGTTCATGGTATTCAGTGTATTAGTTTCATTTTATGTGACCAAACCATCCACAACCCCCATGTGGTACCCGGGATCTGCAAAGAATAGGACCACTGTACCCTACCACGCATGATCGTAAAAGGCGGCTAAGGAGGGTTCGGCATAGGGCTAGCAACCCTATCTGGTAAAAAAAAACTAACAGACTGCTACAGAAACAGAAGCAAAGGAAATAACAAATGCAGGTGGAAGGAGAAATGCTTATCAGGAAACTGAGCCCATGAAGGTTGTCGATGAAAGCCAGCCACTGGAAGTCCCCAGCCCGACTGCAGACCTCCTGGAACCTAAACACAAGATGCAAATAGGCGGCTGGAATGTAAGAACACTTAATCAGACTGGAAAACTAGCACAAACCATCAAGGAAATGCACAGATACGAACTAGAAATACTAGGAATACAAGAAGCAAGATGGACAGGACAAGGCAGAAGGAAATTAACAACACAGCACACAGAAGATACAATAATATGGTCAGGTAAAGAAGATCATCATGAAGGGGGAGTAGCATTGATTATTACAAAAGAAACATCAAGAGCATTGCTGAAATGGACCCCTATAAATGAGAGATTATTATATGCACGCTTCAACTCAAGATTCACGAAGCTGTCTATTATAGTTTGTTATGCACCAACAGAAGCAGCTGAAGAGGAATTAAAAGAAGATATTTACAACAGCCTCCAAGCCACAGTAGAAACAATACCCAAGCATGATATGCTACTCATCTTAGGTGACCTAAATGCAAAAGTAGGTGAAGGAAATGAAGATAGAAGAAGAATCATGGGAAGAGAAGGAATTGGAGAAATAAATGAAAATGGAAAAAGACTGCAGTTTCTATGAAGAAAACATGATGACCATTGGAGGGACAATTTTCCAACATAAAAACATCCATAAAATGACTTGGAGGTCCCCAGATAAAACCATAGAAAACCAAATCAATCACATACTAATAAACAAGAAGTGGAAACAGTCACTACAAGATGTGCGAGCAAGGAAAGGAGCAGATGTAGGAAGTGATCACAACCTTCTGGTAGCAAAAATAAATCTAAAATTAAAGAAAGCCAAAATCGAAGAACACAGAAAGATACATTTTGATACAAGAAAATTAAAAGACCAGCAAACAAGGAATGAATTCTCAATAGTACTTAAGAACCGCTTCAGTGTCCTACAAGAAAAACCAGAAATGTCCATACTAGAGTTCAATAAAACACTACAGGAAACAGCAAAAGAGGTGCTGGGATATCAGAAACGGAGAAAAGAGGAATGGATAAGCAAAATCACATGGGAAAAGATAGAGCAAAGAAAAGAAATCAAGGAAAAATTACTGAACACCAAATCACAAAGGCTAAAAGAACAAGTTTTAAGTAATTATACACAAAAAGACAAAGAAGTGAAGGAATCATGCCGTCAAGATAAACGTCAGTACTATAACAACTTAGCAGAAGCAGCAGAGAAAGCAGCATATGCAAATGACATGAAAACCATATACAAAATCACAAAGCAGATGACAGGTAACTTCAGCACAAGATGTGAGAGTGCAATAAGGACACATAAGGGACAACTGGTCAGTGGAGAAAGAGAAAAAATTGAAAGATGGAGGGAACACTTTAACACCCTACTAAACAGAAGACAAGCAGTATGTACAATAGACATACCTGAAGCAAAAACAGAACTAAACATCAGCACAGGACCAATAACAATAAGTGAAGTAAAGGAGGCAATAAAGAAGCTAAAATTAGAAAGGGCACCAGGTGAAGATGAAGTGACTGCAGAGATGTTGAAAGCAGAAGAAACAGAAACACCAAAACAACTCTGCCAGATACTACAACAAATCTGGGATCTAGAAAAAGCTCCAGAGGAGTGGAAAACTGGGCTTATAGTAAAACTACCAAAGATGAGTGACCTCAGAGATTGCAGGAACTGGAGAGGCATTACCCTACTGCCACTCACCAGTAAAGTATTTTGCAGAATAATCATCAACAGAATTGTACCAGCACTTGAGGGAAAACTTCGGAAAGAGCAGGCAGGATTTAGGAGAGGAAGATCATGCATAGACAAATATTAGAACAGGCAAATGAGTGGCATAGCACAACATATGCATTATTCATAGATTTTGAAACGGTCCTCCTGTACAGCCACCAGGATTTTGAACGGTTCTTCACTTCTATACTGTACTGTTCTGGTATTATGACACCAGATGAATTGGCTATCAGGCCAGAAATATCTTAATAACAAAACAGCTAAAGACGTGGTTCCAGTAAAGAAAACACAAAAGAATGGATGGATTACAGCAGACACACTAGAACTGATAAAACAACATAGGGAAATGAAGGCGCAATGTAAAATGACAAACAACAACAATGAGGAATGTAAATCTTTAATAAAAGAAGTACAAAGGAACATAAGAAAAGACAAAAAACAATACATACAAGATTGTTGTGAAAGAATAGAAGAACATCAAAAGTGTGGAAGAGATAGTGAAATGTTTAAAGAAATGAAGACATTGATGAGAAATGTCATGCCTAAGCTAAATGTAATTTGTGTCGAGATGGGGAAGTCCTTAATAGAGACAGAGGAAGTTCTAGAAAGATGGAAGGAATATTGCAGAGGAATGTATGAAACAACTGACTGTGAAAGCAGAAATCAACAGCGTGAATTATTATTGGAGGAGAAAGAACCCGAACCAACAATAGAAGAAGTTTTATGGGCAATAAAGAGTGTGAAAAATGGTAAATCACCAGGATGTGATGAGATAACAGCTGAACTTATTAAAGCAGGAGGAAAGGAATGTGCAACAATCTATCATGTACTATGTAAAAAGAGATGGCAAATTAGGAATTTGGCCAAAAGAATGGAAAAGAACTGTATTCATATCACTGTCAAATAAGGGTAACCTGAAATTATGCACGAACTATGGAACTGTTGCCCTGATTAGTCATGCCAGTAAAATTCTGTTAAAAATAATAATGGGTAGACTTCATAAGAAAATAGAAGAAGAAGTCAATATGGTCCAAGCTGGTTTCAGGCAAGGAAAAGGATCAAGAGATGAAATATTCAATATAAAATTAATAATAGAGAAATGCAGAGTTTAATGTGAATTTATATTTATCTTTATACTACTCAAAGGCATTTGATTGTGTACAACACCAGAAACTTTGGGAAAAAATGGATTTCCAACACATTTGATATAATTAACATCACTGCTGTATCTAGACCAACAGGCAGCAGTAAGAATAAATGGTGAAACAACAACTTGATTTGATGTAAAACAAGGGGTCTGTTAGGGGTGCATATTGTCACCTTACTTATTTAGCTCGTATACTGAAAATATAATGAGGAATGTTATAGAAGATGTAGACAAAGAATGTTACGATGACATAACAATTGGAGGTTATGAAATACCAGAGATTAGATATGCTGATGACACAGTATTATTGTCTACAACACAAAAAGGAATGGAAAAACTAATTATGTCAGTCCATAAGAACAGTGAAGAGAAAAACATCTATCTTAATGCGAAGAAAACTAAATTGATGACAAATGACAAAACAAACAAGGCAGCTGAAATATGTATCAATGAGGAAAAATTGGAAGAAGTGAAGAGTTTTGAATATCTTGGATCACTACTAACTAATAATGGACATACAATGAGGGAAATTAAAAAGAGAACATCTATCACTCTTCAGAAAGTAAAAAACTAAAGAAGCTGTGGAGAGGAACAGACAGAACTACAAAACTAAGATTTTTAAGGGCATGCATCTTTCCCATTGCAACATATGCCTGGGAGACCTGGACACTTAACAAAACAGCTGAGAAACACATAAATGCTTTTGAATGTAAATGCTACAGAGTTCTTCAAATATCATGGACACAAAAAAGAACAAATATATCCATACTACAGGAACTTAATACTGAAGAAGGCTGGCTAGTAAAGAGGATTAAACAGAGAAAACTTAAATATTTTGGACACATTAAACGTCATGATAATCTAGAGAATACCATTTTGGAAGGGTACATAATGGGTAAAAGAAAAAGAGGAAGACCAAGGTGAAGATGGCTGCATTACATCGTTGATGATCTGCAAATGGATGCTTCAGCAGCAGGCCATCTTGCTCACAACTGAGAGGCCTACAGGAGTGCTTTTAGGGAGGCAAAGTTCCACAAGAGACATGCAAATGAATGAATGATGGAGCTGAAGTTTTGACTTTATTGTCTATTTCTTTGTATGTTGCTTTTGCCAGATCTTTTCCAAGATCTGTCTTTACTTTCAACATGTCTAATTTGGCTGCTCATCTTTCATGTATGTACTTCCATGTGTTTTCTGATATCCATGCTTTTCTGTTTGATTTTTTCAGTCTACTGCTTGCTTTTGCTGCTGTGATCATGGTTGTGCTGTAAGAATTCCATAATTCATCTACACCTATTTCCTCAACTTCACTGAGTGTTGTGGAATGATTGACAATTTCCTGATTGAAATTACTATTAGTAGTTTCTTCTTGTAGGCTGTGGCTGTTTATCTTTCTGTGTATTGATTTCTTATGTTGGGTTTTCAGTTTTACTTTTATTTTCCCTGTGCACAGATTGTGATTGCTGTTGACATCTGCACCCCTATAAGCCCTTACATCCATGAGAGATGTTCTGTATTGCTTTCTAATACAAAAATGATCTATCTGGTTTCTAGTTCTATCATCTGGAGATATCCACGTTGTTTTATGTATCTCTTTGTGTGGAAATATTGTTCCTCCAATGACCATGCCCACTGTTAGACATATTTCAGTTAATCTTTCTCCGTTCTGATTTACCGTGTCAGTTCCTTCTTTCCCCATTACTTTTTTTTACATTGGTGTTATCTTTCCCTACCTTAGTGTTAAAGTCCTCCATAGCAATTAGAATGTCATGTTTAGGGACTTTGTTAATGATTTGTTGTAACTGGTGATAGAAATCGTCTTTTACCTCATCATCTGCATTGTTCGTGGGTGCATAACACTTTATTATTGTCATTCTTCAATGTCTAGGTTGTATCATGCTCTGATCACAACTGTTCATGGTTCCCATTCTACAAGGTTCTTTGCTGCTACATTTGACATAATTATACCTACGCCATCTTGTTGTTTCCCGTCGTCTCTGCCTGAATGTATTATTAACATACCGTTTTCCGGCGATCCTTTACCTGCTTCTGGCCATCGCATTTCACTGATGCCCAGTTCGTCTAGATGGTATCCCTCCATTTCTCTGATTACCTGAGTAGTTATTACTTATTATTATATCAAATATGTAGTGATATATGTATATATATATATATAATGTGGATTAGTCTCATAAACATGGTTTAACCCTCATACATTTATCAAAGCTGCACAAAATCTGCATGCTTGCATTAAAAAAAATCATCATGGGTAGCCTCTCCATCTGTTTCCTACAGTTCTTAGCCTGAATTCTGTGGTTGTCTGGCAGTAGTTGTGTAATGTGACCAAACCATTTGACTTGTTTCTGGATGTAGTGTAATAATGGTGTTATCCAGCATTTACCTTGATGTGTCTTATTTGGTCTTTTCTTGTTATATTTAGTTTTCTACTTGAACATCTCATTTCTGTCATGGTGATTTTCCTTTTATTTGTAGCCGTTACTGTCCATGTTTGACATTGATTAACCAGTTGCAACTTTTTCAGTGAAGGTGTTATTTGTCCATTGACCTGATTTCCTTTATTGCACCTACTCTCAATTCCAGTATCACTTTTCACAGAGGATGATACTGATACCTAGCTTTTGAAATACTCCACTTGTTTCAAAGACTAATTGCCCATTTGTGGGCATTTCTTTTCTGGTAGTGATTATGACTTCTGTTTTTTCAGCACCTATTTTCATGTTGTCACTTTTACACACCCTTGTTAAGTTATCCAACTGTAGGTATTTCTCTGAAATGACTGTAATGTGCTTGGTCATCAGCAAAAAGAGTTATTTATGGTCCACCTAAAAAACTAAGCACGAAGATGAAAAGCAGAATATTTAAGAGTAATGTTCTAAGTGTACTACTCTATGGAAGTGAGTGCTGGAAAATCACCAAAACTGTAGAAAACAAGCTGAATTATTTCCAGACTAAATGTTTATGAAGAATTAGAAGAATATTTTGGCCATAAGAAATAAAAATAAAAAACACCATAAGAAATAACATCTTGTTGGCAGAAATGCAGATGGAGCCACTGACAGCAATTATTGAGGAAACATGCTGGCAGTGGTTGGGACATGTGCTCTGAATGACTGATGACTCACTACCAGAAACAGCACTAAGATGGACACCACAGGGAAACAGAAGTAAGGGTAGACCAAAGGAGACATGTAGAAGAACAACAGAGAGGATGTTGAGCAATAAAGGGCTCACTTGGGCAAGAGCAGAAAAACAAAATGGACAAGTGTTTGTGGAAAACCCTTGCGGAAGCCTCTTGTGCCTTAGGCACTTAAGGTTCAGAGAGAGAGAGAAATGGTCCACCTATTGGGTACATTTTCTAAAAGGTGTTATAAATTTATCAGCTTAATTTCTGAAGCTGGGTTGTCGAGCAGTTTTGTGGTGGAATTTTTACTATGTATGTTAGCTTTTTTTGCAGATGCTGTTAATGTATATTCATACATAAGGGAGATAGCACAGCCCTGTCTCATTCCAGATTTTATGATGATTTGGTATACTGGTTTTCATATACTGTTTTTTTGCACAAGATGGTCAGTGAGTACTAACTCCATTAAGATATAAGATTTCCCAGTTAACTATATAGATATAAAATGTAGATATATAAACAGATACCCTGTCTTCAATGGCTAGTAAAACAGGACTTGAAATTAATATGACAAAACAAAAATAATGAAATTTCCCATTATTCAAGAAGGGAAAAATATACCTAGAAGTAAATTTCAGCAGATATATAGACCAAGATGATGACACCAGCAAAGAAGTTAGAATTGCAAAATTAGCATTGACCTTTAAAATCTTGAGAAAATATGACAATCAGAATTTATAAGCATGAAAACAAAATTAACATTATTCAACTCAGATATAATATCCACCTTTATTTATGCATGCATGACTGACAACTCACTACCAAAAATAGCACTAAGATGGACACCACAGGGGAACAGAAGTAAGGGTAGACCAAAAGAGACATGGAGAAGAACAACAGAAAGGATGTTGAGCAATAGAGGGCTCACCTGGGCAAGAGCAGAAAAAAAGGCGAAGGACAGGCATTTGTGGAAAACCCTTGCGGAAGCCCCATGTGCCCTGGGCACTTAAGGTTCAGAGAGAGAGAGAGATTTATGCATGCAAAAGCTGGAAAACAACTAAAGAAATAGAAAACAAATAAGATGCATTTGAAAACATATCAAAGGAAAATACTCTATATAATGGAATGAATTCAAGACCAGCACAGAGATAAGGAAAATGAGCACAAAATAATATTCCTCACCAGTGGTCAAAAATAGGATATGGACATGTCTTTGCCACATAGAGAATCCCAAAACAAGCTATCAAATGGGACACAACAGGACAAAGAAGAAGAGGTCAACCACATGAAACTTTAAAAAGAACATTGTTGAGAGAGGCTAAATTAATGTTTTTAAGATCCTCTGGCGAAGTTAAAAAACTCACCAAAAACAGAGAAACATGGTGAAGTACAATGTGAACCCTATATGACATTTAATGGCATGGGAAGGATATGAGATATATTTACTCTGTCAAATGCTTTTTCTTGGCCTATATAGACTGTGTGCAAATTTTTGAATGTGTTCAGCTATTTTTCTGTTAGTTGTCTTAGAGAGAACATGACATATTTACAGCTTCTATTTTTCATTAATCTCATCTGAGTTTCATTTAATTGTGGTTCAGCCAATGACTGCAGTCTTTTCTCTAGAGTCCTGTATAAAAAAATAATGCCGGTAAACAAAATTCAGTAACTGTACTAGGCTCTTAGTGTGGGTGAAACCTACTCATGGGTTCAGTCTTTTTCTTGTGTCAAGTCTGTGTTGTGATTTGTTTGGAGAGAAAGTGTGTGATTTTGATGTGTAAATTGGGAGATTATAGTGTTAGATGTTGTGAGAGAAAGTTCGTTTTCTGCCTAGTCCTGACTTTAGTGTAGAATGTAAGGAAACATATTCTAGCTAAGTGCTGAAAGCATTTGTGAATTTGTTTCTTATCGATTATCACTATTTGTTAATGCTATGGCAGACTGAAACACCACCTGAATTATGTTATTCATCATGTTTTTTAGATATCAGTTCATCACCTTTATCACTATTTCACCTTGGATTAATCATCATCATGAGTTGGAAGGATTAAAAGTCACTAACTGTTGATACGACCCTATCATTGCCACACATGTGTGTAACTTGTATGTGTTGTGAACATTGTTCCTGGGTTATCAAGATTTTGTATTATGTCTTTACTTGCAGAATATTTTTCCAGTATGGCTTAATAGTGAGATGCCTTTATACTCATATTGGTTACAGTCCCTTTTATTGATTTTTTTCTACCATATTGGAGTAATTTTAGCATTTTTCCAGTCCTACGGTGTTTTTTGTTTTTCCCATACCAGGTTAGAATCTGTGAAGCCAAGCTATTTCAATTTCTTTCGCACACTTGATTTAATCATTGGACCACATCCTGGAACTTTGTTCACTGGGGTCATTCGAATGGCACCTCTGATGTTAGCTAATAGCATGTCTGGTTTGGGTTCTGTGGGGGGAGTTGTGTTGACATGCCTCAAATGATATATTTAGTTGCTTGTGAAGTATTGTCTCTACCTGTCTAGTACAAGCTCTGATTCACATACTAACATTGTTCATAATCTCTTTGATTGAAGTGCTCTGCCAATGTTCTCATTGCATTAATCTTTTTATAAGATTATCATGGCCACTTTGTGATCTTTGTTTTAATAAGTAAAAAGTAAAGATAGTCCCATAGCAAATGCCGTAGGGGGTGAAGCGTTAGAGACCTCATTGTGCTGGGTCATCAGCGTATGAGGTAGGGTGACCAGTTCCTTTCCTCGCTGCCTTTACTTCCCAGATTTTCTCTGGTACCCATTTTACGAGGCTGGGTCGACCTCGGGGCCATATTGGTCAGAAAAAAAAAAATCCCACTCAGCTGGGGATTCGAACCCTTGACCATTTGGTTGCTAGACGAGTGCTCTAACCACTACGCTAGCCGGCCCTTTTTTGTTTTAATGCTTCACCTTATTCCTTCCATGATTTTATCTTTGTTTCTTTTATTACTCTCTTAGCGTGTCTTCTTGCAATTCAGTATTCAGTGTAGTCTTGTTACTGCTTACTTCTTATCTTATGAGTTCTAATATGACTTTTTCTGTGTATTCTAATAACCAATACTACTCAAATACCAATACTACTGAGTGCAAACAAATGAAGGAGTGAGCTATATTTTCAAAGGGTTAAGTATTGGACAATGAAGGCCCGTCTACAATTCTGCCTTTCATCGTACACCTTTCACTCAGTCACAAGCATTCAGCATTTGTTATTGAGCATAATATGCATGAAAATGCAAAAAAATGAATAAGTAAATAATTAATGAACCCTTTCTTGTCCATACACTCCACATTCTGATTTATGTAACTACAAGTTGAGTATTGCTCTTACATGTATGGCTGACCTTTTGTTGTTCCTCTTTAGTATGAAATCAATTTGGCTTCTGTGGGTCAGATCATTCCATTTATATCAAGTGTATGTTTGAGCTGTATTTGTGATGCAAAGGTCATGCTTACTGTACAGTTCTAGGAGACTGCTACTATTTTCATTTTAAAGTACTGTTGGTCATCAAAGACTCCCAGGTGGTCTGCCACTTCTGTTGTACTTGTTCACTGTATTGCATTGAAGTCCCACATAATTATGATATTTTCTTCTTTGCTTATGTTATTTAGTGTTTTAAAAAAAACCAAAAAACTTCACATTCGAAAAACTCATTTTCTGGTGCATTTCAAGGATCACACATTTTAACATAAGTTGCTCCTCATTTTCTTTTATTTTGAAAGTTATCATTCTTTCTAATATGTATTTTGTTCAAGGATTTTACCAGCAGTGCTTGTTGGTACCTTGATCATTCTGACACCTTGCATTGCTCTTTCTTGCTCACTTACTCCAGAGTATCATTATCATCACTCCTCTGTACTCCCAGTTGAGCATAAGGCATCAACAAAGGTTCTCCAACCAATCCTGTCTTGAGCAAGTTGGAATACCTCGTACCATGCCGTTCCCACTTTCTTAAGTTCTTCCTGTATTGTGCATCACCATGTCCCTAATGGCCTGTTCCTCTTTATTTTCTCTTGTCCAAGTCAAGAGTCTTGTTTTTTTCCATTCATAGTATGTGGCCCAGCCATTTCCATCTTTGTCTTTTGATCTCTTAATGCCCATTCATTTAGTTATTTTCTCATTTGTCACACATTCTTTCCAGCGCATTCTTAAAATCTTCCTAAGGTATCTTCCTTCAAATCATCTCAGTTTGTCTTTGATTCTCTGACTGGTTCTCCATGTTTCAGCTGCATATAACAGAATGGTGTGTAAAGTGGATTTATAGATTCTGAGCTTGAGGTTTGTATGGAGGCTGAGAAATTTCCATGTTTGTTAAAGACCTGAAATATCTATCCAATTCTTGTAGATATTTCCTTCTCAGTATTGCTGTCTGTTGAAATGAGGCTTCCAAGATACTTGAAATGTTCTACTTCTTCAGTCTGTCCTGTCCTAATTGAGATTCTTTCCTTGCTTTTTTCAGTTGATTCTCATGATCTTAGTCTTGCCAGGATGTATATTCAGATCTACTGATCTGGCTATTTTGTTACTTCTAGTCGTCTTCTCCTGTATGTTTCTTTGAGTATGTGAGAGCAGACCAATATCAACTGCGAAGACACAGTTTTCTAGGTGATTTGTGAGCCCCGAGGTTAAGCCTCTTAGTCTGTCTTTGGTGGCAGTCTTCATTATCCAGTCCATGATGTTCAGAAAAATAAGTGGGAAGAGTGTGCATACTGTTTTAATCTGGAACCATGTAGTTTGTTGTCTACTATGTTGCATGCAGCTCTGGTTGTTCGCATATATATCTTTCAAATTTATGATTTTTTTTCAGGGAGTCCATAGGTCAGCAGTATATTCCACAAGGAAGGATGATGGATACTATCAAAGGCCTTCTTGAAGTCAACAAAGTTTATGTACAATGGGGAGTTCCATTCTAGTGACTGTTCAATAATTGTTCTTGGGAGGAATATTCAGTCTGTACATGATCTCCCCTTCCTGAACCCTACTTGTTTCTCCTTAAGTATCTTGTCCATGCTGCCCTTGATTCTTTGTAAAAGTGCCCTACAGAAGATTTTAATTGACAATGATAGGTTGATTCCTCTCTGGTTGTTGCATTTTGTGAAATTGCCTTTTTGAGGATTTTAACAATATTTTCCATGATTCCAGTATGTTTTGTTGAAAAGTTCTTCCAGGATCTTAGCACTAAGGATAGTAACCATCTTTAGCATATCTGCTGTGATTCTGTCTTTGCCTGGAGCTTTGTTGCTTTTGCTTTGTTGGATGTCTATCTCAGTTTCCTTACAATTAATGTAATTCTACTTTTCTTATCTCAAGTTGCGGGCCTAGTGGTGGTATGTCAGCTTCTATTTCTGGATCTGGTCTATTGAGTGTTTCTTGGAAGTGTTCTTCCCATCTATTAAGTTGTTCTTGTTCTTTCTAAAGAGGGGTCCAGTGCTTGCTCTGGACAGTGGTGGTTCTGCTAGTAAATCTCTGGTTAGAGCATTGGTAATTTGGTACATTATTCTAGAGCCTCCTTTGTTTGCTACTTCTTGTGCTTCTTCCACTAGTGTGCCTATGTATTGTCTCTTCTCACCTTCTTAATCTGGTTGTTTTTTATGAGTATTCTCTTCTTAGGGTCTCTTTATCTTCATTCCTGGCTGTTAGACTTTTGTGTTTAATGACTTTCTTCACTTCTGTTAAGGTAACCAATCACCTCAACACCAATGAAGCTGTCCATCAAACCAATCTTGCATCTACCCCAAACTCTATCAGAAGTGTCAACAGTGTTGTATAATCCATTCTGTTGTATGCATCCTCAAGATCAGTTCCCACAACTATGGTTTTATCTTTTCTCTAAAATCCTTCATATACATCGTATGCCAGGACTGCAGCATCTTTTAGCCTTGAATTATTTATTTTGTTTTTTTTTTTTTTAAATTCTTTCTTTCATCAACAGTACAAGAAGTGAAAGAGAAGAGCAGAGATTTGATGAAACAAGGCTTAGAGGAGGTAAACAGCAGTGATACTGGAAGTGATAATGGCTGTGTTTTTCCTTTAGGGACATTATTCTTTAATATACCATTATATACTGTTCAAAAAAAGAAACGCAACACTAGTATAGTCATAATGGACACCAAATTTCAAACTTGTATCAAAATTTTATTTTACGGAATTAATGTTTCAATCTTGGCATGAGGAAACTTTAAGACTAAAAAAGAAATGTTCATTAAAATTGGTTTGGACTTTTATTTTGCGACTGAGGCCTCCATTTCAGTAAGGTGTATGGCCTCCTCTGGCCTGTATCAGAGAAAGACATCTCAATGACATGGATACGATTAGCTGTTTGATCTGTTGTTGTGGGATGGCTGCCCACTCTTCCCACAGTGTAAGAGACAACTGTCGGAGATTAGTTGGCACCATGTCTCGCTGGCAGACTTGTCTGTTGAGTTTATCCCATAAGTATTCTATTGGGTTCATGTCTGATGACATGAATGGCCACGAAATGGTCTGGACATTGTTGTCAGTGAGAAACTGGGTGGTGAGTTGTGCCACATGAGGTCGAGCATTATCCTGCTGAAAAATTGACCCTGGTGCAACCGGAAGTGGAAGGACGTGAGGATGAAGAATTTCAGCCACGTATCATTGGGCATTCAGGCATCCTTCAATTTACATCAGGTCACTTCTTCCCATGAAGTTGATGATTCCCCCACACCAGTACACTTCCACCACCATGTGGAGGAGCCTCATCCACGCAGTTCTGAGCATTGAGCTCATGGACTCTGCGGTAAACTCTTCTCTGTCTGTTGTGTCACTGGATCAGAAAGAATGATTCGTCACTAAACCAAACCCTTCTCCAGTCATTCGCAACGGTCCATTGACAATGCTAGTTCTCCCACTGCAGTCGGTTCTGGCGATGCCGGTCTGTAAGAACAGGGCCTCTGCAGGGTCTTTCTGCTCAAAGACTAGCGTTGTGCAGCTGGTTTCTGGCCGTTTGATCTGAAATATGACGAGCTGCTGTCATTGACTAGAATGTTGAGGACGCAGATGCAAATCAATTCCTGAGGTAACGCAGCCGTATGAAGCGGTCTTCAGCATGAGTTGTGACTATGGGTCTTCCATTGCACGGCCGGTCTGCAACTGTGCCAGTTTCTTGAAATCGTCTCCAAATGTGACTAATGGTGCTTCTAACCACATTAAATTGTCTGGCCACTACACTTTGTGGCTGTCCAGTCTGCAAACGTCCAACGATGAGTCGTTGTTCTGTAGTGAGATGAGCATACTTGCACATTGAATTTTCAAATGAATTGATTCGAGGAGCGTCAGTCTTTTATAGGCATTCAGTAACATGGTCAGTAAGTTATGTGTTCAGTAAGTTTCACGGGATTCTCTGGTACCTGTCATGGGTTGTCAAAAATGCCGTTTTGACTAGTGTCGCTTTTCTGTGCTCATGAATCATCTGCCGAGTACAATTCATGTCAGCACGTGAAGTTGATGTCCAACTGAACGTTTCAGGCAACTTGCCCTTGTCTGATTCAGCAAACTTCAGTTTAAATCGCAACATCATATTTGTTGTGTTTCCTTTTTTTGAACAGTATATATTAGTTTCAACTCCATTGTTAAAAATTTACTTTGAGAATGCACTCCCCTTACTGAGAGTGGATGGGGGTATTATAGAAAAATTTGCTCGTCTTCCTATGCATTTTTATTGGATACTTAAAATTGAGCATTAATTTTAGAATATAAAATAATCACAGTATACTTTTGAGGTAGGGGTAGTGAGACAGCTGAATGAAACTGATGCAACCCTGAAATATACAAATATTTTTTGTTGTGATTAATCAACATTCAGTGTCTGATATATTTTTAACTTCTGAAATCTTTACACTTTACTTCTACGCAGGCTGAGACCAAGATGCGCAGCAAGATGGAACTTATCCAGCAAATTCGAGCACTGGAAGCTACATCAACCAGCCATGTCAAAATGGTTGACTTAACAGCCACTGCTGGATATGGTTTTTTAGGGGAGATGAGCCTTGCTGAAGTAAGAATTGTTTTTTTTTTTTTTATGCTGAGCATGCTCAACAGATGAACATTTTGTATACTGCTTTTCATAATTAACAAAAATGGCTTTGTTGGCCATTTTCTTTTTTGTTAGAAAACTCAAGAGATTACATGCAGACAAACTTGTGAAGTGGATTGAAAACAGTTTCAGTAAGACATCAAAATAGGGAAATGCAGGAAAATTTGTATCATTTAAACAAACTGAAGATGGAGCAATCATCTGCCTGTTATAAAAAGCATGCTTGTTGTCATATTCATGAGAGAAGAATAAGTGGTCATTTTTAGACCCTGCACAACAATGCTGCTTGTTCAGAAAAATTCAAGCTGACATTTTAAAATATTCATATAAGCAGAAAAAAAAAAAAGAACAGAGGTCAGTAATTGTAGTTTATCTGACTTCATCAAAACAGCTGAGAAACACATAAATGCCTTTGAATGTAAATGCTACAGAAGAGTTCTTCAAATATCATGGACGCAAAAAAAGAACAAATATATCCATACTACAAGAATTTAATATTGAAGAAGGCTGGCTAGTAAAGAGGATTAAGGTGGGAAAACTGAAATATTTTGAACACATTAAATGCCATGATAATCTAGAGAAGACCGTCTTGGAAGGGTACAAAATGGGAAGAAGAGAGGAAGACCAAGGTGAAGATGGCTGTAAGACATCGTTGATGATCTGCAAATGGATGCATCAGCAGCTGGCCATCTTGCTTACAACAGAGAGGCCTACATGAGTGCTGTTAGGGAGGCAAAGTTCCCCAAGGGATTAGTAAATGAATGAATGAAATTATTATATTATTTTCTGTTTTGTGGCTTTCTTAAACAGTTGCAAGAAAGACTGGCTATTATCAAGACTCAAAGAAAGGAGGAAGAAGATATCAAAAGAGACATTATTATCAGCCATAAACAGGTCAGTGGCTATATAAACTGTTTTTTTTTAAAACTTGGATTCAGAATCTCTGTTAGACAAAACTAAACTGGAGAAAAGATTTAAAGACTGTAATCTTGTACTAGTAAAGGAAACCTGCCAGCACTTCAGCTGTTCATGATTATAGGAACTCTCATCCTCTGTTCAACTGTTATATATTTTGTTAAATAGGGATCAGGGTGTGAGGAAAAAATGTACCTACAAGGGTTTCTAAATTCCTACGGCTACATCATTTTGATTTTCTGTTTTGTGATCAGAAAAAGGAAATAAGACCAAGATGAGATGGAAAGTACAACACAGAAGAGGTTAGGAAATTGATGTCACCAACTAGAGTGAGAAAATTAGGAAAAGAGAGAATGGAGAACCTCAGCAGTGGCCCGGAAAGCTGAAGAAGATCATAAAATTTAACTTTTAATGCAATAAGAGGTTCAGTATTATAGAAAACTGATAAAATGTTTTTCTGAAGCAATATGCTTATTGGAAAACTGTTAATAAAAGAGGAACTTCAAGACATTTTATTACATGCTAATTAAAGCTGCAAATAATCAGCAAGTGATGCAAGCCTTCAGTAAAATATATGTCCCCAGAATTTTTCTACCTTATAAAAATTAATCACATCTATACCTATCACATTAAGTGTTTGGATGGCTCATGAGTCAGATTATGAATTACTTGGAGGTTTTCATAACATTTATTATGATCATCTGAATAATCTGAATTAACACAGTGGTCATGTTTGCAAAACAAAGGAGAATCCTCATAAAGGGCTAAATTCCCAAATGTATACATGTTCCCAAATTTTGTACACGTTTGCTTCCAGTGCACTTTTTTTTTCATATTTCACAGGCCAAAGCAGATTATCTATCTGAAACTATGGATATGATTGCCAAATTCAGGGCAGAGAAGATAAAAACTGCAGCTTGCAAGTAAGGCAATGTTTCACCATTTTTGTGAGTACACAGTTTTATAGTATGGTGTAAGAATTGTATTTGCATGCTATCATTCACTCATTTCCCTCAATTTAACCCAGTTCATGAGCCAACTACAAAGAATGTTTAATAAAGTTTAGAAAAAAGAAAAAGTCCCTTCTAAATGGAAAAAAAAAAAAGAATCATTGTTAAAATATGAAAAAAAAGGCAACCTCAGCGACTGCAGTAACTGGAGAGGAGTAACCTTACTATCAGAAATAAGTCAAAAGTATTTTGCAAAATCATTCTGAATAGACTTAAAGATATAGTGGATACTGCAATGATAGAAGAACAAGTAGGATTTCGAAAAGAGAGAAGCTGTCTCGACCAGATCTTTACTCTAAGAACATATTCACTTGAAGAACACATTGAAAAGCAAAAACCATTAATTTTAAACTTCATAAAGGCATTTGATATCATACACAGAGATTCACTGTGGACAATTTTAAGACTATGTAGAATACTACCATGTGATAATTAACAGCACAGGAAGGATGTAAAATCTTTCATACAAATTCTATCTGTTTTCACATGATATTCCTCTCTTACTTCCAGACTTGAAGTACAAAAACAGAACAAATGTCCAGACACAATGGTCAAAAACGAGACTCTTACTGAACTTGAAAAGAGAGTGCAAGAGAGGCGGGAACAAAGGCTTCAGGAGCAGCATAAACTACTATTATCTTCACAGTCATCTAAAATGAGAAAAAACACTCTTATGTCACAGAAGGTTTGGGATAAGTTTTATCACTGTGATGAAATGGAAGCACCAGAAATCATAACAAAAAATGTATAAACCTTATCTTTACTTCATAGCTGCAACATGAAAAAAAAAAATTACTTTCAAGAAAGAGAATATATTTAAAAACCATATTCACCCATGTATTGTAATCTGCAAATTGCTCTAAAACTAATATATAAAAATAACTGAAATCATACCATGATGCCAGGATTTAAGAAAAGGATAACTTATTTTCAATCAAAAAAACATTGCTTTTAAAGTTAAAATAGGAAGGTTGAAAATTTCTCACTTTTTGAAGCGGTATTTATGCATCGGTTAATTTTTTTTAATGAAAATATACTAAAGTATATGAATGTTTTCTGTTTCATTTTATGCAGATTTGCTTTCATTTTCAGTTTTAACCTAAATCATATACAAAGTTTCTTATATGATTAGGTAAATTCAAGTATTAATAAAATAATTAATAAAACAAGGTTGTTGACTCTTTTTGTTATAGTTAGTGTATTATGATTTTTGCGCATGCCATTTTTTAATTTCAATATATTTTATTATCTTTATTCTTTTTTTTTTTTTTAGTGTTGTCTTCTTTTCTGTATTATCAATTCAAGGTTAGTTTATTCTCCAGTTAGTATACAGTTTTGTGAATGCCACAGAGAAACTTTCAGGATGTATACAAATTATTGTAGGTTATATTTTTAATGTTATTTCTAATTTTTATGATTTGCAGAAAACACAGGAAAGCAGATGGAATGACCTGGAAAAGACCCAAGAAAGAGCAGCCACAGCCAAACTACCATATTAATGTCAAATAATCACTTCATTTACACCATCACTGCCTAAAATGATAGTGATGGCTTGTTCAGAAAAATTATATTGAGTGTACGTCTGAAAATATTATACTGAGAGTGTACCTCTGAAAATTCATATATCTGGGATGAAAATGTGAAGTCGGCATCTATCCCTCAAGCTCCAGTTGAGCCGAGCATCTTGAGTTACATTAACAGTAGTAACTTTGTATCTTTTTCAGTCATTAACGATTATGAAGTGATGCATCCTTGATGAAAGACTGATTTATTGCAAACATTCTGTATGGCATTTTTTCCTCATTCTTTGTTATGCCAAAATGTAGGAGTTTCTCTATCTGAGCTGACAACTCTAGAATCTGAAGCTTCAAGAAGCAGCAACAAAACATACACCTTCTTTTCATTACAGAGATTTAGAGAAACTACCACTGGCCATGGAACATGAACTTTTCATAATGGTTTTAAGATTAAATTTTTATTTGCCCATGCATGTGTGCTTCTGGCAGTTCACACATTCACAAACCAATTGATTTTTTTTTATGTGAAAAATGTTTCTCAGAATAAAATGAATGACCAAAATTCCTTATGCTGATGTTGAAAGTAGCATAAAAAAAGTTATTCATATTTATTATGTTAAAGCAGTCTGCAACAATGCTCCCATTTCTTTTATATTTCCTTGACACAGTAAATATGTCTTGATAAAGGTTGCTTTCTTTGGAAAACAATGTTTATTTAAAAGCAGAATGACATAAAACATTACTCAAACTAAGGATGAAAGATATACGAATTTGACTTTTTTTCAGCCTACATTTGGCAACCAAGGCATCACTTTTGCCAGGGCCAATTATAGTGAGGCAAGAAAAATATTTGATATATTTGTCAACAGGTGTGAAAACAAGTACACAGTCAGTGCTGTGAAGATGAAGAAAGTAACATGTAAAAGATGGTAAGTCTATGCTAATAATATAACAACATTTTGGATTTTATCTTTTTTTCAACAACAGATGAGAATGATAAGAAAACAGATGCTTGTGAGTAAAGCAAGACACATGTAAAATATACTAGATCAATTAATAACTTGCACATTCCTAGACATTCCTACTATATCTTTCAAGCTGAAACCAGGTTCTTTAATAAGTTCAGCTGTTACCTCATCACATCCAGGTAATTTACCATTTTTCACAATCTTTATTGCTCACAAAACTTCTTCTACTGTCAGTTCGGGTACTTTCTCCTCCAATAATAATTCACACTGTTAATTTCTGCTTTCACAGTCAGTTGCTTTATACATTCCTCTGCAAAATTCCATCCATCTTTCTAGAATTTCCTCTGTCTCTGTCAAGGTCTTCCCCATCTCATCTTACATTTAGCTTTGGTGTGACATTTCCTGTCAATGTCTTCATTTCTTTAAACATTTCACTATCTCTTCCATACTTTTGATGTCCTTCTATTCTTTCACAACAATCTTGTACGTATTGTTTTTTGTCTTATCTTATGCTTCTTCTTACTTCTTTTGTTAAAGATCTGTATTCATCTTTGTTGTTGTTTGTCACTTTCCATTTCATCTTCATTTCTCTACGTTGCTTTATTAGTTCTAGTGTCTGGTGTAATTCATCCATTCTTGTGTGTTTTCTTTACTGGAACCATGTCTTTAGCTGGTGTTACTAAGATATCTTTTGCAAAGCAAAGGTATGTGAACTAAATAATTACGCTGTTACAAAAAAATGTGAATCATACGAATGAAGTACTAAGTTACTAAGATAAATGAGTTTTTCAGACATTAGTTATTTCAAAAACACCTGTTATGACATCCTGGGGCAGTCTACCCAGATGCAAAACACTGTTCTTCATTTATTACAGGACATAATATACTTTAACTTTCACACAAGCAGTAGCCATTCATTTTTCTGTGCTGCCAAACTTATCACTCTCTCTCACTAACCTATTTTTAATAGAAAAGGATGGTTGCACCATTTTGAAATACATACAGAATTTCTAAACATTCAAACATACAGCATTATATATATGGCTGGATAAGCAAAAAAATATATTTGCCAGCTTTTTTCCAAATAACAACTGTGATCACGCTCATACGAAAGCACACTGATCAGTAGTCTCATAATTGTGGGTTTTTTTTTTTGGCTTGATGATGATAATGATGTTCTAGGTGATAACAGAGATTGCCATGGCAATTATTATCTAGTACTGTATCTTTCGGGTAGACCAAAAGAGACATGGAGAAGAATGTTGAACAATAGAGGGCTCACCTGGGCAAGAGTGGAAAAAAAAGGCAAAAGACAGGCATTTGTGGAAAACCCTTATAGATGCCCATGTGCCCTGGGCACTTAAGGTTCAGAGAGAGAGAGAGAGAGAGAGTACTGATTTGGCAGGCTTAGCAACTCTACCCTGATGAAGATTATGCATGCAAAACTTTGCTTGTCAGATTGTTGTAACAATGTTTCCAGTTAGAACTTTAAGGAAGTAAGATAGGATCATAAAATACAAATCAAACTGTAGTTTCAAGACAGTAGTGTTATATCTCAGCATTAGCATTTTTCAAACAACAAAGAGATAAGAGAAAGAACAGGTGTTATAGGTAAATAAACACAATATAAAATTAGATTAATAAATAATTATTTATCTGTGGACACTGCAAAAACAATTTGAATTTCAGCTCACAGAAGCTTCTTTAGCTCTTCCCATGCCACAGAAAAAATGCAGACGTTCCCATCTGCGGTACACAAAAAGCGCTGGTCTTGATATGTATAGGGGGTATAGTTGTAAAAGTGAATGTACAAAGTATTTCCACTTTAAAAGTATACATATTATGCATGAAAATAGCTGTAAATGTAAGAAGATTTCATAAATGAAGAGTTTTTTAGGAAAAAAGAAGTAGTGTGATGATTTTAGCTGATAACTGTGTACTGTTTACCATCAGCGATTTCCAGATCTACTTAAATTTTCGTCCGATCTCATCATGTGGCGGCATTCTCACTAAAATAATGTCTGAAATAACCTTCTAACGACTTCTCCAGTCCACTTAATAGGTCTAGATTGTCTTGGGGTACATTCAGGAACAGTGGTCTCATAGGACATATCCTTATGCCCCCAAAATCATAATAAATATTGACATTTCTCAATTAAAAACATCGATTTCGTTTGGTTGTTAGCCACACTTTGGATTGAACTATGATTGCTGTACATCGGATAGGTCTAGAACTCGCATCGATTGACCAGCAACGTGTAGATTGACTTTGTCGTTTTATCCGATCTCATTATGTGATTATGTTGCATGTTCACTTTAAAATAATACCTGAAATAACCTTCTAACTACTTCTCCAGTCCATCTAATAGTCTAAATCTACTTGGGGTACATTCACGAACAGTGGTCTAGTCGTAGGGGGAACATGTTTGCCTCTAAAATCACATAAAAAATTTTTTTTTTCTATCGAAATGCTGTATTTTGACCCCCGTTGTTATGATGCTTTCAAAATGGTGACAAAGGTCACTAGACATACATACTAAACTGTTTACAATCAAAAGTTACACCGGGTCTTTAGTGAAACAAAGCTAGTGTCCCTATCTGGACCTTGGCAAAAACTTGACAAAGCGGAAGGGTCCTGATCAGGATCCCCCGCATGGGAAGAGTTAAAGCTGGAGGAAAAGAATGTGCAACAATCTATCATGTACTAAGTAAAAAAATATGACACTCAGGTATTTGGCCAAATCACTGCCAAAAGAATGGAAAAGAACTGTATTCATTCCACTGCCAAAAAAGGGTAACTTGAAATTATGCACAAATTATAGAACTGCTGCCCTGATTAGTCATGCCAGTAAAATTCTGTTAAAAATCATAATGGGTAAACTCTGTAAGAAAACAGAAGAATGTCAATATGGTCCAATCTGGTTTCAGTCAAGGAAGAGGAACAAGAGATCATATTTTCAACATAAGATTAATAATAGAGAAATGCAGAGAATTTAATGTGAATCAATAATAGAGAAATACAGAGAATTTAATGTGAATCTATATTTATCTTTTATAGACTATTCAAAAGTATTTGATTGTGTACAACACCAGAAACTTTTGGAAATAATGAAAAAAATGGGATTTCCAACACATGTGACACAATTAATATCACTGCTCTAACTAGGCCAACAGGCAGCAGTAAGAATAAATGGTGAAACAACAACTTGGTTCAGCATAAAATGAGGGGCCGTCAGGGTTGCCTAGTGTCACCTTACTTATTTAATTTGTATACTGAAAATATAATGAGAAATGTTAGAGAAGCTGAAATATGTATCAATGAGGAAAAATTGGAAGAGGTGGAGAGTTTTGAATATCTTGGATGGTTTTAAGGACTGCTATTGCCGGAGGTGGGGTGGAGAATTCGATCTCCACTCAAACGGCGCGCGTCTCAGTCTCTGGCAGTCAAGTCCAGCTCCTGGCCTTCCCATGGCAGAACTGTTTAAACTGACAGGAGAAGGGGCGAAGGGTAGATGAGTGACACGTTTGGTAGCTCATCTACCGCTGCTGGCGAGATTCTTCAACTGCCGTGCGTGGAGCGGTGCTCCTCCCGGCCAATGAAGAAAGGTGAAAAGGGGTTGCCGCGTGGCACCACTGCGGAAAAAGAGGTAGAAAGGATAAGGCGAAGCAAACGATCAAATCAAGGCACCTCTGGTCTGGAGATCTGCCACGTCCTGAGTGCATATCGGGTGGAATGCATGAACCAGCTTAACCCAGAGGTTAAGACACTGCTGGCGAGATTCTTCAAATCCCGCGCGTGGAGTGAAGCTCCTCCCGGTCAAGGAAGAAGATGCGGAAAAGGAATAAAGCTTGCTGTGTGGTACTGATGTGAAAAGGTGAAGGAAAAGATAAAGTGAAAGTTAATCGGTATGTCCTGTAGTATCGCTGCGAGAGCTACACATACCACGGTGCCTCTGTTCTAGAGGCTGGCCACGTCCGAAACACACCTAAACTGGTGAAATATGCCTAAACCGGCACACACCAGAGGTGAAACTTGATGGCCAGGCATGTCACACCACCTCCGCTCTAGAGGTAGGTCATGCCTGATATACACCCATACTGGTGAAATATGCCTAAACCGGCTAATACCAGGGTATGTCATGGTACCTCTGCTCTAGAGGTCAGTCACGTCCCAAACATGCCCATACTGGGAGAATATGCTTAAACTGGCTCAACCCAGGAGTGGAAGTCACTAATGGCGAGGATTCGTCCTCCTGGACACAAGCTCCATCCTGGTCACAACTAGGAAGGGTAGCGGCCACGACCACAAAATGCTGAAGTCGGAGACACTGGACCAGGGCAGTCTAGATAGGCAACCACCTCTCACCCGGCGGGGATGTATCCTCTCACCCGGCGGGGATGTATGCATACCCTAATTGCGCTGAGGTTTTCCGGTGAGAAAGTCCAGCACTGGACTGGATGGGCAACCACCTCTCACCCGGCGATGATACATGGGTATCCTAAAACACATCGAGGTTTTCCGGTGAGAAAGTCCAACTTTGGCCTAGGTGGGCTAACACCTCTCACCCAGCGGGGATATGCTGATATCTAAAACATGTCGAGGTCTTCCGGTGAGACAGTCCAACTCTAAACTGGTGCAATGAAACCACGGTGTCACGCAATCACGCTTCTGGGACCCACCATGAATACAGGCTCAAGCCCTGCGATACTCTGAACCTCATATGGTCCTCTTGGGGATCCCGTGTGGTCCTTTCGGGGACCACAGGACTTAACGTGGACCACAAGTGTAAATTCAGTAGGATCGTGGGGCGGTCTTGGTGGTAGAAGCGAACGAAGAAGAAGAATATCTTGGATCATTACTAACTAATAATGGAGATACAATGAGGGAAATTAAAAGGAAGACATCTATCACTCTTCAAAAAGTAAAACAACTAAAGAAGCTGTGGAGAAGAACAGATAGAACTACAAAAATAAGATTTTTAAGGGCATGCATCTTTCCCATCACAACATATGCCTGTGAGACCTGAACATGTAACAAAACATCTGAGAAACACATAAATGCCTTTGAATGTAAATGCTACAGAAGAGTTCTTCAAATATTATGGACACAAAAAAGAATAAATATATCCATAATACAAGAACTTAACATTGAAGAAGGCTGGCTAGTAAATAGGATTAAATAGAGTGCATAATGGGAAAAAGAAAGAGAGGAAAACCGAGGGTGAAGATGGCTGCAAGATGATCTGTGAATGGATGCATCAGCAGCAGAAAATCTTGCTTACAACTGAGAGGCCTACAGGAGAGATGTTAGGGAAGCAAAGTTTCGCAAGGGACATGCAAATGACTGACAGATTTTTGGTTTTATTGTTTGTAGGTACCATTCATGTATTCAAAGATTTTTTGTGTGTGTTTTATTGGTTAGTTTTCTTAATTCCGTGAAATATATAACAGAGAAAATTGTGCATTTGGTCTGGTGTTGTAATTTTGATTAGTGGAAAATATAATTTTTCCTAGTGGTTAATGTTGCTGCATACCTGTATAGTTTTTTTCTTTGGCATATTCCACACAGAAGACATATGCATTTATATAGACCATGTGGATATTTTTGCTGTTATCATGCTTGCACCAACACATGAAACAGAATGGATGGTGAATACAATGTTCAATGTATAAGTGTTCTGCCCCACAAGATGACAACTTGAAGGAAAAAAAATGTGTGATATAATTTTTTTATTTAAAATAAATATGCATCTACAAAAAGTAACATGACTGTCAATTGTCAACACATCAATAAAATGGAAAAAAGATTAGGAAGATCTGTTTTAACTTTACTGCATGTCCATGTGAACCTGCATGGATCTACTTCATTTGTATATTTAATATTTCTTACATTTCTTTATGTTGCTGTTCAGTCTGCTTGCCCAAGTCTATGAAATCTTATCTCATTTTGTCTCCTCCTTTATATATATTTCAGTGTTGAAATCTAATCATACAAAATCTAAACACCCCTGATGTAGGCCTCTCGGTTGTAAGCAAGATAGCCTGCTGCTGATGCATCCATTTGCAGATCATCACCGATGTCTTGCAGTCATCTTTGCCTTGGTCTTCCTCTCTTTCTTTTTCCCATTATGTACCCTTCCAGGATGGTCTTCTCTAGATTATCATGACGTTTAATGTGTCCAACATATTTAAGTTTTCTCACCTTAATCCTCTTTACTAGCCAGCCTTCTTCAAAATTAAGTTCTTGGAGTATGAATTTCTCTCAGGATAGTAGCATGTCTCAGTATTGTTTTTTTCAACACTATCTACTGATATTTAATCTGCGTCTTACTTTATACATGCACCAAATTGTTACATCATCTTTTATACAATGGCCTAAATCTTTAGATGTTGCATGTATAGTGGTTAGTGCACATCACCTGCTGATCAGAAGGTCCCTGGTTCAATCTTGCACTTGGGCAAAATTTTTTCAGACCAACTGACACCAGGATCAACTCAAGTCTCCAAAAAGTGAAGGCTGCCTGCGATTTCCCTAGGAAAACAAAGGCAGCAAGGATAGGTGCTCGAATCCCTGCCTCAAATGCTGTTGTGGCCTAGAAATGTAAAGGCACTAACACTTCAGACCCCTACAGTGTACAGATGCTATGAGACATAAGCTAAATCTTTAGCTTATTAAAACCTAACTCTAGAAACTATGCCAAAATTTGGTTCCTGCTATGAGTTGTGTGATAAAAGGCAGCACATAAAGCAAACTAACTTTGAAGTCATTTATTAAAGCATAAAATACCTATCTCCTGGGTTTGTTTATTCATACTAGTCATGTCTAAAACCATGAGCACAAAACTTAAGACAATCACTCTTGTCAATCTGTTGAGGATAACATTAGTTTGTGCTGGTTGGAATAACCTAGGTACACCACAACAGTTATTCTCACCAAATAATGATTTTGTTTTTTAGTGAACAGCTACACTGGATGTGAATTTAAATTGTAAAAAAGTTCTAAAACATTACTCTCACATAAACTGAAAATTACTGTAAAAAAGAAACACAACCCAGACATATGCTTAGTTCTGTGCCACATAAAATAAAAGTACTGACAAAAGAGCATTAACATATATTAAATAAATTTTTTTACTTTTCACCATTCTATAGTGTTCTCTTCTTTTTTTGTTGATTGCTGTGTTGTTTCAACAAAGCAGCATAGTCCAGTTCATCTGTTGAGTTTCTAGGCATAGGAGCATACTCTTCCTCAATTTCACGGTTTCCATCTGTAAACATTAATTTTGTCTTCTTTTATATGCAAATATGATGTAGGCACAGAAATTTGTAAGATAAAAAAAATGGAAGCATAAAATTATAAAATAAGTAGTTTGCATCTTACATCCTTTCTGTGCCCTTAAATGTCACATAGTTCGCTAAGTTTTCCTGTTTTCAGTGAGCTTTTCAAACTCATCAAGGGATTTTATGCCTTCTAATTTGGCCTCTCTTAACAATGTCCTTTTTAGAGTTTCATGATTAATGAGGAGTTTCATTTTTGTTTTCCTTGTTAATTTCAAGTCCTGTTTTACTAGCCAGTGAAGTCTGTATCTGTTTTTTCTTGCATTGGATTCACATTATCACTGATAAGAGCTATATCATCTGCAAAATCAAGATCTTCTAGTTGGGTCAAATGTACCCAATCAATGCCTGTTTCAATCTGGAACCATTCACTCATTCCTTTTCTGTGTTGACTGCACAAACATATCCGTTATAGAGATACTTAACGATGTTGACAATTTTAGATGGTATTCTACAGAGTATTAAAATTCTCCACAATGAATCTCTGTATGATATCAAATGTCTTTATAAAGTCTATGAAGTTCAAGATTAATTATTTTTGCTTTTCAATATGTTCTTCAAGTATTATTCTTAGAGTAAAGATCTGGTAGAGACAGCTTCTCCCTTTCCGAAATCCTGCTTGTTCTCTCATTGCAATATCCACATCTTTAATTCTATTCAGAATGACTTTGCAAAATACTTATGACACAACTGATAGCAGGGTTACACCTCTCCAATTATTGTAGTTGGTAAGATTGCCTTTTTTTTTTTTTTTTTGGTATTTTAATAATGATTCCTTTTTTCCATTTAGAAGGGACCTTTTCTTCTTTCCAAATTTTATTAAACATTCTCTGTAGTTCGCCCATGTTGTCACTGTTAATAGCTTTTAACATTTTGGCTGTTATTTCATCTTCACCTGCAGCCTTGTTATTAGCCATTAGATTCACTGCTGTTTCAATTTTATTCAGTGTAACTTCATCAAAGTTGACATACAGTTGTGGAATTGGTAAGTCAGTTTCAAGGCTTATCAATTCTTTTGGGTGAGGTCAATTATGTATTTCTTGCAAGTGTTTGGCCCATCTTTGCTTTTGGTCTTTCATTCATTCATTTCCATGTCTCTTGCAGAACTTTGCCTCCCTAACAGCACTCCTGTAGGCCTCTTGGTTGTAAGCTAGATGGCCTACTGCTGATGCATCCATTTGCAGATCATCACCGATGTCTTGCAGTCATCTTTGCCTTGGTCTTCCTCTCTTTCTTTTTCCCATTATGTACCCTTCCAATACGGTCTTCTCTAGATTATCATGACGTTTAATGTGTCCAACATATTTAAGTTTTCTCACCTTAATCCTCTTTACTAGCCAGCCTTCTTCAAAATTAAGTTCTTGTAGTATGATATATTTGTTCTTGATATATGTCCATGATATTTGAAGAACTCTTCTGTAGCATTTACATTCAAAGCCATTTATGTGTTTCTTAGATGTTTTGTTAAGTGTCTAGGTCTCGCAGGCATATGTTGCGACAGGAAAGATGCATGCCCTTAAAAATCTTATTTTTGAAGTTCTGTCTGTTCCTCTCCACAACTTCTTTAGTTGTTTTACTTTTTGAACAGTGATAGATGTCCTTTTTTCCCCTCATTGTATCTCCATTATTAGTTAGTAGTGATCCAAGATATTCAAAACCCTCCACTCCTTCCAATTTGATCTTTATTTGATGTTAATAGGGTGCCTGTTTTGCAAAAGATTGGTCTTTCTTTGGATGTAACAGTACCTGTTAGCCTCTTTTATATGTTATATAGTTTTGCTGTCTCCTGTTTTTGCTGCTTTCTCTGCTTCTTTCACCACATTGTCTATGTATTCTCTTTTATCCTTTCTAGCTGAACTTTTTACTTTGTCTAGTTCTTAGTATGTTGCTTTTGCCAAATATTTTCCAAGATCTGTCTTTACATTCAACATGGCTAATTTGTCTGCTTGTCATTCATGTATGTATTTCCATGTGTTTTCCGATATCCATGGTTTTCTATTTTATTTTTTTTGGGGACAATCCAGGACTTTTTTTTATGGTTGTGCTGTAAGAATTCCATAATTCATCTATATCTATCTCCTCTACCTCACTGAATGCTGCTAAGTGAATGATTGGTAAGTTCCAAATTGAAATTACTGTTAGCATGTTCTTCTTGTAGGCTGCAGCTGTTTATCTTTCTAGGTACTGACTTCTTTTGTTGGCTTTTGAGTTTTAGTCTTGTTTTTCCTGTACACAGGCTGTGGTCACTGTTGACAACTGCACCTCTATATGCTCTTACATCTAGCAGAGATGTTCTGAATTGCTTTCTACTACAAAAATGGTCTGTCTGGTATCTAGAGATGTCCATGCTGTTTTATGTATCTCTTTGTGTGGAAATATTGTTCCTCTAATGACCATGTCTTCTGTTAGATGCAGTTCAATTAATCTTGCTCCATTCTGATTTACCATACCACATAGTTCAATTAATCTTTCTCCATTCTGAATTACCGTACCAGTTCCTTCTTTCTCATTACTTTTTTTACATCAGCGTTATCTTTTCCTATCTTGGTTTTGAAGTCTCCCATGATAATTAGGATGTTGTGTTTAGGGACTTTGTTAATGAGTTGTAGTTGGTGATAGAAATCATCTTTTATTTCATCATCTGCATCTTCATAGGTAGAACTCATCTTTTATTTCATCATCTGCATCATCCATGGGTGCATACCAAAACATGTATGACTGTCATTCTTCCATGTCTTAGTTTGTATTGTGCTCTTATTATACGACTGTTAACTGGCTCCTATTCTATAAGGCTTTTTGTGGCTACATCTGACATAGTTATACTCCCTCCTTCTTGGTATTTCCCATCATCTCTGCCTGAATGTATTATTAACTTACAGTTTTCCATTGTTCTTTTGGAAAGAAATGCTCCTGGCTATCGCTTTTCACTTTTTTCACCATCTAGGTCATTAGTGACCTAGCCCTATGTGATGTTTAACAGCATGGGAAGGATATAAGATAAGGTGGTATCTATCCATTTCTCGAATTACTTAAGCAGTTTTTTATGGTGCTGCCATTGTTCTTACACAACACAAAATCTTTAAAATTCTTCTGTATGCAAGACAAAAGATTAGATCTCACAGACAATATAGCAAATAATAGCAGAACAAAACCATACTAAATATAAATACTAAAACAAAAATGATCATTTTAATATATTGCTCACTACACTGCTTAAATGGTGCTGAAGTGGTGTAGTGGTTAGTGCACTTGCTTGCCGATCAAAAGGTCCCTAGTTTGATTTTGCACTCAGGCAGAATTTTTTTGGACCGGCTGGCACCAGGAGGCACCCCAGCCTAAAAAAATGGATATCTGGGGTTTCTCTAGGAAAACAAAGACAGCGAGGCAAGATTCTGACATCCTTATCTCAAATGTTGTAGTGGCCTAGAAATGCAATGGCACTAACACTTTACATCCCTACAACATACAAATGCTATGGGTCTTACAACATACCATTTAAATAGTCAAACAATGCAGTCATGAGCAAATCTGTTTAAAAAAAAAATAAAAAGACTGACTGCTATAAAACAACATACAAGGGTGAGTAAAAAAAAACAGCATTCATTTGTTTTCTTACTTGACAAAATATACAAGTATGACTGAAACTTTTTATCACTTTTCTAAAGTATGCACCATTTTCATTTGGTCACTGGTGTCACCAGACTGCAGCAATTTTGACAAAGTGGTCAGTTTGATGTTTTAAAGTGCTAAAAATATCTAAAGAATTTCAAGAAATCACCAATTTTTAGCGAAAAAAAAAAAAAAAAATGACACATAGAGAGCAAGCATAAAACAACATTAACAAATGACATGAACGTCCCCAAAAAAAAACCACAAAATGTAAGGCATCACTGACGCCTGTATTATGGTAGTCAATCTAGACACTAGGTACAAACCACCCATTTTGTATGTCAGCTTTGAGTATTTTTTTTAATGTAGCACAGTCAGGTTGAGATTATGTGGAGATCTTTCAAGGAGTGAAGAGGATCTTGCTTTCTTCCAATGCTGTTTAAATGTTTATGTGTTAATTAGGTGTGTCAAGATGCTTTAAAATATCAATACACAATAAAGTATGTATAATTCAATTTTTTATACGATCCTGACTTACCCATTAAAAGTTATAAAATAAAATTTGTGTAAAACTCAAGTTATTTTACAAAAACTGATTCACTTTCCAGCATTAAATGGTACCTACTAAAAAGTACAGAATAAAATAATTCATATGAATGTCAGTAAATCATATGAATGTCAGTAAATCAGCAGATAAAATTAATACTAGTTGCATATCACTGAGGTTTCCATTAAAGTAATTTCTGCATTATGACCTATTTTCCTTTCTGAGTTTCATGATTACAGCTTCATTAAAGACTTGGCTACTCATGCGCATTTTTTTCTGGAGGCATTAGATGGTTTAGTGAATAGAGTGCTGTTTCTTATGGCTAGGCAGCTGCTCACCCTACTGGAGTCCATGGTTCTAGTCCCAGTAATTCTCTTGTAATTTTTCTTTTTTCTCGTGTCTAAGTGCTTTGTCTACTGTTTTTCAAATGCCAACCATAAAGCACTGTGTCAATAATTAGCTACTGATTTTCTAGCTTTTTACATAGTAATATATAACTCAACTGATACTGTTCATTAGTCTTCTTGAAGGCTGCAGCTCAGTTTGGAAAATGATTTTAAAGGAATAAAAATAAATGAGATAAAGTTGACTCAAATGTGTATTACTCAAAGAAAACACATCAACATTTTGTTACCTAAGTCAGCATACTGGTCAGGACAGAAATGACGTCTCCCTCCAAAACAGAGATCAAATTTAACCACACCAGGTATGCTATTGCCCTCTGTTATTGTTTGAAAGATAAAGAGAATTCTACATATGCTAAGTGTTCTTATGCATATGATGCATAGAAGTTGTTTTTTTTTTATTAATAAACAACTGCAGCAATAGTTTGATTTCAAAAGTTTTTTACATTTTAAGATGAACAGAATTCATTTTTGCAATTGATAAATTTTTTTCACATATTATCTGCATTATGAAAAAATTAATCTGAAACATTTCTATAACTGACATATTTATCTTATACCTGATGCCCTTCAAAACCCTGTGACCTGATTTTCTCTCATGTTAATATAAAATTAGATACTGCAACATTAGGTCCTGAAATGAAATTATCTGAAATTTATGGTAGATCAATGTTACTCTTTCATTCATATTTTTCTTTCTTGTTCTGTCAGATGTATTAAAATTGTCAAGATTTTCAAAAATGCAGACTCAATATGGTTATGAAAGCTGACAATAAACTTGGCCTATTAGAAATGAACTTGAATACCATTTCCATTTAATGCCAACATGTTTTTCAGAACTTAATAATTTCTTTGCATGTTTTAGAATGTTTCATTACTTCTTACCAAATATGCAACTGACAGAAAAAGGTGCAACAGTTAAAAAAACTTCTTACTTTCTTTGGCAGCTACTGCATCTGAGGCATAAGCAAAAGTGATGAATCCATAGTTGTCACTGAAAGGCAAAGCAAAAGTAAAAAAAAATGTTGCGCTATATCCCAAAATGCTGGTTAGTGGAAAACAAAAGAGCAACATCAAAGTATCACAAAATGTTCATCACTTCCATCTGAAAAAAAAAAAAAGTTATGATAGCTGATGGACAAGATATGTTACTAATAATGAAAAAACAAGAGAGAGAATTCTATGCACCAAGCTCAAATATTTTACCACCAGCTTTTACATTATGGAGGGAGCCAATTTCATTTTCAATAAGAAAGCATATGAAGTAGTACTTTGATAAACACTACACAGGGTATACAAAGAACAACCTTAATTAAGTATTTAGTTACATCAGGCGCTCATTTCTTCTTCTTCATTTGTTGGGTGAGATGTAGTTGTCTATCTAGACTGCACTGGCCCAGTGTCTCCGACTTCAGTATTTTGTGGTTGTGGCCGCTACCCTTCCTAGTTGTGACCAGGACGGAGCTTTTGTCCAAGAGGATGAATCCTTGTCACTAGTAAGTTTCACCCCTGAGTTAAGCTGGTTTAAGCATATTATCCCAGTATGGGTGTGTTTAGGATGTGACCAACCTCTAGAGTGGAGGTACTGTGACATGAGCAATCATCAAGTTTTACCCCTGGGTTAAGCCAGTTCAGGCAATTTTCACCAGTATGGGTATATACTGGACATGGCCAGCCTCTAGAATAGAGGTGCTATGGTATGAGTAGTCCTGACCTCGAGACTACTGGTTATTTCAGTTAATCCTTTCTTTCACCTTTTCCACAATGGCGCTGCGTGGCAACCCTAATAGCATTTTTCTTCATTGGCCGGGAGGAGTTTCACCCCACGCACAGCAGCTGAATAGTCTTGCCAGCGTCGGGTTTTTAATTGTTTTCCTTCTCCTAGATGAGCTACCAAACATGACTCTCATCTACCCGAAGTGTCTGGTTTTCAAGGCGCCAGAAATTCACCTTTGCCCTTTCTCCTGTCAGTTTGAACAGTTCTGCCACGAGAAGGCCAAGAGCTGGATGTGGATTGTCAGAGGCTATTTGAGACACACACCCTGGAGACATTTAATTGGAGTGGACAGCGTATCCCCCATCCTACCTCCGGCTATAACAGTCCTTAGAACCAGGTGCTCATTCCAATTCTGACTACTTAATGTATACCTCCAAAATAAAAAAGGAGTAAATATATACATCATCGTTGACGATCTGGAAATGGATGCAACAGCAGCAGGCCATCTTGCTCACAACCGAGAGGCCTACAGGAGTGCTGTTTGGGAGGCAAAGTTCCGCAAGGGACATGCAAATGAATGAATGAATGAAATATATACATTTTTTCAACAAATAAAAGTTTACTTAGCAATCAATGTTATCAAAGACAATGCAGTATTTACAGTTTTATCTGTTTAAGAAGCTGAATATTTGTGTAAAAAAAAAATTTAAAAAGTAAAGTAATAAAAAAAAAAGGATGAATGAACTCATAAATATTTCTCTTTATACCAAGTATCTATGTATCTACCATTTTATCATGCAAGTGTTGGCACTGAAGGCTGACAAATGTTTAAAAACTTACTGTTTAATGAAAGCATAAAGTTTCACAATGCTTTTGATTATCTAAAAAATAATGTTGAAAGCATTATTTTATGCATCATTTAGCTTAAGCAGGTATCAAATTAATCTTTAAAGGTTGAGGATAAGTTCTTAGCCCTAACAAATGCACCTCAAAGTCTATGTTTCATAAAGCCTCTGTCAGTGGTGCTCCAACTCCTGACCTTCACATAGTGGGACTGTTTCAAATTAACATGAGAAAGGACAAAGGCAAGTATCTGGTGCTTTAAAACCAGACCAATTCAGGCAGATGGGGTTCATAAGTGTTGGATGGCAGCTCATCTAGAAGTAAAACTGGTTTCAAACCACCTGCAGCCTTGTGAGTACTCAAGAGTAAGTGGCTAATGGAGTAAACCAAAGACAAATCCACCTAAAGGCAAGGGGAAACCACCATTGTAGACTTCTTAAATAAAATCTACAACCATTCAACTAAGAATGACAAATGGGGATACCAGAGGTGTCACCTTGTCCAGTAGGGATAATCATGTGTGATGGGTGATACCAGACTATCACCAAGCAAGTATGTGTAATAGTAGGAACAATAAAGTTTAGAATATGGAACATCAGATAACAGAATTGGGAAAGTTAGACAATATAAAGATAGATATGAAGAGAACAGAGATACCTGGATTATGCAAAATAAGTCAGAAAAATAAGGGAATAAGAATGTCTAAAGGATACAAAATAACACACAGAGTAACAGTCATTTTAAACAGAGGATTCTGGTGCATATCAGACAGAGACTTACCAGTTTTGATGAAAGGACACCCAGCAGACATAAGCTTCATCCTGATATATGCACTACCAGCAGACAGTGTATGACAGACATAGAGTAATTTTATAAGAATGTGGATGATGCAATGAGACAGTGAAAACCATATGAGGTCAACATAGTGCAATGATATTTAAACGCAAAAAGAGGAAAAGGTCATGAGGGAGATACAGAAGGAGAACATGGGCTAGGGCAAAGCTGTCGGGAACACATGTTTACGAGATCTCGCAAAGTCGACATATTGTGGAAATGGCGGAGACTGCTTCTCTCTGAATTATGCTCTGATTTTTTGTCAGACTGCCCCAGTGATGACTAAAAATCACTAATGATTCTAGCAATGAAACTGATGTGTGTCAAAGCGATTTCTGTGATGGCGATCAGGTTAAAAATATGATAACTAGCACATGTTGCTGTATCAGAAGTGAATATTTGAGTGACAGTGTGATTGTGATTCAATGTCAGAATATGATGCTCCAACAGTAAGTATTTCACATTTTTCATGTGATATAGTTAGCAGTGATAGAGGTGTGTGGAGTGACACTGATTCTATAACAGTTCTTGAAAAATTTATAGGAAATCCTAGTGTTTCAGTGAATGTAAACACACCAGACAGCATAGATGAAATTTTCAGTACAATGTTTGGCAATTTTTTTTAACTGTTAGCTCATAATGAAAATTTATATTGTGCACAGACCCAACATATGAGCAAACCTACTGCCTTTCTGTCTGAAAATATAACATATTCAGACATGAACAAATTCTTTGGATTGATCATTTTGATGGGCCAGACTAGGAAGCCACACTGGAAAGAGTACTGGACAACAGACCCTCTTCTTGAAACATCAATATTTTCAAAAACAATGAGCAGAGCTAAATTTGATAATCTTCTGACATTTCTGCATTTCTCTGACAATCCTTAGACACTTCCAGAAACAGGTAGAATTAGCAAAATAAAACCTCTGGTCGATTATTTTTTGCCTAAATTTCAAGAGTTGTATAAACTGAAACAGCAGCTTTCGACTGACAAAAGACTTGTTTGCATGATATCAACAATGCACAACAATGATTATCTGGAATAGTAAAGGATCATGTCCTGGTGAAGCCTGAGGATGAAATGACTAAAAAAGCACCATCTAGGAAGTGCAGAGTGTGCTTGGTCAAACAAAATTTATCTGTAAAAGTTGTCAAGTCCCATTGCATCCAGATAATTGTTTCACAAGATATCACACACTCAAGAAGTTCTAGAGGGTCTTAGGAGTCTGTCTACCAACCTGTATTAATTTATCTTAATAGTGTGTAGAGATGTGCATGTTTTTCTAAGTCCATTCAAAAAAGTTAATTTTTCAGAAAACTGGCTGGGAACTGGGGGTTTTTCAGGGTAAATAGCTGTGGTCCACAAAGTGTTAAGAGTCAGAATGAGAGACTAAGCGCAAAGGGAAAGAACAAAAAGGTAGATGTAAGACAATTGAAAAGGGATCAAGACATGCAAGAACAATATAGCATAATAATAAGGAACAAATACAGCTCCATAGAAAAAACAAATGATGAACAGTGGGGCATGCTCAAGGAATCTATCCAGCAAATATCCAAAGAGATACAAAAGACAAAGAGTGACAAGTACAGCAGTCATAGATGACAAACGAGATACTGGAAATGATGGACAGAAGAAGAAATTTTTTTTAAATGAACCAACTAGATATAAACTGATGAAAAACACAATCAGAAGTGAATGTAACAAGGCTTAAGAAGAATGCAGGGAAACAGAATCAAGAAGAACTGCTGCAACATGAAGAACTGACAGGATGAAGAAAACACTATAAGACAGGATGCTTAACATCAAAGGAAGGAAGTATCATTATGGATAGTGAAGAAACATTGAAGAGATGGGAGGAATACACAAGAGAACCTTATTACGATAAAAGAGAAGAAGGAAATATACAGTGTAATAATGACAGACCACATGTATTAATTACAGAAGTGGTAGATGCTATATGTCATTGAGCAACAAAGCACCAGGACTAGATAACAAAAGAAGAAACAGGAGCAATAGGAGAGTCTGAAATAGAAATAATTTTTTTTAAATGATCAACAGACATTTATAATAGTGGATACATTTCTGATGATCTCATGACATCAATATTTATAGCCCTATCCAAAAAACCATAAGCAAGAGAGTGCAAAGATCACAGAACTATCAGTCTTATGAGCCACTTCACAAAAATTTTGTATTGAGGAACCATGAGAAGAATTAGGAATAACATAAGACCATAAATTTGCAAAACAGTGTAGCTCCAGTGAAGAAAAAGAAATAAGTAATACAAAATACATCATAAAAATGCTAACAGAATGGATGGTAGAGGTGAAAACAAAAGATCTGCAATGTTTTATAGAATATTACACGGTGTTTGATAGGTAAAGCATAAAGAAATAATACACGTACACATGTTAAAAGATATAAATATAGGTGGAAAAGACCTGAGAATCATAAAACAGATATACTGGAAACAAATAAGTGCAGATAATCAAATAGGAGAGTATCGGAACATAAAAGTAGAAGTATGACAAGGATGCATTTTGACTCAAGACCTCTTCTCCCTCTATGGTGAAAGGATTATGAGACACTGAAAACATGCCTGAAACAGCAGTGAGAGGATACAACCTAAAATATGCAGACGACATGGTACTGATAGTCCAAAGCGAAGAAGAAAGGACTTAGCTTAAATAAAGAGAAGACAGAGATCGTGATTATCTCTAAAAAAGAAACACAGCAAAATGTAACATCAAAGTGAAAGGTACAGAATTAAAGCAGATGGACAAATTCAAATATTTAGGAACAATAATAACATAAGACAGAAGATGTGAAATTGAAATAAGGAGCAGAATAGCCCAGGTCAAGTCAGCATTTATGAAAATGAAAAAACATACTATGCATTAACGCTATGTCACTGAGTACCAAAAAAAGAGAGTTAATGTTAAACTGAACCCATAATGTTATACTGATGTGAAGCATGGACAGTAACCAAGAGTACTCAAAATCTACTGGGGTAGTGGAGATGTGTTGTTCTTAAGAAGAATACTGAGAATACCATGGACGGCCAAGAAAACAAATGAAGAGGTTCTAAGTGAGGCTGGGCAAAATTGATGACATATAACTGGTTATATATTTGTTGTATTCAGTTAGATTCTGTTGTATTCAATTTTAATTCTGGACTTATATCTTATATCTTTCCCGTGCCGTCAAACGTCACATAGGGCTCGCAAAAGTAGTTCACCAATTTTTCCTGTCCTCTGCGAGTCCTTCAACCTCATCAAAGGATTTTATGCCTGTTAATTTGGCCCCCCTTAATAATGTCCTCTTCAGAGTTTCACGCGGTCTGCCTCTTTTTCTTTGGCCTGTTGTGTTCCACTTGATAGCTTGTTTTGGGATTCTCTGATCATTTCTTCTCATCAAGTGGCCAACATATGTCCATCTCCTTTTCCTGATCACCCATGAAACTGTTGTTCAGTCATATGTCTTATCTCTGCATTGTTCTTGAATTCGTTCCACTTGATGCCGAGTATTTTCCTTAGGCATTTGTTTTCAAAAGAGTCTAATTTCTTGTCTATTTCTTTAGTTGTTTTCCAGCTTTCACATGCATAAATGAGGGTGGATATTACATTTGAATTGAATAGTCTTAACTTGATTTTTGTGCTTATAACTTTTGAATGCCATATGTTCTCAAGATTCTTGAAGATTGATGCTGCTTTGCAATTCTGATCCTAACTTCCTTTCTAGTGTCACCATCCTGGTCTATGTAGCTGCCAAGTTATGCAAATTGATTGACTTCTTCAATATCTGTCCCTTCTATGTGTATTTTTCCATTTTGATTGAGAGGAATTTTCATTATTTTTGTTTTGTCCTTGTTAATTTCAAGTCCTATTTTGCTAGCCAGTGAAGACAGGCTATCTGTTTTTTCTTGCATGGAATTCACACTATTACTGATAAGAGTTATGTCATCAGCAAAATCAAGATCTTCTAGTTGGGTCCCATGTACCCAATCAATACCTGTGCAGCATTTTTTCATTATGAAGTCTATTGTAATCCCAAAAAGTAAAGGAGACAGTATGCATCCTTGTTTCACGCCTGTTTCAATCTGGAACCATTCACTCATCCCTTCTTCTGTCTTGACTGCACAAACATATCCATTGTATAAGTCCTTAATGATGTTGACAATTTTAGATGGTATTCCATATAGACATAAAATTCTCCATAATGAATCTATGTGTATGCTATCAAATGCCTTTTTAAAATCTATGAAGTTCTGTATTAATGGTTTCTGCTTTTCAATATGTTCTTCAAGTATTATTCTGAGAGTAAAGATCTGGTCGAGACAGCTTCTCTCTTTTTGAAATCCTGCTTGTTCTTCTCTCATTGCAGTATCCACTATATCTTTGAGTCTATTCAAAATGACCTTGCAAAATACTTTTGACACAACTGATAGTAAGGTTACTCCTCTCCAGTTGTTAAGTCGCTAAGGTTGCCCTTTTTTTGGTATTTTAACAATGATTCCTTTCTTCCAATTAGAAGGGACCTTTTCTTCTTTCCAAATCTTGTTAAACATTCTCTGTAGTTGTCTCATGTTGTCACTATAGATAGCTTTTAGCATTTCTGCTGTTATTTCATCTTCACCTGCAGCTTTGTTGTTAGCCATTAAATTCACTGCTGTTTCAACTTCATGCAATTTAATTTCATCTAGGTTGACATTTAGTTGTGGGGCTGGTAAGTCAGTTTCAAGGTTTAACAATTCTTTTGGGTGTGGTCGATTAAGTATTTCTTGGAAGTGTTCAGCCCATCTTTGCTTTTGGTCTTTACTTGATGTTAATAGTGTTCCAGTTTTGCTAAGGATTGGTCCTTCTTTAGATGTAATAGTACCTTTTAGCCTCTTTTGTATGTTATATAAAGTTTTGCTGTCTCCTGTTTTTGCTGCTTTTTCTGCCTCTTTTGCCATATTGTCTATGTATTCTCTTTTATCCCTTCTAGCTGAGCTTTTTACTTTCTTGTCTATTTCTTTGTATTTTGCTTTTGCCAAATCTCTTTCATGATCTGTTTTTGCATTCAACATGTCTAATTTGACTGCTCGTCTTTCATGTATATACTTCCATGTTTTATCTGATATCCATGCTTTTCTATTTGGTTTTTCCAGTCCAGCGCTTACTTTTGCTGCTGTGATTATGGCTGCGCTGTAAGAATTCCATAACTCATCTATACCTTTCTCCTCAACTTCACTGGGTGTTTTGGAATGATTGGCAAGTTCCTGATTGAAATTAATGTTAGTATTTTCTTCTTGTAGGCTGTGACTGTTTATCTTTCTTGTGTTGACTTCAATTTTAGTTTTATTTTCCCTATGCACAGGTTGTGATCACTGTTGACATCTGCACCCCTATAAGCCCTTACATCCATGAGAGATGTTCTGTATTGCTTTCTAATACAAAAATGATCTATCTGGTTTCTAGTTCTATCATCTGGAGATATCCATGTTGTTTTATGTATCTCTTTGTGTGGGAATAATTCTGGACTAGACAGGATTAAAATATTTCTCACAAAACTTGTAGAAATCATGCTATAGTGGATTTTTTCCATTGGTGTCTAGAGTTCAGTGGAACAAAAATAATGGACTAGAGAGAAAAACATGGAAAAAAAGTTTCATTAGATGAACTCTCAAATTAAAAAAAAAAAGTATGAACAGCTTTATTACTTAACGAGCAACACAGTTGTGATGCTTCAGCATGATTTAACTCTGTTGGACGGGGTAACAGGTTTTTTTCTGAATGCCTCATCACGGCTCATTTTTTGGCTATGGTTAAATGCCTTCTGAAGGACACTTTCTGGGTTGTGACAATGATGGAATTCAGAAGAAATTCAGAAAAAAACTTGTTACCCCATCCGACAGAGTTAAATTAGTTCTCCCTTTTCACCTGCATGATCAAATGGTTAAGAGAATTCTTTATCACCAACTGCCACTAACCCAACTCGACCCTGATACTTTCAACATCTTCTCTGATCAACCTCTATTAGCAATACAAATGGGAACCAAATCTTAAGGACATCCTCATCCATAGCCACATAAAGTAGAACTTTGCATATGGTGGCACCAGAAAATGTAACCTGCCCTGTAGTCTAGGAAATGAAAACAATCACCTTTCCCAAAACTATCCTCACTCTCCATGAGGGATTCACATGCGAGTCTCGTAATGTGATATATGCCTTTGTATGTAAAGGATGCAGGATAACATATATTGGTGAATCTAGTCTCAGATTAGGGGACCGCATGCAAAAACATCTGTATAATATCACCCAGCATGCTTTGAAACCAGTCCCTAATCATTTCAACAGCCCCAGCCACAGAGGCAAATCTGATTTTCTGGTAACAGCCATCAAATAATGTCATGCTGATGACAGAAGCCACCTAGCACTTGAGAACTGCTACATTCAGGACTATAGGACGCTGGACCTACAAGGTTTGAACTTGCTATTTAGCTACACCTAACATTCACCTCTTCCACAAAGTTCCACTCCCTACTCACTTGTGACGCATAGTTCAGAACCTCCTCAAAGCATCACATTACAGCCCCTCTAAGTCAGTTATTTGCACGTCCCTTGCAGAAATTTGCCTCCCTAACAGCACTCTTATAGGCCTCTCGGTTCTAACCAAGATGCCCTGCTGCTGATGCATCACTTTGCAGATCATCAATATTTTTGCCTTGGCCTTCCTCTCTTTCTTTTTCTCATTATGTACCCTTCCAAGATGGTCTTCTCTAGATTATGATGACGTTTAATGTGTCCAAAATATTTCAGTTCTCTTTGTTTAATCCTCTTTACTAGCCAGACTTCTTCAATATTAAGTTCTTGCAGTATGGATATATTTGTTCTTTTTTGTGTTCATATCTGAAGAACTCTTCTGTAGCATTTACATTCAAAAGCATTCATGTGTTTCTCAGCCGTTTTGCTAAGTGTCCAGGTCTCTCAGGCATATGTTGCGATGGGAAAGATGTGTGCCCTTAAAAATCTTATTTTTGTAGTTTTGTCTGTTCCTCTCCACAGATTCTTTAGTTTTTTACTTTCTGAAGAGTGACAGATGTTCTCCTTTTAATTTCCCTCATTGCATGTCCATTATTAGTAGTGATCCAAGATATTCAAAACTCTTCACCTCTTCCAATTTTTCCGCACTGATACATATTTCAGCAGCCTGTTTATTTTGTTAGTTGTCATCAATTTAGTTTTCTTCGCATTAAGATAGATATTTTGCTCTTCGCTGTTCTTACGGACTGAAATAATTAGTTTTTACATTCCTTTTTGTGCTGTGGACAGTAATATTGTGTCATCTGCATATCTAATCTCTGTGCTGACGGACAAAATCCTGATGGTGTTACTAAGGAAAACCCTTTCATCAAACTAAAAAGAAAAATAAGAGTAGGAACACAGAATGTAATAAGTATGTACGAGGGAAAGTATCAAATAATAAGTGACGAGATGAAAAGAATGGGGATAAACATTTTGGGAATCTGTAAACATCGATGGAAAGGATCAGGATACTTCAAGAGCGAGAATGATAATATCTTTATATATTCTGGTGGAGAATTAGGAGGAAAGAATGGAGTGGCTTTTTACTTGGAAAAATCAACATCAAAAGCATTACTAGGTTACAATCCAGTAACTGATAGAATCCTCACTATCAGACTTAATGGTACTCCTAGAAATGTAACAATCATCCAGATATATGCACCTACATCAGCAGCAGAAGAAGAGGAAGTAGAAGACTTTTATTAGAACACGCTGCAAACAATGATAGACCAGGTACACGAAAATATTATTGTATTAGTAATGGGGGATTTTAATGCAAAGATTGATACAGAAAGATCAGAAGTTGAAGGACATGTTGTAGGGAAATTTAGCATAGGACATAAAAATGAGGCAGGTGACAATCTAATGGCTTTTTGCATAGAAAATGAGCTAATGATCACCAACACACTTTTTAAACAACATCGTAGAAGACTTTACTCATGGACATCACCTGATGGGAAAACCAAGAATCCAACATATTACATTTCAGTACAAAGAAGGTGGATATCAAGTATAACGTCAGCAAAAACTTACCAGGTGCTGATTGTGACACGGACCATGAGTTATTAATAGCAGACATGAATAAAGATAAAAAAAGACAGGGATCCAGAACACTCCGCTTTGATCTTACAAAAATACCAGAAAAATAAGGTATAGAAGTGAAGAACCGTTTCGAAATCCTGAGGGCTGTACAGGAGGAGATGACACCAGATGATGTGGCTACATAGGCCACAGATATCTTAATAAAAACAGCTAAAGACGTGGTTCCAGTAAAGAAAACACAAAAGAATGAATGGATTACAGCAGGCACACTAGAACTGATAAAACAACATAGAGAAATTGAGACACAATGGAAAGTGACAAACAACAACAAAGAGAAATGTTTAACGAAAGACGTATGAAAAAACATAAGAAAGGACAAAAAAAAAAAACAATACATACAAGATTGTTGTGAAAGAATAGAAGGACATCAGAAGTGTGGAAAAGATAGTGAAATGTTTAAAGAAATGCAGACATTGATGAGAAATGTCATGCCTAAGCTAAATGTAATTTGTGTCGAGATGGGGAAGTCCTTAATAGAGACAGAGGAAGTTCTAGAAAGATGGAAGGAATATTGCAGAGGAATATATGAAACAACTGACTATGAAAGCAGAAATCAACAGCGTGAATTATTATTGGAGGAGAAAGAACCCGAACCGACAGTTGAAGAAGTTTTATGGGCAATAAAGAGTGTGAAAAATGGTAAATCACCAGGATGTGATGAGATAACAGCTGAACTTATTAAAGCAGGAGGAAAGAAATGTGCAACAATCTATCAAGCACTATGTAAAAAGAGATGGCATTCAGGAATTTGGTCAAAAGAATGGAAAATAACTGTGTTCATACCACTGCCAAAAAAGAGTATCTGGAAATTATGCACAAACTACAGAACTGTTGCCCTGATTAGTCATGCCTGTAAAATTCTCTTAAAAATAATAATGGGTAGACTTCGTAAGAAAACAGAAGAAAAAGTGAATATGGTCCAAGCTGGCTTCAGGCAAGGAAGAGGATCAAGAGATCCTATATTCAATATAAAATTAATAATAGAGAAATGCAGAGAGCTTAATGTGAATCTATATTTATTTTTTATAGACTACTCAAAGGCATTTCATTGTGTACAACACCAGAAACTGGGAAATAATGGAAAAACATGGGATTTCCAAAACATTTGATATAATTAACACCACTGCTGTATCTAGACTAAGAAGCAGCAGTAAGAATAAATGATGAAACAACAACTTGATTAGACATAAAACAAGGAGTCCATCAGGGGTGCATATTGTTTGCCTTACTTATCTAACTTGTATACTGAAAATATAATGAGGAATGTTAGAGACGATGTAGACAAAGAATATTACGATGCCATAAAAATTGGAGGTTATGAAATACCAGAGATATGCTGATGATACAGTATTACTGTCCACAACACTAAAAGGAATTGAAAAACTAACTATGTCAGTCCGTAAGATCAACGAAGAGCAAAAGTTCTATCTTAATGGGAAGAAAACTAAATTGATGACAACTGACAAAACAAACGCGGCAGCTGATATATGTATCAATGAAGAAAAACTGGAAGAAGTGGAAAGTTTTGAATATCTTGGATCACTACTAACTAATAATGGAGATAAAATGAGGGAAGTTAAAAAGAGGACATCTATCGCTCTTCAGAAAGTAAAAGAACTAAAGAATCTGTGGAGAGGAACAGACAGAACTACAAAATTAAAGATTTTTAAGGGCACACATCTTTCCCATCGCAACATATGCCTGTGAGACCTGGACACTTAAACATCTGAGAAACACATAAATGCTTTAGAATGTAAATGCTACAGAAGAGTTTTTCAAATATCAAGGACACAAAAAAAGAACAAATATATACATACTACAAGAACTTAATACTGAAGAAGGGTGGCTAGTAAAGAGTATTAAACAGAGAAAACTTAAATATTCTGGACACATTAAACGTCATGATAATCTAAAGAAAACCGTCTTGGAAGGGTACATAATGGGTAAAAGAAAGAGAGGAAGACCAAGGGGAAGATGGCTGCAAGACATCATTGATGATCTGCAAATGAATGCATCAGCAGCAGGCCATCATGTTCACAACCAAGAGGCCTACAGGAGTGCTGTTAGGAAGGCAAAGTTCCACAAGGGACATGTAAATGAATGAATGAATGAATGAATGGTATTTCATAACCTCCAATTTTATGGGATATTCTTTGTCTACATCTTCTCTGATATTCCTCATTATATTTTCAGTATACAAGTTAAATAAGTAAGGTGACAATATGCACCCCTGATGTAATAAGTAAGGCACCCCTGGCGGACCCCTTGTTTTATGTCAAACCAACTTGTTTCATCATTTATTCTTACTGCTGCTTGTTGGTCTAGATACAGCAGTGACATTAAGTTGTACATAATCAAATGCCTTTGAGTAGTCTATAAAGGATAAATATAGATTCACATTAAACTCTCTGCATTTCTCTGTTATTAATCTTATATTGTATATATGATCTCATGATCCTCTTCCTTGCCTGAAACCAGCTTGGACCATATTCACTTTTTCTTCTATTTTCTTACGAAGTCTATCCATTATTATTTTTAACAGAATTTTACAGGCATGACTAATCAGGGCAACAGTTCTGTAGTTTGTGCATAATTTCCAGATACTCTTTTTTGGCAGTGGTATGAACACAGTTATTTTCCATTCTTTTGACCAAATTCCGAATGCCATCTCTTTTTACATAGTGCTTGATAGATTGTTGCACATTTCTTTCCTCCTGCTTTAATAAGTTCAGCTGTTATCTCATCACATCCTGGTGATTTACCATTTTTCACACTCTTTATTGCCCATAAAACTTCTTCAACTGTAGGTTCGGGTTCTTTCTCCTCCAATAATAATTCACGCTGTTGATTTCTGCTTTCATAGTCAGTTGTTTCATATATTCCTCTGCAATATTCCTTCCATCTTTCTAGAACTTCCTCTGTCTCTATTAAGGACTTCCCCATCTCGACACAAATTACATTTAGCTTAGGCATGACATTTCTCATCAATGTCTGCATTTCTTTAAACATTTCACTATCTTTTCCACACTTCTGATGTCCTTCTATTCTTTCACAACAATCTTGTATGTATTGTTTTTTTTTTTGTCCTTTCTTATGTTTTTTCATACGTCTTTCGTTAAACATTTCTCTTTGTTGTTGTTTGTCACTTTCCATTGTGTCTCAATTTCTCTATGTTGTTTTATCAGTTCTAGTGTGCCTGCTGTAATCCATTCATTCTTTTGTGTTTTCTTTACTGGAACCACGTCTTTAGCTGTTTTTATTAAGATATCTGTGGCCTATGTAGCCACATCATCTGGTGTCATCTCCTCCTGTACAGCCCTCAGGATTTCGAAACGGTTCTTCACTTCTATACCTTATTTTTCTGGTATTTTTGTAAGATCAAAGCGGAGTGTTCTGGATCTCTGTCTTTTTTTATCTTTATCTTCATGTTTGCTATTAATAACTCATGGTCCGTGTCACAATCAGCACCTGGTAAGTTTTTGCTGACGTTATACTTGATATCCACCTTCTTTGTACTGAAATGTAATATGTTGGATTCTTGGTTTTCCCATCAGGTGATGTCCATGAGTAAAGTCTTCTACGATGTTGTTTAAAAAGTGTGTTGGTGGTCATTAGCTCATTTTCTATGCAAAAAGCCATTAGATTGTCACCTGCCTCATTTTTATGTCCTATGCTAAATTTCCCTACAACATGTCCTTTAACTTCTGATCTTTCTGTATCAATCTTTGCATTAAAATCCCCCATTATTAATACAATAATATTTTCGTGTACCTGGTCTATCATTGTTTGCAGCGTGTTCTAATAAAAGTCTTCTACTTCCTCTTCTTCTGCTGCTGATGTAGGTGCATATATCTGGATGATTGTTACATTTCTAGGAGTACCATTAAGTCTGATAGTGAGGATTCTATCAGTTACTGGATTGTAACCTAGTAATGCTTTTGATGTTGATTTTTCCAAGTAAAAAGCCACTCCATTCTTTCCTCCTAATTCTCCACCAGAATATATAAAGATATTATCATTCTCGCTCTTGAAGTGTCCTGATCCTTTCCATCGATGTTTACAGATTCCCAAAATGCGTATCCCCATCTTTTCATCTCATCACTTATTATTTGATACTTTCTCTCATACATTCAACCCCTCTCTTCTTATATATTCCATCCCGTTAAACGTCACATAGGGCTTGCAAGGTAGTTTGCCAACATTTCTTGTCTTCAGCGAGTCTTTCAACCTCATCAAGGGATTTTATGCCTATTAATTTGGCCTCTCTTAACAATGTCCTCTTCACAGTTTCACACGGTCTGCCTCTTTTCCTTTGGCCTGTTGTGTTCCATTTCATATCTTGTTTTGAGATTCTCTGTTTCTTCTCGTCACATGACCAACATATGTCCATCTCCTTTTCCTGATCCCCCATGAGACTGGTTGTTCAGTCATCTGTCTTATCTCTGCATTGTTCTTGAATTCGTTCTACTTTTTGCCAAGTATTTTCCTTAGGCATTTGTTTTCAAAAGAGTCTAATTTCTTCAATACCCCAACTCTACCCCAACTATATTCATCTATAAAGGTTCTAAGGACTGTAACAGCTAGAGGTGGGGTGGAGGATATTTAAATGTCTCCAAGGTGTGCACTTCAAATAGCCTCTGACAGTCCAAGTCCAGCTCCTAGCCTTCTCGTTGCGGAACTGTTTAAACTGACAGGAGAAGGGGCGAAAGGCAAGTATCTGGCGCCTGAAAACCGGACGGTTCGGGTAGATGAGACTCTTAGTCTTGGTTGGCAGCTCATTTAGGAGAAGGAAAACTCTGATTTCAAACCCCCTGCTGCCTTGTAGTGTAGACTCTAGCCAGAGTCAAAGGCTAGTGGAGTAAACCATAAACAAACCGGTGGAAGGCATGGGGAAACCAACATTGTACATTCCCAAGAACAATCATATTCACCTATTCTACCTTCTCCTGGCTAGATTACCATTGTATCACTCTCTCTCCTCTCCACATCCCCCCTAAATCACCTATCACAAGTCTTAATTTAAATATTCTCTACACTCCACTATGCACATTTCTGAATACAGCCTCATACAAGCCACAGCTTCTTACAAGTCACAGCTAAGTGCTCTATTCATTTTATTTTATTCTAATTTCTTTTCATTCATATTTTTTACACAGCATTCATGTGGATTTATACTTTGTCTTCTCTCTATACTTCTTCGTCCTGTGTGTTTTTGTATGATTAAGATATGCCGAAACATCACAACTGTGTGGTCGTTAATAAAGCTGTTCCTACTTTTTTCCTGGTTTATACATTATGGTATCACAGCTTTACTGCAGTGGATTCATGCATAATTATATAGTTATACACTAATTATTCGTGTGAACTCTCAAACTGGTTCTTATGCAGCTCATATTATGTCAGAAATTGTCATATCCAACAGAACAACTAAAAATGTCAAGCAAGTCACTCAAGGTTCTAGATAAGAAATTACCAGATGGTGGAAACAACAGTCAAAGATTACTCAGATATCAATGCCTTTTTAGACTGCAAGGTTATAATGAGTTTTGCTATGGTTATTTACTAAGGAAATTAATTGTTGTCTCTTTCTCCAGTAGTACTGGACCCCAAAATAATGATTTTTTAAGCACTTACCCATGTTCTCGAAAGTTAACTTTCACTTCTTTTATTTCACCAAAACTTTTAAACTGATGATAAAGTTGTTTCTTGGTGTAGCCGTCAGGTATTTTTCCAACATATACAACTCGCCTTTCTTCCTGTTAAATGTTATTTAAAAAATGAACTAGCATCAACTGAAATAAGCAAACTGAATGTAGGATCACACTGTATTGTATATGTCTCTAAACAAACAAAACTATTTCAGGAAATAGAAGAAACTAGGTAATAATTTCTTTATATAAATGCATCTGTGAGCATTTCAATCATCAATACATTTAAAATAATGAACTTCAAAAAATGTACTCTCTAGCCCTCAAAGATAGTCAAGAGATAGTATGGGACACTTTCTGGTTGTAAACAGGACAGGAATAAGTGTGAAAATAAAACAAAATGAATATTTCATGAATATTTAAACATTATAGTTAAAAAAACATAAATATTTCTTTTTAACAATCATAATTATAAGCTGAGAAATGTTTGAAAAATGCTTTAATTGATGGTGATAAACAAATGAAATGATGACTGCAGTAAAAACTGATATAGAGCAGTTTTACACAAAGAAGATCATCATTAAATATTTCACTGAAAAAACTTCTTCACAGTCAACAAATAAAAAGAACAAAACCAGTAAATGCATAGAGGAAAAAAATATTTTCAAAACTCTTGACTTCAGGGGAATTCAGTATGAAAAGAACCAGATTATTTGATAAAGACCATACAATCGGATGAGAAATGAAAGTGGTGGAAGTTTCCAGTAATCAACAGGAGAGCTGACAAAAAGAGAACTCTGTGCATCAATAACAAAATGTGATCATGTGAAAGGCGTGCATCAGGCAAAAAAAAAACAAAACACAAATAAAAGACTCCATTAAAGTCTTGCACCAGCTCCATAAATATCATTATATATAACAGTCACCACATTATGGTCAATAATTTATCTTTAGCAATCTTGTTAAGAAAACCAACCTAAGTGGTGGATGAAGCTGAAGCCTTTCACAGAGTAAATAACCAACACTGGATAAACTGGAAATGAGCAGTTAATACAGAAAGACACGTGCATAACACCTATCAGTTGAAATTACAACTCTGAGTGTGAGTGACAGCTGTTAAGAATTTAGCAGCATAACTAGCACTGGTGACAATAACTCTGGAAACATTTAGAAGCTAATTTGTCTGCATTACAGACCATTGCTTTGAGTTTCTCTTCGTCCTTGGCTTTTCTTTTGTCTGACATTCTTTGATCCAGCAATGAATGATGTCTATTTTTATCATCACATGACTTTGATCTATGTCAAAGAAAGAAAGAAATGTTCAAAAGTTGTTCTTGTAGTAAATGAGAAGTTCATGTTGTCAATCCAAAGCCTAAAATGGCATTTAATACAAATTCTGAATAATGGAAATGTTAATTAGATATTTCTACTGCTCTACAGCTTTTACCTTTATAACTATTGTATAATAATAAATTGATAGACAACACTTTCCTAGCTATGTTACTAAACTCATATCTTTCCATTTTCTTTTCCCAAATAACAAGTTTCAATCAACATATGTGATGCAAAATAAGGCATCATCATATTAATTGAGGAATTAAGAAGCAAACACCACTATTTCATTGTAGAAACCTTGGTTTAATCACAGGAATGAAAATACATGGATAAATTATCATATTTCAAGTTAAAATTAATACAAAGCTGAGTATCAGTGATTACCCTGATTGCAGCAGGCCATACCTTGATAATAAAACAAATTTAAACATAAGTTTAGAAAATTCTTAACCACACATATAAAAGAACTTGAAATATTTCGGATTTTTCAGATATAAGCATATCAAAATATGTAAATACACAAAAAGATACTGCAAGTGACGTTGTGGTAACAAATAGTTAGACTTTACAAGAAAAAAGTATGAGTAGAGCACATGCCTGTGACACTTCTACTTACACTCATACTAAAACGTACAGGATAAAGAAGCAGGAAAAGAACAGACAGTCTAAACTAACATATATGATATAAAGTGATTTAAAAAAAAAAAAAAAGGCGGGTTACTTATCTCATGACTTGCATGATGCTGTATCAGAGAGACTGATAGAACTGTTCATCTGGAAGCTGTGAGGGATGTGATACTAATCTGACTTGTTAGCAGTAAGGAAGAGATGGAGGAAAGGGATAGGGAAGAGAGGTACAATTTTTGTCAAGCTTAAAGATGAGCAGAAGTGAATGTAGCTGAGATGAGATGAAGGAGTTGGAATGCAGCTGATTGAAAAAATGAATATGCAAGAGCTTAGATGAGAAATGTGGTATTAAGATTTTAAATATAGGTGGAAAGTGAGGTAAAATTGAATTCAGAGTTCAGTTCATGTGGTTCATAATCATATACGAAGTGGTTTCTGAGGGCCAGGTGGCTTTTGTTGTCAGAGTGACACTGTCTGATGGCTGTTGGTTGGAAGTCTGACTGACTTACCTCTGTGGTCATGAGATAAGTAACACACATTTTTTTTCCTTATGCAAGTTAATTTAGTCTTTCTTCTTCTCCTACTTCTTTGTCCTATCTATTTTTGTATGAATAGGGGTGAAAACAAATGACCACAAACTGTGTGCACTATTAATGAATAAAGCTGTCCTACCTTTTTTTTAAAATCTAACTACCTAACTATCTGGAATATTTCAGCATGTGCATGCACCTTAGCAGCATTTAAAATATCCAAGTGATCTGATCTGAAGCAGCATCTGTGCTACATATATGATGTGTTTTGATGATATATATGTGAACAGCTGTTATGTAAACAACATCTTTAATATACTGTAAAGAAAACAAAATCTTGTTAGTAATATCATATGATCTTGGGGGCAATAAGATTTGATTGTCTCTGCCAGTCTACCTATTTAGAAATGTTTCCTGAACAAATTATGACCAATTCATCTAGCTGGAATATTACAGTTGCTTTCTGAAGCTTTAGTATGGCATTTCTGCAGAGCAGAACTCAAGTAATTGATTTTTTTTTTTTTTGTGAAAGAAAAGATGACAAATTATTAAATCATACATTAGTTCATACATTGAGGGAACAGCTGTTTAAGTAAACTAATCTGCATACCTCTGCAGCTTCACAGACCAGGATGGTGACATCAGAAAGGAAGTTAGAATTAGAGTTGCAAAAGCAGCATTGATCTTTGAGAATCTTGACAATATATGGCACTCAAAAGTTATAAGCACAAAAATCAAGTTAAGATTATTCGGTTCAAATGTAATATCCGTCCTCATTTATGCATGCAAAAGCTGGAAAACAACTAAAGAAATAGACAACAAATTACTCTTTTGAAAACAAATGCCTAAGGAAAATACTCGGTATAAAGTGGAATGAATTCAAGAACAACACAGAGATAAGGCAGGTGAGTGAACAACAATCTGTCTCTTGGGTGATTGAAATGGACATATGTAGGTAACGTGATGAGAAGAAACAGTCTGAGAATCCCAAAACAAGCTATGAAATGGACACAACAGGTCAAAGAAAAAGAGGTAAACCACATGAAACTCTAAAGAGGAAACTGTTAAGAAAGGCCAAATTAGTAGAATTAAAATCACTTGAGGAGGTTGAAAAGCTTGCCAAAAAACAGGAAAACTTGGCGAACTACTATGAAAGCCCTATGTGATGTTTAACAGCACAGTAAGGATGTAAGATCACATGTAACAGAGTGATATCAGGGCTTTCTTGAATACACTCCATTGTGGCACATATGTTTTCTGATCCTTAAGATGTATATTATGTCTGTCAACTACTTCACTTAAAATGGAGTGTAGCCTCATCTGAAAAACAAACATGCTACAAAAAATAATTTTCATCGATCAGGTCTAAAATGTGATTAAAAAACTGTTCATGTTTTGGGTGGTCACCTAGCATCTGGCTTCAGTTCCGTAACATTTTGAATATTATATGGCATAAAAATTCAAACATTTGTCACAATCTTGTAAACAGTCTCCAAAGATGGGGTGAAACTTGTCTGATTTATCTGGTGACTGATGAAGGTCATTTGAATCATTTCCACAGCCTATTCAGAAACTAACTGTCTGCCACTGCTTCTCCTCATCTGAACAGATCCTATTGCTAAATACTTTTCCATTCATTGACTTAGCCACTTTACATGTGGTGGTTTCTTTTTGCATTTCATCCTAAACCTTAGTTGCACATCAACTGGTGGTTCTGTTTCCACAAACCAATCCTCTGACCCATTCAAACACACACATTGCCTCTTCCCTTGCTCCAATACCATTTTGAATGAGCAGCAGTGACTGCACCACTAGTGACAGAACCAGAAGTCAAAAACATCACCACAGAAATTCTGAGTGTACAAGATCACCTGTAGCAATAAAACAGAAGTATACTTCAATGTTACAATACTGCAGCCTGCTATAACCAGGATATTCATTTATCATCTTCTTACATCTCATATCCTTCCCATGCCGTTAAACGTCACATAGGGCTCGCATGGTAGTTCACCAAGTTTTCCTGTTTTCAGTGAGCTTTTTAAATTCACCAAGGAATTTTATGTCTGCTAATTTGGCATCTTTCAACAATGTCCTCTTTAGAGTTTCAAGTTCAACCTCTTTTTCTTCAGCCTGTTGTGTTCCACTTCATACCTCGTTTTTGGATTCTTGGACTGTTTCTTCTCATCACGTAACCAACATATGTCCATCTTCTTTTTCTGATCACCCATGAGACAGGTTGTTGTTCACTCATCTCTGTGTTGTTCTTGAATTCATTCCACTTTATAGCAATTATTTTCCTTAGGCATTTGTTTTCAGAAGAGTCTAATTTATTTCTTTAGTCGTTTTCCAGCTTTCGCACGCATAAATGAGGGTGGATATTACATTTGAATTGAATAATCTTAGCTTGGTTTTTGTGCTTATAACTTTTTAGTGTGTTCTTAAGATTCTTGAAGGTCAATGCTGTTTTTGCAATTCTAACTTCCTCTCTGGGGTCATTATCCTGGTCTATATAGCTGCTGAGGTGTACATCTTTAACTGCTATATTTCATTTATAGATTTATTTATAGATTCATTTATAGATGCCCTGTAATTCTGTTAAAATGGTAACATCACCTCAAACCTGATTCACCAGATCTTGTTCTTGAATTTCTTGTTCTTTTAGAAGGATATCTGTTATCATTATAACCTGTAGAACCTGGAGACCTTGATCTTCCACAGAGTGAAATAGACATTAGAATGGAATTTATCAGTTCATGACAAAACAAAATATTAATTTATGGAGAACTTAAAAATTAATTGGTCATTAAAACAACTGTAACCCAAATTCATATCATACTCACTAGTGTAGGCTAATAAATCATTATACGGTGTGATATTTCCATACTCTTCTTCTTCCCCATCTTTCCAAGCCATTAAGGCTCGCTGCTGCAGATAAAATTTGCTTCCGTTTCTCCCTATTCATCTTCCCACTCCAGTTTGACACCAGTTTCCCATATATCCTCTTCTATGTTGTCTCTCCATTTCTGTCTTGGTCTACATCTCAGTCTGGTTTCTTTCATCTTTTGTATATACATTGTTTTCATTTGTCTGTTCATTTCCACTCTTGATATTTGCATACAGAAATGATAATTTTTAAAAAATCACAAAAATGCAACTCCTCCCCTCCCCTTCACTGAATCAATGCCCTGTAATCTGTGAAATGAAATTATTACCTATACCAAAACTATCCTCACTCTCCATGAGAGATTCACATACAAGTCCTGTAACACAATATATGCCAATGTATGCAAAAGGTGTAAGATAACTTAATGTATTTATGAAACTGGTCTCAGATTAGGTGACTACATGAAGAAACATCGGAACGATATCACCCAGCATGCTTCTATGCCAGTGCCTAATCATTTCAACTGCTCCAACCACAGGGGCAAATCTAATTTTTTGCATTAAACAGTGTCACTCTGAAGAGACAAGCCACCTGGCACTTGTGAACTGCTACATTCATATGGACACAGGAACCACAAGACTTGAATTCAAAATTCAGCTACACTTAACCCTTTCTCCACAAACATATTCCCTAAGTTCAACTTCTTCCTCATCAGCAGATATTTCAGACTCTCCTCACTGCAATAGATTAGATTACAAACCCTCTACCCCAACTACATTCACCTATTCCACCTCTGAGCTAAATTGTCACTGTTATCACTTTCTCTCTCCTCTGTGCGGTCCCCATTCCTTCTTTACCTATCACACATTACAAACATTCTCAACTTTCTACCATGCACACTCCTAACTTCTTACATGTCACAGCCTAGTGCTCCATTTATTCATTTTTTCCATTCCTATTTATTGTATAACATTCATATGAATTTATATTTTATCTTCTTTGCCTACTTCTTTGTCCTCTATGTTTCTGTATGATTAAGTGCAAACTGAAACATCACAATTATGTGCTTGTTAATTAATGAAGCTGCTTCTACTTTTTTCTTAAATAGTTTTTAACTTTTTGTCAGTATAACTTTACTGCAGTGGGTCTATATAGTTATACTTTTAGTTTTAAGCACTTATGCACTAATTATTTATGTGTAATAGCTCCATGATCCAAGCAAATACAAAAGATGCTTAAAAAAAAATTAATAGAAATTAATAGAAATATAATTTCACATACTTGCTTTTTGGAGGCACTTACAATAAATGATATGCTTTGTATTTTTTATTTTGCTAAGTGCTAAAGCACATAAGAGTGATTTTTGTTTTTAAGCAAACCATCCAAAGCATGGAATGAAACTTGTCATGTATTTCTATAAGTGCCTGTGTCTTTAGATGCATTTTCTTTTGAGCCCTTTACAAATGCAATCTTGACACCTTTGTCTGAAGACAATGGCTACCGTGATGTGATTATTACTTTGTAATCTCTCAAAATATTTGTTCTCATTTTTATCCATTTTGCTGATGCCCTCTGAAGGAGACACATGCTTAAATATAACACCGTTATCTTGTTACAATTATTCTGTCCTGTTTGTCAGTCAAAGTTCCATTCTGAAAAGTGTGATTTTTATTTTTATTCTATTTTCCTCTCCAAACTGACAGAGTGCCCGCTCTTTCAGAGAGATATTCTCTATTTTCCAATACTGTTTTTCAACACTATAGTGTCTGGCACTCATTTTCATATAATCTCACAACTTATCATTATAAACTGGACTAAGTCCTTATTATTGTAACAGTATAAGATTTTTTCTAGAGGCAACTCTAGATGGGGAAAAACCGTGCTGTTATGGAATCTCACAACAGTTGTAACCGTAATAGACAAGAAATGAGACTCTTTTGAAAACAAATAACTAAGGAAAATACTTGGTATAAAGTGGAACGAATTCAAGAACAATGCAGAGATAAGACAGATGAGTAAATAACAATCTGTCACAAGGGTAATCAGAAAAAGAAGATGGACATATGTAGGCCATATGATGAGAAGAAACAATATGAGAATACCAAAATAAGCTATCAAGTGGAGCACAACAGGCCGAAGAAAAAGAGGTCAACCACATGAAATTCTAAAGAGGACAATTGTTAAGAGAAGCCAGTTTAGTGGGCATAACATCTCTTGAAGAAGTTGAAAGATTCACCAAGAACAGGAAAACTTGGCAAACAACTAATTGAGCCCTATGTGACATTTAACGGCATGGGAAGGATGTAAGATTTTTTTTATTCTGTCCCTTGTTTTCATATTTAAGTTATGATTTAAGTCAACTGAGCTGATCTACCTTGACTCAAAAAAAATACAAACCTTAGAGAAGCTACTAGTTGTCATAGTTTGATGACTTCTAACACTGACTCTGTGCAAACTCAGGAGCACAAGAAGTAAGGGAGGAATTTTCTGCATTTTTTTTTTTGGATCAGTGAGACACACTTAAGACAGACTCCTGTGTTGGCTCTTGTAGAAAGCTGTAGAGTTGTGTGTTAGAAATGACTTAACTTAGAAATGAAGAGAAACAAGAGTATGTACACTATGTTCCAGATCCTGTGGTTGACCAACTGGTCTAAGTTTTCTGTTGCCAGTGTTTTTTGTATTCTTATGAATTTTACCAATAATCTGAGATACTGGATGCTATCATCATCAACTGCATTCACATCATGATGTTCACCATTAAATACTCTTAAATCACTCAGTGGAGTGTTAATAATCCTGTATTTGGTACAACCATGGACTTCTAGAACCTGGTCATTGTTAATGTACATCCAAGCTGTGGTATGTTGTGCACTGATACCCAAGTCAGCAAAACCTTATCCGATGGAGCTATACTTGAGTCATTAACCTATAACATCCAATGTCATTATGCTGTCTCATCTTGGAGTCTTACTACAAAACTATGAAGGTATCTTCTTCATTATCTGGAGTAAAGCTTGCTTTCACATTTTTTAACAACTGAGATTTTTGTAAATGATTTATTATATTAATTCTTTGGTGATTCTTAAAAAAGAAGAGACAAAAGCATGTAAAGGAAAACAGTGAACATCTGGAAATTGAAGAAACTCCTGGAATAATGATATAAATCTTGATATTTCAATAAAAGAAAATAAAGTGGGCCAGCTGTGTGCCACATGTGAAAAAAAAAAAACAACTGAGGTTAGCCAAGATCAAAATCCTACATGGAGCATGAGATAAAGACCACCCCAAGATTACATCAGGACAAAAATCTTCACACAAAAAAAACCCCCACATAGAACTCAGAACAAAGTGCATAAGTTCAATTGGATGGTGACATTTCTCAGGCAAGGTGATTATTGATGATGATGATGAGTCCATTTTGTGCTTGTCATTGTTCTTCTGGACTGCTTTTGTTTCTTTCATTCAAGCATCACGTTTCATGAACTCAAGCTTGTGACTAGTTGCAATTCAAATTTTTCTGATTCTTCATTATGCATGTGATTTGTGTAATTTATTTACTTCGCTGACAGACAGACTTTCTTATTTTTTTTTAGTTTCAATTTTATACAATGTAAAATGATAAGCTCAGCTAGCCATTTAACTATCCTTTTCTGCGTCACTTTAATCAATTATTTCCAATTATTACACTTTAACACCTTTTTTCTTTAAAATAAATCAATATTAATTTTCAATAACATCAAAAACATCTTATTTATGTTTTCAGCAAGCTCATAAAATAAATAACTTTACCTAGATCTCCAACAGTCTGAGCATGCTGAAGATCCTCTTTCACTATCACATGAGCTTCCTGACCCTGATGTTCTTGAGCATGTTGAGCAACCAGAACTGTTACTGTGTGAAGAACAAGTTGAGCAGTTTGACAGACTTGATGTTGAACGTCGTAAAAATCTTGTACTGGTGCGCCTTGTGATGGATCTAGAACGACGTTGTGGAACATCTGAGTTAGAGGGCTTAGAAGAATTTAATCTGCAGTCTGAAGACAAAATTTCATCATTTGAAAGCTCCTGCTGATGATGTGGTGAATATTTCTGAATGGTGTCTTTAATAGATGAACTATCTTCTGGGTTCTCAAATTTAAGCTCTATATCTTTTGTTGTGTTAGTAAAACAACGTCGATGAGCTGGCACTTTGTCATAGTGACCTTCATCTGTAAGGTCACTGGCATCAAGAAGATCTAGGTGATCAGTACTACCAATAGTCTTGGCTGCACTAGCAAACACTGTTGTTGTCACTGGCTTTGATGGTATTGAAAGTGCTGTATAATATGATGGAATTTTATCAAAAAAAACACTTGTATCTTCACGAATTGGGCTAGTGCTGAATTCTGCATGTTGGTGATAACTGTGCAACCTTTTTCTGTTTTCTTTCTTTTCACTTGCTTGGTGCGTTCCAACATGCTGGTCTAAGCTGCAGTTACATTTTATAATTTCTGATGGTTCACTTCCAAAATGGTCATACAAATCATTGCCATCTGAGTCTACAAAAACCTGGTTTTCCTCAATACATTCTTCTAGACTCTGTGAATCAGATACAGACAAATGACTGCTTGACATATCATTCACTAACCCCATTTCATGCAAGACTTGATATGACTCACTAGTGTCAGAGACAAGAGCAACAGCCTTTTTCTTCTGTTGTGTGCTGCTACACAAGGCAATTCTCAAGCATTTCGGTGTTTCTGCTGAACATTCACATGTAGTTTTCCCTGAAACAATCTGTAGTCCACTGCATGAAAAATAATTATGGTCCATTTCACAAATGATCTTGAAATCACAAACATCTTTTGACTGAGTCTGAACTTGATTATATTCACAATTTTCAACATTTGAAGATAATTTTCCAGCTGTGTTACAATTATTATTACATTCAGCAACTGGCATGGGTTCTGTAGGTTTTTCAAAAATATTCTCAAAAGATGGTGTAATCTTTAATGGTTCATGACTGTGAATGGATGGTAATGCCTCAGATAAGATGTTTTGTGGAGCAACAGTAACATCAACTTCCTGTGAACCAGCAGCTGAAAGTAGAAGACATTCTGTATGTGTTTTATCTGAAGATGGCAAATGAAGTGTACTTACACTGAAAGCATCTGAAATGGCAGAAGGTATACATTTCTCTCTACATTTAATCTAGAATAACTTTCAAACTCCAAATGGGTATTGTGTGAAACAAATATTACACTAAAGAGGTATTTTCAAAGGCAGCTGCGCTAGTATTTCTTTTATGTAGTCTGAAAACAGATTTGTTTCCAGGCTGCTGAAATTCTTGTTGTAATGTTAATTAAGCTCTTTTCTACATTTTATGAGGCTTCTACAGTTTCAGTCTGACCAGTCTCAACTGACAATGCTGAGGACACATTTACAGATGAAAAATGCTGAAGGAACAGTTTATGACTTTTAAGACAGCAAGGTGAACCATTAAATTCAGATGTATTACGTGTAGTACATCCAGTATTGGTTGAGCTGTCTATGAAAAGGCTGAGAAGATGATAATGTAAAATTTTTAAAAAAAATTATAACAAAGTTGGATTAATTACTATGCTAGTTCATACTGGTATTTAATTTGACATATACAATCTGATTTTTACTGACAAACATTAAATTGATTCTAATTACAATGATACAGGACCAATAACAATAAGTGAAGTAAAGGAGGCAATAAAGAAGCTAAAATTAGACAAGGCACCAGGTGAAGATGAAGTGACTGCTGAGATGTTGAAAGCAGATGAAACAGAAACACCAAAACAACTTTGCCAGATATTACAACAAATTTGGGATCTAGAAAAAGCTCCAGAGGAGTGGAAAACTGGTCTTATAGTAAAACTACCAAAGAAGGGTGACCTCAGAGATTGCGGGAACTGGAGAGGCATTACCCTACTGCCACTCACCAGTAAAGTATTTTGCTGAATAATCATCAACAGAATTGTACCAGCACTCGAAGGAAAACTTCGAAAAGAGCAGGCAGGATTTAGGAAAGGAAGATCATGCATAGACCACATATTTGTACTTATACAAATATTAGAACAGGCAAATGAGTGGCATAGCACAACATATGCATTGTTTATAGATTTTGAGAAAGCCTCTGACAGTGTCAACAGAGATGCACTGTGGAAAATCCTATGATGGCATAGCCTCCCCCATAAGATAGTGAATGTAATCAAAGCCCTATACGAGGGTTTTCAGTGCAAAGTTATCTGTGGAGAACATACCTCCAGCAGCTTTAGGGTACAAACAGGAGTGAAGCAGGGATGTGTACTATCACCAACATTATTTATCTTGGCAATAGACTGGTTAATGAAGGAGGCAACATCAGACAAACGCAGAGGATTACAATGGACCCTCAACACAGTGCTGGAGGACCTTGACTTTGCAGACGACATTTGTCTACTGTCAAGCAGCCACAAAAAAATGCAAGATAAAATAAACAAGCTAACTCAGAATGCAAACACCATAGGACTAAAGATCAATGTAGGAAAGACAAAGTTAATGAAGCAAAATGTGAACAATGAAAATGTACTCAGAGTAGATAGCAAGTTAGTGGAGGAGGTCAATGAATTTGTATACCTTGGCAGTAGAGTAGTAGAAAATGGAGACAACACAGAGGACACCAACAGCAGACTTACTAAAGCAAACCAGGCTTTTGCTATGCTACAGACTATATGGAAATCAAAAAAACTAAGTGTAAAGATGAAAATCAGGATATTTAAGAGTAATGTTCTAAGTGTACTACTCTATGGAAGTGAATGCTGGAAAATCACCAAAACTATAGAAAACACGTTGAATTCTTTCCAGACTAAATGTTTACGAAGAATTAGACACATATTTTGGCCAAACACCATAAGAAATAACATCTTGTTGGCAGAGATGCAGATGAAGCCACTGACAGTAATTATTGAGGAAAGACGCTGGCGATGGTTGGGACATGTGCTCCAAATGACTGATAACTCACTACCAAAAACAGCACTAAGATGGACACCACAGGGGAACAGAAGTAAGGGTAAAGTAAGAGAACAAATATTGAAGGATTAAACCTCAAAAAAATCATAGACAAAGCACTTTAGTGAGACGTGAGAGAAAGAAAAATCACAAGAGAATTACCTGGGATTCGAACACGGACTCCGGTAGGACGAGAGGATGTTGAGCAATAGAGGGCTCACCTGGGCAAGAGCAGAAAAAAAGGCAAAGGACAGGCATTTGTGGAAAACCCTTGCGGAAGCCCCATGTGCCCTGGGCACTTAAGGTTCAGAGAGAGAGAGAGAGAATTACAATGAATCTTAACAAAAAAATTTTTTTTTCTATTTAAATCATGTCAGCAAAATTCAAAATGGCACAGAAACTGAAAATTATAAAAATAATATTTGTGTTTCAAACTGCTGATTATTTATTTTTTCAGATTCTTTCAGTGCTTGACTTTCATTACATGCCCTCTAATGGCACTTTTTTTCATCCCCTCACTTCTGGAATACCCTTCCATCCTACCTAAAACTCATAAGCAATATTCCTTTTTTAACTTCAAGCTTTTTCACACCTGACTTTGAATATATTTTCCCTTTACAACATCTACTTCCATTCCCTTTCTTAGCAATCACCATATGTTTGCAGACCAACTAAAACAATTCTAGTACATAATTAATTTTTTTCATCAGTTCAGATGTAATTAATGTGTGAGAATGCAAAATAATTCTACAGTATGTTTTATTTGCATTGACTGGGTATATGGGACATAACTCTTATCAGTGACAATGTGAAATCGATGCAGGAAAAAACAGATTCCCTCTCTTCCTTGGCTAGCAAAATTAACAAAGACAAAGCAAAAATAATGAAAATTCTCATTAATCAAGAACGAAAAATATATGTAGCAGGAACAGTTGTCGATGAAGTAAACCAATTTGCATACTTTGACAGCTACATAGACCAGGATGGTTACACCAGAAAAGAAGTTAGAATTGCAAAATCAGCATTGTCCTTCAAAAATCTTGAGAACATACGGAATTCAAAAATTATGAGCACAAAAACCAAGTTAAGATTATTCAATTCAAATGTGATATCCACCCTCTTTTATGAATGCAAATGTTGGAAATCAACTAAAGAAATAGACAAGAAATTAGACTCTTTTGAAAACAAATGCCTAACGAAAATTCCTGGTATAAAGTGGAATGAATTTAAGAACAACACAGAGATAAGACAGATGAGCAAACAACAGCATGTCTCATGGGTGATCAGAAAAAGATGATGGACATATGTTGGCTATGTGATGTGAAGAAACAATCAGAGAATACCAAAACAAGCTATCAAGTGGAGCACAACAGGCCGAAGAAAAAGAGGTTGATCAAGTGAAATTCTAAAAGAGGACACTGTTAAGAGAAACCAGTTTAGTGGGCACAACATCCCTTGATGAAGTTGAAAGACTCACCAGGAACAGGAAAACAACTATGCGAGTCCTATGTGACATTTAACGGCATGAGAAGGATGTAAGAATACTAGTACCACACTGGCTGCATTAGAATAAAAGTTGAGAGATGATGGGTAGAATATTATATAACAGTATTTTCTGATGATCAGAGACCTAACTCATGTAAAATTTTGAGTAAAATGAAATTAACTTAACTCCCCTTGAAGGTGAATATTTATTCTAATAATTTAAGAATTGATTTATATTCAAATCAATAGTTTCTAGAAGGTTCTGTCTCATGTGGATGCTGGCTGGAGTGACTGAATTTTGAACAGATGTGTCTTGGTTTTCATAGCATTAGGATGTATGCGAGTTAGGCTATTTTCATAGATTTGCCCTATACTTAAATATCAATGTAGCATGTTAGCAAAGGTTGAGTTTGTGTTAGTGAGTGTATTATTATGTTGTTTCCTGTGGTGGTAAACTTGGTGAACTACCATGCAAGTCCTATGTGATGTTTAACAACAAAGGAAGGATGCATGATGTAAAATGCGGTAGTAACAAGTACCTGAGTCTTATGTTCTGCACGTTATTGTCTACAGTTTGAGACATATATCATATATTTCATCTTCAAGCTACATGGAACCCATCATCATCATGTGCACATCATTAAATCTTCATCTCTTCAACATTGGATGATTTCAGTTGATTGATTCAGTGTTATTCATCTTCAAAATCCTGAGTTGACAGTTCTGCAAGTAAGTATCACTCAAAACATTGTGTAAATGATTCTTCTGTATCATTCAACTGAGTTACAGTACAATTCAGCCACCTGAAACTGAGGAAGCCCACAGAACAGACATGGCAAGAAAAAGTCTGAAGACTCAGAAATCACACAGAACTTTAAACTGAAACTGAGCAATAGATTTCATGTTCTGCAGGAATTATATGAAAAAGATACACCAGATGTGAACACTCTGTGAAATAGTGCTAAAGAAATATGGAACAAATCATGTGAAGAGACAGTGGGATTTTAAAAAAACCTGAGCACAAGTAATGGATTACAAAAAACTGAAAAAAATAGACAGAAGGACAGAAATGAAAGCAAAAATAAATAACAGTAAAACAAGAGCAGCACAGGCCTCAGCTCTGATAGAATACAATTAGGCCCACAAAGAGGTGAGGAAAAACATAAAGAAAGACAGATAATATGGTGGGACAGGCAGAAGAGACAGTTGGTAAAAACAATATGAGAGCCCTGTATGAAATCACCAAGAAGTTGGCAAATAGACCATGCAGAGTGGAAAAACCCATAAAAAATAAGGAAGGTAAGTTGTAACATCAGAAGAAGAGCAGATGCAAAGATGGGTGTAATACTTCAGCAGAATCCTAAATAGGCCAGCACCAATGGAAACAGAGGAGATACCAGCAGCAGAGAATATTCTAGACATCAATGTAGAACCACCCAGCAAGGCTGAAATTGAACACGCCATCTCAGAGCTGAACAGAAATAAGGCACTGGGTCCAGATGGAATTGTAACAGAAGTGCTCTTAGCAAAATAACAGAAATACTACTCTTAACTCTTCCCATACCTAATGACTAAAAATGGTCACTTCCGATTTGTGCCTATAGTGCCATGTGCCTATATTTTGCTACATGCTTTGTTTCATTAAAAACCCAGTGTAATATTTAGATTGTAAACATTTAGCATGCATGCCCCGTGACTTTTTTCAAAATGACTGAAGAGTGCTTAGTTACGAGGGAGAAAATTAAAGTTTTCTGCGAGAAATTTCAATTTTTGGTAATGTAGATAAGGGTATGGACATGCCCTGTGACCAGGCCACTGTTCTTGAATGTATCCCAAGTAGATCTAGACATATTAGATGACTGGAAAAGTAGTTAGAAGGTTATTTCAGACATTATTTTAGGGAGAAAGGCACATACAATCACAAGATGAGATCGATTGGTAGTTCTAGGCATCTCAGATGGTACATAATATACCCTAGGTCTTGCCGATGGTAAGTAGGACACAATTATTATCTAAAACATCACATTACTTCTTTTTTCCTAAAAAAACTTTCATTTATGAAATCTTCATGCAGTTTTAGTTATTTTGAAACATAATAAGTACACAGAACATGGAAATACTGTATTTCATTCACTTTTCCAACTATATCCAGAAACATCTTAATATCAATAGCTATAGATATGGTTCCAGTAAATAAAACACAAAAGAATGGATGGATTACAGCAGGCACACTAGAACTGATAAAACAACATAGAGAAATTGAGACACAATGGAAAGTGACAAACAACAACAAAGAGGAATGTAAATCTTTAACGAAAGACGTATGAAAAAACATAAGAAAGGACAAAAAAAAAAAACAATACATACAAGATTGTTGTGAAAGAATAGAAGGACATCAGAAGTGTGGAAAAGATAGTGAAATGTTTAAAGAAATGCAGACATTGATGAGAAATGTCATGCCTAAGCTAAATGTAATTTGTGTCGAGATGGGGAAGTCCTTAATAGAGACAGAGGAAGTTCTAGAAAGATGGAAGGAATATTGCAGAGGAATATATGAAACAACTGACTATGAAAGCAGAAATCAACAGCGTGAATTATTATTGGAGGAGAAAGAACCCGAACCGACAGTTGAAGAAGTTTTATGGGCAATAAAGAGTGTGAAAAATGGTAAATCACCAGGATGTGATGAGATAACAGCTGAACTTATTAAAGCAGGAGGAAAGAAATGTGCAACAATCTATCAAGCACTATGTAAAAAGAGATGGCATTCGGGAATTTGGTCAAAAGAATGGAAAATAACTGTGTTCATACCACTGCCAAAAAAGAGTATCTGGAAATTATGCACAAACTACAGAACTGTTGCCCTGATTAGTCATGCCTGTAAAATTCTGTTAAAAATAATAATGGGTAGACTTCGTAAGAAAACAGAAGAAAAAGTGAATATGGTCCAAGCTGGCTTCAGGCAAGGAAGAGGATCAAGAGATCATATATTCAATATAAGATTAATAATAGAGAAATTCAGAGAGTTTAATGTGAATCTATATTTATCCTTTATGGACTATTCAATGGCATTTGAATGTGTACAACATCAGAAATTTTGGGAAATAATGGAAAAAATGGATTTCCAACACATTTGATACAATTAACATCACCGCTGTATCTAGACCAACAAGCAGCAGTAAGAATAAATGGTGAAATAACAACTTGGTTTGACATAAAACAAGGGGTCCGTCAGGGGTGCATATTGTCACCTTACTTATTTAGCTCGTATACTGAAAATATAATGAGGAATGTTAGAGAAGATGTAGACAAAGAATATTATGACGCCATAACAATTGGAGGTTATGAAATACCAGAGATTAGATATGCTAGATAATGGAGATAAATGAGGAAAATTAAAAGGAGGACATCTATTGCTCTTTAGAAAGTAAAACAACTAAAGAATCTGTGGAGAGGAACAGACAGAACTACAAAAAAGATTTTTAAAGGAATGCATCTTTCCCACTGCAACATATGCCTGTGAGACCTGGACACCTAACAAAACAGCTGAGAAACACATAAATGCCTCTAGAGAAGACCGTCTTGGAAGGGTATATAATGGGAAAAAGAAAGAGAGGAAGACCAAGGTGAAGACGGCTGCAAGACATCATTGATGATCTGCAAATGGATGCATCAGCAGCTGGCCATCTTGCTCACAACTGACAGGCCTACAGGAGTGCTGTTAGGGAGGCAAAGTTCCACAAGGGACATGCAAATGAATGAATGAAATGAATAAATTCCAACTATAACCCCAATACATATCAAGACCCGCGTTTTTACTCCGGCACCAAATGGAACGTCTGTGTTTCTTCCTGCAGCATGGATAGAGTTAACTATTTAGCAGGATTTGGGAAGAAGAGAAGGCCCCAGAGGTCTGGAAGGAGGCCCATCTTTTATAAAACTCCCTAAGAAAGGACATCTGTTAGAATTAAGAACTATAGAGGCATCTCTTTGCTTTCAATACCAAGCAAGATCTTCAGCAGGATTTTGTTGAACAGAATTAAAACATCAATAGGTAGTAAACTAAAAGAAGAGCAAGCAGGTTCCAGGAAGATCCTGTACTGACCACATTGCTACAATGTGAATAATAGTAGAACAGTCAATGCAGTGGAATTCTTCACTGTTAGTTACATTCATTGATTATGAGAAAGCATAGTTTAGATCGGAGAATGCTATGGAAATTACTGGAACACTATGGTATCCTAGTGAAGATAACAAAGCTTATAAAGACAGTATATGAAGGAACAACTTGTAGAATCATGCATGGACGAACTCTCACAGAAAGTTTTAAAGTGGAAATAGGCATGCAGCAGGGATGTTTGCTATCACCATTCATATTTCTTCTAGCAACTGATTGGATCATGAAAACTACCACACAAAGGAAAATAAATGGAATACAATAGACACTGTGGAACCAATTGGAAGATCTTGACTTCACAGATGATGTGGCACTTCTGGCACACAGCCACACACAAATGCAAGAGAACTTCAGATCTTAAGCAAGAATTCATCTAAACTGGGACTATATATTAACAGACAAAAAACAAAGATAATGAAAAATAATAATGCAACCAACAGCCTCATGGTAATTGAGGGAGTGCCATTTGAGGAAGTTGAGTATTTCACATATTTATGCAGCACAGTGGATAAATACGGAGGAATGGAAAAGGATGTTAAAGCTAGCATAACCAAGTTTATCCAGCTTAATAAAATATGGTCATCTAAGAACATCAAAACAAGAACCAAACTTAGGCTTTTCAATACAAATGTAAAGATTGTCCTGCTATATGGTTCAGAAACATGGATTATGACCAAGACAATACAACAGAGGATACAAACATTCATGAACTGCTTGAGGAAGATTTTAAACATTAAATGGCAGAACAAGATCAGGAATGAAGAGGTCTGGGAAAGGGCAGGACAAGAACCTACAAATCATGTCTAGGAAATGGAGGCGGATTGGCCACTCTAGGGAAACCCAACACCAGCATAGCAAGACAGGCACTGACGACATGGAATCCTCAACAGAAAACGAAGAAGACCTAGGCTTACTAGGAGAAGAGATATTATGACAGTGCTCAGAGACAAGGGATCTATATAGGAGGAATCAGAGAATAATTCCAAGAACAGGGATGACTGGAGAGCCTTTATCCGTGGCCTATGCTCTCAAGAGAGTGAAAGGCAATGATGATGATCACTTTGGGCTCTTTTTGAAATCCATTCATACTTTGTCAAATCTAGCTTGTCAGGACCCATAGATATGGTTCCCTTACATTTCATGTGCTGAATTTAGTTATAAATTTCTTTTATATTTTAAGATATGCTGTTTTCATCTACTTTTTTGGTCTATCTCAGTGTACTTAAAGTGGTAGACTGCCAGGTCAGCCTCATAATGTCTGGAAGATAATTGGTGACTATTGCTTCCACCATCAAAAAATGACAAATGATGCCCTGTCCTCTGCCAGTTTGGGAGAACTTATCAGACCTGTGTGCTTAGACTCTTTTGAATGGATCTGTACTGTGAACATTTCAAGGCATGAGAAAAAAACTTAATGCTTTCTTTCTTCATGCCTTCATAAAATAATGGAATCAAGTGAAAGGACAAAATAATTAATTTGCAATTCTACAGCATGCCAAGCTTCCATGACATCACTCAGCCATATCTCCAAGAAAATACTATAAAGCGAACTTCTAAAAGGAAACAGCCACAGTTGAAGAAAAAAGACAAACAGGCAGAAGGTGGACCTTGCAACACAAACATTGTTTGTTGTTGCTGTTACATAAATCCAATACTGGTAGAATCAGCCATTTGAGATACATTAACCCATGATCACCTACATTATTCATCTTCGTTTTAAAATTATTTTTAGTTTCATCCTGGTTTTTTAATTATTTTTAGTTTCATTCTCTAATTTTCTTCAAATCTGTACTAATAATTTAATTTTATTTTGAAATTTAATTTACTTCTCCCTCTTTGAAGGTCCAGAAAATGATCTGTCTTGTGATTTAGCTCCCAGGTTTGTGACTTATCCATCTTTATCATTCTCTTGTGTTTTTTTCCTCTTGTGATCTTTGTCCAAGTCTCGTGACATTAGCCCCCTTAAGATCTATGTGGGTTTTTTATGCACACCTGAAGTCACCATGAGCTTATTTAAATGTTCATAAAGGAAATGAAAAAAATCTCTAATATCACTATAAGGTAGTGAAAGCATAATGAGCCAGTGTTACTGGAGCTGTCATCAAACTGGATCTGTAACTTTTAAAACATTTGCTGCTTACTAGATGATATTAATGACCATAACATCAGCCAGGATCTTAAACCCAACACTTTTCTTCCAGCTGTGTATATATCACTTCACTCCAAAAGAAAAATGGCAGGGCACAAGCTGCATGCAACACACTGGAGTTACTACAACTAAATAAGTATCAACAATCTGTGTCATCCTACTTATTCTTCAAAGTGAAACCAGACAGAATATCCTGAGACATTTTGCAGAGGCAACTATACCAACTGCATCCACAAATAGATACACAGCACCAAGCAGTTGCTGCAAGAATCATATCAATTATCTGCAGTGTGGTCCACAGCAAGTGCTGTTGGGCTCCAATTTATGAATATGGTAGAGCATAAACGATAAACTGAACAATAAGCTTTAAAAAGCTCTAAACGACAAATGTTTTTTACTTCTAATCTTGAAAAACTATTTATTATTGCCTTTCATGATGCAAAGTGCACAAACAATTATGAAGTTAAAACTTGCTTATCCTTTAGGCTTTCCTGTGTCTGATAATACTGACCTAAACTGAATCTGAACCTTATAAGCAAAGCAAAAATTCTGTAGTCAATGAGAAAATAAAAACTGAAAAATATTACATGAAATATAAACAATGAAGACCTACTGTCCCTGTTGTCAGTACATTTATACCTGTGTAATTTCTAACATACATATGCATATAAAACTGTATCTATTGTCATGATGGATGTGCACTATTTTCAAAATGTATAAACTAAGAAAAAAGTAGGAACAGCTTTATTATTTAATGAATACAAAGGCATGAGCCTTAATCATACAAACACATACAGGACGAAGAATTAGAGAGAGGAGACAAAGTATAGGATCACATAAAACTATGTTAATGAAATAACCACAATGAAAAAATTAATCAAGAAATATAATTAGAACAAAACTCATCAGAATATTTTAGATGGCTTTCATATAATTCTTGGTTTGCACAATCAACATAAACATGATGTGACTGTTACCAGGGTGATGCTTTGTGTATAGTTCTATACTTATACACTATTTATCGTGCACTATTTTCAGCTTGCAAACGGAAATCTTTAAATTATTCCTTCCTGTGCCACTTCCTTGCCTAATTTCACATTTTTTAATCTGTAACAATTTAAATCTACAGTAGCATATTTCAGTTCACCACCAACTGCAATGAATACAATTTGGACCTTTGGAGTATCAAGCTAAATGTTATCAGGGGCTGAAATTGTATTCATACCTGGTATAATTCCAGATATTCTCGTCTGGTCAAGTATGTCTCTGAAAAAAATAAATAACATACATTTTATAGCTAATTTTATGCTGTGGGTAGGTGGGCGTATGAGAGCGAGTGCGTGAAGCAAGTGAATAAATCAGTGATGCACAATCTCAAATTACACAGATTATAAATTAGGCAGTTAACTTTAATGGAGTGAAAATGAGATCTGTTAAATTCACATTTGTAAGAACTATCATGTTCTTCAAATGCATATTTTATGGGGTTTATATTTCTTTACATCTGTATCAACATTCTGTGCTTCTAATTTACATTTTTGTTAAATTAGCTACGCACAAAAATATATAAGATGTGTTAAAAAAAAAAAAGAGAACTTTTGCTAGGTGTATTTTTAAAAAAAAGAGTGAACTTTTGCTATAAAGACATAACTGCCCATTTGACATTTTAAGTACAGTCTCCTTCAAAGTAATCCCATCTACTGGCAATACACTATTCCCAATATTTCTTCCATTGCTGGAACGCACTTTCTGTGATAGCATGTAGTTCTCTTATTGCATTTTCCTAAATCTCCTCTATGATTTGGAAAGGACATCCTTTCAAAGAGGTTTTAAGTTTGGGAAAAAGTCTGCTACGGCCAAGTCCAGAGAATAGGTAGAAAGGGGAACAAGGATGTCTGATGTTGCACCAGATAACTGCAGATGAGGAGCAATGCACGAGCCAGAGCAATGTCGTGGTGCAATATCCAAGTCTGGTTTTCCCACAATTCAGGCCTCTTCCTGCACACAGCACCCCTCAAACATGTTGAAACTTCCTGCTACATCTGTTTGTTTACCTTGTTTTACAAATTCATAGTGGACAATGCCTTTGCAATCATAAAACACAATCAAGAACACCTTCATCTTTGATTGACTTATCTGTGCTTTTTTTTGTTCAAGATGATCCTTTCCCACCCGTTGTAAAGAGTGCATCTTGGTTTCAACATAATAGCTAGTAACTCACGCCTCATCTCATGTTATGATGCTCTCAAGAACTTTTCCATGACCATTTGTATTGGCAAAAAGTTCCTGACTATTTCAACATGGTTCTCTTTCTGACCATCACAAATTTTGTACATACATGATATATGTGACGCTTTTCAGTCAAAATCTGATGGCAAGATCCTATGCTCATGCCCACTTCATCAGCAACTTTTCCGCCAGATGAATGATGATTTCCATAAATCACAACGTGAACTCATGACATGATCATATGAAGGGCAGAATGTAAGACGGGCCTGCGTGCCCAATTCTTTACCCTTTAAAAATAAAGATTATTCATTCATTTATTCATTCATTCATCATCTGCCAACATGGAGGGTTTTCAGACCAAAGATCTCCACCTATCAATGTTCAAGCCTCTTTAAAATTCTTAAACCACTTATAGCTTATACAGTCCTCCCCATTTGCTTGATTAAGCAACTGCCATGTCTCTGTAAAATTTTTTACCAAGTCTGCAGGAAAATTTCACACACGCTTTCTTCAAACTCCTCGCAGTCACTTTGTCACTAATGCAACAAATAGCTTGTGCATGCATAGTGGAACGGGACAAATGGCAGTTTGTTATGAAGACTGCTGCTAGGTGCTGGTTGGCACACTGCACAAAAAGTTTTTCTAACACACCTTGTGTGCGTGTGTGTGAGCACATGAGTGCATATGTGTGAAAATAAAAACTGGGTGAATCATGGCAATGATAAAACAGCAATAAAAAAAAGGAATATACATGCAAATTTACATTGACTATCCTACTATTTTAAAATAATCATGTACATTTCATAACCTGACAACAAAAATCAACATAGGTTACTTACATTTTAATGTTGCTGTGGTCTCATATTAAAGTAGTCAAATTACTAAAATACTCGCTGAACTCATAGTCTAGGACAAATACAACTAATTGGTTTATCATATTTTTTAGATGGCTGAATTATTTAAAATTTGTTTTTGCTATTAATCTTATCTTACATCCTTCCCACACCGCTAAACGTCACATAGGGCCCGCATGGTAGCTTGCCAAGATTTCCTGTTTTTGGCGAACTTTTCAACCTCATCAAGGAATGTTATTCCTACTCAACCGGCCTCTCTTGACAATGTCCTCTTTAGAGTTTCACGTGGCTGACCTCTTTTTCTTTGGGCTTTTGTGTTCCACTTGATAGCTTGATCTGGGATTCTCTTTTCAGCACATAACTGACATATGTCCATTTCCTTTTCATGATCACCCATGAAACAAGTTGTTGTTTGCTTATCTGCTTTATCTCTGCATTGTTCTTGAATTCGTTCTACTTTATATCGAGTATTTTCCTTAGGCATTTGTTTTAAAAAGAGTCTGTTTCTTTAGTTGTTTTCTAGCTTCCACATGCATAAATGAGGATGGATATTACATTTGAACTGAACGATGCAAATTAGTTTACTTCTTCAACAGTTGTTCCTTCTATGTATATTTTTCCTTCATGGTTAATGAGAAGTTTCATTATTTTTGTTTTTTCCTTGTTAATTTCAAGTCCTATTTTACTAGCCAGTGAAGACAGAGTATCTGTTTTTTCTCGCATTGATTTCACATTGTCACTTATAAGAGTTATGTCATCTGCAAAATCAAGATCTTCCAGTTGGGTCTCATGTACCCAGTCAATGCATGTTTTACCTGTGCAGCAACTTTTCATTATGAAGTATATGGCAAGTCCAAAAAGCAAGGGAGATAATATACACCCTTGTATCATGCCTGTTTCAATCTGGAACCATTCGCTCATTCCTTCTTCTGTGTTGACTGCACAAACATATCAATAGTAGACCTTAATGATGTTGACAGTTTTAGACGGTATTCCATAAGACTTAAAATTCTCCACAATGAATCTCTGTGTATGCTATCAAATGCATTTTTAAAAGTCTATGAAGTTCAGGATAAATGGTTTTTGTTTTTCGATATGTTCTTCAAGTATTATTTTGCTATTAATATTGCATACAATTTCAATGGACAAATGTGTTTCATTCATCAGTCCAAAACACCCTTTCTAAATATGCATTTGTGCTATTTCTAACCAAAATTTTTCAGTGCTCTATTACTTCCAAAAACCTAATGCCTTGATTTTTCATTATCTGCATAGTCTCAGTCCATCTCTCTTCCATTTATCAATCTTAGATATACATTTTTCACATGAGTCACATAATTTAATAATTTATATTCATGTATTACTTTTAAGATGTTGGTATCAATTTTTGATACTGCTCTAAAAAAAACACAAAGATGAAGGGATGAGGTATGATCAAAATTTATCTGGACTGCATTAATACATTACAATGGTTCTAAGGACTGTTACTGTCGGAGGTGGGGTGGAGAATTTCGCTCTCCGCTCCAACGGTATGCGTCTCAAATAGCCTCTGGCAGTCAAGTCCAGCTCCTGGCCTTCTCGTGGCAGAAGTGTTTAAACTGACAGGAGAAGGGGCGAAGGCGAATATCTGGCGCCTGAAAACCAGACACTTAGGGTAGATGAGAGGCACGTTTGGTAGCTCATCTACTGCTTCTGGCGAGATTCTTCAGCTGCCGTGTGTGGAGCGGTGTTCCTCCCGGCCAGTGAAGAAAGGTGCAAATGAGGCTGCCACGCGGCACCACTGCGGAAAAGTGGTAGAAAGGATAAGGCGAAGCAAACAGTCAAATCATGGCACCTCTGGTCTGGAGGTCGGCCACATCCTAAGTGCACTCATATCGGGTGAAATGCCTGAACCGGCTTAACCCAGAGGTTAAGACACTGTTGGTGAGACTCTTCAGATGCTGCACGTGGAGTGAAGCTCCTCCCGGTCAAGGAAGAAACTGCGGAAAAGAAATAAAGGTTGCTGTGCGGCACCTATGTGAAAAGGTGAAGGAAAGGATAAAGTGAAGTTTAATCGGTATGTCGAGTAGTATCGCTGCGAGAGCTACACATACCACGGTGCATCTGCTCTAGAGGCCGGCCATGTCCAAAATACACCTACACTGGTGAAATATGCCTAAACCATCCGAAATACACCTACACTGGTGAAATATGCCTAAACCACCATACACCAGAGGTAAAACTTGATGGCTAGGCATGACACGCCACCTCCGCTCTAGAGGTCGGTCACACCTGATATACACCTATACTGGTGAAATATGTCTAAACCAGCTCACACCAGGGGTGGAAGTCACTAGTGGCGAGGATTCATCCTCCTAGACAAAAGCTCTATCCTGGTCACAACTAGGAAGGGTAGCGGCCATGACCACAAAATGCTGAAGTCGGAGACACTGGACCAGTGCAGTCTAGATAGGCAACCACCTCTCATCCGGCGAGGATGTATGTATATCCTAATCATGCTGAGGTTTTCCAGTGAGAAAGTCCAACACTGGACTGGATGGGCAACCACCTCTCACCCAGTGAGGATATACTCATATCCAAAACACGTTGGGGTTTTCTGGTGAGAAAGTCCAACTCTAGACTAAACTGGTGCAACAAAAACCATGGTGTCACGCACTCCTGCTTCTGAGACCCACCAAGAATACAGGCTCAAGCCCTACGATCCTCTGAACCTCTTCTGGTCCTCTTGGGGATCTCGTGTGGTCCTTTTGGGGACCACATGGAGGACCACAGGACTTAACGAGGACCACAGGCATAAATTCAGTAGGATCACAGGGAGGTCTTGGTGGTAGAAGCGAACAAAGAAGAAGAATACATTACAATAATAAAAAATTACAAGAGTTGCTGATCTGTAATTTAACTGCCCTCAAAACAGTCCCCTTTCAAGGGGATCCAGCACTGTTTCCATTGCTCAAATCATCTTCTGAAGTCACCTTCTTATATAGAGAACAGTTGCCTCACAGCATACTGTTGTTTTCTCACTGACATCCTGAAATACTTTTTCTTTCATGTAGTATTTTATTTTTGGGAATGGGAAAAAGTCACATGGAGCAATATCAGGCAAATATGGTAGCTTTCAGAGCTGTGGGATATGGTGCTTAGAAATAAACTGCTGCACATGAGACAAAGTTCATTCATTCATTCATTTGCATGTCCCTTGAGGAACTTTGCCTCTTAACAGCACTCCTGTAGGCCTCTCAGTTGTGAGCAAGATGGCCTGCTGCTGATGCGTCCATGAGACAAAGTATGCATCTGTTATTGCAGATCAAATCATTCAAACCTAAGTCATAGTGCTACTAGTGAAAGTGTTGGAATTCCATAATATTGCAGGAGAAACATCTGAGATTTTAGTGAATCACGTTTCCATATTGGAGAAATATAAAGTAACTGACCAGATAATAGCATTCGGTGGCATTGCATCAGAAATCAAGAATTATGTCTCTCATAAGTTAAGCAAGAAAATGAAAATGAACATCTTTTGAGGTAGACTGTTGCATAAATATTTGTGTGATTTTGTTAATATGTAATACAGTTAAGTTTTAGGAAGTGTGAAGAGAAGATGGCTTCTTATGCTACCTGTTGCTGCTGGTTGCTGCTCATGTTTTTCATGCTACTTGCAGTGATGAATAATAAAAATATTTAATGGCTTAAAGTTTTATTTGCTATCACATCTTCATGCTCTTTTGTTTTTCTTGTTTTTTTTAAAATAATCCATAGTTCTTTCTATCAATCAAATTCATTCACAATCAGCTCAAAATGAGTACAAATTAATGATGTAGGAAATATTATAATCAAAAGCATATTTAGTCAAATTTAAGTTAGAATTTTTTTGTCAAAATTAAAGTTAAAGAAACTTGAGAAATGTGCCAGGTGTGTTGAATTTTAGGGTGAATATGTGGAATGACCTGCGAGTTTCATAACTCCAGGCCATTCCTTTATTGATCGAGTTGATAACTTTTCAGCATGCTTTCATGTGTGTATGTGTTGCATGTGTATGTGTGTGCATGTGTATGTGTGTGCTCGAGATCCCCGAGAGGACCAGAAGAGGTTCAGAGGATCGTAGGGCTTGAGCTTGTATTCTTGGTGGGTCTCAGAAGCAGGAGTGCGTGACACCGTGGCTTTTGTTGCACCAGTTTAGTCTAGAGTTGGACTTTCTCACCAGAAACCCCCAATGTGTTTTGGATATGAGTATATCCTCACTGGGTGAGAGGTGGTTGCCCATCCAGTCCAGTGTTGGACTTTCTCACTGGAAAACCTCAGCATGATTAGGATATGCATACATCCTCGCCGGATGAGAGGTGGTTGCCTATCTAGACTGCACTGGTCCAGTGTCTCCGACTTCAGCATTTTGTGGTCGTGGCCGCTACCCTTCCTAGTTGTGACCAGGATAGAGCTTTTGTCCAGGAGGATGAATCCTCGCCACTAGTGACTTCCACCCCTGGTGCATGTCTGTACGTGCATATATATATGTGTGTGTGTGTGTTTGTGCATAAGTCTGCTGCTGCTGATGTTCTTTGTGCTGTCTCCATCTTCCACTACTCTGTTGCCAAGATATACAAATTCACTGATCTCCACTAACTTGGTATTTACTCTCAGTACATTTCTGTTGTTCATATTTTGCTTCATTAACTTTGTCTCTCCTACACTGAACTTTAATCATATTTTGTTATTATCTTGAGTTAGCTCATTTATTTTATGTATCCATCTATATATATATAAATGAACGTGTGTGCGTGTATATGCATATATGTATGTCAGAGCATCATGCTGGAAAGCCTGGAGCAATTTCAACCACACATGGCACACATATTACTTACAATATGGACAATGCACCATGACGGTTAGATCATCCCTAAGATACCTCTATGACCCCTATGGGTCAGGGTGACATGTAAAAATTAATCGAAAACGTCTGATATTAGTGTTGAATCCATAGCTTTTGGAGTCACCGAGATGAATAGGGACACTCCTGATTCCGTTTAAATCCAAGTTCACCGCCCCCCCCCCCCCAAAAAAATCGGCATTGGGGGAGGCCTAGGGGAGGGGTGGGATGGGGGTGACATGTACAAATAATCGAAAATGAACAATATTAGTGTCAAATCCACAGTTTTCGGGATCGCTGAGATGAATAGTGACACTCCCGATGTTGTTTAAGTCCACGTTCAGCCCCCATCGGCATGAGGGGCCTCGGGCTTGGGGTTGGATAGGGGTGACATGTAAAAATAACAGAAAACGACTGATATTAGAGTTTAATCCATAGTTTTTTTGGGGTTGCTGAGATGAATAGTTACACTCCCAATGCCGTTTAACTCTTTGTGTACTGGGGTTTTTCCCTCAAATGACCAATGGTCATCTCAATGGGGCAAATTTCTTAACGCGGAATGGGATGGTTGTCACATTTAGAAGGCTCACAAAGGCATAGTCTGATTTGCAGTATGGCATATTATACATTTTTTTAAATAGGAAAAGTTGTATATTGTATTTCTAATAAAATTTTTATTAATATATTAGCATATAACAGAAAAAACAAGCTATGAAATGAGGAGAGTTGAGAAGAAAAAATGGAAAATTATGATGAAAAATGTTCTCTCTTACCCCGATCAAATTTCATCTGTACTGGGTCCAGTGATATCCACATTGAATAGAATTTTACACAAACACCATTTCCTCACATAAAATATAAATTAATTATTTACAGTTAATTTACAGTCTACAATACACTAATAGCATGGCAACACCACAGGCGGTGGCCCACAAGCTTAGAAAAAACATTTTAAAAATTAATTTTTGTATCACAACATGGCTCTCAATTCACACATGGGATCTCATGTTGATGCTTATATCATACCGGAAGCAATTTCTACAACCGGTTTTGGCCAGATTTTAAGCACTGTATGATTAAATTCACTTTTAGAGCCCAACTCATTACCAGCACAAGACATGTACACAAGGCAAAAAGTGCCTGCCAGATCGTCACACAGTGCGTCGTGAAGTATAGAAAGAGATAAGTCTAAGTTCAGCCCCCATCTGTATGGGGGGGGGGAAATAGAGGTTGAATGGGATGGGGGTGACATGTAAAAATAATTGAAAATGACCAATATCAGCGTCGAATCCATAGTTTTTTTGATGTCGCTGAGATGAATAGTGACAATCCTGATGCTGTTTAAGTCCAAGGTCATTCCCCGGGGGGGGGGGGGGGAGAAAAATAAAATGTTCAAAGTGACAGAGATCAGTGTCGAAGCCACAGTGTTTGAGGTCGCTAAGCTGAATAGTGACAGTCCTGATGATAATTAAGCCCATGTTTAGTCAGACCGAAAGAACAGAACTCTGTAGAACCTTCTAGAAGATTGTGGAACTGAGCAGACCTCTGTAGAACCTTCTAGAAGGCTTTGGAAATGAATAGAATGTTGCAGAACCGTCTAGAAGGTTGTGTAAATGAGTAGAACTTTGTTGATTGGGATAAATAAATACCTGGGCAACGCTAGGTAACCAGCTTATATAAATATATATAAATGTGTGAACATATGTGTGTGTATATATGTATGTTAGAGCATCACATCAGAACGCCCAGAGCAATTTCAGCCAAACTTGGCACACATATAACTTACAATCTGGACAATGCACTGTGTGGGTTAGATCATCCCTAGGATCCCTAGAGGGGACTGGGTGGTGGGGATGGGATTGAAACCGATCGATGCACACAATACCCCACTGAACAACAGGAAGTAACTCTGGTGATATTTATGCCTGCTTTGAATTGTCGGCTGTGACAGACAAAGGTCAGCCCACACAAATCGATGATGTTATATCTGCTGAGGTGTTGAACCTCTGGCATTGATAATGAGAAACATATACAGAGCAGATTTCCGATTCACAAAAGACACTCCACTGGTCTTCACCTCAGCGTCCATTTAGAAAATGGTCAGAGTGTTTATTTCATAACAGAAAGCGCCCATACAGTGGCTGATCTGCCACCAACCACATCGGGGGGGGGGGGGGGGGGGGCACTAGCGGTGGGGGTGACATTTACAAATCATCGAAAACGACCAATATTAGTGTCAAATAAAGTTTTTGGGTTGTTGAGATGAATAGTGACACATCTGATGCTGTTTAAATCCAAGCTCAGCCCCCATCGGCTTGGGGGGGACCCCCCGGGCTAGGGATGTGAAGGGGGTGGCATGTACCAAGTATCGAAAATGACCGATATTAGTGTCAAATCCATAGTTTCCCTGATAAGAATAGGGACATTCCTGATGCCGTTTAAGTCCAAGGTCTCGGCATGGGGGGAGCAGGGGTTGGGTGGGATGGGGGTCACAGGTAAAAATAATTGAAAATGACTGATATTAGTGTTGAATCCACAGTTTTCAGGGGTCGCTGAGATGAATAGTGACACTCCTGATGCCATTTTAAGTCCACGCTCACCCCCAATCAGCATGGGGTCCCAGGGGTGGGGGTGGATTGGGGGGTGACATGTACAAATAACAGAAAACTACTGATATTAGTGTTGAATCCATAGTTTTCAGGGTCGCTGAGATGAACAGTGGCACTCACAAGTTCAGCCTCCATTGGCATCGTGGGGTGAGAAGTGGTGAAATATAAAATGTCCAAATTCACCGAGATTAGTGTCGAATCCATAGTGTTCGGGGTCACGAAACTGATTGGTGACAGTTCTGATGACAACTAAGCCCATGTTTAGTCAAAAAGAACAAATAGAACTCTGTGGGACTATCTATGCAGCAGCAGCAGGCCATCTTGCTCACAACCGAGAGGCCTACAGGAGTGCTGTTTGGGAGGCAAAGTTCCGCAAGGGACATGCAAAGGAATGAATGAATGAATGAATGGGACTATCTAGACTCTGCAGAACCTTCTAGAAGGTTGTGGAAATGAACACTGTAGAACCATCTAGAAGGTTGTGGAAATGAACAGAACTCTGACAACGTCGAGTAATCAGCTAGTATATATATATATATATATGTATATATATACTCTTATAAGGTATTTGTAGACTACTGTGCTGAGCCTTTGTGAAAACTCAGATTTTCAGTTACCAGGCAGGTAGGTAAATATACTAAAGCACTGTCTTGTCTTGTCTTGTCCTTCCTCATTTACTGTTAGGTGTAGAGGTGAAGTGCAACTGTCTCCCAATGGCTTGCCTGTTGGCTTCGTACAGTGAGATGTTCAAGGACTCTGCTATACTCGGTCCATCATCTGCATGGGCGGCCCCTTCCTCTGCCTTTGTGTGGTCTGTAAAACATTGCTCTCTGTGGTATACATTCTGTTGGTAGTCATGATACATGACCGAACCATTTTATTTGCTGTTTTTTAATATAGTTCAGAATGGGTTCAACTCCTACTTTATTTCTAATGACATCATTTTCTGATTCTGTCCATTCTTGATATTCCAAGAATTCTTCTAAAGAATCTCATTTCAGTTGTTATAATTTTCCTTTTTGTCTTTTACCATCTGTGTCCATGCCTGGCATTGGTAGCACAAAGTTGGTATGAAGATTGTCTTATGGATAGTTCTTTTGGTTTCCAGTGAGACATGCTTGTTGTTTAGTATGGGAACCATTTGCCTGATAAGTTGGATCGCTTTGTTACATCTGTTTTCAATCTCTATGTCTGTTTTTCCTTTCATTGAAAAAAAGGCTTCTGAGGTATTCAAAATGTCTTACTTGTTTCATAGTATGGTTTTCCAGTGTAATGTTTATTGGTGTGTCTACTTTTGCGATGGTCATGATTTCTGTTTTGCCTAGGCTAATTTTCATATTGTGTTTTTTGCTTGCATCATTCTATCTATTAATGTGATCTTGCAAGCCTTCTTCTTCTGAGTCGGCAACTAGAGCTTGGTCATCTGCAAATAATAGTTCGTTTATGGTTATGTCCGTCTTCTGTTTGTTCTATTTCATTTTGCTGATTCTTTGCCATCCTTATCAGTCCAGCTTCTCTAAAGATGTTATCAATATATGTTATTAATAGCAGCAGTGATAAGATGCAACCTTGCCAAATGCCAGATTTAATAATAAAGGGTTCAGAATGTCCCCCTATTGCTCTGATGATGCCATTTCTGTTGTACAGATCTAATATTTTTGTTGTTAGCAATGGCTCTACAATTATCCCAACACCCTGTCTAGCTCTCGCGTAACTGTCTATGCTGGCGTATGAGTGTGTAGTTCTGGTGGATTTGTTTACATCCTTCACCTTTTATTCTGGTGTCTGATAATCCCACAATTCTAATAATTTCTTTTATACATTGTTTCGACCAAGTCCTCTAGTTTGTTGTTTGCTCCACATATGTTGACGGTACCTATTTTGTCCTTGTTCCTACTGCACCTCATATTATATCTATGAGCACTGTACACCTCGCCGAATTGCTAGATCTGTCACAAGGGGGGCTGATCACATTGCCCGACTTCCTGACCGCTACACACTGGTTTTATCACCATGGCCTCCCCTTTAAAGAAAACACACATAATAAAGTTCACCACTTCTGCGCGCCAGGGCCACATAAACCGGGTCTAATCCATGTCAGGAACATTAATAACCACAAATTTAACACCACATAACACAATTGCGACTTGGCACTATAGGCCCCAAATCATGAGAAAAGCCATGACAAACCACCATTTCAGTGCCTTGCATTATACTGCGGATATAAGCATTAGTTCAGTGCTGTCACTTACCACTTCATGAAGTGCAAATGAAGCCATACATTCACAACTACACTTTCACATTTTGTATTTAAGCATGTGAATTTTTTTTTCAGCTTAAGTTTGGTATGATTTGTAAATCCACTGATTTACAAATGGTCATGCCTAGTATAATGGAAAACTAATAATGGGATTTCCAACACATTTGATACAATTAACATCAATGCTGTATCTAGACCAACAAGCAGCAGTAAGAATAAATGGTGAAACAACAACTTGGTTTGACATAAAACAAGGGGTCGGTCAAGGGTGCATACTGTTGCCTTACTTATTTAATTTGTATATTGAAAATATAATTAGGAATGTTAGAGAAGATGTAACAAATAATATTACAATGCCATAACAACTGGAGGTTATAATATACCAGAGATTAGATATGCTGATGACACAGTATTACTGTCCACAACACAAAAAGGAATGGAGAAACTAATTATGTCAGTCCGTAAGAACAGCGAAAAGCAAAACCTCTATCTTAATGCAAATAAAACTAAATTGATGACAACTGACAAAACAAACAAGGCAGCTGAAATATGTATCAATGAGGAAAAACTGGAAGAAGTGGAGAGTTTTGAATATCTTGGATCACTACAATGAAGGAAATTAAAAAGAGGACACCTATCGCTCTTCAGAAAGTAAAACAACTAAAGAATCTGTGAAGGGGAACAGACAGAACTACAAAAATAAGATTTTTAATCTTTCCCATCACAACATATGCCTGTGAGACCTGGACACTTAACAAAACAGCTAAGAAACACATAAATGGCTTTGAATGTAAATGCTACAGAAGAGTTCTTCAAATATGGACACAAAAAAGAACAAATATATCCATACTACAAGAACTTAATGTTGAAGAAGGCTGGCTAGTAAAGGGGATTAAACAGAGAAAACTTAAATATTTTGGACATATTAACCATCATGATATTCTAGAGAAGACCGTCTTGGAAGGGTACATAATGTGAAAAAGAAAGAGAGGAAGACCAAGGTGAAGATAGCTGCAAGACATTGTTGATCATAAGCAGCAGGCCATCTTGCTCACAACCAAGAGGCCTATAGGAGTGCTGTTAGGGAGGCAAAGTTCCCCAAGGGACATGCAAATGAATAAATGAATAATCCTTCTTCTGCAAGATTATCATCATTTTATGACCTGAATTTTTTTGCTGAAACTGTTTCTTTGTGTATCCTCACATGTTCAAAAGAAAATTCAGTTCTTTGAACAGCAGATAAAACTTGGTATAAACATGAATTTCTCCTAGGAAAGAGATCATTTTTTTGCCTTTAAGCATATCTATGAAACCATACTTTAGCCTGGCTATCTTGTAGATGGTGGGAAATAGGATGCTTACTAAAAATTCCAATATAAAAATGATGCTATTAACTGCTGTAAATTTGAATATAAAATTTATAATTGTTTATTACATATATATCTTCCCTGTTTCAGAAGATTCAAAGGATAGTAGACATTAATTACAATTTATTTTTTTAATATTTCAGTTTCGTGAACTGAAATACAGATTAATTTGGTGTTAATGTTGGGTAATCCAGGAAAAATATTTAATGTTTTTTAAAATTTTTTATGAACATGAATAACCCATTTTCATCATTACTCAGTGAAACACAAATTTAAATCACGCACATAAAAAAAAACTCACCAACCCACACACGTGTGCGCCCATGTGTGGGTGCATGTGTATGGGTTAGCATGTGTGTGTGTGTGTGTGCACACTCTTACATATATCAATATGCATAAAAAAAACTATGAAGCTACCGCAAGTATGAAATGGGAAACTGTCTCTTTATGAAAATGCAGTACATCTTTTGTCTATTTTTAAAAAGTTTATGTGCAATATATTTCTATTCTGCACTGCATTACAGAGAACAATGCTTTGTTTATATTATGTATTACTGTTTCATATTTGTATTTATAAACATGTCAAGTTGAAATGTCACAGGATTTACTTCATGTTTGTTCACCTGTGTGAATGTATTCAAATCATTTGCATAAACATAAAAAGAAAAAAAAAATCTAATTACATACAATACTTTCACATCAAGGATCCTAAATAGATTATGTCCCTCTTTCTTTGCAATAATTATTCAATAGGCCATTATTTCCTAGATTTCAGCTAATGTTAGAAAAACTGAGTACTAATTCAATCTTATAGTTGAGCTCTGTTGTTTTATCATCTTGCCTCTTAAACGTGCACAAAAAGGACAATCAATATTTACTGAAAGTAGAAAAACAGTAAACTGTAAAAAAAACATTTAACTTGCCTGCTTGTCTGTGTCCACACATCTGAATCATCTGCTGAACTTGTGGCTGAAATAGAGGGAAAAGTTATCTCAATACTGGAACAAACAAATACATATATAACAAAAACTTGATCTTATTTTTCTTGAATGCCAAAGACTGAGCAATTAGCTCTTACACCCAACCCTCCTCATCTCTGCTTCTATCTGCAGACCATTGGAACTGAACTAATGCTTATATCCACAGTATAATGCAAGGCACTGAAATGATGGTTTGTCATGGCTTTTCTCATGATCTGGAGCCTATAGTGCTTTAGGATATTTACTTACCTGGCTGGTAACTGAAAATCTGAGTTTTCACAAAGATTCAGCACAACAAATACAGTCGAACCCACTTAATATCACATCGCTTATGCCACCACCTGAATACTGTCACAACAGTTTGTATCCCCAGCCAACTCCCATAATGGGCTTTACTCCCGTTAATATCACCCCGCTTATTGCCATAAATCGGCTAATGTCACGGTATTTTTGCACCCAGAGGAGTTAAATATCCCGTTTTGTATCAGAGACTTGGTGAGTACAAGCTATAAACATCTCACAAAGCATTATCAGTTTGCGACTCATCAAAATACATGCCACATCAACCTTTTGAACATGTGGGCATCAAAGCTCAGGTGGTGTGGATGATGTGAATGGTGTGAAACAGATGATGTGAATGAAAGGATTACAGTGGCCACCCTTTCGTGATTAAAATCTGGCTTCTTTTGGGTCACTGTCTTTATGACATTAACATGGGCTGTGTTTAGTTGGCAATGCAAGTCGATGGTTGGTCAGACTCGAATAATGTGGGCATCAAAACTCAGATGGTGTGAATGAAAGGCTTACTGTGGCTGCCCTTTCGTGATTAAAATCTGGCTTCTTTCGGGTCATTGTCTTTATGACATTAACGTGGGTGGCATCAAGTTGGCAACGCAAGCTGATAGTTGGTCAGACTTAAATAGTGTAGTAAAAGCAAGGTAGACAGCGATGCCAAGGATAATGCTGATGATATCAGTGAGTCCATCATAGATCAGATGCCCATCAAAACTGTTTCTTACTCTCAGTCTGTAAGCGCATTCAAGGCTGTGCACTTGTTCATTTACAGTATGTCTGACGTGACGCAGGACATGTTTAGTACTGTATCATGTTTAAGACTTTTTTTATTAATAGACCAGTTATCATTACACTATTCAAAATCATGCATTTTTTGTACTGCAGCTGACAAGTTAGATGCTGCTTGATTATAGCATTTTCTATATTGTACGACAGACTTACTGTATTTTGTGATTAATATATTTTGTGACTAATAAATTTTGTAATTATTTCATATTGTGTCTGATGATGTTAGCTTTGGCTGTTTGTTATGTGTTTAACGCAACAAATATGGGGCGGACGGACAGACACACACACACACACACACGCCCCTGTTAAATCCCTTGTAATGTACCTCGCTTAATGTCAACTCCCCTTAATGTCATCATATTTTGACAGTTCCAATTATGTGACATTAGACGGGTTTGATCAATCTCGTAAGAAAAAAACAAGCAAAAAAAAAAAACATGCACCCCGCACACACACAAACACATGAGCTAACTCAAGATGCTAACAAAATAGGGTTAAAGAACAAAATAGGAGAGGCAAAGTTAATGAAGTGTACTGAAAGTAGATAACAAGTTAGTACAGAAGGTCAATGTATTTGTATATTTTGGCAGTAAAGAAGATGGAGCAGTACAGAGGACATCAACAGCAGACTTACTAGAGCAAACATCAACAGCAGACTTACTAGAGCAAACCAGGACTTTTACAATGCTGTCAACTATATGAAAATCTAAAAAACTAAGCACAAAGATTAAAATCAGGATATTTAAGAGTAATGTTCTAAGTATACATACTACTCTATGGAAGTGAATACTGGAAAATCACCAAAACCACAGAAAACAAGCTGAATTCTTTCCAGACTAATTGAACTAACTGATTATCCGGTACTGCTCGGGAATTTATCACAATCGTCTATTGGAGAGGAAAAGGAATGAATTCTACCTATAGTGTAAAACTGAAGTAATTTTATCTACAGGTATTTAAAAGTATAAAAAAAAGTACAGTATATATAAAGTCTTCTACAAATTCACTATAATATTAATTTAACTCCCCCGTGTGGTACCCGGGATCTGCAAAGAATAGGACCACTGTACCCTACCACGCATGATCGTAAAAGGCGACTAAGGAGGGTTCCGCACAGGGCCAGCAACCCTATCTGGTAAAAAAAAACTATCAGACTGCTACAGAAACGGAAGCAAGGGAAATAACAAATGCAGGTGGAAGGAGAAATGCTTATCAGGAAACTGAGCCCATGAAGGTTGTGGATGAAAGCCAGCCACTGGAAGTCCCCAGCCCCGACTGCAGACCTCCTGGAACCTAAACACAAGATGCAAATAGGCGGCTGGAATGTAAGAACACTTAATCAGACTGGAAAATTAGCACAAACCATCAAGGAAATGCACAGATACAAACTAGACATACTAGGAATACAAGAAGCAAGATGGACAGGACAAGGCAGAAGGAAATTAACAACACAGCACACAGAAGATACAATAATATGGTCAGGTAAAGAAGATCTTCATGAAGGAGGAGTAGCATTGATTATAACAAAAGAAGCATCAAGAGCATTGCTGAAATGGACCCCAATAAATGAGAGATTATTATATGCACGGTTCAACTCAAGATTCACGAAGCTGTCTATTATAGTTTGTTATGCACCAACAGAAGCAGCTGAAGAGGAATTAAAAGAAGATTTTTACAACAGCCTCCAAGTCACAGTAGAAACAATACCTAAGCATGTTATGCTACTCATCTTGGGCAACTTCAATGCAAAAGTAGGTGAAGGAAATGAAGATAGAAGAAGAATCATGGGAAGAGAAGAAATCGGAGAAATAAATGAAAATGGAGAAAGACTGTGCAGTTTCTGTGAATAAAACATAATGAACATCGGGGGGACAATTTTCCAACACATAAAGATCCATAAAGTGACTTGGAGATCCCCAGATAAAACCACAGAAAACCAAATCGATCACATACTAATAAACAACAAGTGGAAACGGTCACTACAAGATGTGCGAGCAATGAAAGGAGCAGATGTAGGAAGTGATCACAACCTTCTGGTAGCAAAAATAAAACTAAAATTAAGTAAAGCCAAAATCGGAGAACACAGAAAGATATATTTTGATACAGCAAAACTGAAAGACCAGCAAACAAGAAATTAATTCTCAATAATACTTAAGAACTGCTTCAGTGTCCTACAAGACGAAGCAGAAATGCCCATGCTAGAGTTCAATAAAACACTACAGGAAACAGCAAAAGAGGTGCTGGGATATCGGAAATGGAGAAAAGAGGAATGGATAAGCAAGACCACATGGGAAAAGATAGAGCAAAGAAAAGAAATGAAGAAAAAAATTACTGAACACCAAATCACAACGGCTTAAAGAACAAGTTTTAAGTAATTATGCACAAAAGACAAAGAAGTGAAGAAGTCATGCCGTCAAGATAAACGTCAATACTATGACAACTTAGCAGAAGCAGCAGAGAAAGCAGCATATACAAATGACATGAAAACCATATACAAAATCACAAAGCAGATGACAGGTAACTTCAGCACAAGATATACACTGCTGGCGAGACTCTTCGAATGCCACGCGTGGAGTGAAGCTCCTCCCGGTCAAGGAAGAAAATGCAGAAAAGAAATAAAGGTTGCTGTGCGGTGCCGATGTGAAAAGGTGGTGGAAAGGATAAAGTGAATTTTAATCGGTATGTCCAGTAGTATCGCTATATAAAATCACAAAGCAGATGACAGGTAACTTCAACACAAGATGTGAAAGTGCAGTAAGAACACAAAATGGACAACTGGTCAGTGGAGAAAGAGAAAAAAATTGAAAGATGGAGGGAACACTTTAACACCCTACTAAACAGAACACAAGCAGCACAAACAATAGACATACCTGAAGCAAAAACGGAGCTAAACATCAATACAGGACCAATAACAGTAAATGAAGTAAAGGAGGCGATAAAGAAGCTAAAATCAGACAGGGCACCAGGTGAAGATGAAGTGACTGCTGAGAAGTTGAAAGCAGAAGAAACAGAAACACCAAAACAACTTTGCCAGATATTACAACAAATTTGGGATCTAGAAAAAGCTCCAGAGGAGTGGAAAACTGGGCTTATAGTAAAACTACCAAAGAAGGGTGACCTCAGAGGTTGCGGGAACTGGAGAGGCATTATCCTACTGCCACTCACCAGTAAAGTATTTTGGAGAATAATCATCAACAGAATTGTACCAACACTTGAGGAAAAACTTCGGAAAGAGCAGGCAGGATTTAGGAAAGGAAGAGCATGCATAGACCACATATTTGTACTTAGACAAATATTAGAGCAGGCAAATGAGTGGCATAGCACAACATATGCATTATTCATAGATTTTGAGAAAGCCTTTGACAGTGTCAACAGAGATGCACTGTGGAAAATCCTAAGATGGCATGGCCTCCCCCATAAAATAGTTAATGTAATCAAAGCCCTATACGAGGGATTTCAGTGCAAAGTTATCTGTGGAGAACATACCTCCAGCAGCTTTAGGGTACAAACAGGAGTGAAACAGGGATGTGTACTATCACCAACATTATTTATCTTGGCAGTAGACTGGTTAATGAAGGAGGCAACATCAGACAAACGCAGAGGATTACAATGGACCCTTGACACAGTGCTGGAGGACCTTGACTCTGCTGACGACATTTGTCTATTATCAAGCAGTCACAAAGATATGCAAGATAAAATAAACAAGCTAACTCAGAATGCAAATAACATAGGACTAAAGATCAACGTAGGAAAGACAAAGTTAATGAAACAAAATGTGAACAACAGAAATGTACTCAGAGTAGATAACAAGTTAGTGGAGGAGGTCAACGAATTTGTATACCTTGGCAGCAGAGTAGTAGAAAATGGAGACAGCACAGAGGACATCAACAGCAGACTTACTAGAGCAAACCAGGCTTTTGCAATGCTGCAGACTATATGGAAATCAAAAAAACTAAGCATAAATATGAAAATCAGGATATTTAAGAGTAATGTTCTAAGTGTACTACTCTATGGAAGTGAATGCTGGAAAATCACCAAAACCATAGAAAACAAGTTAAATTCTTTCCAGACTAAATGTTTACGAAGAATTAGAAAAATATTCTGGCCAAACACCATAAGAAATAACATCTTATTAGCAGAAATGCAGATGAAACCACTGACAACGATTATTGAGGAAAGACGCTGGCGATGGTTGGGACATGTGCTCCGAATGACTGACAACTCACTACCAAAAATAGCACTAAGATGGATACCACAGGGGAACAGAAGTAAGGATAGACCAAAAGAGAAATGGAGAAGAGCAACAGAAAGGATGTTGAGCAATAGAGGGCTCACCTGGGCAAGAGCAGAAAAAAAGGCGAAGGACAGACATTTGTGGAAAACCCTTGCGGAAGCCCCATGTGCCCTGGGCACTTAAGGTTCAGAGAGAGAGAGATTAATTTAACTCAAAACTTGATTATAAGAAACATTTTTAGAGTTTCACCTCCAGGAGCAAAAATAAATAAATTCTTGGGTGACCCCAACCTTGAGCAAGCAACATAAAGTTGTCCGTGGGAGAAACATGGCGATCTCAAATCCACTCCACAGTACTTAATAGACTGCCCCTGTGACTTGTTAAGTGTGATCGTGAATGCAAGTCTCACTGGAAATTGCAATCTCTTAAAGCTAAAAGGGAGATCCGTTGGAATGAGTGTTATCCAAGGGATAAAAACTGCTTCACCTTCCCCTTTTCCTGTTAAGACAGTCGCTTCAATTACATTGCCCAGCATCTTCTTTACACACAGCCTTGTGCTGTTGCAAAGTTTTGGCGGGTCGAGGTTCCGTAGTAAAATAATTGAAGATCCCACTTTAAGTAAAAGATGATGTGATGGCAATCCAGCCAGATCAAGTGAGTTTAGGAACTCTGATGACCTCATCGGGATCTACTACAGTATCGATAGACTTGTATTCAGTGGCTACACCTGGTAACATGGCAAGTATTTGAATGTTTATATCATGAACATCTTCATTTTTAACAACAAGAATGGCCTTCTCTCGCAACCAGTTCAAACTGTGATAGTTTTGGAAAACAGCCAGACAGACTGCATCTATCAGCTCTGCAATGGACAACACCGATTACAAAATTCGGATGGCAATTTTATCTTCCCAGAAGACTCGACTGCTAATCTACCTTCTTCGATCTCCAGTAGTTTGTTTGAGAAAATTTGAGCACTCTCATCTCCCAGATGTACTCTCATGTTTTGCTTTAAAGTTATCCTTCGCACATGTCTCCTCAAAAATAATTGTTTTAAACATGTGTGGATCTCATCAGCTGGTGTTGACTTTGGGATGACAGGCAGAGTTTGGCAAAAGTCTCCAGAGGAGTAACGGAGCTCCTCCCATCAGGTTGTCATGTCCTCTCAGATCTCTCACAGTGATGTCAAGGACCTTGACAGCTTTCTTATGAGCCATAGTACATTCATCCCATATGATTATTTTACATGTCTTGAGCACCTGCGCCCGACCACTTGCCTTGCTTATGCTGCAGGTTGGATTTTCCTGCCTGGCAATGTGAAGTGGCAACTTAAGTGTAGAATGGGCTGTCCTCCTTCCATTAACGTCACCGGAATCCCTGAGACGATGGAAAGAGCAACTTCTCCCTGGGCCCTGATTTCAGCCAGAATTAAATTAGTTAAAAATGCTTTCCCTGTGACCCCAGAAGCATCAAGAAAATTGATACCACCCTGTTGTTTCGCTACCTGATCCATGATAATTTGGTATGCTTTTAATCCGGTCTTGATTTAGAAGTGGCTTCTTGTTCGAGACATATGCACTCAGCTGACATTGTAGTTCTTTTCTCGTACGTAATCTGCGTGAAGTACATCTTGTCCATCTCATACTGGTGCAGGCAGGCTGAGTTGCAATAATGTTTTATTGATCATGGCCACACATTTGTCCTCAAGAATAACCAAAGCCTTGTTGAAAATGTCTGGACCAAACGTAATTTCTAACGTTGGATTTTCCCTCCGGACTTTGACGAGTATATCCTCACTTAGGGTCTCCTTACATTTTTCACATAGTGTTTGGATTCGATGGACTGCATGTAGTCAGTGTTACAGCAAACAGGTTTCTGATCTGCTCTGGGAGGGAGATCAATTTGGCTTCTCGCAATGTGTCATCCCAGTGCTGGTCTCTTTCCAGTAAACCCAACTTCTGACAGGCCTCTCTAAACATTTGGCATACTTCGTCATTTACTGTTCTTAGCTCTGTGAAAGATCTTGTCTTCGAAGTGAGTGAAGAAGCATACATTCGGCACTACTGGGGTGAACTGTGTACACTCGACCCAAGGCGCCACTCGCGACTGCATCATGTCCAGGGACAGGCTGGCCAATTTTTCTTCTACGGAAAACTTTCCTCGATGAATTCCATGTGTAATATTGAGGTATCTCAGGATACAACAAGGTCCTTGCAAAGGAATCCTGCTGACACAGCTGAAAGAATGCTGTTAAGGTCGTTTTTGGTGGCTGACCAACCATTGTAGAGGCACTCTCTGTTGTGAAATAAACTCTCTGACCATTTTCTAAATGGGTGCAAAGTGAACAGCAGTAGGGTGTCTTTTGTGAATCGGAAATCCTAGGATCCTTCAGACTGCCTCATTGCTGCTAATGTACCTTCCCAACTGATACTGCATCACTTCATCGTTTGTTCTGTCACTGGTTATGCCGAAAACAGCCATATCACTACCTATGTTAACATAGTTACACACATATTTAATTGATTTCACACTGTTACAGTACTCCATGTTGATGTGTGACTAAAACATTTTTGACAGCAGCTGCGAAAATGGCACAACCTACCTATTGTCGATTTCTATTTCTGTGTTGTTTCATATCTTTAGTTTCGCCGTGAACCCTCCATCTTCTGGAGCTTGCCGTCTATATAGAGGATAACCATCATGTCCAGTCTGTGAATCAGTAATCAACTTTCCTGGGTATTTCTTTCATTCATCCTTCATACATGGAGAGATCTCCACATGGTCTGTGGATCATGCTTTTTGTTACCACTGCAAAAAGTTCAGGATCTTGTGTTGGGTCAGGCCGCTCAGCAGATATAACGTCATCGATTTGTGTGGGCTAAATTTTGTCCTCCAACCAGATTAAATTTTGTGAGTGTGGCAGTCCTCGCTTTTGCCATTCAATAGTGTACATCCAGCATCTTGGCATTTCAAAGACATGACCCTTTGTTATAACGTCAATTAGTTTCAACTGATTCTGTTTAAACACTCTCGCAATCAAGTCGTGGCGCTCACTGGGTAATTGACCACTGGTAAGCATCTCCATGATCTCTGTCCAAGTCGGATTGCAGGTGAAGGTGATAAATAAGTCTGGTCTCCCGTACGTCCTCATATATGTCATAGCATCTTGCGTGTATTTGTGCATATGTCTGGGACTGCCTGTAAACGTAGCTGGTAGTATGACTAAGGCACCGAGGTTTTCAACCTTGGTAGAGACCAAGGCACTAAAAAAAGCTATTTCGAAGTCATTTTGGGCATTTTATTTTTCACCCCTTCTCACCCCCTATGCTGATGGGGGCTGAACATAGACCTCTTTTTGTCTTGGGGGTTGGTGGGGGGGGGGGTGTGTGTGTGTGTGTGTGTTTACCTCAAATGAACAAGGGGGTAAATTTCATAAAGTGGAATGGGATGGATGCCGTATTTAAAAGGATCACACAGGCAAAGTCTGATTTGCAGTATGACATATTATATATTAGTTTAAACAGGAAAAGTAGTTCTCTTCTCAACTCAACATTGGGGGCTGCATGTATATTTGTATATTGTTTTTCTAATAAAATTGTGGTATGTTGTTAGTACAGAACGAAAAAAAGAGCTAAGGGAGGCACACACACACGAGAGGATGCTGAAAGTTATCAACCTGATCAAAGAATGACCTGGAGTCATGAAACTCACAGGTCATTCCATATATTCACTCTGAAATTCAACACACTTAGGGCATTTCTCAAGTTTCTTTAACTCCTAACCAAAAAAAAAAAATCTGATATCTGATCACTGAATACTGCTGTTGCTGTTATCACCTCCAAATCATTAAAAAATGTCCTCCATTTCAAACAATTGTGGAGCACAACAGGCCGAATAAAAAGAGGTCGACCATATGAAACTCTAAAGAAGACACTGTTAAGAGAAGCCAGTTTAGTGGGCATAACATCCCTTGATGAAGTCAAAAGACTTGCCGAGAACAGGAAAACTTGGCAAACAACTATGCGAGCCCTATGTGACGTTTAACAGCATGAGAAGGATGTCAGAAGAGACAATTGTTAAGACTGGGAAACAGGAAACAGTCAGATGGAGCAAGATCTGGTGAGTAGGGTGGATGATCTGTGCACTCAAACTCCCAATTCTTCAAAACATACTGTCTTGTGAACTGGCCCATTGTCCTGTAAAAAAAACATCACCTTTTCCACAGCCTTACTCAAGTTTTCTTGTAATTCATTCTTTAGCACAGCAAATTAGAGTAGCATTCTGCATTAAGTGTTTGGCCCCTTGGAAGACTGTTAATAATCAAAATGTCTTTACTGTCTCAAAAAACAGCAGCCTGACCTTTCCTGCTGACTTTTGATCTTAAATTTCTTCATCCTTGGAGAACCCAAGCACTATCATTGCATGGATTGTTGGTTGGTCTCAAGATCATAGTGGCAGTGGTCTGGGAGAGGAGGTGTGTGTTTGTGTATACTGTGTGTGTGTGTGTGTGTGTGTGGGGGGGGGGGGGGGGGGGGGGGGGATCAAAGTCATTTTTAAAAAATTGTTCTGCTTGTTTTCAGAGAGCGCTTTGTTTTCTGGTGTCTTCTTCATGTGATGTGTCTTTTCCAGAACGCTGTCCCTGTCTCCCTGACGGCAATGAGGTCATGTGTTGACCAGTGTATAACAATGACAGCGGCAGATATGCTGAAATGTGTGTCTTGTTATCTCTAAGTAAAATTTTTGCATATCAAATTTTACACACAAGTTAACTCTATTGTTTTCAAGATAGCTTGTGTGTATTTTTATGCTACTGTAGACATTTATACATTATATTTTGCTGTGTCTATATAAAAAAAAAAGGAATGGAAAAACTAATAATATCAGTCCGTAAGAATAGTGAAGAGCAAAACCTCTTGCATAGAAAACTAAACTGATGACAACTGACAAAACAAACAAGGCAGCTGATATATGCATCAATGAAGAAAAACTGGAAGAAATGGAGAGTTCTGAATATCTTAAACCACTGTTAACTAATAATGGAGATACAATGAGGGAAATTAAAAGGAGAACATCTATCGCTCTTCAGAAAGTAAAACAACTAAAGAATCTGTGGAGAGGAACAGACAGAACTATAAATATAAGATTTTTAAGGGCATGCATCCTTCCAATGGCAACTGAGACTTGGACACTTAAAACATCTGAGAAACACATAAATGCCTTTGAATGTAAATGCTACAGAAGAGTTCTTCAAATATCATGGACACAAAAAAGAACAAATATATCCATACTACAAGAACTTAATACTGAAGAAGGCTGGGTAGTAAAGAAGATTAAAGAGAGAAAACTTAAATATTTTGGACACATTAAACATCATGATAATCTAGAGAAAACCGTCTTGGAAGGGTACACAATGGGAAAAAGAAAGAAAAGAGAGGAAGACAAGGCGAGGATGGCTGCAAGACATCATTGATGATCTGCAAATGGATGCATCAGCAGCAGGCCATCTTGCTCAGGACCGAGAGGCCTACAGGAGTGCTGTTAGGGAGACAAAGTTCCGCAAGGGACATGCAAATGAATAAATGAATGAATGAATGAATGAATATTTTTTAAAAATGAGAAAAGGGAGAAGCTGTCTCGATCAGATCTTTACATTAAGAACAAAACTTGAAAAACATATTGAAAAGCAAAAACCATAAATTCTGAACTTCATAGACTTTAAAAAGGCATTTGACAGCAAACACAAGAGATTCATTGTGGATAATTTTAAGACTATATGGAATACCATCTAAAACTGTCATCATCATTAAGGATCTCTACAATGGACATGTTTGTGTAGTCAACACAGAAGAAGGAATGAGCAAATGGTTCCAGAGTGTATACAATCTCTCCTGCTTTTTGGAATTGCCATAGACTTCATAACGAAAAAATGCTGCACTGACTGGGTACATGAGACCCAACTGAAGATCTTGATTTTGCAGATGACATAACTCTTATCAGTGACAATGTGAATTAGATGCAAGAAAAAAACAGATGCCCTATCTTCACCGGCTAGCAAAATAGGACGTGAAATTAACAAGCAATGGTGACACCAGAAAGAAAGTTAGAATTATAATTGCAAAAGCAGCACGGACCTTCAGGAATATGGAGAACAGAAGGCACTCAAAAGTTATAAGCACATAAACCAAGCTAAGATCATTCAATTCAAATGTAATATCCACTTCATTTTTGCATGTGAAAGCTGGAAAACAACTAAAGAAATAGATAAGAAATTAGACTATTTTGAAAACAAATGCCTAAGGAAAATACTCTGTATAAACTGGAATGAATTCAAGAATAATGCAGAGATAAGACAGATGAGCAAACAACAACCTGTCTCATAGGTGATCAGAAAAAGAAGATGGACATATATCAGTCACATGATGAGAAGAAACAGTCAGAGAATCCCAAAACAAGCTATCAAGTGGAAAATAACAGGCCGAAGAAAAAAATGTTGACCACATGAAACTCTACAGAGGACATTGTTAAGACAGGCCAAACTACATTTTACATCCTACACCCTTCCCGTGCCATTAAATGTCACATGGGGCTTGCATGGCAGTTTGCCAAGTTTTCCTGCTTTCTGCAAGCTTTTCATCCTCATCAAGGGATGTTATGCCCACTGAACTGGCCTCTTTTAACAAATTAGTAGGCATAAAATTCCTTGATGAGGTTGAAAAGCTGTCAAAAACAGGAAAACTTGGTGAACTACCATGTGAGCCCTATGTGATGTTTAACAGTATTGGAAGGATGTAAGATATTTTTTAAAAACACCAAAATTCTCTTATCTGCCTTAGTAAGTACTACAGTGAACAAAACAGCTGAGCATAAAGACTGTGGCTGAAGCTTTTAAGAGGTGAGTTAGTATTACAGCATCCACTGCTTGTGCAAATAGATAAAAAAAAGCTGGTGGACTTTTGATTCCATATAATCTGTCTGAAATTTCACCAGTTAATAAGTCTGTCATACTCTGAACCTTAAGTGCCCAGGGCACATGGGGCTTCCACAAGGGTTTTCCACAAATGCATGTCCTTTGCTTTTGCTTCTGCTCTTGCCCAGGTGAGCCCTCCATTGTTCAACATCCTCTCTGTTGTTCTTCTCCATGTCTCTTTTGGTCTACCCTTACTTCTGTTCCCCTGTGGTATCCATCTTAGTGCTATTTTTGGTAGTGAGTTGTCAGTCATTCGGAGCACATGTCCCAACCATCGTCAGCATCTTTGTCAGTTAATAAATTCAATCACACAAATCATTTTCAGCTTCAATAAATAAGATGAGGCAAATCAGAAATGATTATTATCATTAGCCTCACTAAGAATACTTGCATAGATAATATCCAAAAGCAAGCCTTTTGATTCATTTGTGGGGGAATGGCCTCAACATCTACAGCTGCATGTGAAATCTCGAACATAAAACCACTAAATATAAGAAGAAAAAATACTACCATAGAAACAGTCGAAAGATATCAACATATGACCCAAAACCACCACAAAATAAAAGTAGTAATAAAAGGCTGAAACTAAAAATTCCAGTGCTTATAAAGGAAAAACTAAATACAAGACACCAATACCCTGAAGGAAGAGAAAAAATTTTTAAAACTTTTTGAGCAAGTCATCAGGCCACAGAATCCTATGCTAATAACTAGTTTCAGGCACTTACTGATGGATCAGCTTTAAAGAAAACATGACAAATGGGGTACTCATAATATTTCCAGACAAGACATCAAGGCACCTTTCTGCCATGTGCAGATCTCACAGTTCCAGTTATGACATAGAGATGCAGACTATATCAACAACCTTGATAGCCTTTGCCACACACCCCAAAAAACTCTCTCCAAGTCCTTGACTAGCAACAGCTGAGCACATCACTCAGTGCAATAAATCTACTTGCCTTCTGTGACATCAAGGTCACTCCATTGCAGATAAGAGGGCACATGAATATCTGAGTCAACAAATGTGCTGACAAAAGGGCAAAGAATGAAGATACCATGTCACAGCCTCACATCCCATTAACATGACAACAGCTAAACACGTTATACACAACAAGTGCAAACAGCAGTGGATGAACCACTTGGTTGTAAGCCAACTGGAAGATCCTTACATCCAAACATGTCACAGCTCAACCTTGGATTTCACATCAACAGCTGAAGTAACTGAGATCAGTGTACTATCTTCAGACTGTGCACAGGTCACATCACACTCGATAAAAGAATTTGTAAATTTAAACTACCCAAATTGGTAACACTTCTTGTTCATTCCTTATAACTCAAAAAGGTGTGCTAAAGAGCTGAACTGTGATTTTAATTTTAATTTCAGGGATTTTATCAATTATTTTCAGAAGTAAATAGTGGCAATGCTGTTTTTTATAGACCTTGTAGATTTACATCTGATGAAGACAGAAAGCTTGTGGAATTAATTTTGAGAATGAGGAAATTGATTCAGATAGCAGTATCACAGAAAATACAACCAGTTATGATAATTCAGTTTTGTCATATGATAGTTATGATGCTATGGTTAGTTTAAATGAAAGACAACCTAGCACCAGCGGCAAGCATAGGTTTCAGGACAAAAACTCAGACACATCAAATCAAAAAAGAAAGAAGTAAAGAGAAATATGGAAACTGGACATGTTTCTAATGCACCCAAGTGGTAATCAGCAAAAATAGATAAGAAAGAAATTGATTTTACTTTCTAACTAAAGACAATCCTTCATTTCAAGCCTGGCCATGCTTGTCTATTTTTCATTCAATATGCTTACTTACGAGGGAATTATTTGTGGCCATATTCGTAGGAAATTTACAATTATTTTGTGATGATTCATTGAATTTTATAAGAAAGTTGGTAAGCTGAGCTTTCCATAAATTTATATATTCATTTGCACATCCCTTGCGGAACTTTGCCTCCCTAGCAACACTCCTGTAGGCCTCTTGGTTCTGAGCAAGATGACCTGCTGCTGATGCATCCATTTGCAGATCATCAAAGGTCTTGCAGCAATCTTCACCTTGATCTTTCTTTCTTTTTCCCATTATGTACCCTTCCAAGACAGTCTTCTCTAGATTATCATGACGTTTAACGTGTCCAAAATACTTATGTTTTCTCTCTTTAATCCTCTTTACTAGCCAACCCAGTGGAACACAACAGGCCAAAGAAAAAGAGATCGACCATGTGAAACTCTAAAGAGGACATTATTAAGAGAGGCTTTCTCTCTCTCTCTCTCTCCCTGTGCATGCGTGTGCGTGTTTTTTTTTGTTTTGTTTGTCACTACATCAGTGACAATGTGAATTCGATGCAAGAAAAAACAAGATACTGTCTTCACTGGCTAGCAAAACAGGACGTGAAATTAACAAGAAAAAAAAAAACAAAAATAATGAAACTTCACATTAATCAAGAAGGAAAAGTATTCATACAAGGACTAGCTGTTGAAGAAGTACACCAATTTGCATACTTCAGCACCTACACAGGTCAGGATGGTTACACCAGAAAGGAAGTTAGAATTGCAAATGCAGCACTGACCCTCAAGAATTTGGAGAACATGGCACTCAAAAGTTATAAGCACATAAACCAAGCTAAGATTATTCAATTCAAATGTAATATCTGCCCTCATTTACGCATGTGAAAGCTGGAAAACAACTAAAGAAACAGACATTAAACTCTTTTGAAAACAAATGCCTAAGGAAAATACTTGCTATAAAGTGGAATGAATTCAAGAACAATGCAGAGATAAGGCAGATGAGTGAACAACAACCTGTCTCATAGGTGATCAGAAAAAGGAGATGGTCATATATCGGTCACATGATGAGAAGAAACAATCAGAGAATCCCAAAACAAGCTATCATATGGAACAACACAGGCCAAAGAAAAATAGATTGATTATGTGAAACTCTAAAGATGACATTGTTAAGACAGGACAGATTAGAAGGCATAAAATCCCTTGATGAGGTTGAAAAGCTTGCCAAAAACAGGAAAACTTGGCGAACTACCATGTGAGCCCTAAGTGACAGTTAACGGCATGGAAAGGATATAAATATATACATCTCTTCTTCTCCTTCAGCTTTCCAAGCTACTAAGGCTCATTGCTGCAGATAAAGCTCACCTCCATTCTCTCTATTCCTAGTCTTCTCTCTCCAGTTGGTGACATCAATTTCCTTTATTTCCTCTTTTATGTTGTTTTTCCATCTCTGTCTTGGTCTACCCCTTGGTCTTGTTTCCTTCATCTCTTGTACATACATAATTTTTATTTGTCTGTTCTCTTCCATTCTTTCTACATATCACAATTAGAGAAATCTATTCAGTTTCAAGACAGTTATTGGGATTTAAATGAGCTGTTCAGTTTAGTGTTCTTTCCAGCTCTCCAATCTGCACTGTTGGTATCCTTTATGGGCCCAAAGATTCTTCTTAGGATCTTGTTCTCAAAAACCTGCAATTATTGTTCATTTTTCTTTGTTGTACTCCATGTTTCTGATCCATACATGATGGCTGGTCTTATTATAATTTTGTAGATTGTTATTTTGGTGTTTTGGGGACAGGATTTTTAAATTTAATAGGTGCTGCAAGGCAAAGTATATTTTATTCCCTATCTGTAGTCTGCTTTCAATTTCCTCACTTACTAGGTTGCTTCTGTTGAAGACTGCACCTATATTTGTGTGTTTCTGCTTTCATAATGATCACATCTCCAACATTTATATAATCTGGATCATTCTATCATTTTTAATAAAACATAATTTTTAATAAATTATATTTAAAAAATCATATAATATATATCACAAACTACATGCACTTATCTTTATTTTCATGTATAATAAATAAGTTTTCTCTCTCTCTCTCTCTCTCTCGCTCGCTCGCTCGCACGCACGCACGCACGCACACACACGCACACACACACACACACATATATACATATATAATAAACTCTCTTTATCACAGAAAACTGAAAAGAATGGCAACCAAATCAGTACTCCTCACTTTCCTTGGTCATAGTAATTCCATTAAGAGCAAATTCAGGTTGTGGTGTTTCTTTGCTTTTTTTTTTTCAACTAATTCATGTTTTAGTAAGTTGAAACACATTCTAATAATACTACATATTGCATACCTTCTTCAAATCTGCACAGCAAACTTGCAAGATCACTTGCTTCAATACCTGGTAAGACATCAGATTTCTGTTATCATTATAAGTCACAGTATTTACCTTGTAGCGGAAATATTAGCAGTCTCAATATGTTGAGATTATACAATATATTACCATAAGCCTACTCATAAGATTTACGGTGAAAAATATTAAACTGCTTCCATTTTATTGGCATAAATATCTAACTGTAATTTGATGATGGTGGGGAGTATCTATATGCGTGTGGCAACTAACATAAAAATTGCTAGCATGACTGCATCCAGCAAATCTCTTGCTAATATCACAAGGTGATGCTGACTTTGTTTAGTTTACGATAAGTTTGAAAAATTACTCACTGTTTGCAAAGTCTTTCTACTTACACTATTACATCACAGTGTTCCTCTTCTTCTTAATTCAGTTTCATATGCCCAACTATCTAGACAAGGAGACAGTTCACCTCTATAATTCTCAGCATTACCAAGTCTTCATATGTTCCCACAGTTAAGTGGGAAGATCAATGATCTATATTTCTGGAGCCTAGCCCTAAAGTCTCTGTGTTTTGCAGCCTGGAAATCATTTTGACATGTGCAGTGTCCATTCTGCAGCTTTCATTTTATGGGGTTGCATTCTGCAATATCCTGTTTGGAGCCTGAAATTAGTGATTTATTGCTTTATAATGGGATCTTTAGATATCTCTCCTTTTTTTTTTTTTTAGTTGTCATACATTACTGTACTTTCCCTGGATGAGCACTTTTGGCTTTTTAGTGATACCTACCTTCAGAATTCCTCACTATTGTCATCAACATTAGCTAGTTAGGTTAGATGTGTCATTTCTTTCAACACCACAATGATCAAGGATCCACTGTAATGTCATTTTGTTAGTAATGGATAACTGGCTTAGTTGCTATGTAAGGTGATCTTCTGCTTCATCTTGACTAATTTGAACTAGGTTTGTGCTCTCAAATCTTTATTCTTCTGTGTTTCTGACCTCTGAGCGTGTAGCTCTGTCTATACTGAGATTTCTCCAATGGCAGCTGATCTCTATTCTTGTGTCATTTTGCATAAGTAAAAGGAATTCTGTTCTGCCATTCCTAAATGTTTCTTCTGCAACTCTGTTGATAGAGGACATGTGTTAATTATGTTCAAAGGTACCAGTTACTGAGATGATCTACTGTTTTCATTTTTAGTACAAAGGGGTTTTGATCTCAAAGTCTGGATTTGTACACTGGTTTCTTTTTTAAAGCATTTCTTTGTTTTTTATCTCAAACGTTTAGGAGGTTGGTCTTTTTGTAAGTAGTTTTTTGGAATGTTTCTTATTTTCTCATGCACATGTCGTATTCTAAACATCTGAAATTTTCTGCCTAGAATAACTTTCTCCTCCCTTTTCTCCTTCAGACTTAGTAAACCCACTACTGTTTCTAATGACGTCCTCTTCAGGCCCCCAGTAAAGACTCAATCCTTCTATCTGAATTCTGGAGATCTGCCTTTGACTCTGTTGCATTAGATGCAAGCTCATTCTGTATTCTAATGGTGGATGCACAGATTCTGTGTGGACTTGTTTATGGTTTGTCCTATTTCTTCAAAAATGGAGTGCCCACATCAGTATCCTAAATATAATGGGTTGTCTTCTTTAGGTAAAGTGTTAACGTAGGTTTCAGATTTAGTAAACAGCAACTTTTCCAACACTGACATACACACATGAGTTGCTCAAAGTTCAAGGCCATGTTGACTGTTTTCTTTGATACCCAGGTTACTGTAATGGCAAAGTGGGATATCAGTAGCCAGATAGTAAATCAGCAGTATTTCCTTAAGTCTTTATGAAGCTGCACAAATGCATGAGAAGACAATGATCAGAATTGTGGAGAAATGGTTGGTTTTTGCATTAAAAACAATGTGCCAACCCATAATGCTTTGTAAGGCAGTTTTTAGCAAATCACAACATCACTGTGCTTGAGCACCCACTATATTTGCCAGACCTGACTCCCTGTGACTTCTATGTATTCCTAAAGATCAAGTTGGTGCCCAAAGGAACCCATTTTTTGTCAGTAGAAGACATGAAAGCAAAATGACAGAAATCCTCAACAGCCTTTCAAAAAATTACCTGCAGAATTGCTCTGAACATTGCCAGTATCATCATCTGTGTCAACTCAAAAAGGAAATATTTTTAAAGAGATTCAATTTGATTTTCTCAACTTGCTCAGCAAAATACTTTTACAGCCTCATTTTTGTGTGTGTGTCTGACCTTATGTTGTTGTTCTTATTCTACATCCATTTAAGGCAGCACTAAACTCTGTCACAAGTATCAGCCTTGTGTTGTTCCAAACCAAACTGCTGCCTTTCCTGTTAGGTGATTCCTTCACATAAAATTAGAGTTACTTTAACTGCAGATTCAAGGCATCTCAACCATTTTTTTTTTTTACTATTTCAAATCCTCTTCCATTCTTCTTCTTCTTCTGTGTTCGAGGTTGTTGGTCACTTCAGATCCTGATCCCGGTCGACATGGCAAAGCCCGCAGTCCTCTCCAGATCCTGACAGGAGCCCCAAACCTTTTGCCCCAAGCTTGTGTCCTCTGGCCATGTCTCATGCCTCAGGTCTGCATGGATTGGGCACTCTTGTAGGATATGTTCTGGAGTCTGGACTCCACTGCCACATGGACACTCGTCTGTGTGAGACATTTTGAGTCGATGCAGGTGGCTCAGTAGTCTGCAGTGGCCTGTCATTAGGCGAAATAGGATGGTTTGCTGATGTCTTTGTAGTTGGTGTACTGGATCTGGTTCATTGTTGCATTTCAGTTTCTTTTTCCATTTAGATCTGCACTGGTTATGGATTATGGTTTTTGCCTCTTGGTAGTTTACTAGATGATTGGTTTGATCTTGATTGCTGCCAGCTTTGGATAGGCTGTCAACTATTCCACTGCCAGCTATTCTACAGTGGGATGGTACCCACTGTAGGGCCATGGCTGTGTACACTGTAAGGTGCTTCAATTCTGTTGTGATTTCCTGTCTTCTATTCAAAATTATGTTTGTGGGTGTGGTTGCCACAAGTCCAAGAGCCACAGCCTTCTTGGTATTATCAGTGAAACTTTACCCTGAACAAATCATTAGACAGTGATTTATGGTCACTTGTACAAGAGGCAGCTTCGCAGTGAGCAATAAGAACCATGTCATCAACACAAAAAAAAAGAATTCCTTAATTAGAGCTTTAGACGCTTTTGTCTTAATAAATGAGAGGGTGCTAAAAAGTTATTAGCCAGACCCACATCCTAAAATCTGAGCACAATTTATCACCATAGCCAGAAAGAGTGTTATTTTATAATGAAAAGTTAGATCATACTGCTAATTTTTTACTTTCTTTCAAATCAATGACAGAACCATGTCAACAAAAGAAGTAGAATTTTCAAGTGTGGGACTCTGGGCCATCATGAAGTTCCTGTTCCTTCAGAAGAAAACTCTAAAGAAGATCCATGAGTGTGTGCTGCAAACACTGAGTAACAAACTCAACTGTGGTGTGGTAACTTTCAGTGTGAAGATTTCAAGACCAACGATGCACCATGATCTGGAATGTCTTCAACAATGTCAATTCCAGAAACTACTGACCATGTTCATGACCCGATCTTCGCACACTGACAAATTTCAGCACAAACAATTGCTGAAACATTAGAAATGCCCAGAGAATTTGTTGGGTTTATAATTCATAAGCATTTGGGTATGTAGAAACAGTCAACCAAGTGAGTGCCAAAATAATGCCAATGAGAAACAAAATCAAACTGACACCAAGATGATTTTGCAGCATTCTGAGCAATCTAGTGATAACTTTTGGGAACAACTCGTCACTACTGATGAAACATAGTTACACCACTATGATCCTGAAACCAGTGCCACTTGAGTTCTCCATAGCTTAAGAAAATCCTGATTCAAAAGTAAGCTTGACATGTTATGGCCAATGTTTTTTTGGATAATGAAGGTTTTCTGATGATTTATTGTCTTATGGGGGAGATGCTGCTGTACTCATAACACAAAGAGGAAAATGTACCACACGCACAAGGAGTGGCACTGCCAAAGGCAGCACAGATATCCTCATTGACTGAGAAGCCCATGGTCCAAGAATTATAACAGCCTCTTTAGAACCAAAAATAAATGGACAGACATGAATATTATCCAAAGCTTTACGCCAACAAATGAGAGCAAAGAAACAACAAAAGAACTGATCTACCAATAACTACTGGCAATACTTGAAAAGTATTCAATGAATGATTTGAACATCCTGAATGGCAATTTTAATGCAAAAATCAGGAACAACATTGGAAGCGAAGACATAATGGGGTGTCAAAGACTGGCACAAAGGAATGAAAACTGAGAGAAACTCATAGACCTTTACACTAATTGGAGGTAGTATATTTCCTTACATTTGAATTCATAAAGCAACTTGGGTGTCACCTGACCACTCAACAGAAATTCAGACTAACCACATTTGTATAAATAAAAAGGTTAGGAGATCACCACATGATGTAAGAGCTAAAAGAGGAGCAGATGTGGTATCAGATCATCATCTACTAACTGTCAAACTAAAACTTTTAAAAAAAGATAGAAAATGGACAGGAACAACAAGATGTGTGATCTCCTGAAACAGTCAGAAAAAGTGGAAAAATATAAGACAGTACTAAAGAATAAATTTCAAGTTTTGCATTAACTGAGGAAGAAACCCTAGATAACAAATAGATAAAAACTAAGGAGACATTATCATCAACATGTCAAGAAATCTTGGGTCCCAAAGGTATCAAAATACAGAATGGATCTCACTAAAAACATTACTAAGAGTCCAAGAGAGAAAAGAAAACAGCTGTGAATAACAGTCACATAAGAAATCAAAACATCAAGGTACAAGATGAATATAGGACAATAAAAAAAAAAGAAGTTAAGAATAGCATCAATGCAGACAAACAAATATACTGACAGCTTGGCCAATGAAGCAGAAGATGCAGAAAATAAATGCAACATGAAAGACCTATATCAAATTACCAGGAACTCCCTGGTAGATGCAGAAAACCAGATAGACCTGCAAAAAATAAAGAAGGTAAAAATATAAATCTGGAAGAACAAAATAACAGATGGCAGGAACACTTCCAGAAACTTGAACAAACCACCACCAATAAAACCACCAGAAGTCAACCTGCAGGAGTTGACCTGCTTATAAATTATGATTATCCAACAAAAGAAGAAACTGGAAGAGTGATAACTCAGCAAAAGAAAGGCAAAGCCTCAGGACCAGACATTATCCCTGCAAAGGCAATGACAGCAGATGTAAACTTAACAACAGAATTACTCTAGCCCTGTTTTTTTTCCAGAAGATATGGGAGTAAGAGCAAACCCCACGAAACTGGAAGGAAGGACATCTAATTAAAATCCCAAAGAAATCAACTGTGCCAACTGCAAAGGAGTTATGCTCCTTTCCAATCCTGCAAAAATATTTTGCAGAATTATATTGAACAGAATAATAGCTGAAATGGATGTACATCTATGAGACCAACAAGCCAATTTCCAAAGAAATAGATCTTACATAGATCAGACAACAGTGCTACCATTAAATGTAGCACAATCAACTGAATGAAAGTCACCTCTACACATTGAATATGAAAAAGCCTTTCTTAGGTAAAAACTCTCTGGAAACTAATTAAACACTATAGACTACCACACTATGGGGTACCAGCTAAACTTGTCTATATTATTAAAAATTCATATAACAGAAAGACTTGCAGAGTGGTCCACGGAGGGCAACTGACAGAAAGATCTAAAAGATTGGGGTAAGACAAAGATGCCTAATTGTCACCATTCCTATTCCTGTTAGTGATAGACTGGATTTTGAAAACACCTACAAACAAAAAACAAATAGAAGACCTAGATTTTGCAGATGATTTGGCACTGCTATCACATAATTAACAACAGTTGCAAGAAAAGATCAAGAGGGTGTTCTTCTTCGTTCGCTTCTACCACCAAAACCGCACTGTGATCCTACTGAATTTACGTCTGTGGTCCTCGTTAGGTCCCGTGGTCTCCTGTGTGGTCCCCCAAAGGACCACACGAGATCCACGAGAGGATCACAAGGGGTTCAGAGTATCACAGGGCTTTAGCCTGTATTCTTGGTAGGTCTCAGAAACGGGATTGCGTGACACCATGGTTTTCATTGCACCAGTTTAGTCTAGTGTTGGACTTTCTCACCGGAAGACCTCGACGTGTTTAGGGTATCAGTGCATCCCCGCTGGGTGAGAGGCGGTAGCCCAGCCAGGCCAGAGTTGGACCTTCTCACCAGAAAACCTCGACGTGTTTTGAGATACCCGTGTATCACCGCCGGGTGAGAGGTGGTTGCCCATCCGGTCCGGAGTTGGACTTTCTCACCGGAAAACCTCAGCGTGATTAGGATACGCAAACATCCCCGCCAGGTGAGAGGTGGTTGCCTATCTAGACTGCCCTGGTCCAGTGTCTCCGACCTCAGCATTTTGCAGTCGTGGCCGCTACCCTTCCTAGTTGTGACCAGGATGGAGCTTTTGTCCAGGAGGACGAATCCTCACCACTAGTGACTTCCAACCCTGGGTTGAGCCAGTTTAGGCATATTATCCCAGTATGGGCATGTTTGGGACATGACCGACTTCTAGAGCAGAGGTACTGTGACATGCATAGTCTTCAAGATTCACCCCTGGTGTGAGCCGGTTTAGGCAAAATTCACCAGTATGGGTGTATATCAGGCGTTACCGACCTCTAGAGCGGAGGTGGCATGACATGTCTAGCCATCAAGTTCCACCCCTGGTGTGTGCCGGTTTAGGCATATTTCACCAGTGTAGGTGTATTTCGGACGTGGCCGGCCTCTAGAGCAGAGGTGCCGTGGTATGTATAGCTCTCGCAGCGATACTACTGGACATACCGATTAAACTTCACTTTATCCTTTCCACCACCTATTCCCATCGGCACCGCACAGCAACCTTTATTTCTTTTCCGCATTTCTTCCTTGACCGGGAGGAGCTTCGCTCCACGCGCGGCATTGGAAGAGTCTCGCCAGCAGTGTCTTAACCTTTGGGACAAGCCGGTTCATGCATTTCACCCGATATGACTGCACTCAGGACGTGCAAGACCTCCAGACCAGAGGTGCCATGATTTGACTGTTTGCTTCGCTTTATCCTTTCTACCACCTTTTCCGCAGTGATGCTGTGCGGCAACCTCATTTGCACCTTTCTTCATTGGCCGGGAGGAGCACCACTCCATGTGCGGCAACTGAAAAATCTCGCCAACAGCGGCAGATGAGCTACCAAACGTGCCACTCATCTACCCTAAGTATCTGGTTTTCAGGCGCCAGATATTCGCACTCGCCCCTTCTCCTGTCAGTTTAAACAGTTCTGCCACGGGAAGGCCAGGAGCTGGACTTGACTGCCTGAGGCTGTTTGAGACGCATTTACAGTCCTTAGAACCAAGAGGGTGTTAAATATATCAGCACAAGTTAGGCTAAAGAGGAAAACCAAAAATTCTCAGAATAAACACAACCAACACAAACTCAATCATCTCAAAAGATAAGAAATTACAAGAAATAAACACGTTCACATATCTTGGTAGCATTATAGACAAAGAAGGTGGTACAGAAACAGATATTACAGCAAGAAGGCTAGAGTGCATTTCTACAGCTGAGAAACATCTGGAAGGCTAAGGATTATCCCTAACAACAAAACTTTGACCTGCCTATAAATCTGTTCAGTACAAACATTAAATTGAACCTGCTGCATGGATCAGGAATATGGACAGTATCAGCCAAAAGTACCAAGAGATTGCAGACCTTTGTTAAAACCTGTCTAAAGAAGATCCTTCAGATTAGATGGCCAGGGGGTGAAACTTGATGGCTACTAATACATTGCTACTAATATTTTTTAGTACATGAGCTTAACATTTTGCATACAGACTGCAAACCCTTAGAGGGAACACTGCTCCTGACCCCTTAAATGACAAATCAGCTGTCATTAAATTGATGATTCAGTGTCTCCATGCTTTAATCAGCTTCAGTTAAAATAGGCTTTTTAAATTTTTTTCCAAGCAGTACACAAATGACTGCAACTTGGTCCTCATCTGTCAGCAGTTTATATCTATATCTACCTATCTCACCTTCTTTACCACTGTCTGGGGTACAGACCATCAACAAAGAGTCTTAATTTTTTTCTGTCCTGGGCTGTTTCTTCTATCCATCTACAGGTGCAGTCAATATTTTTTCAAGACTCCTTCATCAGGTTTTTCTAGATCTTCCGTGTTTCCTTTTCCCCCCGGGGATTCCATGTGAGAGCTTGTCTGGTTATGTTTGTGGTAGGCATACAAAGTGCATGTCCTATCTATCTCCAGTGTCTTTTCATTATCATTTTTTTCACTATGGGTTGGTTCGTTTTCTGCCATAGCCCTTCATTACTGATGGTATCTAGCCATCTAATCTGAAGGATCTTCCTTAGGTAGTCGTTAACAAAGGTTTGCGGTCTCTTGGTACTTTTGGCTGATGCTGTCTATGTTCCTGATCCATACAACAGGTCTGATTTAATGTTTATATTGAACAGTTTAAGTTTTGTTGTTACGGATATTCCCTTAGCATGTTTCTCAGCTACAGAAGTGTTACTCTAGCCTTCCCAATGCTTGCTGTAATATAATTATAGCAATATATTCATACATATACACTGCTGTTCTCATTGTTCCCCTAAGTATAAAGTGCAGAGTCATATTTTTTTAATCACACTTTTTTTTGGTTCAGTGCTAATATTTGTTGCCTGGACCAAGCAAAATTTCTGCAAATGCATCACAGTGATCCATTATGCTGACTGTTAGCATATAGTAACAAGCAATCTTAAGCAAGTTTTTTGCATCAAACAATGCAACACTCACTTAACATTACTAAGTTCAATGGGTCAACCACTTTATTTACCATAACTTCCTGGTCTTCTCTAAAAATCACTTTGGAGAGAAACTTGATCAAACACTTCAAGTTACAAATACTTATCCTCTTTATGCATCCATGGCAGCAACATAGATCATACCAATCCATTCATGACATCCAGTAGGGCCATGTAAGCTCAGAAAAATGTGTTATTTGTGTTAAGGGTTATATATTTTGTTATAATTTTGTTTGTTTGTTTGGCCTTTGCAGTTTCTTCATGCATTATCATAAAGGCCTTCCAATTCTATCAAAGCTATCAAATATCTCTCTCTCTGAACCTTAAGTGCCCAAGGCACATGGGGCTCTGCAAAGGTTTTTCACAAATGCCTGTCCTTTGCCTTTTTTTCCACTCTTGCCCAGGTGAGCCCCCTATTGCTCAACATCCTCTCTGTTGTTCTACTCCATGTCTCTTTTGGTCTATCCTTACTTCTTTTCCCCTGTGATGTCCAGCCTGACTGTAGACCTCCCGGAACCTAAACACAAGATGCAAATAGGCAGCTGGAATGTAAGAACACTTAATCTTATCAAATATTAGTTAAAGTAACTAACTGTTACCATTTTGTGCTCCATCTCTATATGCCATGGCTCAAGCTATTTCAGACTTTCATAGAAATGTGTAAGAACCTAGATATTTGGAGAAGAAAAAAAACTTACATAGCATAATAGAAAAGCATGGCCTATAGTTAACATATCTCTATAAACACAGAAAAAGAATAAGCACTTTGGCCACAAATCAAAATTTCTCATCAAGAAAGTTCACCTTCATAAGAGCTATGTGCATATTTAGTGGTTAGAGAACAGCAAGTACAACCCACACTCTACCCTTCAACTTATCTGATCAATTAAGGTGCAAATACTTTCCCACTAAAAATCTTTAACAAAGCAGAAAAAAAAAAACCAACATGGAGAGACATCAGTGATGAACTTTTTTTAAAATTTGTGCATGATTCTGTCAGGCATCCAAAATACTGGTAATCAGCTGAAACTAAACTATCAGAATGTGAGGCATAATGTAATATTTTAATTCTGTGAAATTCAATGAACCTTGCAATTCTGTGTGTAGATTACTAATCCTACAACCTTCCTGTGCTGTTAAACATCACATAGCGCTCGCATGGTTGTCCACCAACTTTTCCTGTTTTCAGTGAGCTTTTCAACTTCATCAAGGGATTTTATGCCTACTAGATTACTACAAGAATGTTGAGCAATAGAGGGCTCACCTGGGCAAGAGCAGAAAAAAAGGCGAAGGACAGGCATTTGTGGAAAACCTTTGCAGAAGCCCCATGTGCCCTGGGCACTTAAGGTTCAAAGAGAGAGAGATTACTACACAGATGCAACAAAAATCCTGTGACAGACCTTTAAAATGTTTCCCACAGATGGTTTTCTTTAGAGAATCTTAAGCATGTCATTATATTATTGTATATTAACTACTGTGTTATCTACAAATTCCATTTATGTCATCCTTAAAATTCAGCTTTCTTCACTTATCTGACATGCATCACTTTGCTGTGATTAGCACACTTCAAATAACTTGCATTCTCATGGCCACTTTACAATTTTTTCATCCATATCTGCTTCTGTTTCAAAAATATGTTTTGATAACCTCTTTACATTCAGCTGTTCAGTTTGTTTTTTGGTTTTTGTTTTTTGCATTTTTTTTAACAACTGCAGTAATGATACAGAACATTATCTTGAATTTACCTATAATCATTGTTGGCATAATGGCAAACACTGCTGTACTGGTGGGCACAAATATCTTTTTTTTTTAAAAACAAAAAAAAAACATTACATTATGTCACATATTCTATGTCATCCAAAAATTCAACTGTGCAAAGACCTTTCTTTCTTTCTGTTTTTGCCCTGAAAAGATTGGTAGCATTATGCCCCTTTACAGCTAGGCTACTACACCTGTGTCTTTCAGCCTAACACATCTGTCTATGGCATGGCTAATTTTTTGGACTGACTTTATATTCCCATTCAATCCCTATTCACTTGACCAGGCTATAATCTGGTATCAAGGGTACCACTGGAAGACAAAACAGAGTCTTGGTCAGTTATGTTCAACCCTCACGCAAGCCATCAGCTATGGTCATTTCCACCACCTCATTTACCACATCTTTCATCTCTCACACATACCTTTAATATCTAGATGAAATGAAATATTCTGAGATAAAACCTTACTTATGACCTAGTAATTATTCTATGTCCAATTAAGTTTAACACAGGATCAGTTTTTCTTATTTTTTTAAAAGTTTTTTTTTAATAAAGTTCTATAGTCAATGAAAATATTGAGAATCTAACAACTATTTATGGTTCTGCATTCTACTGCTTGAAAATGAAAATAACAATTACTGAGATATGATTGTGCACAACTGGATACTCGCTAAAAATTAAAATTTTTAACAATATCTGCTTCTTCTTCTTCATTCGCTCCTACCAACAAGACCACCCCGTGATCCTACTGAATTTACTCCCATGGTGCTCAATAGGTCCCGTGGTCCCCAAAAGGACCACACGAAATCCCCAAGAGGATCACAAGAGGTTCAGTGTATAGCAGGGCTCGAGTCTATATTCTTGGTGGGTTTCAGAAGCGGGATTGCGTAACACCATGGTTTTTCGTTGCACCAGTTTAATCTAGAGTTGGACTTTCTCACCGGAAAACTTCGACATGTTTTGGATATCAGTATATTCCCACTGGGTGAGAGGTGGTTGCCCATCTAGCCTGGAGTTGGACTTTCTCACCGGAAAACCTTGACGTGTTTTGGGATACCCATGTATCACCGCTGGGTGAGAGGTGGTTGCCAAACCAGTCCAGCATTGGGCTTTCTCACAGGAAAACCTCAGCGTGATTAGGATACGCATACATCCCCACCGGGTGAGAGGTAGTTGCCCATCTAGACTGCACTAGTCCAGTGTCTCCGACTTCAGCATTTTGTGGTCGTGGCTGCTACCCTTCCTAGTTGCAACCAGGATGGAGCTTTTTTGTCCAGGAGGATGAATCTTCACCACTAGTGACTTCCACCCATGGGTTTAGACATATTATCCCAGTATGGACATCTATCGCTCTTCAGAAAGTAAAACAAATAAAGAATCTGTGGAGAGGAGCAGACAGAACCACAAAAATAAGATTTTTAAGGGCATGCATCTTTCCCATAGCAACATATGCCTGTGAGACCTGGACACTTAACAAAACAGCTGAGAAACACATAAATGCCTTTGAATGTAAATGCTACAGAAGAGTTCTCCAAATATCGTGGACACAAAAAAGAACAAATATATCTATACTACAAGAGCTTAATACTGAAGAAGGCTGGCTAGTGAAGAGGATTAAAGAGAGAAAACTCAAATATTTTGGACACATTAAACGTCATGATAATTTAGAGAAGACCGTATTGGAAGGATACATAATGGGAAAAAGAAAAAGAGGAAGACCAAGACGAAGATGGCTGCAAGACATCGTTGACGATCTGGAAATGGATGCAACAGCAGCAGGCCATCTTGCTCACAACCGAGAGGCCTACAGGAGTGCTGTTTGGGAGGCAAAGTTCCGCAAGGGACATGCAAATGAATGAATGAATGGACATGTTTAGGACATGACTGACCTCTAGAGCAGAGGTACCATAACTTGAATAGCCATCAAGTTTCACCCCTGGTTTTAAGCCGGTTTAGGCATATTTCACCAGTATGGGTGTAGAATGGACATGATCGGCCTCTAGAGCAGAGGTGCCGTGGTATAAGTAGCTCTCGCCGCGAGACTACTGGACATACTGATTAAGCTTCACTTTATCCTTTCCATCACTTTCTTACATCGGCGCCGCACGGCAACCTTGACTGCTTTTCCTCATTTTCTTCGCTGGCCTAACAATAATATGAACTGGAAGTCACACAGAAAATTTGTAGTAAAAACATATCTCTCATTCTCACAGCTCTTCTAATATCTGATTAAAAGTTTTTCCATTTGGAATGGATCAGTAAAGCTGATAGATGATCGATAGTTAACAAAAAAAATCTACAGTACTGATATGAATAAATGATGGTCACTATAACAAACAATACTGCAGCAATTGATTTAACATCTGCTTTTCATTGTGCTATAAAGAAGAGTTGATTTATAAATTAGTCTTTCATCATTCCTCATATCATGCTTCTTGACTTCACAATAACACATCAAACTACACGACACCTCATTGCACAATTACACATATACACATGCTACTTGACATATATCCATTTGACTTATGATAATTCAGTCTTACAATTATACGATTGCCCTTATAATATTTCAACCTTGTGATATTGCCAATATGCTATATTAAAATATCTCAGACTGTTAACTCCATCTTTTACAGTTTTATTACTTTTCTTTAGGTACTACAAGTATAGTTTTATTACATTATGGAAATGTATAATTTATACTTTTAATATAAAGAAAAAAGGGAGTTTGAAAAACTGGGAATTAAGATGTTTATTGAATATTTCATTCATTTTTCTACTGAATCAGTATTAATATTATATATTAATTGTAGATACACTGTATGTTTCAATATAAACAATTTATATGTTCTTCTTCCAGTAACTCAGCGTCAGATTAGAAGCTGATGTGGATATACTGAAACAGTTACTCTCTTATCAATTCTGAATTACGTTGGTTTTTTTTTTTTTTTAATAGAACTACCATGCGAGCCCTATGGGACATTTAACGCACAGGAAGGATGTAAGATATATATGTATATACATGCATATATTGTTAAGAGAGGCCACTTTAGTAGGCATAAAATCCTTTGATGAGGTTGAAAAGCTTGCCAAAAAGAGGAAAGCTTGGTGGACTACCATGTGAGCCCTATATGGCTCTTAAAGGCACGGGAAGGATGTAATATATATATATATATATATATATATATTACATCCTTCCTGTGCTGTTAAACGTCACATAGGGCTCGCATAGTTGTTTGCCAAGTTTTCCTGTTCTTGGAGAAGTCTTTCACCTTTATCAAGGGATGTTATGCCCACTAAACTGGCTTCTCTTAATAATGTCCTCTTTAGGGTTTCACATGGTCGACATCTTTTTCTTCGGCCTGTTGTGCTCCACATGATAGCTTGTTTTGGTATTCTCTGATTGTTTCTTCTTATCACATGGCCTACATATGTCCATCTTTTTTTTTTCTGATTACCCATGAGACAGGTTGTTGTTTGCTTATCTGACTTATCTCTGCATTGTTCTTGTATTCGTTCCATTTTATACCAAGTATAAATTATGTTATTATTATAAATTATGCTGAAGAATCTCGCCATCAGCAGACTCACTGTAGTGATATTTGGGAGAAAATATAACATCAAAAATCAAAATGACAACTGTTCAGCCAAATGTGGTGTGCCAGCAAGATGGTGCACCTCCACATTAGCCTTGTACTGTCTGAAAATTTCTTGGCACGTATTTTCCTGGGCTCTGGGTTTAACATGGTGGACCAATTTACTCACTCAGTATTATGCCACTTCATTTCTTCATGTGGAGATAGGTTAAGGGCACTGTTTACAAAACCTCTGTGACATCCTTCACTGCTCAGAATTGTTGCAATTAAAAAATTACACTGCAGATGCTGAAAAACATTTGGACATCTTATCTATCATGAAAGACGTGATGTGCCTGTTGAAGTTGTTCAGTATTTTGCAGTATTGATTCTACAGCTATTAAAACTTTTTCAGTTACACTTTCATATTCCATAAGCAATTTTATTTTGTTGTTTCCAGTTTTAAAATTATAGACCAAGGAAAAACTAATAATAATTTTGAATCACTCTGTACTGTTTCTGGCTTGCCTTGTAATCACTATATGAGAAAACAATCCAGTTAAGAAATATTCAGTGTATGAGATCTTGTTGGGTTAGTCAAGCAGAGACTGTCCCAGTCACTTATATGTCAATGAACACATGTTAAGAAAGCTTTTTCTTTTTAACAAAATGTTTTGAACATTATTTTTGTCAACACTCATGGCTCAAGTGTGCCATGGTGGTCTAGAGGTTAGTGCACCTGCCTGCCAGTCAGGTCCCTGGTTCGATTTTGCATGTGGTTGTAATTTATTTTTTAGACTAACCAGCACTGGAGTTGACCCAGTCTTAAAAAAATGAATATGACCCAGCCTTAAAAAAATGAATACCTGGGGTTTCCCTGGGAAAACAACTGCAACAAGGACAAGTGCCGGCATCTCTACTTCAAATGCTGAAGTGCCCTAGAAATGTGAAGGCACTAACATCTCACACCCCTGTGGCATGCAAAAGCTATATGAGAGATTTCAAAGGCTCAAACACAATGTAGTCACTGCTATGTTGTTTTACCTCCCTCTAACTATGAGAAGAATTCTCTTAGCAGCAGACACAGCAAAGGTGTTGCAAATTAAATTGGGAGTGGACAGCCAGCTTGATAACCAAGAGTGGATCCAAGAAGCTTGATAACCAGGAGTGGATCCAACAAGCTTGATAACCAGGAGTGGATCCAACAAGCTTGATAACCAGGAGTGGATCCAACAAGCTTGATAACCAGGAGTGGATCCAACAAGCTTGATAACTAGGAGTGGATCCAACAAGCTTGATAACCAGGAGTGGATCCAACAAGCTTGATAACCAGGAGTGGATCCAACAAGCTTGATAACCAGGAGTGGATCCAACAAGCTTGATAACCAGGAGTGGATCCAACAAGCTTGATAACCAGGAGTGGATCCAACAAGCTTGATAACCAAGAATGGATCCAAGAAGCTTGATAATCAAGACTTCACCACTATCTATATCCCATTGTCAGACTAAGCTCATTACTAGAATCACCAATGAAGAGGCGAAACAGTTGCTAGCTGATGCAGTTATCTTTACTTCCAGATACAGCTCTTCAATGCTGCATTCAAACTCAGCCTTACTGAGGACTCAAAAATCCATGAGAACAGAGTAGCCAAGTAGTACTTTGGATCACCAGACAAAATACAGATAAGCAATTCCATCAAATTTTTTTTTTTTTAAATGTCTGTGAAAAACTCAGTGCATTTTATTTACCACTGTGACCTATAAGTCACCAAATGCAGTATAATGTAAATGTGTATTAGACTAGCAGTTCCTAACCTGTGTCCATGTCACACTGTCAGATGGTCAATGGCTGTATTGCCAATTTGGCATTCGTCATCATCATCAGGTGCCGTGCCGATTGGTGTTGGCTATTATGCTTCTCCAGAGCACATGATCCTTCATGCAGGCCATCAGCTCAGTTGGTGATCTCCTCTCACACCATCCCGTCAGACTGTCCAGTATCATTTCTCTTGGTCTTCCTCTTGATTTTCTTTCCTCTATTTTTCCTTGTTATAATATTTTCAATGCCCCCTCTTCTCACTGCATGTACTATGAAAGCACATTGTCTCTCTCTTATCTTTTTGACAAGATTTTTTTGTCTCTCCAGCTCTTCTCATACATTCTTCATTAGTTATTTTTGCTATCCAGGGGATTTGCAACATTCTTCTAATAAACCACATTTCTGCTCCTTACAATGATTTTTGTGCAGACCTGCACAAAAATTGGTTAACAAACAATTAAGAGCTTATGGCATTATGATCTGAGAATGAAGCAGCAGATATCCCAACTAAAGAAGGTGCCAGATTACCACAGACTGATATAACATATAAGAAGGCTAAATCAGTGACTGGGTAAAGCTCGGGCGACCATCCCCAACCCAGCGCGTCACAGGTGGCAGATGGTGAAAGTCCTCCAGATATGGAGGATCCCTGTGAATAAGGAGTTGTCCAAATAAGCAGGCACGGACCAACTGGTGGTAGACTCAGAGAGCGAGGTGGGGTAGTAGGTGACTCTACTACTCCTATAAAGTGCCTCAGGTGCTCAGTGAAGGGAATACCAGGCGGGTCAGAGGCGCCTTAAAACCTCTCGCTCCCGCTGCCTTGCGGGTAGGACAGGGAGTCCAAAGGCTAGCGGAGAGTCCGTACACAAACCAACAGAAGGCAACGGGAAACCACTGTTGTAGCTCCCAAGAACAATTATGCTTATTCAGAGTCATAGATTCATCATGAACGACGTTAATAGATGTTCCTCTGGAACAGCCTCGTCCGGTAGGGCAGCTCACGAGCCACAGGTGAGGCCAGATCGTCATCATGCTACTGGTGGCAAAACTAACAAGTTCAAAATAGCAACATGGAATGTTAGAACTTTATTCCAGGCTGGAAAATTAGAAAATGTAAAGATGGAAATGGAAAGGATGAAGATCAACATATTAGGAATGAGTGAAGTTAGATGGACAGGTGCAGGAAAGATAAACTCAGATAAATATACAATAATATATTCAGGAAGTGAGAAACATGAACGAGGAGTAGGAATTATATTTGATGAAAAAACGGCAAGGACAACTGTAGGATATTTGAACATCTCGGACAGAGTCCTGCTAGCCCAACTGAAAGGACAACCAATAAACATAAATATTATACAAGTGTATGCTCCAACATCTGAAAGTTCTGAGGAAGATATACAGATATTTTATAATGACATAGAGACAGCACTAAAACACACAAAGTCATATGAAGTTACCATAGTCATGGGAGATTTTAATGCCAAAGTTGGTAAAGGAAGAACTTTGGACATCGTTGGTGACTATGGACTGGGGGAGAGGAATGACAGAGGTTATAAATTAATTGAATGGGCAAGAATACATAGCATGGTTGTAGGAAACACCTGGTTTAAACAACATCCTCGAAGACTGGCAACGTGGTGCAGCCCAGACAAAAAGACATTTAACCAGATAGACTACATTCTTCTTCTTCTTCTTCTTCTTCGTTCACTTCTACCACCAAAAACCGCACTGTGAACCTACTGAATTCACACATGTGGTCCTCGTTAGGTCCGGTGGTCCCCTGTGTGGTCCAAAATAGACCACATGAGTTCCACGAAGGACCACAAGGGGTTCAGAGTATCACAGTGCTTTAGCCTGTATTCTTGGTGGGTCTCGGAAGCGGGATTGCGTGACACCGTGGTTTTCATTGCACCAGTTTGGTCTAGGGTTGGACTTTCTCACCGGAAGACCTCGACGTGTTTGGAATATCAGTGCATCCCCGCTGGGTGAGAGGCGTTAGCCCACCCAGGACAGAGTTGGACTTTCTCACCGGAAAACCTCGACGTGTTATGAGATACCCGTGTATCACCGCCGGGTGAGAGGTGGTTGCCCATCCAGTCCAGGGTTGGACTTTCTCACCGGAAAACCTCAGCGTGATTAGGATACGCAGACATCCCCGCCGGGTGAGAGGTGGTTGCCTATCTAGACTTCCCTGGTCCAGTGTCTCCGACTTCAGCATTTTGCGGTCGTGGCCGCTACCCTTCCTAGTTGTGACCAGGATGGAGCTTTTGTCCAGGAGGACGAATCCTCGCCACTAGTGACTTCTACCCCTGGGTTGAGCCGGTTTAGGCATTTCCCAGTATGGGCGTGTTTGGGACGGGACCGACCTCTAGGGCAGAGGTACTGTGACATTCATAGCCTTCAAGATTCACCCCTGGTATGAGCCGGTTTAGGCAAAATTCACCAGTATGGGTGTTTATCAGGCGTTTCCGACCTCTAGAGCGGAGGTGGCATGACATGTCTAGCCATCGAGTTCCACCCCTGGTGTGTGCCGGTTTAGGCATATTTCACCAGTGTAGGTGTATTTCGGACGTAGGCGGCCTCTAGAGCAGAGGTGCCGTGGTATACCTCTCGTAGCGATACTACTGGACATACCAGGTTAAACTTCACTTTCCACCACCTTTTCCCATCGGCGCCGCACAGCAACCTTTATTTCCGCATTTACTTCCTTAACCGGGAGGAGCTTCACTCCACGCGCGGCATTTGAAAAGTCAAGCCAGCAGTGACTTAACCTCTGGGACAAACCGGTTCATGCATTTCACACAATATGACTGCACTCAGGACGTGGCCGACCTCCAGACCAGAGGTGCCGTGATTTGACTGTTTGCTTCGCTTTATTCTTTCAATCACCTTTTCCGCAGTGATGCTGCGCGGCAACCTCATTTGCAAATTTCTTCATTGGCCGGGAAGAGCACCGCTCCACGCACGGCAGCTGAAGATCTCGCCAACAGCGGATAGACTACATATTAATCAACAAACGATTCCGCAATGCATTACTGACAACAAAAACCATGCCAGGAGCTGACTGCAATAGTGACCATGATCCACTCTGTGGAAAAGTTAGAATAAAGCTAAAGAAAGCAGGCAGAAAAGTGAGAAACATCAAACTGAATACAGAACTTCTTAAAAATGACCAAGAACTGCGAGAACAATACAAAGTTATTATAACAAATAGATACAATGCAATAGCAAAGATAAATAGTATAGATGAACAATGGGAAATGTTAAGAGATTCTATCCACCAAACTGTTAAGGAGATAATACCACCGAAAAAAAGAAGCCCCTAAAAATAAATGGATGACAGACGACATCTTAGGACTGATGGACAAGAGGAGGAGGAGTAAAAATAACGAGGAAAAATATAACAAGATAAATAAAGAAATAAGACGCAAATGCAGAGAAGCAAAAGAAGTGTGGTTAAATGAACAGTGCAGACAGATAGAGGACGCTCATAATAAAGACAGCAAAACCATGCACAAACGAATTAATGAACTCACAGGCAGGAAAACAAAATATACCACAGGATGCCTGAAATCGAAAGAAGGTAAAATGTTAATGGGAAAAGAAGACATTGTGGACAGGTGGACAGAGTATATCGGTGAGCTATATGGAGGAGAAAGACCAGAATTAACACCAGATACTGAAAACTGTGATGGACCGCCAATACTTGAAGATGAAATCATAGATGCCATCAAACACATGAAGAAAGGAAAAGCGACTGGGCCTGATAATATAACAATAGAAGAAATAGAGGCACTAGAGGAGACAGGAATAAAAATAATAACCAAGTTACTGAATGATATTTACAAAAGTGGTTATATTCCCAGTGACCTGATTAAATCCACGTTTATAGCACTACCAAAGAAACCAGGTGCAAAGGAATGTGACGACCACCGGACTATCAGCCTCTCATGTCACATAACGAAGCTACTTCTGAGAATCATTATGAGAAGAACAAGGAAAAAGATAAAAATGGAAATAGCAGATGAACAGTTTGGATTTGTTGAAGGAAAGGGAACACACAATGCCATTTATGCTTTACGAACACTAACAGAAAGAGCTTTAGAAGTACAGAAAGATCTCTACTTATGCTTCATTGATTACACCAAGGCATTTGACAAGGTGAAACATAGTGAAATTATTAAAATGCTTGAAGACATCAATATAGACGGCAAAGACTTGAGGATTGTAAAACATCTATACTGGCAGCAAGAAGCAGCAGTTCGAGTTGAAAATAGAATTTGAAAATACCAACCTATAAAACAAGAGGTGCGACAAGGATGTGTACTATCTCCAGACCTTTTTTCTCTGTACAGCCAGAATATTCTAAGAACAATCATCACAGAACCAGGCATAAAAATTGGAGGATACAATATTAACAACATTTGGTATGCTGACAACACAGTACTGATAGCTGAGAACCAACAAGACCTGCAAAATCTCTTGGATAAAGTCGCCAAAGAAAGTGAACAGAAAGGCCTTACTTTGAACATCAAAAAGACAGAGACTATGGTTATATCTAAGAAACAGAATCCACCAGCATGCAGTATTCAATTAAACGGAACCATTCTAAAGCAGGTGCAGAAATTCAAATACCTTGGAGCAGTAATAACTTCAGATGGGAAATGCAGAACAGAAATTAGGAACAGAATAGGTCAAGCAAAGACTGCATTTCAGAGAATGAGAAACATATTAGCTAACACATCTTTATCAATGAATGTTGGAAAACGAGTCCTAAAATGCTATATTGAACCTATCTTGTTATATGGAAGTGAATCATGGACAATAGGCAAGTCTGCACAAAAATCATTGGAAGCAGCAGAAATGTGGTTTATTAGAAGAATGTTGCGAATCCCCTGGACAGCAAAAATAACTAATGAAGAATGTATGAGAAGAGCTGGAGAGACAAAAAACCTTGTCAGAAAGATAAGAGAGAGACAATGTACTTTCATAGGGCATGCAATGAGAAGAGGGGGCATTGAAAATATTATAACAACAGGAAAAATAGAAGGAAGAAGATCAAGAGGAAGACCAAGAGAAATGATACTGGACAGTCTAATGGGATGGTGTGAGAGGAGATCACCAACTGAACTGATGGCCTGCATGAAGGATAGGGTACTCTGGAGAAGCATAATAGCCAACACCAGTCGGCACGGCACCTGATGATGATGAAATCAGTGATAAAAATAACATACAAAAATAAATGATCAAAACACCAATTTAGCCACCAAAAAAAAATGATGCTACCAACTCAGATAAGAAGAACTAGTAATCATTTTTTTGGTTCCACACCACTCACAACAGACTGAGATGCCATCTATTCAACAAGCTCAAAATCACCCAACTGACAAGTACACAGTAACATGATGTGAGAATATATTCCATAAAAGTACTCAACATATAAGGAACAGATAAAACGCCTGTGGCCAGTTTGGTCTAAGATAAGCCTACAGGAATGTGCATAAACTCCTGCTGACCACAACTACTTTATACAAGCTCATTTCTGAAAATTATTAATGAAGACAGCATTACGATATTACATATAACATATGCAAAGGTAAAGGTAAAATTTCCGTTTCCATGCCATAATTGGGGAATACAGTGTTAGGCCTGTATTTTCCATGACCATCTGCACATGAAAGTATGCAGTTAAATGTAGTTGGAAAAATAGTCCAAAAGATTTGGAACCATTGCACTAGACTACATTTGAATCAAACAACTAAAGCATTTAAAATATATTTGTGTCTGTGTGTGTGTTTGTGTTATCTGTTTGAAAAATATAAGACGTAAATTTCATTCTAAAATTATTTCAGCATCAAAAGTTAAAATATGGTTTTGCAAACTACTGATATATGATTACTTTACCATATGTTATACATGTAATTTTCATGCCTTTATGTATACATGATTAGATTTTGAAAGCACAGTTTTATTTTAACTAATAACCTTGTTAATTTGTTAACTAATGTCCTAATTCATTTTTCTTTACAATTGGAATTATATGCTGAACTACTCTGCATGCTGTTGTGGAGGGCAGTAGGCAGTAATCATGGCTAACATAATGTAGCTTTGATTTTAGCATACCTAATATTATGGTCAAATGTAAAAGCAATGATGATTACATAAAGCCAAAGGCTTTTTTTTCCTTCCTATAAGAGGATCACGGGGTTTTAATCACGATGAGAGGAGGAAACACTCCACATGCCAATGCTGACGATGATCAACTCGTGACAGTTAAAATAAAGACACGTATTTACTATACAGGAAGCAGAAAACAAGTACTTCCTCGGATTTGTGTCACACTCTTTACAATCTTGACAAACTGGGAGAAATAATTTTACAAACATGGCTACTTTTCACACGTTTCTTCGTGTAAAAACAAAAATAATTTTACCTTTTCCACAAACTAAATATATTCCTGTTTACAGTATTATTTCTATGACAAGTATTGCGATTACTCGGTTCTTAAAGTAATGTACATGATAGATTTTAATATTACATACGGTATGGATGTTACCTTTCCTGTAATTGTGTTCCGGATTTATTTTTTAAAATCCTAATCTGCAGCATGTGACATTTCTCGCGTTATTTTCTTGTCCATTGTAACATGTGGCCAGGAAGGGGAAGTTATTCACATCCTTCCCGTGTCGCTAAACGTCACATAGGTATGGTAGTTCACTAAAATTTCCTGTCTTCGGCGAGTTGTTCAATCTCATCAAGGGATGTTATGCCAACAGAACTGGCCTCTTTAGAGTTTCACGTGGTCGACCTCTTTTTCTTCGGCCTGTTGTGTTCTACTTGATAGCTTGTTTGGGGGTCCTCTGATTGTTTCTTCTCATCACATGGCCTACATATGTCCATATTCTTTTTCTGATCACCCGTGAGACGGCTTGTTGTTTGCTCATCTGCTTTATCTCTGCGTTGTTCTTGAATTTGTTTCACTTTATACCGAGAATTTTCCTCGGGTACTTGTTCTCAAAAGAGTCTAATTTATTGTCTATTTCTTTAGCTGTTTTCCAATTTTTGCATGCATAAATGACAGTGGATATTACATTTGAATTTAACAATCTTAATTTGGTTTTATTTATTCCAAAACACCCAGTGACGTTGAGGAGATAAGTATAGATGAATTATGGAATTCTTACAGCACAGCCATAATCACAGCAGCAAAAGCAAGCGCTGGAATGAAAAAACCAAATAGAAAAGCATGGATATCAGAAAACGCATGGAAGCATATACATGAAAGATGAGCAGACAAATTAGACATGTTGAATGTAAAAACAGATATTGGAAAAGATCTGGTGAAAGCAACATACAAAGAACTAGACAAGAAAGTAAAAAGTTCAGCTAGAAGGGATAAAAGAGAATACACAGACAATATGGCGAAAGAGACAGAAAAACCAGCAAAAACAGGAGACAGCAAAACTTTATATAACATACAAAAGAGGTTAACAGGTACTATTACATCTAAAGAAAGACCAATCCTTAGCAAAAATGGAACCCTATTAACATAAAGTACAGACCAAAAGCAAAGATGGGCTGAACACTTCCAAGAAATACTTAATCGACCATACCCAAAAGAATTGTTAAACCTTGAAACCGACTTACCAGCCCCACAACTAAATGTCAACGTAGATGAAATTAAACTGCATGAAGTTAAAACAGCAATGAATTTAATGACTAACAAAAAAGCTGCAGGTGAAGATGAAATAACAGCAGAAATGCTAAAAGCTATCATTAGTGACAACATGAGACAACTACAGAGAATGTTTAACAAGATTTGGAAAGAAGAAAAGGTCCCTTCTAAAGGAAAAAAGGAATCATTGTTAAAATACCAAAAAAGGCAACCTTAGTGACTATAACAATTAGAGAGGAGTAACCTTAATGTCAGTTGTGTCAAAAAGTATTTTGCAAGGTCATTTAGAATAGACTTAAAGATATAGTGGATACTGCAAGAGATAAGAACAAGCAGGATTTCGAAAAGGGAGAACCTGTCTCGACCAGATCTTTACTCCAAGATTAATAATTGAAGAACATATTGAAAAGCAGAAACCATTAATACTGAACTTCGTAGACTTTAAAAAGGCATTTGATAGCATACACAGAGCTTCATCATTGAGAATTTTAAGTCTATATGGAATACCATCTAAAATTGTCAACATCATTAAGGACTTGTACAATGGATATGTTTGTGCAGTCAAGACAGAAGAAGGGATGAGTGAATGTTTCCAGATTGATACTTTGCGAGCCCTATGTGACGTTTAATGGCACGGGAAGGATATAAGATATAAGAATTTGGTTTTTGTGCTTACAACTTTTGAATGCCATATGTTCTCGAGATTCTTGAAGATCAGTGCTGCTTTTGCTATTCGAATTCTAACTTCTTTCCTGGTGTTCCATCCTGGTCCATGTAGCTGCAAAGATATGCAGATTGATTTACTTCTTCAACAGCTGTTCTTTCTACGTATATTTGTCCGTTATGGTTAATGAGAAGTTTCAATATTTTTGTTTTTTTATCTTCGTTAATTTAAAGTCCTATTTTACTACTACGATAAGGTTAGTTTTTTCTTGCACTGATTTCACATTGTCACTGATAAGAGTTATGTCATCTGCAAAATCAAGATCTTCTAGTTGGGTCTCATGTTCCCAATCAATGCATGTTTTACCTGTGCAGCATTTTTTTCATTATGAAGTCTACAACAATTCCAAAAAGCAAGGGAAATAATATACATCCTTGTTTCAATCCTCTTTCAATCTGGAACCACTGACTTGTTCCTTCTTCTGTGTTGACTGCACAAACATATCAATGGCAGAGGTCTCTAATGATGTTGACAATCTTAGATGGTATTCCATATATTCTTAAAATTCTCCACAATGAATCTCTGTGTATGCTATCAATGCCTCTTTAAAGTATGTGAAGTTCAGAATTAATGGTCTTTGCTTTTCAATATGTTCTTCAATATTATTCTTTGATAAAGATCTGGTCGAGACAGCCTCTCCCTTTTCGAAATCCTGCTTGTTCTTCTCTCATTGCAGCATCCACCATATCTTGAATTCTATTCAGAGTTGCAAAATACTTTTGGCACAACTCCTCTCCAGTTATTGCAGTTGCTAAGGTTGCATTTTTTCGGTATTTTAACAATGATTCATTTTTTCCATTTTACTGTAGTTCATATTACTAGTAACGGATTAACCACCACCCAGACCCTTAGACTAAGCATGGTAAGGGCCCTCGCCATCTCCGATCTATACCATCCATCACCTGACACATGGCATGATTCCATATCTTATCTTATATATCTTATATCCTTCCCGCGCCGTTAAACGTCACATAGGGCTCGCAGAGTAGTTCGCCAATTTTTCCTGTCTTCGGAGATGATTCCATATGATTTTATATTAAACACAGACCAAATGTAACTGATACCTCACTGTCTTCTGAATAGTGCTAGTGCAATAATACTACTATTAAATGATTCTTCTTCAGCTTTCCGAGTCATTAAAGCTCACTGCTGCAAATAAAGTTCGCATCAATTCCACTCTATTCCTGATCTTATCTCTTCAGTTAATGACATCAAATTCCTTTATATGCTCTTCTGTGTGTATGTTGTCTCCAATTTCGAGGCTGTTCCGTAACACTAATTTTTTTTTATTTGTTCGGAGTTGGGGTCATTGGTTTTGTGGTCCAACCCCCAACCTGAAGAACCAGGTTGTCATGTGAAACAATTATTCTATTTTTTTCTTCCTTCTGGGACCCTATGCCAGTTCAACGTATTAAGTACTACAATGGGGGAGGAGATGGCGTATAGCCTGAAACCAAAGAAAAAATAAAATAAAGGGGGGAGGGGTAATGCAATGTTTGCCAATCATTTCTGATCCACCTCAATGCCTCAACGATTTTGATGCCCCCTTTTCCTAGCGTAATAGTCAACCAAGTTCTGAAAAGGTATAATATCAATATATTCTAACCCCCCCCCCCCCCCCCGCCAAAAACAAACAAACAGATTACCGCCCATATTTGGTAAACGGAATGAAAAAAAAAATCTGTAATACATGTACGAGGGTGATTTGTATTAAAATTCATCGACAGATGGCAGTGACAACAAAATCCAATGGTACGCATACTATAGTTTATGAATTTACATTACTTGAAATTAATTACAGATTTTGGAATTGAAAAAATCACAGAACTGTTAAACAAAATATATCACATAGGAGATACACCAACAAACTTAACTAAGTCATTCTTCATTATACTTTTGAAGAAGGCAGGAGTTATTCAATGTGGTCAGCCCGTACGATCAACCTTATGAGCCGCATCACAAAGATGCTTCTAATAAGTATAACGATGAGGATGAGAAACATAATTAAACCAGAAATAACAGAAAAACACTGTGGATTTGTAGAAGGAAAAGGAACAACAAAAGCAATTTTCATATTAAGGATGCTAATAAAACGATCATTAGAGGTGAACAGAGATATTTATGTGTGCTTCATAGATTACACTATAGCATTTGATAGAGTAAAATATCAAGAAATTTTTAAGATGCTTGAGAAACTGGGAATTGATGGAAGAGACCTATAAATAGTAAAAAACATCTACTGGCAACAAACGGCAGCAGTAAGAGTGGACAATACCATCAGTGAGTTCCAACAAACAAAAAGAAGTGTGAGACACAGATATGTTCTGTCTCCAGACTTCTTCTCTTTATAATAATAAATAAATAATATAATAATGAGAGAAATCAAGAAAATAAGCGGAGAAAGATTGGAGGAAAGAAAGTAAACATCAGATATGTAGATGACACAGTTCTGATAGAAGTGAATAGGAAAGTCTTACAAAAACTCAAAAGTCAGAGAAGAAAATGCAGAAATGGGGTTAAACACCAATAAAATTGTGGTATTCAAGAAAAAGAAAATATCACAGTACAGAATTATAGTACAGTGAAAGATATTAAGACAGATCAATAGATACAATTATTTAGGTACAGTCATAACATCTGACTCTTATCAGTGACAATGTGAATTCTATGCAAGAAAAAACAGATACCCTGTCTTTACTGGCTAGCAAAATAAGACTTGAAATTAACAATGAAAAAAAATAATGAAACTTCCCATTAATCAAGAAGGAAAAATATATGTAAAAGGAACAGCTGTTGAAGTAAATCAATTTGCATACCTCAGCAGCCACATAAACCAGGATGGTGACACCAGAAAGGAAAGTAAAATTAGAACTGCAAAAGCAGTATTGATCTTCAAGAATCTTGAGAACATATGTCACTTAAAAGTTATAAGCACAAAAACCAAGTTAAGATTATTCAATTCAAATATAATATCCAGCCTTATTTATGCGTGCGAAAAAAAAAACAACTAAAGAACAGACAACAAATTAGACTCTTTTGAAAACAAATGCCTAAGAAAAATACTTGCTATACAGTAGAATTAATTCAAGAGCAACGCAGAGATAGTGCACATGAGTGAACACCAACCTGTCTCATATTATCATACCTGTCTCATATTGACATAATATCGGTCACGTGATGAGAACAAACAGAGAATCACAATAAGCCGAAGAAAAAGAGATCGACCATGTGAAACTCTAAAAAGGACATTGTTGAGAGAGGTCGGATTAGCAGGCATAAAATTTCTTGAGGAGGATGAAAAGCTCACCGAAAACAGGAAAATTTGGTGAACTACGATGTTCCTATGTGATGTTTAACGGCACGGGAAGGATACTGGGCACTGGTTAACTAACATCTGACTGCAGGTGCACCGAAGAAATCAGAACCAGGATAGCAGTGCCAAAAACAGATTTTGGAAAAATGAGGAACATATTAACAAATCAAAAACTGACACTTAAAATAAAAAAGAGTTCTAAGATGGTATATAGAACCTATTTTAATTTATGCAAATGAAACATGGACCATGAAACAATGAGAACAAAGAATGAAGGCTACTGAAATGTGACTCCTATGAAGGATGTTTTACATACCATAAACACCCAGAAAGACCATTTTTTTAGAAGTATTACAGAAGGCTAAAGAATATCCTAAACTGGTGCCATACATAAGAAAAAAAAAGTTTCTCTGACACATCAGCAGACATGAAGGTCTCGAAAAATTGCTAATGGCAACAAACGGCAGCAGTAAGAGTGGACAATACCATCAGTATTTACAAAGGTAAATGGCAAATGACAGAGAGAGAGAGAGAGAGAGAGAGAGCGGAGGAGACAGACATACAAGGTCCTACAATTAGGTAATGAGACTAATTACATAAAAAATAAAAATAAACAACAGCTGAAGATATAACCTGTATTTTATTCAAAATAATCCCCTTGTGTATTGATACAGCGAGTGGCATGATTTAACAAATACTAGAATGACCTTTGCAGTTCCTCTGTTGGTATGGGCCTTTACTCGATGTTACAGCCCTTTGGATGTCATCAGTATCGTCAGAGAAGTGTCCTTTCAATGGTAACTTTAATTTTGGGAATAGAAAATAATTGCAGGGAGACAAATCTAGGGAACAGGGGGGATGGTTGAGAAAACTCACTTGTTTTGGGGCCAAAAATTCATGTACAACTACCCTCCGGTGAGCCAGTGCATTATCATGAAGGATAAAAACTGGCAGGTGTTGAATACTCAGAGAATGCTTTTCAATAGGCGTTTCAAAATACATACTTAAAAAAAAACTTTAGCAGTGACAGTCTGTCCCACTGGAATAAATTCTTTGTGAATAACTCATTTGCTGTCGTAGATGCAAACCGACATTGTCTTCACTTTCAACTTTTGAAGACGAAATTTTTTGCCTTTTGGTGATGATGATGACTTCCACTGAGCACATTGGCGTTTAGCTGTGGGATCATAGCGAAAAATCCATGTTTTATCCTCTGCAATAATCAAATTTAAGAAATGTTTATTTCTGCGACACGTTTTGATGATGTCTTTTGCGTATTCAACATGGTGATGTTTTTGATAATCAAACAACACATGTTGTAGAAACCGACAAGCAACTCTTTTCTTGGTCAAATCTTCCACTAAAATTTTACGAATGGTCTCTCAGTTAACACCAAATTCATCTGCCATCATCCTCTCCGTCAAACAACGATCTTCCTGTATCCACTCTCTGACTTTTGCAATGAGTTCCTCATTACGAACAGAAATTGGGCGTCCATGTTTAGTTGCACTTGTAATCGTTTCCACATCACTTTTGAATCGTGAATACTACTTGAATATCTGTGCACAAGATAAACATTTATCCCCCATAAACTTGTCGCATCAATTCAACTGTCTCAATGACACTTTTTTCCGAGTTTTAAATAGAATTTAATTTAGGTTTTTTGTTCTATGCTGTTTACGTGACAATGCACCTCTAACTAGGTCAACATAATGGAGGCTTGTTTGTCATCTGCTTATCGGGCGGCATTGAAATGTTGCCAGATCATAGATGAAGGTTGCCTCTTTGGATTCCATGCTTTGCTTCATATATGACATTTTTGTCTTGGCCATAATAAAAATTAGTTTCATTACTTCATTGCTGAACCTTGTTCCTAGATGGTCTGACTGCATATTGTGGTATGAAAACAACTTAACTGATTCGAGATACGGAAGATCAAGCGAGATAGAGAGAGATTACCGCCTACGCCTATCGGCATCTCACTGGTGTGATCTGATCTGATCTGAAATTAATGGTTCGGGGGGCAGAAAGCACCTTAACTACTCGTTCTTCGTTCCAGAAGAATTCGCCCTAGAAGCAGATGAATCTACTTTACATGATAATAACCCTCTTCTCGTGACATATGTCTTATTCTTTAAAAAAATAATGAAGATATACTGTTTGCCTTGAGATATTAGAGTACAAAAGGAATATCTGTATTCAACGGTTACCTGTCTGAGAACCCCATTCCATTAAAAAACATGATTGTACAACAGACGCTACTGCCGCAATGATGGGGAGATATAAAAAGTTCCTCGGTCAGCTAAAACGTGTGTTCCTTACAGTCAATCTCGTCCCTAGACATTAGGCAAGTCAGACATTGTCCATGGGTGGCATATTACTGGGAAGGATAATTCCTATCTTGGATCCTGGTGGGCTGTGGCATTTTGGTAAAAGGTGTTTTAATCAGCAGAGAGTGAAGACAATTAAAACATTCTGTACGGTGGATTAAACTGGTAACCAAACCGCGTCACGCACGGACTGTATCTCAAGAATGGTATTTAAATTATCAGCAAAATGCCTACTAGGCATGGCTTGTCCTCTTTTGTCTCCTTCCTCATAGGCCTTTCGATGTTGAGGGGGCAAATAGACGTCTTGACAGGGCTCAGCGATTTGCTTCATATAATGGGATATTTAATGCTTCTGTAATTTCCTCTCCTCGCCTCTTGCGTGGCCGACCACTAACTCTGTTACCTACAAATCTTAGTGTGAATGCTTTCTGTGGCATACTGTCTAGTGGTAACCGTGTAACATGACTAAACTATTTGATTTGCTGTTTTTTGGATATAATGTAATACTGGTGTGACTCCAAGCTTAGCCCTAGTGGTGTTATTTCTTATTTGGTCTCTTCTTGTCACATTTAGTATTCTCATTTCTATCATCATGATATTCCTTCTTTTTTTTTTTTTTGCTGTTAGTGTCCATGTTTGACATCGATACCATAGAGTTGAGAGGAACATTGTGTTGTACAGGCCTTTTTTTTGTGTTTTTGTTTCAATTGTGATGTATTTTATTTTTCAGTAAAAGAGCCATTTGTCCAATGACCTGATTCGCTTTATTGCATTTGTTCTCAGTTTCGGCGTCAATTTTCACTGATGATGGTATTGTGCTACCTAGGTGTTAGAAATATTTAACTCTTCCAGTGCGGGAGAAGAAACACGGACGTGTCGTTGGGTGCGGGAGTAAAAACGCGGGTCTTGTCTGTAAGGGGGTCTAGTTGTAAAATGGAATGGAAAACAGTAGTTCCATGTACTTCCGTATACTTAATATGTTTCAAAGTATAGCTAAATGAATGAAAATTTCATAAATGCAGAGTTTTTTAGTAAAAAAAAAGAAGTAATGTGATGTTTTTAGACACTGATTGTGGCCAGCTCACCATCGGCTAGGTCTAGATCCGCGCTACTTACCCCTACTTACCATCTGAGATGTGTAGATCTACTTGTCGATCTCGTATTGTGACTCCGTATTGCATTCTCGCTGAATGAATGTCTGAACTAACTTCCTAACTACTTCTCCAGTCGTCTAAATATGTCTAGATCTACTTAGAAAACATTCAAGAGCAGCGGGGTGGCCACAGGCTATGTCCATACCCCTATCTACATCGTCAAAAATTGAAAAATTTCCATGCTTCGCGTCCTTGTTCTCGCTCAGCATCGCTCGTAACTAGGCACACATTCTCCATTTTGAAAGTGTCACCGGAATCGCGGACGAAATATGTACAATCTAAATGTTACACCGCTTGTTTTAATGAAACAAACAATTGTCGAATTTTCGACCATACGGTAGCTTGGGACCACCGGGAATGTCGAAAATTTGAACATACCTTGCTTCAAGGGCTGGTTGTCTTGGAAAGTCTTTGTTCGGATTTCTTCTCTTGCTATGGTCATGATTTCCGTTTTTTTTTTCGTTTCAAGTGTTTGTATCTTACTTCACCAGGTCCTGGGGCACTGTCCTTAGAGGAATTGATGCCTTGCCTCACCTCTTCTTCGAGTATGGTTTCTGTGTGCTGTTAATTGGACATTATTCCTTCTATGATCTTCAAGCCTAGAAACAGATATTTAAAATATAATCACAGTATTAAAACGGGGGTAATTCCAGATGACTGGAGCCATAGCCACCTCATAGTCCTGCCTAAATCAAACCGTAATCACAGAGAGCTGTCTGGTCAACCAATCATACCACTTCAAGACACATGGAAAACTGATGAGATAAAAATCGTAGCCAGGAAAATCACACATGCACTTGAAAATAGTGTCAAACTGCCTAACACAGTGGGAGGATGGCGACCAGGCAGAAACACCACCATGAATGCAGTCATAATGGCGGATGAAGTATACAAAGGGTTCCAAAAGAAAAATTAAACGTTACTAGTGATCCTGGACCTAGGGGGTGCATACAACCAAGTAATTATACCACCCTAATCCTGGAACTAGGCACAAACACATGGCTTGCCAGATGGACAGCTGCAGCACTCTTAAGCAGAACTGTATAAATATATCTATATAAATATAGATCCTGGACATCCAAACCAACCAAGATCCATCCTGGCCTCCCTCGTGGATCCCCCCTCACCAACATATACACTGTGCGACTAGCTAAACTGAATCAAACGAGCCCTGGTCGGCTTTTAACATTTGTGGACGACATAGCAATATATCCACAAGGTCGAAACCACCAAGACGTAGCTAACATAACATACAAGTGTTACCACATGGTGCAAAGATCACAGCAGGTCAGTCAACCCAACCAAAGCCAAACTATTATGGTGTTCCTTGGATAACCGAACATCAAAAGGCAACATGCCAGAGGTGCACTGTGAAATACTTGCATAAAAAAGATGTCATGCAATTAAATATTTGGAGGTTACCGTCAACAGATGCCTATCCTTCAGGCAACACGTGGACGAGATGATACTGAAAGCAAAGAAAGACATAGCAACATTTTCAAAAATGATAACAAATATGGGTCTATCATGAAAGCGTGGTAATGTCAAGACTGAAATCGCCATGCTCACTTTATCAATAATTCAAATAACCTGGCTGGAGAGAATTCAGAAGTAAGCAGTGAGGACGGTGCTCGGATGGTGTTCAGGGGCATACTAGTGGATGCCATTGTGGGCGGACGTGGTGTAGTTGGCGTAACGCAGGCCGGTCACAACGATTGCACTCATGGTTTGCTCACAAAGTCCTACCTTACCACCAGTATGCACATGAAGGTATATCACGTGAGCTAGGAATCTGGGATAGAGACCCGCGGAAAACTTCACTAGGGCAGTCTCTTCATGGCACATGGCTTGGGCGAAAGTGTATATTTGAGGAAGGTTGTCTTTGACGTATAGTGAAGATTGTGTATGTTGATTAGTAAAGAGGTCGTGGGTATGTTTTGTTTCGTAAGCTATTATCTCAGATTGTGGCCTGATGCCCGCCTAGTTCGTGAGCCATAATGTAAATGTCAGGTAAAGGTCACGTAATCTTTGGTGTCAGCCGTCAGTGGTATATGTTTAGTTAAGGCTAGCAAACTCATATGTTGAGAAAATAGTTGGGGCAACAGTGAGGAAGTAGAATGCCACTCATGCTGTAGGCTAAAGATTAACCGTGCTTCCAACAAAAGAATAATAAAGGGTTGAAGGGTTTGGGTTGTGTATATAAACGGGAAAGATAGTGATTTTCACTCGGCCACACAAGTGGTTGTCACATACCCATATCCAGTATGATAACTTGTAATACCCCTGGGACAAAATGGTCCATCTTAACAAAGTTTAAGGTTGGGGGCGAAGCATAAAGTAATACATACAGAAGAAAAAACCCAATAAAGATAAAAGAAGAAGTAACAATGTTACAACAAAATTTCTTACACCATGCTGTAGGGAGGTTCTCAGCAGGATATGCACATGTAATTTGATACGAAATAAACTGACTCTTCATCAAATCTCAATCAGTTTAATATATATTTCGGTATCGAACATAAACATTCAAGTGAACACCCTGTCCTAGCTTCCCCAATTTTCACAGATTCTACTAATCAGCCAAAACAACTCACTCTGCAAATAATCTCGATTCCCTTCAATAGTCACATATCAAAATATGTATGATGCACGCCTCCTGTGTTAAAATAATACTCCCGACTAAAAGACATACACTGACTGCTCACTGGGACTAGTCCTGTCTTGGACTGCCTGTTGCCATCTTTGTTCCAACTAAAATTTGGACGTCTTCCCGCCGATCTGAATCTCAAGTTGGTCAATCGTATTTTGCTAACAATCTTCCATCAGACATTACTAACCTTCCCGAGATTCGTTGATAAATACCTTATATCACAAGTCTGGCCTCAGCTTGTCCAACCGACACAAAATTCTCACGTCCACCTTGACTTTTTTCCTTTCTCTCTCTCTTTCTCTCTCTCTCTCTCTTACCTATGACGTCACACTTCCCGCCAGTCGTTCACAGTCACTCGACACGTTCGACTTACAATGCGACACCTATTGAACATACCGAACATAAAAACTCAACATGAATGAGCCCAAGTAAAACAATACGTACGAATATAAAGCATGGAAGACCACTAATTGAAAAAGGAGAATCAAATACAAAAGTGTAAACGAATAAAACGAGGTCAGTCATGGATAGCAGAGGCTGAAAAGACCATAGAGCAGATATGCAACCCTGAATGAATCCTCATGGACTGATGCCCGAAAACATCCACACCTTACTGAAGTTAATATATAGTTCAGTGGAGAATGCCGAAATTGGGTGGCATGACTAGCATAATCAGAAATCAAAGAGCGAATTATTAAGCACTCCAATCTAAATGACCCTATAATCTATACAGATGGATCGGTCACGCGCGGACGAAGGAGCGTATGTGGATTCGTGGTCTATCGCAATGGAAGTCCCATCGTCAGCGAGTCCGGAGCCACAACCACATCCAGCATGAGAATAGAGATTGAAGCAATCACTCGAGCCATAAACGGGCTTGCAAACCGGTATGCATCACAAGTCACAATATTATCAGACTCACAGTGCATGCTGAAATAATCGAAAACCAGGCGATACACCGCGAGTGGTTGGCCAAACTAAAAGAGTCACAAATCTCCTCCCTATTATGAATGTACTACCCAGGACATGCCAGTATCAAAGCTAATGAAACGGAAAATCAGCTAACAAACAAGCCTGCGCGTCCTACAAATGGAAAAAGCAGACATTATAACAACCACTCTATAAAAATTACATTGTGGACTTTCTGATGCCTTCTCTTATTTCAGCTTGTAGTATCTCTGGTTCTAGTTTTATGGGGCTAGCTGTGTTATTATCATTATATTGACATGTTTCGGCTGGAATATTGAGTAGCTTGTCAAAGTATCGTCTCTCTCTCTCTCTCTCTCTCTCTCTCTCTCTCTCTCTCTCTCTCTCTCTCTCTCTCTCTCTTTAGTACACTCCTTGGCTCGCATTTTGGATCACTATTAACATTGTTCGCAGTCTCTGTTGTATACCAACCTACCGACAACGCAATGCAATGGCAAATATATCGAGCGGGAACAATTTTTTAAATACTGTGGGATCATAGAACGGAAGGTGAAGCACAATATGGGAATGCCCGTAGTGGAGGGTTACCAGTCTCTGATTACAGATGACAATCTCTGTTGCGTCGAAGTGCTCTGCTCTCTTCCTCAAAGAAGTGTCCTTTTTATAAAAAAAAAAAAATTCGTAGCTTATTTGTGATTGTTGTTTAATACTTTATTGTATTCCTGTCATGATTTTATTTTTGCTTCTTTTATTACTCACTCTTCTTGGAATTCGATATTCAAAATAGTCTTGTTCCTGTTTGCTTCTCATCCATTCTTTATATTTATTTTGTCTTTTCTTTTACAGCTTCTTTCACCACATTATTCCACTATGTTGTTATTTTCATTTTTTCCACCTTCTATTTTTCGTTGTCCCACAGGTTTCCTTTGCTGCTTGCAAAATGCTGGTTCTGAACAAGGCCCATTCTTCTTTCACTGATTTTGTTTCTGTTGGTAAGTTTAAGAACAATATCTTTTTTTAAAAATATTCTTTTTCACATTCTCTTCTTTAGGCTTGCTTAGTTTTAGTATTTTATTTGTCCTCTTCTTGTGAGTTCTGTTATGACTTTTCCTGCGTGTTCTGATAACCGCTACTACTACTTGAACTCAGGTTCGGTATTGTTCTTATTCTTATCATCTAAGATTTACCCTTTCTTGTTGTTCCTTGCTGGTACGAAATCAAGTTGGCTTCTACATTCCATTTGTACCAAGTACGTATATATTTATGACTCTCTGTATTTAAGGAATGTAAAATGGCCATACCGGCTGCCAGTTACAGGAGTCTGCTATCATTTCCATTTCCACTGTTGGTCAATAAAGGCACCCAGGTGGACTACTGCTTCCCATGATTATATTTTCCTCTTTGCTAATGTTGTTTAATGTGTCATGAAGGTTGTCAAAAAAAAGTCACATTCTTCATCCATAGAGATTACAAGGAGCGTATATTTAGACACCAGTTCTGGACAGTTATAATTCTTTCTGATATATGTTTTATTTCCAGGATTTTGCCAATAGTGGTTGGTTCTATAATCACTTCGACACCCTGTTTTGCTCTTTCGTGGTCACTCACTTCAAGGTATAGGGAAACACAATTCTGATATATATGTTTAGAGCCTTTACCTCTGAGTTTAGTGTCTGCAACTCCCATGAGTTTTTAAATCTTCTACTTTTCATTCCCTGCACTAATTTCTCCTTTTTTTTGTATCATTTATGTCACATATTTTGATAGTAAATACTGTAAGAATCGCTTTGTAGTTTAATATTTCCGAGTTGTTTGCGTCCATTTATTCCTGTGTTTTCTATTCATGGTAAAGAGATCCACCGCCGGCTTGCTGTGCCAGTCGAGCTTTGAGGGCAGCAGAATTTAACCCAAGGAAATTAGTACTCCATGTGGTTCTAAGGACTGCAAACTCGCCACAAACAGTCTCTGGCAGTCAAGTCCAGCTCCTGGCCTTCCCGTGGCAGAACTGTTTAAACTGACAGGAGAAGGGGCGAGGGCGAATATCTGGCGCCTGAAAACCAGTTACTTAGGGTAGATGAGTGTCACGTTTGGTAGCTCATCTGCCGCTGTTGGCGAGATCTTCAGCTGCCGTGCGTGGAGCGGTGCTCCTCCCGGCCAATGAAGAAATTTGCAAATGAGGTTGCCGCGCAGCATCACTGTGGAAAAGGTGGTAGAAAGGATAAAGCGAAGCAAACAGTCAAATCACGGCACCTCTGGTCTGGAGGTCGGCCGCGTCCTGAGTGCAGTCATATCGGGTGAAATGCATGAACCGGCTTGTCCCAGAGATTAAGACACTGCTGGCGAGACTCTTCAAATGCCGCGCGTGGAGTGAAGCTCCTCCCGGTTAAGGAAGTAAATGCGGAAAAGAAATAAAGGTTGCTGTGCGGAGCCGATGGGAAAAGGTGGTGGAAAGTGAAGTTTAACCGGTATGTCCAGTAGTATCGCTACGAGAGCTATACCACGGCACCTCTGCTCTAGAGGCTGCCCACGTCCGAAATACACCTACACTGGTGAAATATGCCTAAACCAGCACACACCAGGGGTGGAACTTGATGGCTAGACATGTCATGCCACCTCCGCTCTAGAGGTCGGTAACGCCTGATAAACACCTATACTGGTGAATTTTGCCTAAACCGGCTCATACCAGGGGTGAATCTTGAAGGCTATGCATGTCACAGTACCTCTGCCCTAGAGGTCGGTCCCGTCCTAAACACGCCCATACTGGGATAATGCCTAAACCGGCTCAACCCATGGGTAGAAGTCACTAGTGGCGAGGATTCGTCCTCCTGGACAAAAGCTCCATCCTGGTCACAACTAGGAAGGGTAGCGGCCACGACAGCAAAATGCTGAAGTCGGAGACACTGGACCAGGGAAGTCTAGATAGGCAACCACCTCTCACCCGGCGGGAATGTTTTCGTATCCTAATCACGCTGAGGTTTTCCGGTGAGAAAGTCCAACCCTGGACTGGGTGGGCTACCGCCTCTCACCCAGTGGGGATGCACTGATATCCTAAACACGTCGAGGTCTTCCGGTGAGAAAGTCCAACCCTAGACTAAACTGGTGCAATGAAAACCACGGTGTCACGCAATCCTGCTTCCGAGACCCACCAAGAATACAGGCTAAAGCACTGTGATACTCTGAACCCCTTGTGGTCCTCTCGTGGATCTCGTGTGGTCTATTTTGGACCACACAGGGGACCACGGGACCTAACGAGGACCACAGGCGTGAATTCAGTAGGCTCACAGTGCGGTTTTTGGTGGTAGAAGTGAACGAAGAAGAAGAAGTACTCCATGTAGTCGTCAAGAAGTCGTGTTAGGGAAAATTACATGCATTATATTGTAAATACTGTCGTGTTGACGTCAGAGCACTACATACCCTTTCCTTACAAGAAAGGGGAACCTTGTGTCGTCGCCGATGTACTCCTTGGCGCATCTTTTTCTACCGCTCAAGTGTACGTAGACTTTTCATCCTGGTTGGCATACTTTTGTTTTCTTTGAGCTTTTAGCACTGTTCCCACTGTGAAATGTTAATTCTGCTTCCAGTCTTTGACTGCGAGTAAATTGAGCTATTTAGGTTGGCCTGTCCGCTGTGCTCAAAAGGTTGATCTATGTAGCCTCAGGCACAGAATAGCGTTGATGTCGTCGTTATTGACACTAAAATATTTGTAAGCTGAACCACGTGTAGGTAACTATTTAATTTTGGTTTATGGTTTGGATCATCATCATTGCACTCCGGACATGTCCACGTGTGCTCAGATGTGAGAAACACATAAATGTCCTTGAATGTAAATGCTACAGAAGAGTTATTCAGATATCATGGACACAAAAAAAGAACATGCTACAAGAACTTAATATTGAAGAAGGCTGGCTAGTAAAGAGAATTAAACAAAGAAAACTTAAATATTTTGGACACATTAAACGTCATGATAATCTAGAGAAGACCGTCTTGGAAGGGTACATAATGGGTAAATGAAAGAGAGGAAGACCAAGGCGAAGATTGCTGCAAGACATCGTTGATGATCTGCAAATGGATGCATCAGCATTAGTCCATCTTGCTCACAACCGAGAGGCCTACAGGAGTGCTGTTAGGGATGCAAAGTTCCGCAAGGGACATGCAAATGAATGACACCTCAAAATAATTTGCATAGCTCCATTTTGCACCTTTTCGAGTTTTTCGATAGTGAGAATGGCTAGGGTGTACTCAATAGGCGCAAAGACCAGCCCCTGGAACAGAAGTATTAGTAGCCTCTGTTCAGTATTGACAACCGCCATGACCTTCATTGGCCATAGACCGTTGCGGGCTTTTGTTATCATGTAGTCAACATGTTCTTTGAAACACAGACTATGATCAATCTTCACTCCCATGTATGTAATAAAGTTTGTTCTGGTCATATTCTCGTCACCCAATATAATAATAACCATATTAATGTTAAAAATGGTTCAGTGAGAACCATATCACTGATGATTTTGTAGGGTTGAAATGTCACACCAAGTTCGCTTTGTAATGGTAGTCTCCTGTCTGTCTCTTCCCTGTGGATACACCAGAATATCATCAGAAAATGACAGAGTCCTTCCCCTCCCAGTAGCTGTTGTTAAGCAACTGTCGCACAAGGGAAAACCCTGTGGCAAACCTGAATATATTATTATTGTTTATGAGGAACAACCGCCACACACATATGAGAACCACCTTTTACTGGAACAGAGCTGCAGCTATCCATCTGATGAGGTGAGGGTGCACTTCTAGTCTAAGAGGCATGCTCATTAGGTAATTGAATGGTACTCAAGTCTAATGACATATCTTATCTTATCTCCTTCCCGTGCCGCTAAACGTCACATAGGGCTCGCAAAGTAGTTCGCCAATTTTTTCTGTCTTCGGAGAGTCTTTCAACCTCATCAAATGATTTTATGCCTGTTAATTTGACCTCCCTTAATAATGTCATCTTCAGAGTTTCACGCGGTCTGCCTCTTTTTCTTCGGTCTGTTGTGTTCCACTTGATAGCTTGTTTTGGGATTCTCTGATCATTTCTTCTCATCAAGTGACCAACATATGTCCATCTCCTTTTCCTGATCACCCATGAGACTGGTTGTTGTTCAGTCATCTGTCTTATCTTTGCATTTTTCTTGAATTCGTTCTATTTTATGCCAAGTATTTTCCGTAAGCATTTATTTCCAGAAGAGTCTAATTTCCTGTCTGTTTCTTTAGTTTTTTTTCCAGCTTTCGCATGCATAAGCGAAATGAAGGTGGATATTACATTTGAATTGAATAATCTTAATGACATATGTACATGAAAATTATATATAGAGAGGGGATAGTTGCTCACATTCAGGAAAATACTGACCATATCATGAGTTGGTTTGAGGACAACAACGCAGTGATAAAACCAACCAAGTCTATAATTCTCAGATCCTGATTAGATAATAGATCTGCGAAGACTACCCTTCCGGCAGTGAAATGCAATGGCGAATATATCGAGAGGGAACAATTTTTAAAAATACTTTGAGATTGTGTTTGACAGGACGCTATCTTTCAATCATCATGTAGACATAGTCATTCAGGAAGCAAAGAAAGGACTCAGAGCAGTGAAGATCATGGAAGGTGCTAGTCTGCCACGAGGGGACACTTCCTGCTGATGCTGGCGTTAGTGATATCGGCGGTTGTATGGCCTCGGCCTACTGAATCTGTCCACGATTCAGATAATCAGGCTCGAAAGAATCCAAAATGAGGTCACGAGAGCAGATCTGAGGTGCACTAAGGACACTCCGATCTTATCTATGAGCTACTTGATGTATATGTCCAGCATGAAAGTAAGGCAGAAGTATGCGCAAGTGTGAAGAGGGCCGACCTAAGTGTTTAAACGCATCCGGTTTGAACATTCAAGTTTGTGATCATTTTCGCATTTTCTCAGGGACTGGGGCGTGTCTTGCTCACGTGATTGTGCGGCATGTTAAGAGTAGAATGTGTTCAATTATTCAGTCTTGTGTGTACTCTCGTGGCGGCAGCATGGGAGAATCGTTTCCTGGCAAGCATCTGATGTATTCGTGCTTCAGTTATTATATGTGTCGGGTGAATGGAATGACCAGCTGGCGTTTTTTGTGGTAATGTATATTTCTTGTAAGTTTTCATATGTCAGACGTGGAGTGTTTTGTAAGTATACGTGGTGAACACAGCTCAGTGTAAGTGTGTAAAGATGGAGTTGGTGGAAAGAGTAGGGGAATGTTACACTTTTATGATTGTGGTTGATGCACATTTCATAAGTAATTTTGCAATGCATTCATTTGATCTCATTTGTTATTATTTCTTAAAGTTAAATGTTACACGTTGACGCAGTTCAACTGCGTTATTAAGTGTTTTCTTGTTTGTGTGTGGGCACATGAATTTTGTGAGCTTAAGTAAAGCGTGCCAAAAGAATCTGGAATGTATAGAAGCTTTAACTGAGAAAATTGTAAGAAGAAGCCACTACCACAGGATTGAAATAAGGACTTAGAAGTTGTGACTTCAAGTAGTATTAGAAGATGAGCGTCACTAAGTGCCGCCTTGCTATATTTTATGTATAATCTATCAGCTGTGTTATAAATGAGTATTTCATATAACTTATATGTTGCTGTCCCCCATGTGGTACCCGTGATCTGCAAAGAATAGGACCACTGTACCATACCACGCATGATCGTAAAAGGCGACTAAGGAGGGTTCGACATAGGGCCAGCAACCCTATCTGGTTAAAAAAAAAACTATCAGACTGCTACAGAAACAGAAGCAAGGGAAATAACAAATGCAGGTGGAAGGAGAAATGCTTATCAGGAAACTGAGCCCATGAAGGTTGTGTATTAAAGCCAGCCACTGGAAGTCCCCAGCTCGACTGCAGACCTACTGGAACCTAAACACAAGATGCAAATAGGCAGCTGGAATGTAAGAACACTTAACCAGACTGGAAAACTAGCACAAACCATCAAGGAAATGCACAGATACAAACTAGACATACTAGAGATACAAGAAGCAAGATGGACAGGACAAGGCAGAAGGAAATTAACAACACAGCACACACAAGATACAAGATTATTATATGCACACTTCAACTCAAGATTCACGAAGCTGTCTATTATAGTTTGTTATGCACCAACAGAAGCAGCTGAAGAGGAATTAAAAGAAGATTTTTACAACAGCCTCCAAGTCACAGTAGAAACAATACCTAAGCATGTTATGCTACTCATCTTGGGCAACTTCAATGCAAAAGTAAGTGAAGGAAATGAAGATAGAAGAAGAATCATGAGAAGAGAAGGAATCGGAGAAATAAATGAAAATGGAGAAAGACTGTGCAGTTTCTGTGAAGAAAACATAATGACCATCGGGGGGACAATTTTCCAACATAAAAAGATCCATAAAGTGACTTGGAGATCCCCAGATAAAACCACAGAAAACCAAATCGATCACATACTAATAAACAACAAGTGGAGACGGTCACTACAAGATGTGCGAGCAATGAAAGGAGCAGATGTAGGAAGTGATCACAACCTTCTGGTAGCAAAAATAAAACTAAAATTAAGTAAAGCCAAAATCGAAGAACACAGAAAGATACGTTTTGATACAGCAAAACTGAAAGACCAGCAAACAAGAAATTAATTCTCAATAATACTTAAGAACCGCTTCAGTGTCCTACAAGACGAAGCAGAAATGCCCATGCTAGAGTTCAATAAAACACTACAGGAAACAGCAAAAGAGGTGCTGGGATATCGGAAACGGAGAAAAGAGGAATGGATAAGCAAGACCACATGGGAAAAGATAGAGCAAAGAAAAGAAATGAAGAAAAAAATTACTGAACACCAAATCACAACGGCTTAAAGAACAAGTTTTAAGTAATTATGCACAAAAGACAAAGAAGTGAAGAAGTCATGCCGTCAAGATAAACGTCAATACTATGACAACTTAGTAGAAGCAGCAGAGAAAGCAGCATATACAAATGACATGAAAACCATATACAAAATCACAAAGCAGATGACAGGTAACTTCAGCACAAGATATACACTGCTGGCGAGACTCTTCGAATGCCGCGCGTGGAATGAAGCTCCTCCCGGTCAAGGAAGAAAATGCAGAAAAGAAATAAAGGTTGCTGTGCGGTGCCGATGTGAAAAGGTGGCGGAAAGGATAAAGTGAATTTTAATCGGTATGTCCAGTAGTATCGCTGCGAGAGCTATACATACCACGGCACCTCTGCTCTAGAGGCCGGCCACGTCCGAAATACACCTACACTGGTGAAATATGCCTAAACCAGCACACACCAGGATTGGAACTTGATGGCTAGACATGTCATGCCACCTCCGCTCTAGAGGTCGGTCACGCCTGATATACACCTATACTGGTGAATTTTGCCTAAACCGGCTCACACCAGGGGTGAATCTTGAAGGCTATGCATGTCACAGTACCTCTGCTCTAGAGGTCGGTCACGTCCCAAACATGCCCATACTGGGATAATATGCCTAAACCGGCTCAACCAAGGGATGGAAGTCACTAGTGGCGAGGATTCGTCCTCCTGGACAAAAGCTCCATCCTGGTCACAACTAGGAAGGGTAGCGGCCACGAACGCAAAATGCTGAAGTCGGAGACACTGGACCAGGGAAGTCTAGATAGGCAACCACCTCTCACCCGGCGGGGATGTTTGCGTATCCTACTCTGTATTGGATGGGCAACCACCTCTCACCCGGCGGTGATACACGGGTATCTCATAACACGTCGAGGTTTTCCGGTGAGAAAGTCCAACTCTGGCCTGGGTGGGCTACCGCCTCTCACCCAGCGGGGATGCACTGATATCCTAAACACGTCGAGGTCTTCCGGTGAGAAAGTCCAACCCTAGACTAAACTGGTGCAACGAAAACCACGGTGTCACGCAATCCCGCTTCTGAGACCCACCAAGAATACAGGATAAAGCACTGTGATACTCTGAACCCCTTGTGGTCCTCTCGTGGATCTCGTGTGGTCCTTTCGGGGACCACACAGGAGACCACGGGGCCTAACGAGGACCACGGGCGTCTTCTTCTTCTTCTTCGTTCACTTCTACCACCAGAAACCGCACTGTGAACCTACTGAATTCACGCCTGTGGTCCTTGTAATCAAAGAATGTAATCATAAGAGGGTTTTCAGTGCAAAGTTATCTGTGGAGAACATACCTCTAGCAGCTTTAGGGTACAAACAGGAGTGAAGCAGGGATGTGTACTATCGCCAACATTATTTATCTTGGCAGTAGACTGGTTAATGAAGGAAGCAACATCAGACAAACGCAGAGGATTACAATGGACCCTTGACACAGTGCTGGAGGACCTTGACTTTGCGGACGACATTTGTCTACTATCAAGCAGCAACAAAGATCATCATCATCAGGTGCCGTGCCGACTGGCGTTGGCTATTACGCTTCTCCAGAGTACACGATCCTTCATGCAGGCCATCAGTTCAGTTGGTGATCTCCTCTTACACCATCCCGTCAGACTGTCCAGTATCATTTCTCTTGGTCTTCCTCTTGATCTTCTTCCTTCTATTTTTCCTGTTGTTATAATATTTTCAGTGCCCCCTCTTCTCATTGAATGTCCTATGAAAGTACATTGTCTCTCTCTTATCTTTCTGACAAAGTTTTTTGTCTCTCCAGCTCTTCTCATACATTCTTCATTAGTTATTTTTGCTGTCCAGGGGATTCGCAACATTCTTCTAATAAACCACATTTCTGCTGCTTCCAATGATTTTTGTGCAGACTTGCCTATTGTCCATGATTCACTTCCATATAACAAGATAGGTTCAATATAGCATTTTAGGACTCGTTTTCTAACATTCATTGATAAAGATGTGTTAGCTAATACGTTTCTCATTCTCTGAAATGCAGTCTTTGCTTGACCTATTCTGTTCCTAATTTCTGTTCTGCATTTCCCATCTGAAGTTATTACGCTCCAAGGTATTTGAATTTCTGCACCTGCTTTAGAATGGTTCCATTTAATTTAATACTGCATGCTGGTGGATTCTGTTTCTTAGATATAACCATAGTCTCTGTCTTTTTGATGTTCAAAGTAAGGCCTTTCTGTTCACTTTCTTTAGCGACTTTATCCAAGAGATTTTGCAGGTCTTGTTGGTTCTCAGCTATCAGTACTGTGTCGTCAGCATACCGAAGGTTGTTAATATTGTATCCTCCAATTTTTATGCCTGGTTCTGTGATGATTGTTCTTAGAATATTCTGGCTGTACAGAGAAAAAAGGTCTGGAGATAGTACACATCCTTGTCGCACCTCTTGTTTTATAGGTTGGTATTTTCCAATTCTATTTTCAACTCGAACTGCTGCTTCTTGCTGCCAGTATAGATGTTTTACAATCCTCAAGTCTTTGCCGTCTATATTGATATCTTCAAGCATTTTAATAATTTCACTATGTTTCACCTTGTCAAATGCCTTGGTGTAATCAATGAAGTATAAGTAGAGATCTTTCTGTACTTCTAAAGCTCTTTCTGTTAGTGTTCGTAAAGCATAAATGGCATTGTGTGTTCCCTTTCCTTCAACAAATCCAAACTGTTCATCTGCTATTTCCATTTTTATCTTTTTCCTTGTTCTTCTCATAATGATTCTCAGAAGTAGCTTCGTTATGTGACATGAGAGGCTGATAGTCCGGTGGTCGTCACATTCCTTTGCACCTGGTTTCTTTGGTAGTGCTATAAACGTGGATTTAATCAGGTCACTGGGAATATAACCACTGTTGTAAATATCATTCAGTAACTTGGTTATTATTTTTATTTCTGTCTCCTCTAGCGCCTCTATTTCTTCTATTGTTATATTATCAGGCCCAGTCGCTTTTCCTTTCTTCATGTGTTTGATGGCATCTATGATTTCATCTTCAAGTATTGGCGGTCCATCACAGTTTTCAGTATCTGGTGTTAATTCTGGTCTTTCTCCTCCATATAGCTCACCGATATACTCTGTCCACCTGTCCACAATGTCTTCTTTTCCCATTAACATTTTACCTTCTTTCGATTTCAGGCATCCTGTGGTATATTTTGTTTTCCTGCCTGTGAGTTCATTAATTCGTTTGTGCATGTTTTTGCTGTCTTTATTATGAGCGTCCTCTATCTGTCTGCACTGTTCATTTAACCACACTTCTTTTGCTTCTCTGCATTTGCGTCTTATTTCTTTATTTATCTTGCTATATTTTTCCTCGTTATTTTTACTCCTCCTCCTCTTGTCCATCAGTCCTAAGATGTCGTCTGTCATCCATTTATTTTTAGGGGCTTCTTTTTTCGGTGGTATTATCTCCTTAACAGTTTGGTGGATAGAATCTCTTAACATTGCCCATTGTTCATCTATACTATTTATCTTTGCTATTGCATTGTATCTATTTGTTATAATAACTTTGTATTGTTCTCGCAGTTCTTGGTCATTTTTAAGAAGTTCTGTATTCAGTTTGATGTTTCTCACTTTTCTGCCTGCTTTCTTTAGCTTTATTCTAACTTTTCCACAGAGTGGATCATGGTCACTATTACAGTCAGCTCCTGGCATGGTTTTTGTTGTCAGTAATGCATTGCGGAATCGTTTGTTGATTAATATGTAGTCTATCTGGTTAAATGTCTTTTTGTCTGGGCTGCACCACGTTGCCAGTCTTCGAGGATGTTGTTTAAACCAGGTGTTTCCTACAACCATGCTATGTATTCTTGCCCATTCAATTAATTTATAACCTCTGTCATTCCTCTCCCCCAGTCCATAGTCACCAACGATGTCCGAAGTTCTTCCTTTACCAACTTTGGCATTAAAATCTCCCATGACTATGGTAACTTCATGTGACTTTGTGTGTTTTAGTGCTGTCTCTATGTCATTATAAAATATCTGTATATCTTCCTCAGAACTTTCAGATGTTGGAGCATACACTTGTATAATATTTATGTTTATTGGTTGTCCTTTCAGTTGGGCTAGCAGGACTCTGTCCGAGATGTTCAAATATCCTACAATTGTCTTTGCCGTTTTTTCATCAAATATAATTCCTACTCCTCGACCATGTTTCTCACTTCCTGAATATATTATTGTATATTTATCTGAGTTTATCTTTCCTGCACCTGTCCATCTAACTTCACTCATTCCTAATATATTGATCTTCATTCTTTCCATTTCCATTTTTACATTTTCTAATTTTCCAGCCTGGAATAAAGTTCTAACATTCCATGTTGCTATTTTGAACTTGTTAGTTTTGCCACCAGTAGCATGATGACGATCTGGCCTCACCTGTGGCTCGTGAGCTGCCCTACCGGACGAGGCTGTTCCAGAGGAACATCCGTTAACGTCGTTCATGATAAATCTATGACTCTGAATACGCATAATTGTTCTTGGGAGCTACAACAGTGGTTTCCCGTTGCCTTCTGTTGGTTTGTGTACGGACTCTCCGCTAGCCTTTGGATTCTCTGTCCTACCCGCAAGGCAGCGGGATCGAGAGGTTTTAAGGCGCCTCTGACCCGCCTGGTATTCCCTTCACTGAGCACCTGAGGCACTTTATAGGAGTAGTAGAGCCACCTACTACCCCACCTCGCTCTCTGAGTCTACCGCCAGTTGGTCCGCGCCTGCTTATTTGGACACCTCCTTATTCACAGGGATCCTCCATATCTGGAGGACTTTCACCATCCGCCACCTGTGACGCGCTGGGTTGGGGATCAATAAAGATATGCAAGATAAAATAAACACGCTAATTAAAAATGCAAACAACATAGGACTAAAGATCAACGTAGGAAAGACAAAGTTAATGAAGCAAAATGTGAACAACAGAAATGTACTCAGAGTAGATAGCAAGTTAGTGGAGGAGGTCAATGAATTTGTATACCTTGACAGTAGAGTAGTAGAAAATGGTGACAGCACAGAGGACATCAACAGCAGACTTACTAGAGCAAACCAGGCTTTTGCAATGCTGCAGACTATATGGAAATAAAAAAAACTAAGCATAAATACGAAAATCAGGATATTTAAGAATAATGTTCTAAGTGTACTACTCTATGGAATTGAATGCTGGAAAATCACCAAAACAATATAAAACAAGTTAAATTCTTTCCAGACTGAATGTTTACAAAGAATTAGAAAAATATTCTGGCCAAACACCATAAGAAATAACATGTTGTTGGCAGAAATGCAGATGAAGCCACTGACAACAACTATTGAGGAAAGACGCTCGCGATGGTTGGGACATATGCTCCGAATGACTGACAACTCACTACCAAAAATAGCACTAAGATGGACACCACAGGGGAACAGAAGTAAGGGTAGACCAAAAGAGATATAGAGAAAAACAACAGAAAGGATGTTGAGCAATAGAGGGCTCAACTGGGCAAGAGCAGAAAAAAAGGCGAAGGACAGGCATTTGTGGAAAACCTTTGCCGAAGCCCCATGTGCCCTGGGCACTTAAGGTTCAGAGAGAGAGAGAGAGAGAGAGAGATATGTTGCTGTGGAAGAGATTGTACTATGTCGCATTGTTATATGATGTAGTCCAGGGTGACGTCTTGTAACATTAATAAATCTTTCAATTTTTTCCTTGATACAATATATCTGATTTTCGGAGTGATCATTACTTGGTGGTGGAGACAGAGTATTGAAAGTAAAACTGATGATTAAACTCATTAACATCTGAGCTGGGGAACTTTGCTGGACGACGACTGGAAGAGGGAGAACCTGGGGTAGAAGATCGTCCGGTAGGTACCGCTACCGGGGGTGCTCCAGACACAGTTGTAATCTTTGAGCACCAATACCCGGCAGAGAAAGGCTAGCTATTAAGCTAGAGTACCAGAGATGCGCTGTGGACGACGGAAGCAGTAGAAGATCACGGAAATGAAGAAGAGTTATATAGCGGATTAAAAGAATGCTTAGGTAGTGACATAAGCTGATGTAAAACAATATGATATAATGATGTAATAGGCATCCAGCTATAAAATAAATAAGTAAATACTGCATAAGTGAAGACGTATCTCAAGACTGCCGGAACGACAATCTAATCCATTCTACTACATCTGAACTAAAAAAAAAAGGCAAGGACATCAAGCGAAGGAGTTCGTATAATCGCGGAAGCATAACAGACACTGTCAGCAGTTTTCGACCCAAAGCAGATCTCCCTAGAACCAGAATGGACTAAAATGGCAGATATGCAGAATCTAATGAAAGTTGTGATCCAGCTTGGCCGTTAATATGGAAACTGAACTCATGGTAAAACAGAAGCCCAGGTGCAGGAACAGATTCAGCATCACTTCAAGTCATATGACCCTGTGACCTACACAGACGGATCAGTGCTACAAGACCTAAAAAGTGGATGCGTATGATGTCTACCGTAATGGCAAACTGGTTGCCACTAAATCAAGAGCCTATGCAACTAGCACTTCGAGTCTGAGAATGGAGGTGCAGGATGCATCAGAACCAATTTCCTGGTTGGTGAAGCAAGACAACTCGCATGGATCAATGTAACAGACTCCCAAAACATGTTATGAAAAATCGAGAGACATACCTTCTGTAGGGAGTGGGTCCAGTTTCTGCTTCTGTTATCTAATTTGACGTGGATATACTGCCCAGGTCATGTTGAAGTCAAAGGCAATGAGAGGGGGGGGGGGAACAATCTGGCTGGCATGGGATCAATTCAGGGCAGCCTAAAAATGGACATGAAGACTGAAAAGCCACCTTGAAAAGACTGCGTATGAAGGATGATATCGGTTTGGGTGACAACAATAAAGTGGTTTAGCGCGCATTATCCACAACCAGTGTGTGACTGGCTCCATCAGCAGGCGAACACTTCAGTGGGCGTTGGAACGGAAGGCGGAGCACATATGGGAATGCCCGGATTGCGGGGATGCCTTTCTCTGATTACAGATTACAGATGTGCAGCCATTTCTCTTTGATCTGGCCACTTTGGGCGCCAGAGTTGAATTCTCTGGCCAGATCTTACATGTCGTTGTGCAACATGTTGTCTACATCACTACATCGGATATCGACAGGAGCTGAGGGTGTTTGCATGATCTTTTAGTCAAGAAAATGGTTATTATTTTTCATCAGCTAACTGCTGGTCGTCACATAAAAACTAGTAACCATACAATATTTCGTTTGCCACATTTTTCTTTAAGAATTCTCCCTTTCGTATTAAAAAAAGTATTAGCACCCTGCCCCAACCAACAAACATTAGCATTTACGAAAAAAAGTAAAATACTTTTTTTATACCATTATATAACCACTCCTACAGAAAACTGGGCAACGCCTAATAATCAAAAAGACATTTGTACAAAAGAGAAGAGAGCAAAAGTTGATTCCTTACACAGACGACATCACCTTTTTCCTACAAACCTACAGATAAATAACACACATTTAGATCCGTTCAAAGTCTGACAAAAGTATTGTAGGTAAACTAAATGTACAAACTTCTAGGGTTTGTACTATCTGTAGGCAAGATCAGTAGTGCTACTTCTTGTTACAAACTGTGAATCTTTACGCATCATAAGTATTTACTAAATATAAACTTCACAGAAACTGTAATTTAATTGGAACCATTTTCGTGATAACTTTACTGTTTTTGTATCAGCTTAGTTTACTGCTTCGTGTCATAATCCAAGAAGCAGTTTATTTCAACTGTCAGGCAGAGATAAAGCATCACAGTTTATACAAATAGTGCGGATTATATCCATTTCGCAGTCTGCAGCGTCATTTGTCAGTTTTTCTTTAAGATGCAGGCGATCTATATTATTCAAGAACATGTCAGGTGTTGGATTACAAGATGCTCTTCACTTCTTGGTGGTTTCCAGATCTTTGTTTTCTTCTAAATGGACTTTGCACTTAATGTTTGGCGAAGTCTCGTTTCTGTACAAAATGATAAGCAGGTCACTTCGAGCCATGAGATATCTAGGCACGAAGCCAAGCAGATCAAGACAAAATTTATTACGCACAGGATGCTGTTTGTTATAAAATACCCCGTTTGTGATGCAAGTAATATTCAGTGTCTAATAATATATTTTCTGATATCACTTAGCACGCTGTGATCAATAAGTATATTGCAGAGAACACATGGAATAGGTTTACACCTACTAAGTGGACACCACACTTGGTGACTTCAGCAAAACATCGAATTTCTGCATCCTTCTCATTCTCATTGTCTCATTGCTTTATCCTTATTAGAAGAATACCCGAGTAACAATCCATCATTGAAATATCCATCTAAAGGAATTGTGAGAGCATATTTGCTGAGCAGCATATTTGTTTATTTCAGATACTATTATCTGCATCATGCCTTCGGTAAAGTTCCTTAAAAAACAAATGGATTTTTTTCTGGAGGATCTAGAAGCAAATCCTACTGTACGTCAGCAAAAAGTATGCTTCCTTCTTTGTCTTCCGATTTTTTCCATATCCGTGTGTGCTGGTTTTGCACCAGGACTCAAGAAATGGCATAAAATCACTCTTCCACTTTCTGATCCATGGCGAGATAGACTTGGTTCATAATCATCTCAAAACTGATTTCCAGCCTCAGAAACATCGGCACCATCTAGTTGAAATATTGAAATATATCTTGTAACTTTAACGTCAGTATCAGCACCAGTTATTCTGTACAGAAAATATAGATTTATATTAAGTAATTCTAACAACAGCATTTGTCATCAACATATGCTACCTCGCTACAGGCTGATGTCCAAAGTTCTCATCGTGAGCATATATATATATATATATATATATATATAATGTGCTTTTTAAAAAAAATTTTGCTCAATCTATTTTCTTGTTATGATAAATATGCATTTGAACATTTTTCATCTGAAAGTCAAATATGTATAAACCTCAAAGTCAACTGAAACAGTAAATATGTGACAATCCACTTTCGGACATGGATTATTAGCATAATCACGAATGGTATTGATTGAACTTTTCGAAAGTTTCTTTCAGTAATGTTCATACGTAAAATTCTGACCTATGTTAAATGTTGCCATATGGTAATATCGGAGTTAAAGGAGTTAAAATCATAAGTGCTATGCCTCGGTAGCGCAGTAGGTGGCACGTCAGTCTCATAATCCAATAAGTGCTATTTTTAATTCTTTAAAAATCAAGTTTTGCTTTAAGTGATAATGTGTAGTAAATTTACAACATCGTGAAGCTTTATTTAAGAAATAGAATTACAGAATTTAAAAAAAATTGTCACCAAATCTCAACTCATATGTTAACTCTCCTGACTTTAATTGCTTGTAAATTTTTGGGCAGTTTTATCCAGACAAAGACTTTACACCAATTCGTATTCAATCAACAGAATGAACAGTTCAGTTTGTCTTTCTTCAGCCAGCAAATCTTATATGACTTTGTTTCATAATTTCCAATTTACAAAAGCTCCTCTTGATTTCTAGCTATAATTACTAATATCGTTAGTAATATACACAAAGCAGTGCCCGTATAATGACAAATTTCTTCAACACAAAAAAAAAAGGTTAAGAACCACTACTTTAAAATAAATAAGGAGAAGCAAAGCTGCTGTATTTTTCAGAGATATGAATTTTAACACAAGTTTCATCTTAGTGAGACAGCTCGGCGGAAGGTGTCTCAAATGATTTAGCGTAATAAGGTCAACGTACATCATATGTGAATGGACGTGACGCCACTTCTGTTCGTTCCATGCATGTGTGATTGCATGATTCCCGATCGATGGGAAGAGACTCATTCTCTAATCAGCTGCTGACCAGGCAAGATGTGGACTGAGACTTCAACCGCGCTTCCCAGGCTTAATGCCTGACTAACAAAATGTTAATTCGACCTCCACTAGATGTAAGAACTTATCAACAATAGTTTTTATTCAACTTGTGTATTTAGAATCTTTTGATGTGAATATGCTATTTATTTTGTTGTACTAGTGTAAGATAAAAATCGGTAAAAATAGATTTTCCAGTAATAATTTGATGTTAAGTTAAGATACGTCACAGGGGAGCGATATACCTAACCTTTTATAAAGTTTCAGTACTATGTTTCATATTTATTTCTACATTAGATATTATATTATATTATATTATATTATATAGTGATTTAAAGGAGGCTGTAGAACCCAATATTTTGATATTTTCATTAATCAAATATGGTGAAGTGGGTCTCTCTATATAAGGAATAGGGACCAAGTGTTGTCGAGATTAGATGATTTTCTGTTGTGCTTCAAGCACTTGCTTCCTTAACTAAGTTTATTAGATGTAGGCTATTCCTAGGTTAGAGACCACTGATGTATTAAGATGTAAGATTTATTTAATGGAATATAAGGTAGTCGTTTATTTATTTTCAACTGTCAGGATCTATCCCGCTTCGGACAGCTCGCAGTTAAGCTGTCCTGGGTGTTTAATGACGAGATAATGTTTAGCTTTACGATAAGATTATGTTGTTTTTTTAGGAGATAATGTTTGTTTAGAGGAAAAGATCAACGCATTCTGGTATGAGGAGAGGATAACTATGTTTTAAGGAAGAGGTAACTCGCATTCGTGAGGGAGATAACAATATTTATGAGGAGATTATTAAGCAGATGCTTTAGGAACTGTTGGGAGCCTTCATCTGGGAATGACAAGGAATTATGGATAGTTAATCTTTTGTGTTACATTAAGATTTCTGTGTAAATTAGGTGCAGATCTGTGTAAAATCATAATAAACCATTTTGCCAATGGCAGCGAACCATTGTTTATGAACCTTCAACTGTTTGCCTTCACTATTTATTATTTTTGTGGTGGTTCGGGTGGGAGAATGAATTTGATTTGGGCTACTACGAGGGTGGGAACAAAAACATTACACTTCTGAGTTCCCCTGAGACAGCGGAAGCGACGATAGGCCAAAACCTTCAGCTTCTAGAAGAAGTCACAAGTCGTCTGTCCTTGTCCTGCTGTCCGTCCTGTCTACAAAGCCCCACAGCCACTCATCGGTATCACGACGAGAACCACTTGCATACTCAGCAAAATCAGTCTCTTATATTATCATCACAAGTCTGTATTTCTTCATATAGTGATGTGTTTAGAGTCTCTTCACAGTTTAGTAATTTTTCAAAATATTCTTTCCATCTGTTACAGATGTTCTCTTCGTTATTTATCATGTTTCCATTACTATCCTTCAAGCTCTGCTTTATTGTTCGTAGCGCTTGATAGAATACCCTGCTTTTCTTATTTTGATGGCATGTCTGGATCTCGCTTACCATGTCTTTCATATATTGTCGTTTTTGTTGAGAATAACTTTTTTAGTTTCTTTACACTAAATGGTACTTCCCCTCATTTGTTTTGTTTGTTCATGTCATTCAACCATATCTGTCTCGTTTTCTTTTCTTTATGACTGCCTCTCTGCAGACTTCATCGAACAAGCTTTTTTTTAAATTTGTGGTCTTAACTCCCATGCATTCTTCCGCTGTGTTCTTTATAATGGTTTTTATATCTTCCTATCTGTCATCAATGCTTTTATTTTCTTCAATTCCTCTTGTGTTTATCTTATGGTTTAGCTCTTTTCTGGGTTTTTTTTTTTTTAGCTTTCCATTTCAAAGCATCTCTATTTATTTCTGAGCTTTTACTTAAAAATTTACTATAAAAAAGTTTTTTTTTAGTCTGAATTTTAGTTTAACCCCAACAAGATAGTGTTCGGTGCTGCATTCAGTCCTCTGTAACTTCTGATCTGAAGTATGTTTGTTGTATGCTTTATATAGATTTGTAAAATTATAGACTTTGTGTTTGTCTTTGGTTACCTATGACTTATTTAATAGTTACTTATTTTATTCTCTCACGTCCTGCATGAGACTCCCTTCTATCATGGTGCATTTAGCCTAGGTTGTGGCTTTTATGTGTGTCAATAGGTCCTAAGATTACAGCTGTGCCTGGTGCCTATCTTCACACCAGCAACTCTCTCCCGATGTCTTCCACCCAGGTTCATTTTTCCTCTTCAGCTGCCCTGACACAATCTGCTGTCCCTCTACTTAATTCTGCTACTAATCAACCGAACCATGTCACATTCAATCTCAAACACCACCCACCAGAAATCAAGACATAAAAATTGTATGCAATCATAGAAAACCAAGGCTTCGTGTAATATCATAACACAACTTAGCATGAGAACTCCTCCTTCGCTTTCCACTTCATGTGGCCATCACGACCCTCACTCATCTTATTTTTACTCCTCTTTGGCTTTTCTTCTTCTTCTTACTGTTTACGCCTCTTCGGTGCTTCATCCTCTTACTGTTTACACCTCTTCGGCTCCTCTTCTTCTTACTGTTTATGCCTTTTCGGCTCTTCTTCTTCTTCTTACTGTTTACACCTCTTCGGCTCCTTTTCTTCTTACTGTTTACGCCTCTTCAGCTCTTCTTTTTCTTACTGTTTGCGCCTCTTCGGCTCTTCTTCTTCTTACTGTTTACGCTTTTTCGGCTCTACTTTTTCTTACTGTTTATACCTCTTTAGCTCCTCTTCTTCTTACTGTTTACGCCTCTTCGGCTCCTCTTCTTCTTACTGTTTACGCCTCTTCGGCTCCTCTTCTTCTTACTGTTTCACCTTTTCGGCTCTTCTTCTTCTTACTGTTTACACCTCTTTGGGTCTTCTTCTTCTTACTGTTTTCGCCTCTTTGGCTCGTCTTCTTCTTACTGTTTATGCCTCTTCGGCTCTTCTTCTTCTTACTATTTACACCTCTTCGGCTCCTCTTCTTCTTACTGTTTACGCCTCTTCGGCTCCTCTTCTTCTTATTGTTTCACCTTTTCGGCTCTTCTTCTTCTTACTGTTTACACCTCTTTGGTTCCTCTTCTTCTTACTGTTTTCGCCTCTTCGGCTCCTCTTCTTCTTACTGTTTACGCCTCTTCGGCTCCTCTTCTTCTTACTGTTTACGCCTCTTCGGCCCCTCTTCTTCTTACTGTTTACGCCTCTTCGGCTCCTCTTCTTCTTACTGTTTACGCCTCTTCGGCTCTTCATCTTCGTGTCCAACCAACCCATGGACAGCATTCTTTCCTGTTGAGTCCTCAGTTCATTAACATTTCCTGCCTCACAAGCAGCACATGAAAACATTCAGGGTCAAGGACTGTGTCCGTAACATCTAACATTTGCGATGCAATTAAAAACTCAAATTTATTCATTTGATTCACAAAATGAACTCAGTCAAAGAAAAAGTTAACAATCATTGGCATTAACACTAATTAATGCTCACATCTTAATAACATATGAAACTCAATGTCAAAATCATGTTAACAACTCAAAGCATGATATTCGTTTAATGCATAATAATGGAGAAGCATAAAATATGATGAAAATGATAAGCAGCGTCAACTTAAATTTCTTAACAACTCACAGAGTACACTTAACATCAGCACATCACATTTCACGCGCTCAAGAGTCTACGTTACTACACACGAAAAGTAACAACATCAGATGCACGAAGCTTTGTCTAACATACAGTCTAGGCTCGAACAGCACCTGGGATTATCGCATACATCACATACACAAAAATATCACCTTTAACTTAAGTACTTGCCATACAATAGGTTCTAGACATCAACGTCACAAACAACGGCTACCCCAGAGACGTGCTGCCGGCCCAAAGCTCAACGAGAACTGACTCACCACACACTCTCTTACTAGTTACCTCCCCATGTGACTCTTAACGCCCCCAAACAAGTGACACGAGGACGTCCGAACCTGATCATCCTAAAACGGCCGGTTTTCGAACAGTCGAACTCACGCCCCCATTCACAAAAGCATTATCTATCTGGTTGCATGTTAGTTTATCGAGTGATTTCCATGTTTGTTTATGGATGTTCTTATTTTGGAAACGTGTGCTGCTTAACATAGCTTCTGTCATACGAGATTTTTTATCCATCCATTATCATTAGATGTTTTATGCAAACTTTCTTTTCCTGTGATGTGTCTGTGTAATTCTTCCTTTCCGATCTTTGCATTGAAATATCCTAGTATTATCAGTATATCATGTTTCTGGGTCTTCTCTGTTACTCTCTCTAATATGTTGTAAAATTCTTCTTTGACTTCATCCTCTGTATCTTCTGTTGGTGCACGCACATTAATCCTTGTTATATTTTTCTTTGTTCCCTTGATGCGGGGGCTGCTGATTCTTTCATTGGTGGCACTACATCTCCTCCTATTTTTCTCTTGACATCAAAACCTGTCTCAAGTTCACCTCTTCTACTGATAATACCTCCGTATACTAGCATCTTTCCCAAAGCAACATATGCCTGTGAGACCTGGACACTTAACAAAACAGTTGAGAAACACATAAATGCCTTTGAATGTGAATGCTACAGAAGAGTTATTCAAATATCATGGACACAAAAAAACACACACAAAAAACCCAAATATATCCATACTACAAGAACTTATTATTGAAGAAGGCTGGCTAGTAAAGAGGATTAAACAAAGAAACCTTAACTATTTTGGACACATTAAACGTCATGATAATCTAGAGAAGACCGTCTTGAATGATACGTAATGGGAAAAGAAAGAGAAGAAGACCAAGGAAAAGATGGTTGCAAGACATCGTTGATTATCTGCAAATGGATGCATCAGGAGCAGGCCATCTTGCTCACGACTGAGAGGCCTACAGGAGTGCTGTTAGGGAGATAAAGTTCCACAAGGGACATGCAAATGAATGAATGAATACTAGTACCATTTCTCCTATGACTGTTATATCGTCTTCAAGCCATCTGATTTCCTGTAATACTGTAACGTCCATGTCGTACCTACTTAGTTCATCTACTAATTCTTTAGGTGCCCCTTGTCTGTATATACCATTTTCCAAATCTCCTAACATTTTTGACGTTCCAATGTCGTAATCCATTTTTATATGTTCAATTTCGAGGCTTCTCTATCTGTTCCATAACACTAATCTTTTTAACGGAAATGGGGTCGTTGACCTAATGCTCCAACCCCCAACTTGGAGGGCCATAGTGCAAGTTTCGCCTGACCTCTAGCCGGGCAGACCTTCCCACCTTGGTTGGGCCTGCCAGGAGTAAACCTCCTGCTGGTATATATCTGGAGGTGGTCAGGGTACGCAAGCTGTCACGCCACGACAAGCCACCTGTACCATGTGACAGGATCGCTTTTTGGCGGGAAATGCAAATCATTTTAACTCTTTCACTCATAAATTAATTTCCATACTCTGCCAGGATAAACTTTGGTGACAAAATATGAAAAAAAAAAAAACTGGAAAGAAGTTACTGTTAAAAAAAATATATAGGTTGAGTTAGAAACGCGCTGCATTTCATTTTATTTAAATTTTTTGCAAAATATCGCCTTGAGCATTGACTTGCGTAAATGTGCAGGATCTACAAAGAGGATCAGTGTTGTTTTGGAGTGAAAGGGTTAAAATAAACGTTTCCCCCCCCCCCACACACACACACATTATGGTATACCTCAGTTAAAGCACCAAAATGCAAATACATTCAAAATAATAGCTTCTGCTTTGGTACTTGGAAATGAAAATTTGGATTTTAATGTTATATGAAAAAAAACTTTGATGTATAATCCATGGAGCTAAACTGTGATTGTGTGAAAGTATATGAAACGCGAAGGCACTATCAGCTTTGGCTAACTGCCCCTCCTTATTAGGAGTTTCGAATCAAAATCTGCTAATGACGAATTAGATGCAGTTAAGATTAATTAGATGCTCTTTTATTTTTAGCACTCTTTCAGCAAGGTTTAAAATCACTCGCTCACTATGGCTAATGGAAAAAAAAAACGATGAACAACCGTGTTGCATCTCAAGCCAAGAATCCAACACATCAGTTTTCATGATTAATAGAAACTCCGTTTGTATTTAGTCGTTAAAAATATTTAAGAAAAAAAGTAGGAACAGCTTTATTTAGCAAGCACACAGTTGTGACGTTTCTTTTTACACCTTAATCATACGAAAATAGAAAACAAAAAATAGAGAAAGATAAAATATAAATTCACAAGAATGCTATGCAACAAATGCGAAAGAAGAAAAAAATGGAAATGAAAAAAAATACTAAAATAAATGGAGCACTTAGCTGTGACATGTAAGAAGCTGCGTCCAAGAGTGCGTGTGGTAGACTGTTGAGAATGCGTAAGTGGTGACATGCGATGTGTGATAAGTAGATAGTAACGACGGGATGATGAATGTGGAGAGTGATACATTGGTAGTCTTGCCGAGAGAAGGGTGAGTGGAATAGGTGACCGTGTTTGCGGTAGAGGATGTGTAATCTATTGGGGTGAGGAGATTCTGTGCTGCAGGTGCTGCAGTAGAACTTAGTACAGACGGAATATGACTGTGGAGAAAGGGAATGTTAAGTGTAGCTGAATTTCGAGTTCAAACCATGTGGTTCTAGCGTCCCATATTCCCGAATGTAGCGGTTCTCAAGCGCCTGGCGACTTCTGTCTTCAGAGTGACATCATAAAAGAAGTTAGAATTGAGCAAAGACAGCATTGGCTTTGAAAAATAGTGAGATAATATGGCAATCAAATCACAAAAAGAAAGGTATCAACGCAAATGTAATATCCAAGTTTATTTATGCCCGCGAAAGCTGATAAACAACCAAATAAAAGGAAAACAAATTAGACGCATTTGAAAAGAACTATCTAAGGAAAGTATTCTGTATGCAATGGAACTAATTCAAGACCAACGGTGAAATAAGGACGATGAGCACACAACAACCTCAATAAAAAAGACATGGATAAATATTGGCCACGTGATGAGACGAAACAATCAGAGTATCCCAAAGTAAGCTGTCAAATGGGACACAACAGGACAAAGAAAAAGAGGTCTACTAAAGAGAGAACATTGTTGAGAGAGACTCTATTAGTGGACACAAGATCCCTTGGCAGATTGGAAAACTCGCTGAAAACAGAATAACATGGCGAACAACAATAAGAGCACTTATGACGTTTAATGTTATATATAAGATATATACTGTTCAAGAAATGAAATGCAACACTACTCTAGTCGCAATAGACACCAAATTTTAAACTTGTATCAAAATTTTATTTTAAGGAATTAATGTTTCGGTCTTGGCATGAAGAAACCTCAAGACTTTAACGATGAAATGATATTTATTAAATTTGGTTTGGACTTTTATTCTTTGCGACTGAGGTCTCCGTTTCACTAAGGTGTATGGCCTCCTCTGGCCTGTATCAGAGAACGACATCTCCTTGACATGGATCCGATTAGCCCTTTGATCTGTTGTTGTGGATGGCTGCCCACTCTTCCCGCAGAGCAAGAGATAACTGTCGGAGATTGGTTAGCGCCACGTCTCGCTGGCAGACTTGTCTGTTGAGTTCATCTCATAAGTGTTCTATTGGGTTTATGTCTGATGACATGGATGTCCACGGAATGGTCTGGACATTGTTGTCATCGAGGAACTAGGTGGTGAGTTGTGCTACATGGGGTCGAGCGTAATCCTGCCGAAAAATCGACCCTGGTGCACTCAGAACTGGAAGGACGTGATAAATTTCAGTGACGCATCGTTGGGTATCCAATAATTTGCATCAAGTCACTTCTTCCCATGAAGTTAGTCGTCCCTCGCACCAGTACACCTCTACCACCATGTAGAGGAGCCTCATCCACGAAGTTATAAGCGTTGAGCTCATCGGCTCTGCAGTAAACTATTCTCCAGCGACACGCTGGATCAGAAAGAATGGTTCATCACTAAACAAAACCCTTCTCCAATCATTCGCAACGGTCCATTGACGATGCTAGTTCTCCCACTGCAGTCGGTTCTGGCGATGCCGGTCCGTAAGAACAGGGCCTCTGCAGGGTCTTCCTGCCTAAAGACCAGCGTCGTGCAGCCGGTTTCTGGCCGTTTGATCTGAAATTTGACGAGCTGCTGTCATTGACTGGAGTGTTGAGGATGCAGATGCAAATCGATTCCTGAGGTGACGCAGCCGTATGAAGCGGTCTTCGGCAGAAGTTGTGACTATGGGCCTTCCATTGCGTTTCCTTGCCTCCGTCAGTCTACAGGACACCCTTGGTAAAAAGGTAAAAAAAAAGGGGCGTCTGAGTGGCGAAGTGGTTAGTGCACTGTCTCTCATGGCAAAGGTCGGGGGTCCGTATAACGTGAAGCCATGGGAGCAGGTGGTGGATGGAATGGGAGAGCAGCCGACAGTTAATGTTGGTTATGTCACCATTCTATGATGGTAGGCAGATGATCTCAATGTAGGAACAATGGCTACAATCACTGACTAGTACAGTCACTGCCAGGAAGGAAAGCTATGGTAACCTTTCTGGAAATATGCCAAGAACCCCAAACAGCAAACCATGAGGTGTACTAGATTACAAACCCTCTACTCCAACTACAGTCGTTTATTTCACCCCCCCCCCCAACTTTTTATCGGCTTGATTATCATTATCATTATATTCACATCTTTCCTTTCCGTTTTCCCCACCCCGTGTTTTCTCCCAACCAGTCACATATCAAAATTTCGCAAAAACATTCACAAAGCTCCAACATGCGCTCTCGGAGCCATCTTCTTACAAATCACAGCTAAGAGCTTTTTTGCCATATTTTTTTCCTGTTTCTTACTTGTTGTGTAGCATTCATGTGAATTTATATTTTAACTTTTTTCCATATTTCTTTGTCCTGTATGTTTTTGTATGATTAAGGTAAAAACCGAAAAGTTACAACTATGTGCTCGTTAATTAATAAAGCTATTCTCACTTTTGTCTTAGGTATAAATTTTCACAAAATAAGAAACGACAAGCCTTTGGCACAGTAAAGTAAGAAGCACAGTATTGTGTGGTCAGATCTATTTTAGACATGAGAGAAAGAAAAATTACCTGAGACTCGAACCCTGTACTTCGGTAGGACAAACAACCATCTAGTCACGAGACTATCAATTTATCAACTTAGCCATCTAGCACGCCCCAAGAAAAGGGTGTTTGAAAGCTAAACCATCAATGCCTATCCGAACGAAACGAAAATCGTGACACTCGGATAGGAAACTAGGCCATGACAAAGAAATTCTGTCGCTTAGATTCAGTCTCTCAGCTGTACCAAACTTAACTTAAAGAGACAAACATAAACATGCGCTGTTCACTCGTGGCTAGACAGTTGCTCGTCCTACCGAAATACGGGGTTCGAGCCCCAAGTAATTCTATTGGCATTTTTCTTTCTCTCATGTCTAAAAGTGCTTTGTTTACGATTTTAACCATAACTCGGTTTAACCATACAATTCTGTGCTCTCTTACTCTAGTTTTAGTTTTCATATTTACCAAGGGCAATACAAGAGAAATCGGTTACCCAAAAGATTTTGGTGGGAAAAAAACCGGAGTAGTGCCCAGTTTTACTTCTTTACAGCAAAATAGCATGCAATGACAATCGCGAACGAACGCAACCTGTGGTAATATGCCAGTCTACACAGTGAACATAACTATCGAAAAGTGATTAAAGATATGACACTACCGTGCGCTGTTAACCGTGTGTACACCATTGGGGACGTAACAGTGACTATTACCAGTTGCTTATCATTCGAAAACTCTATTTTGTAGGTTTAAAAAGGAAAAACAAAATCTTAAAGCCGGGACAGCAGAACGGAATTCACAACAAATCAGCTTCCAGAACTGAAAAAACAAAATCCGGGACAAAGTGGAAATTCAGCACGGCCGGTAACCTTCCTACGACAGATAACATACAAAAAACAAGATGACATAAAGTTACTATAAGAGCCAACTCGGACGCACAGACTTACAAAACAGAATCTTTTGGAAGAGACAACATGCACGCTGAAAAGATAAACGTCATAATAATATTTATGAGAGACCTCGTCATTTGCAAGAAGATATATAACACTAAATCTTTCACACAAAACAATCAGTTCAAATTAATTCATGCTCTCAGTCTTCACCATCATCATATGCACCATCCAACATCACACCCCCATGTAAGACAAACTGCATAGAGTTATTGCCGTTCAACAAAGTTCCATTGATATGTGTGAATAATTAGTGGTATGTATTCATCTACGAGCCAAAATATCTAAAGGGAAAAAAGGAGTAAATGTCAAATCAGAAGTATCAAGACTGATATAACGTAATAATATGCTCAAAAGTAGTGCCATACATAAGAAAAAGACATTCAAAATTTCTTTGACACGTCAGGAGACTTGAAGGTTTCGAAACATGAAATGGACTGGACAGATAAATGATAAAAGAAAGAGAGATCGGAAAAGACAGCAATACCAGGATAGCCTGATTGCATGGCTTGACAAACAGCCAGTCGTCTTGATTCGATACACGAGGGATCGAGCGACATGGAGAGAGATGACCGCCGACGCCTGTAGGGATGACATTATGAGTATGCTCAAAGTGAAGAAATAAAATTAAGCAGTCATTTCCTAATTCTGATTTTGTATGTCTAGCCCATTAGAATTACTTCAGAGTACTCTTTCAAATAATAGTAGTCACATTCACGATTTATTGAAGCTCACCATCTTGTAAGTTCACTTCATAGATTAAATTCTTTATTTAAACTCGGTCGTTTGCATGTCTCGTGCAGAACTTCACTTCTCTAACAGCTCTCCTGTAAGCCTCTTGGTTGTAAACAAGATGCCCTGCTACTGATGCATCCATTTGCAGATTATCGAAGATGTCTTCAGCCATCTTCGCCTTGGTGTTCCTCTCTGTCTTTTTCCAATTGTGTACCCTTCCAAGACGATCTTCTCTAAATTATCATGTTTAATGTGTCCAAAATATTTAAGTTTTCTTTTTTAATCCTCCTTACTATTCAGCCTTCTTAAATATTAAGTATTATTATTATAGTAAGGATATATTTGTTCTTTTTGTGTCCATGATCTTTGAAGAACTCTTCTGTAGCATATACATTCAAAAGTATTTATGTGTTTCTCAGCTGTTTTATTAAGTGTCCAGGTCTCACAGGCATATGTTGCGCTGAGAACGATGCACGCCATTAAAAATCTTTTTTTTTTTTTGGTAGTTCTGTCTGTTCCTCTCCACAGCTTCTTTAGTTGTTTTAATTTCTGACGAGCGATAGATGTCCTCTTTTTAATTTCCCTCATTGTATCTCCATTATTAGTTAGTAATGGTTCAAGATATTAAAAATTCTCCACCTCTTCCACTTTTTCTTCATTGATATATATTTCAACTGTCTTATTTGTTTTGTTAAATATTTATATTCCTCTCTGTTGTTATTTGTCAACATTTCGTGTTCATTTCTTTACGTTTTAGTGAGCCTGTTGTAATCCATCCATGCTTAATCTAAATAACACATATACATTTTAGATAACTATTTGTTAAATGTAAGGTGTGGGTGAGAAGAATGTGATGTATAGAAAAAAAAAAAACTCTAACGTGACAATCCGACTCTGATGGGACTCGAACCCACAATCTTCGGCTCCGGAGGCCGACGCCTTATCCATTAGGCCACAGAGTCTAATATTTTTAGGCTATGCTGCTTTATATATATTTTTAATGCAAATTCGTCGGGCACCTACTTTTTAGTTTTATTTTGTTATGATATATTAGTTTCTGTATATACTGTAAAAAATTGTCTTATTTCAGATTCATCAAGCTCCTCGGGCTTTAGTTAAAAGTTAGCATTGAAAATCACACACAAGCCTATGAAAGACTAAAGACACCATCAAAATTTTACTCCCTAGTAATTTCATGAACAATGGTTTTCATACTTGATTCGGATTGTTGCCACAGCGACATCTCTTGGTGCCCCTATCTATATCGTGATCAACAATGTGGCCCTTCCACCCAGGCAAAGTAGATTTTAATCTACAAACCCTCACCACCGTTAGGTGGTAAACTTATCTAGCGACCCCTTGCGGGTTTCATATGCCTATGTGCCTCCATGGCACTACAGGATTACCTTTTCTTTTATATATAAATATACAGAGATTCATTATGGATAATTTTAAGTCTATATGGAATACCATCTAAAATTGTTAACATCATTAAGGAACTCTACAATGGATATGTTTATGCAGTCAAAACAGAAGAAGGGATGAGTGAATGGTTCCAGATTGGAACAGGTGTGAAACAAGGATGTATACTTCTTCTTCTTCTTCTTCGTTCACTTCTACCACCAAAAACCGCACTGTGAACCTACTGAATTCACGCATGTGGTCCTCGTTAGGTCCCGTGGTCCCCTGTGTGGTCCAAAATAGACCACACGAGTTCCACGAAAGGACCACAAGGGGTTCAGAGTATCACAGTGCTTTAGCCTGTATTCTTGGTGGGTCTCGGAAGCGGGATTGCGTGACACCGTGGTTTTCATTGCACCAGTTTGGTCTAGGGTTGGACTTTCTCCCCGGAAGACCTCGACGTGTTTGGAATATCAGTGCATCCCCGCTGGGTGAGAGGCGTAAGCCCACCCAGGCCAGAGTTGGACTTTCTCACCGGAAAACCTCGACGTGTTTTGAGATACCCGTGTATCACCGCCGGGTGACAGGTGGTTGCCCATCCAGTCCAGGGTTGAACTTTCTCACCGGAAAACCTCAGCGTGATTAGGATACGCAGACATCCCCGCCGGGTGAGAGGTGGTTGCCTATCTAGACTTCCCTGGTCCAGTGTCTCCGACTTCAGCATTTTGTGGTCGTGGCCGCTACCCTTCCTAGTTGTGACCAGGATGGAGCTTTTGTCCAGGAGGACGAATCCTCGCCACTAGTGACTTCTACCCCTGGGTTGAGCCGGTTTAGGCATTTCCCAGTATGGGCATGTTTGGGACGGGACCGACCTCTGGGGCAGAGGTACTGTGACATTCATAGCCTTCAAGATTCACCCCTGGTATGAGCCGGTTTAGGCAAAATTCACCAGTATGGGTGTTTATCAGGCGTTACCGACCTCTAGAGCGGAGGTGGCATGACATGTCTAGCCATCGAGTTCCAACCCTGGTGTGTGCCGGTTTAGGCATATTTCACCAGTGTAGGTGTATTTCGGACGTAGGCGGCCTCTAGAGCAGAGGCGCCGTGGTATAGCTCTCGTAGCGATACTACTGGACATACCAGGTTAAACTTCACTTTCCACCACCTTTTCCCATCGGCGCCGCACAGCAACCTTTATTTCCACATTTACTTCCTTAACCGGGAGGAGCTTCACTCCACGCGCGGCATTTGAAGAGTCAAGCCAGCAGTGACTTAACCTCTGGGACAAGCCGGTTCATGCATTTCACCCGATATGACTGCACTCAGGACGTGGCCGACCTCCAGACCAGAGGTGCCGTGATTTGACTGTTTGCTTCGATTTATCCTTTCAACCACCTTTTCCGCAGTGATGCTGCGCGGCAACCTCATTTGCAAATTTCTTCATTGGCCGGGAAGAGCACCGCTCCACGCACGGCAGCTGAAGATCTCGCCAACAGCGGCAGATGAGCTACCAAACGTGACACTCATCTACCCTAAGTAACTGGTTTTCAGGCGCCAGATATTCGCCCTCGCCCCTTCTCCTGTCAGTTTAAACAGTTCTGCCACGGGAAGGCCAGGAGCTGGACTTGACTGCCAGAGGCTGTTTGTGGCGCGTTTGCAGTCCTTAGAACCAAGGATGTATACTGTCTCCTTTGCTTTTTGAAATTACAATATACTTCATAATTTTAAAATGCTGCACAGGTAACACAGGTATTGACTGGGTACATGGGACCCAACTAGAATATCTTGATTTTGCTGATGACATAACTCTTATCAGTAACAATGTGAATTCCATGCAAGAAAAAACAGATAGCCTGTCCTCACTGGCTAACAAAATAGGACTTGAAATTAACAAAAATAATGATCAGAGAATAATAATGATCAGAGAATCCCAAAAGAAGCTATCAGGTGGAACACAACAGGCAGAAGAAAAAGAGGCAGACCGCGTGAAACTCTGAAGAGGACATTGTTAAGTGAGGCCAAATTAACAGGCATAAAATCCTTTGATGAGGTTGAAAGACTCGCTGAAGACAGGAAAATTGGCGAACTACTTCGCGAGCCCTATATGACGTTTAACAGCACGGGAAGGATATAAGATATATATCACATCATCATCATCATCAGTTTCCGTGGCGACTGGCGTTGGCTATTATGCTTCTTCAAAGTACACGATCCTTCATGCAGGCCATCAGCTCAGTTGGTGATCTCCTCTCACACCATCCCATCAGACTGTCCAGTATCATTTTTCTTGGTCTTTCTCTTGATCTTCTTCCTTCTATTTTCCTGTTGTTATAATATTTTCTTTGTCCCCTCTTCTTTCCTATGAAAGTATGTTGTCTCTCTCTTATTTTTTTGAAAAGAGTTTTTGTCTCTCCAGCTCTTCTCATACATTCTTCATTAGTTATTTTTGCTGTCCAGGGGATTCGCAACATTCTTCTAATAAACCACATTTCTGCTGCTTCCAATGATTTTTGTGCAGACCTGCCGATTGTCCATGATTCACTTTCATATAACAAGATAGGTTCAGTATAGCATTTTAGGAATCGTTTTCTAACGTTCATTGATGGTATGTTGGATAATATGTTTCTCATTCTCTTAAATGCAGTCTTGCTTGGCCTATTCTGTTCCTAATTTCTGTTCTGCATTTCCCAACTGAAGTTATTACTGCTCCAAGGTGTTTGAATTTCTGCACCTGCTTAAGAATAGTTCTGTTTAATTTTATAGTGCATATTGGTGGATTCCGTTCTTTAGATATAACCATAATCTCTGTCTTTTTTATGTCATTTTGAAGATATATATATATATATATATATATATATATATATATATATATAAAGTAAAGGTAACCCTGTCATGCCTTAGAGGCACATAGGGATATGGTGTTAGTGCCGATATTTTCCTTGACCTGTCTGCACACTAGAGGGTGATATGGTCAGTATCACGCCTGGATATATATATATAATTTTAATCCATATGACGTCTTGATTCAAACCAAGTTTTGAATCATTAACTTAATTCCTACGGGGTTTTAATGGGTATAAAAAAATTAATTGCTAAAAAAAATCATATATCTATTTCCTATTTCTTTGCTTTTAAGATAAAAGTATATAAGCCGTACATAGACCTTGTATGTACAGTCTATGTACGGCTTATATACTTTTAAGAAAGACCAATCCTTAGCACAAGTGGAACCCTATTAACATAAAGTAAAGACCAAAAGCAAAAATGGGCCAAACAGTTCCAAGAAATACTTCATTGACCACACCTAAAAGAATTGATAGACCTTGAAACCAACTTACCAATTCCACAACTAAATGTCACCTTAAATGAAATTACATTGCATGAAACTGAAGCAGCAGTTAATGGCTAGCAACAAAGCTGCAGGCGAAAATGAAATAACACCCGAAATGTTAAAAGCTTTCAATAGTGAGAACATGAGACAACTACAGAGAATGTTTAAAATAGTTTTTGAAAGAAGAGAAGGTCCCTTCTAAATTAAAAAATGGAATCATTGTTAAAATACCAAAAAAAAAAAAAAAGAGACAACCTTAGCGACTGTAACAGTTGGAGAGGAGTAACTTTATCAGTTGTGTCAAACGTATTTTGCAAGGTCATTGTGAATAGACTTAAAGATATAGTGGATACCACAATGAGAGAAGAACAAGCAGGGTTTAGAAAAGGGAGAAGCTGTCTCGACCAGATCTTTACTATAAGAATAATACTTGAAGAACATATTGAAAAGCAGAAACCATTAGTACTGAACTTCATAGACTTTAAAAATGCATTTGATAGCATACACAGATTCATTGTGGAGAATTTTAAGTCTATATGGAATACCATCTAAAATTGTCAACATCATTAAGGAACTCTACAATGGTTATGTTTGTGCAGTCAAAACAGAAGAAGGGAAGAGCGAATGGTTTCAGATTGAAACAGGCGTGAAACAAGGATGTATACTATCTCCTTTGCTTTTTGGGTTTGCAATAGACTTCATAATGAGAAAAATGCTGCACAGGTAACATATATATTGATTGGGTATATAGGACTCAGCTAGAAGATCTTGATTTTGCTGATGACATAACTCTTATCAGTAACAATGTGAGTTCTATGCAAGAAAAACTGGCTTGCAAAATAGGACTTGAAATTAACAAGGGCAAAACAAAAATAATGAAACGTCCCATTAATTAAAATGGAAAAAAACACGTAGAAGGGACAGATGTTGAAGAAGTCAATCAATCTGCATACCACTGCAGCTGCATAGACCAGAGTGGTGATAGCAGAAAGAAGGTTAGAATTAGAATTGCAAATGCAGCATCGATCTTAAAGAAGCTTGAGAATATATGGCATTCAAAAGTTATAAGCACAAAACCAAGTTAAGACTATTCAGTTCAAATGTACTATCCACTTTCATTTCGCTTATGCATGCGAAAGCTGGAAAACAACTAAAGAAATAGACAAGAAATTAGACTCTTTTGAAAACAAATCTCTATAAAGTGGAACGAATTCAAGAACAATGCAGAGATAAGATAGATGACTGAACAACAACCAGTTTCATGAGTAATCAGGAAAAGAAGATGTACATATGTTGGTCATGTGATGAGAAGAAACGATCAGAGAATACCAAAACAAGTTTGCAGTTGTAACACAACAGGCCGAAGAACAAGTGGCAGACCAAGTGAAACTCTAAAGAGGACATTGTTAAGAGAGGCCAAATTAACAGGCATAAAATCTCTTGATGAGGTTGAAAAGTTCGCCGAAGACAGGATAAATTGGCAAATTACTTTGCAAGCCCTATGTGACATTTAATGGCAGGAAAAGGATATTAGAAGACATAGACATTTGATCCTGGTAAAACCAAGTGGTCTATTTATACGTTTTATATGGGGATTTGTGTTACTGGGTGAAAGAGTTAGGATTATTGTTTCTTGTATTTTTGCAGGTTATAATATAATAGCTTATCTCGTTTCTTTTCTGTTCATTTTTTTAATCTCTCTTGTTTTATTGAAAACAAATGTTAAAATTCGGTCTGTCATATGAAGTACTGTATTGTTTTATTACTTGAGTACAGGATTTTGTACTTTGTTAATGTTACAGCTGTAATAAATGGGTCCCATAAATAAAGGTCTTTTGTCTTAAGGCTGCTCATTTGGACCTTTCAAACATTTTTTAACAAACTTATTTCTCTAATTTATAGACTTCTCTGATAGCTTTGTCATTTGTATTAAATGGCATCTTTCTATGTTGCTTCAATTACTGTCTTGTCTGCTTTTTTTTGCGAAGGATTCAGAATCATAGCGTAATATTTGTTTTACATCGCACTTACATCGGTCTTTTGACTTTGATGAACCTTAAAACAATAAACTAGTACAAATAAACTGTTATATCCTGGTCGCATATGCTTTGTAAATCCCATGAACAAAGACCAGCGCGGGTAAGCAATTATTATAAATCCAAAAACTTCTCATTCAATAGTCATACACGGGCAATGCAGAACAATGGATACGAGATTCAAGCAATAATGCTTAAATCTAGTAAGCAAAACACAATGCGTTTATAGTTTATATGCAGGAAATGATGTCTTAATTGAAGCAACACAATGGCAATACCTTCAACAACTAAAAAAAAACTTGGTGGAAAAAAGAAACTGTAGAATGTGGAGATCTAAACCAAAATGAATATTCCCAGGGCTAAGCCAAGGATCACCATTCTTCTTTAATATCTACACAGCCGCATAACCAAACTCCATCAATCATTCGACTGCAAATTACTCGCTTTTATATATGACATCCTAGTGTACGCACACGGCCATAACCGACAAAACACCACATCAAAAGAACAGATTAATAATGTAATCACATGGTGTCAAGATCAATATTCATTCATTTGCATGTCACTTGCGGAACTTTGCCTCCATAACAGCACTCCTGTAGACCTCTCGGTTGTGAGTAAGATGGCCTCCTGCTGATGCATCCATTTGCAGATCATCAACGATGTCTTGCAACCATCTTCGCCTTGATCTTCTTCTCTTTCTTTTTCCTATTATGTACCCTCCAAGATGGTCATCCATAGATTATCATGCGGTTTAATGTGTTCAAAATATTTAAGTTTTCTTTGTTTAATCCTCTTTACTAACCAGCCTTCTTTAATATTAAGTTCTTGTAGTATCGGCATATTTTTTCTTTTGTGTCCATGATATTTGATGAACTAGCATTTACATTCAAAGGCATTTATGTGTTTTCAGCTGTTTTGTTAAGTGTCCAGTTTTCACAGGCATATGTTGCAATGGAAAAGACGCATGCCCTTAAAAATCTTATTTTTGTGGTTCTGTCTGTTCCTCTCCACAGATTCTTTAGTTGTTTTACTTTCTGAAAAGCGATAGATGTCTACCTTTTAATTTCCTTCACTGTAGTGATCCAAGATGTTCAAAACTCTCCACTTCTTCTAATTTGTCCTCATTGATACATATTTCAGCTGCCTTGTTTGTTTTGTCAGTTGTCATCAATTTAGTTTTCTTCACACTACGATAGAGCTTTACTCTTCGCCGTTCTTACGGACTGACATAATTAGTTTTTCCATTCCTTTTTGTGTTGTGGATAGTAATACTGTGTCATCAGCACATCTAATTTCATAACCTCCAATTGTTATGGCATCGTAATATTCTTTGTCTACATATTCTCTAACATTTCTCATTATATTTTCAGTGTACAGCTTAAATAAGTAGGACGACAACATGCACCCCTGACGGACCCCTTGTTTGATGTCAAACCAAGCTGTTGTTTCACCATTTACTTTTACTGCTGCCTCTTGGTCTAGATACACAGTGATGTTAATTGTATCAAATGTGTTGGAAATCCTATTTTTCAATTATTTCCCAAAGTTTCTGGTGTTGTACACAATCAAATGCCTTTGAGTAGTCTATAAAAGATAAATATAGATTCACATTAAATTCTCTGCATTTCTCTATTATTAATCTTATATGAAATATATGATCTCTTGATCCTCTTCCTTGCCTGAAACCAGCTTGGACCATATTGTCTTCTTCTATTTTCTTACGAAGATTACCAATTATGATTTTTAACATAATTTTATTGGCATGAATAATCAGGGCAACAGTTCTATACTATATCTTATATCCTTCCCGTGCCGTTAAATGTCACATAGGGCTGGCAAGGTAGTTCGCCAATTTTTCCTGTTTGGCGAGCTTTTCACCCTCATCAAGGGATTTTATGCCTATTAATTTGGCCTCTCTTAACAATGACATCTTTAGAGTTTCACGTGGCCTGCCTCTTTTCTATGGCCGTTTGTGTTTCACTTGATAGCTTGTTTTGAGATTCTCTGATCGTTTCTTGCCATCATGTGACCAACATATGTCCATCTCCTTTTCCTGATCACCTATGAGACTGGTTGTTGTTCAGTCATCTGTCTTATCTTTGCATTTTTCTTGAATTCGTTCTATTTTATGCCAAGTATTTTCCGTAAGCATTTATTTCCAGAAGAGTCTAATTTCTGTCTGTTTCTTTAGTTTTTTTTTCAGCTTTCGCATGCATAAGCGAAATGAAGGTGGATATTACATTTGAATTTAATAGTTTTAACGTGGTTTTTTGTGCTTCCAACTTTTGAATGCAATATGGTCTCAAGATTCTTGAAGATTAATGCTTCTTTTGCAATTCTAATTCTAACTTCCTTTCTGGTGTCACCATCCTGGTCTATGTAGCTGCCAAGGTATGCAGATTGATTGACTTCTTCAATATTTGTCCCTTCTACGTGTATTTTCCCATTTTGATTAATGGTAAATATCATTAATCTTGTTTTGTCCTTGTTAATTTCAAGTCTTCTTTTGCTAGCCAGTGAAGACGGGATATCTGTTTTTTCTCGGATGGAATTCACATTGTTACTAATAAGAGTTATGTCATCAGCAAAATTAAGATCTTCTACAGTTTTTTTGCATTATTTCAAGTTTCCCTTTTTTGGCAGTGGTATGAATACAGTTCTTTTCCATTCTTCTGCCCAAATCCATGAATTAGGCAGTTATAAATTTTTAAAAAAGCAAAAGTTCTCTGGTGCTTATTGAACAACAGACGTATCAAGAACAAAAAGCATGGCATCACAATTGAAAATGTGTCTGTTCAGAGAAGTCAAAATTTAAAGTACTTACGTATCCACCTGGATGGAACATTAGCTTTCAGCAAACTCGTTGAAGAAAGGACATATAAAACCAGACAAGGACTTTCAGTGCTCAAGGCCATATCATAGTTAAAATTGCTACAAAGAACACCATTTACCCTTATGAGAGCTATCCAAAATAGATTATGGCCTAGGATTGTTGACTTTATCAAATATACATGTTGCCAAATTGGACCTGGTATAGAATAAGCCAATGAGATCCGTATTGGGTTTGCACTAAAAGCACACCAACGGCTGCAGTGAGATACATCCTGGGTCTAACGGATTTCAGAACCCGTGAAATATGTGCACAAGTTAAGGAATACCTTAATATTAGTAACAACAACATCCATTCACTTCATAAATATATAAATATTAGGAAAAGGGTCAGATTAAAGTTTAAAATCGTGGATGGCAGCTGCGGAAGATTCCTTACGAACAATAACTGACCCGCAATACATTTCCATGGAACCAGACTAGATTCAATGCAACGATCTAACGTATCAAATTTTCACTAAAGTACATATCATTCTGATCCAGGAATGCCGGAACTGCCCTGCAGCAAAAACACACGACGGAATAAATGAACTAATGAAGAAAATATCAAGCTCTGAAAACCTCATTATCTACACGGATGAAAGAGATAAAGACTATAGTAAAATTGGTTCTAGTAATAAAGTTAGAGGTGTATGGTTTTTCAGTTTTACAAAACGACAGAAGGAATGAGGAAAGTGAAAAAAAAAACACAAATGATATGAAAATAAGATGAGAATGTATAAATGAAAAACATACAATATCCATTATTTCGGCGTCTACTTTTTTCAATTATTACACATAAGAACAACACAACACATAAATAACAAGAATAACCCAAAAAAAACTTAGCTTTGTGGCATCCTCCTGGTATAGGATACACCAAATGTGCCATACAGACGGGGAAAGTGGGAGCGTTGAATGGCTGGGAGACGACAGAGAAATACAACTTCGACCAATCGGATGTCAATGGCGTTTATGTGGTGAATGGGAGAGAACAGTATGAGGGGAGGGGGCAGGAAAGAGACTAGGAAGCTATAAATACCTTATAGCTGCTAGAGCAGTGGTTCTCAACCCATGGATGGCAGCCCAAAGGTAGGCCGCGACAGGGAGTATTGTGGGCCGCGCTTAAGTCTCAAAGCAGCCCCCCCCCTCAAAAAAAAGAGAGAAAAAATTAGATGCAATAAAAAAAATTATTCCTCATTTTTTACGCAATGAAAAGGAGGAGACTGCATGGATGCGAGCCGTAGAATTGTATGTCGCTTTATTAGTATGTCTGTAGTGCGGCTATTGGAGAAAGGATGGTCCAGACAGCGTTTCTTCCAGTATCAAACAGAAATGTGACGTACATAAAAAGACGGCATCGCTTTTGAAATGCGACACCGGAGTCTTTCTGACCGTGTTGTTGAAACGTACAGTTTTACAATGTAATTTTAGAGAACAGTCGGCGTAGATTCTGCGAGAGAACAGAAGTGAAATATAATTCTCAGCAATTGTGTTTTAGTTTAAAAATCATATTTCGTTGGGTTGAGAACCGCTATTCGGTTTTGGTGCTGTGTGTAATTCGTATTGGATTAATCAACTGATTCCAGTTACCCAGATAGTGATCGTGGAGATTTTTCGGATAGCCTTTTTATTGTTTAAACTTTAAAACGTTAGGCACTAAAATGGATCGATTTGTAAAACGTAAGCCTTAAACTTCACGCAAACAAACTGATATTAGTAGCAGCGAAAGTTACTGTGATCGAGATGACGTTAACGTTGATACTTTTAAGAAAACTAACTAAGCTCGAAAATATGATGTGGAGTATATTAAGTACGATTTCGTTCCATCAAAAAAAAAAAAGACCAAAATCTGCCACAGTGTGTTATTTGTTTGCAAATCCTCTCTAATGAGGCAATGAAGCCGACGAAATTGCGTCGCCATCTAACTACAAGACATCCAGATCTACAGAGTAAAACCATATAATTTTTCGAACGTAAGCCGAGGAATATAGTAAACAGAAGACAGTGTTAAAATAAGAGCCACTCTCAACGAAAAAGCTCTTAAAGCATCGTACTTGATTGCCCAGAGAATCGCAAAATCAAAGAAATCTCACATGATTGGAGAAGATATTATCATGCCAGCCGCTGTTGAGAGTTATGATGTATTGTTCGGCTCAGAATACGTTACAAAACTGAAAAGCATTCCCATCTCGAACGATACTGTCCACAGAAGAATATATGAAATGTCCGAGGACAGGTTCTAAGGACTGTTATTGCCGGAGGTGGGGTGGAGGATACGCTCTCCACCCCAATGGCGTGCGTCTCAAATAACCTCTGACAGTCATGTCCAGCTCCTGGCTTTCTCGTGGCAGAACTGTTTAAACTGACAGGAGAAGGGGCGAAGGCGAATATCTGCAGCCTGAAAACCAGACGTTTAGGGTAGATGAGAGTCATGTTTGGTAGCTCATCTACAGCTGGTGGCGAGATTCTTTAGCTGCCGTGCGTGGAGTGGGGCTCCTCCTGGCCAGTGAAGAAAGGTGCGATTATGGGTTGCCGTGCGGCGTTGTGGAAAAAGTGAAAGAAAGGAGTAAGTGAAGTAATCAGCAGTTTGGAGGTCAGGACTACTCAAATCACGGCAACTCTGCTCTGGAGGTCGGCCACGTCCCATGTACACTCATACCGGGCAAAGTGCTGAACCGGCTTAACCCAGGGGTTAAGACGCTGCTGGTGAGACTCTTCGGATGCCGCGTGTGGAGTGAAACTCCTCCCGGCCAATGAAGAAAATGAGGAAAAGCAATCAGGGTTCCCTTGTGACGCCGATGTGAAAAGGTGACGCGGCCACGACAATAACATGCTGAAGTCAGAGACACTGGACCAGTGCAGCATACATAAGCAACCACCTCTCTCCCAGCGGGGATGTATGTGTATCCTAATCACGCTGAGGTTTTCTGGTGATAAAGTCCAACGCTGGACTGGATGGGCAACCACCTCTCACCCGGCGGTGATACACGGGTATCCCAAAACACGTCGAGGTTTTCCGGTGAGAAAGTCCAACTCTAGGCTAGATGGCCAACCACCTCTCACCCAGCGGGGATATACTCATATCCAAAACACGTCGAGGTTTTCCGGTGAGAAAGTCCAACTCTAGGTTAAAATGGTGCAACGTAAACCAAGGTATCATGCAATCCCGCTTCTGAGACCTACCAAGAATACAGGCTCAAGCTCTGCGATGCTCTGAACCTCTTGTGATCCTCTCGGGGATCTCGTGTGGTCCTTTTTTCGGGGACCACACGGGACCACGAGACAAATGAGGACCACGAGAATAAATTCAGTAGGATCACAGGGCGGTCTTGGTGATAGAAGCGAACGAAGAAGAAGAAGAGTCCGAGTACATTGTCGCGCAGGTAACAAACAAATACAGTCTACCAAGTTTGCTATTCAGTTAGGTGAGTCAATTGACATCGCCGGCGAATCACAGCTTCTTGTTTTATGTTCGCTATTGTTGGAAAAATAGTATGCAAGAGGAATTTCTTTTTTGCAAGTCAATGCCAGCGAGAACGACGGCTGGTGAAATATTTCGTGTTTTAAACGATTTTTTCACAACTTTTAGACCTCATTAGATGAATTGCATCGGTGTTTTCACAACTGTGCTACCACAATGACTGGTCACAACAGTGGTGTTGCAACTAGTATAAAGCAAGTGTCACCCCGAGATGTAGGCACCCATTACATTTTGAGGCACTCGCTTCAAAGAAGTTGAATGAAACTCTGGGATATGTACCTGAAGACTGTGTTCGGGTTGTAAATTTCATACAAAATAAAACAATGAACAGTCGATTATTTGCTCAACTTTGTATTGAGTCAGATGCACAAACATAAGCATTTCCTATTGCACTGGACTGTGCTTTGGATGTCCAGAGGAAAAGTTCTTGCAAGGGTGTTTGAGCTTTCTCTAGAATTGTTGCAGTTTTTGACAGAACACAATCTCGACCTGGAAGGTAAGGTCGCTGATATTGAGTGGCTTGTCATGCTGGCATACCTTTCTGACATTTGTACCCTTTTGAACAGTTTGAACATATCACTGCAGGGTAAAGATGCCAATATACTCAAGACATACGATAAAGTTGCAGCTTTTAAGAAGAAACTACAACTTTGGCACAAGCGACTCGAGAACAAATCACAAGACATGTTTCACTTGTTCTGTGAATTTATAGAGAGCGACGAAGTTAATGGCGAGATTCTGTTGTAATAAAAGGGCATTTGACATCTCTTGTTTAATATTTAGACAAATACTTCACGCCCGAAGACATTAAAGAGTACGACTGGATTCGTAATCCGTTTCAGTGTGCATTCTCTGAATTAACCGGCCGTGCACAAGAAGAATTAACGGAACTGTCTAGCGATCGCACAATACAAATCGAATTTAACGACCCCGCTATTCTTAATTTCTCTTAATTTTAGTGCACTGTTTCGCTGGAATATCCGTTTTTGTCAGCCCTGACGATGAAAGTTCTTGACCTTTTTCAGCAACTTATTTATGCAAAGTTTCATTTTCTGCATTGACTGCCATGAACACCAAATATCGTCCAAGAATGAACATAGAGGATGATCTACTAGTGTGTTTGTCACAAATTCCAGTCGGAATAGACATGCTATCCACGGGAAACAGTGCCATCTTTATGTTAAATGAAAAGAACTTTTGTGTAGCAATTAATATGCAGTTAAACATGTTGAGAAAATATTATATAATACTTTATTATATTAGATTTATATCTTACAAAAAGTACTCATCTTACTATATAAAAAAAAAAAACTCAAACAGAATGAATACTAATTCATATCAGTGAAGTACACTGCTGCACGTGGGGTGAAACTCCTCCCGGCCAATGAAGAAAATGCGATTAGGGTTGCAGTGCAGCGCCACTGTGAAAAGGTGATGAAAAGGATAAGGTGAAGTTTAATCGGTATGTCCAGTAGTCTCGCGGCGAGAGCTACTCATACCACGGCACCTCTGCTCTAGAGGCCGGCCACGTCCATTCCACACCCATACTGGTGAAATATGCCTAAATCGGCTTAAACCAGGGTTGAAAATTGACGACTACTCATGTCACGGTATCTCCTCTTTAGAGGTGGATCACGTCCTAAATACGCTCATACTGGGATAATAAGCCTAAACCGGCTCAACCCAGGGGTGAAACTTACTAGTGGCGAGGATTCGTCCTCCTAGACACAAGCTCTGTCCTGGTCACAACTAGGAAGGGTAGTGGTCACGACAATAAAATGCTGAAGTCGGAGACACTGGACCAGTGCAATCTTGATGGCTGGACCGTATTCTTGTATAATGTTTATGTTTATTGATTTCCATTTCAGCTGAACTAGTAATATCCTGTATGATATATTCCAGAAACCTTTTTTTGCATTTGCTGTTTCAATATCAAGGATCATACCGACTCCTCTTTCATGTTTCTGTCCACCTGAATATATAGTTGTGTAATCGTCAGACCTTATTTTTCTTGCTCCTTTCCATCTCACTTCGCTCATACCCAGTATGCTGATGTTCATTCTTGCCGTTGTTTTTTAAATATTCTCTAGTTTGCCTGCAATCTCACATTGCATGCGGCCTATGAGGTTCCCTACTGGACGAGGGTTCCCCGTCTCCATTAATGTCGTTCTCATGCGATCGTTTCCTGTGTGCAGGCAGTTTATTTTTGGAATCGCACAACAATGATTTCCGCTTTGCCTTATGTCGATTTGTTCACGGACTTTCCGCTACCCTTTGAACCATGTCCTACCTGCAAGGCAGCAGTGGCCAGATGTTATGCAGGCGCCTCTTCCACGCCTGACAAATACTTAAATGAGCACATTGTGGCGGAAGAGCCACACACTGGAGGGAGATAACTAGTTTAAAGTTAGTAAAGCAGTAATAATCCACTTGACAGACATTTTTCACTTCATGACTTTTGGTCAGAAGTCACACAGGGAGATTTAAAAATATAGTAGTAAAGTTAGTGTCAAAAGTTAGGATGACAGAGTACAATGAGTGAGACTGTCGCACGAAATTGACAGTAGAAAACTAGGAGAAGGTAAAAACAAAAAAACAGTTACTTATTCTCGTGCGACTTGAGTGACCGGAAAAGATAAGTGAACCGGAGTTTTAGAAAGTGCTAGAGATTTCAAACAGATTTTCGGGAGGTGTAAACAAAAAGAGGAAAAAGGATAGAGATAGATTTCTGGGAGATGATGAGAATGTGATGTTTGTTAAAGAGAGTCTTTCTTTTTTAATTGTCAGTTTCTTCAGTCAGTTTTCAGTAGATAGATACAGAGTTAATCATGAGGGCTAGAGATAATTAGTTTAACTGATGGTTAGGCCAGATTGTGGCTATAATTGTACAGTGTTTTCAAGATGTAGAGTGTTATTCTTGTTGTCCTTTTTAGGACAGCCAGTTTGTTATTCCGTTGTCCTTTTTAGGACAACCATTTTAACTGTCAGTCAATTCAAATTGCAATAGAGTGTGTACGATGTATTTGTGTGTGTGTGTGTGTGAGGTAATTCACTGTGTTGATTCATACGATTGTAAGTATAGAAGTTAGATAGTTTTCTTTCTCTCCCTCTTTGAATGAGTTCCTTCTTCCCAATGACAAACAGGCTCCTGCCGAGAAGCTGTTTATTTTTTTATTGTTCCTGCCTTGTGGCAGTATTTTCTGCATTCCTCATATACTTCGCCCTCATTTTGCTCATTAATAAATATTGTTATCTGCCTTGCTACACCACTGGGTCTGTTGACTTCCTGTCAGTGTCAACAGATGTGTCTTGGGAGAATGTAAGTTTGCCATCAAAATTGATCTACGTTGTCCTAGTGCCTGGGATATTGACGCTCTAAGTGTTTAACTAAGAACGTAGAGTTAAAAGATCACGAGTACAACCAGATCTGTCATAAGTCAATTGAACAAGTAAAGCACTAGACAACGCATCTAACAGAAGTGGCCGGTGATGGCTACAGTCCTCTATAGACACAGTTATTAAAAACTGTTCCCTGGGGTATACTACTAAAGTGGTGCCAATAAAAAGGCACATACGAGTAAAGTGGTACCATGACCTACAGTAGACTGACTGATAAAACATTAGGTATTTTGTAGGAATAGAAGAGCCACTCTTTATTCCACTTCACTGTCTATGTTTGCTGCCATTTGGTCCACGCCTGTTTATTTTGGTAAATCTTTATTTTCGCAGGCATACTCCACATCTGAATGACTTCCACTGTCCACCACCTGAGCTAGGGATGGTTGCCCTTCCCAGCTCATCATACTCAACTGTAAAAAAATGATGTGGTAACATTTGCATGAAAATTGAGAAACTAAAAGGTGCAGGCTTCTGGAATGCCTTCAAAAGTGTCAACTTCATGTTCAAGACCTGATGTTGGCACATCGACGAATATAGAGGGGAAAGCACTGGGTATGCAGAAACTGTCGGACGAGTGTGTTCCGAAATGTTTGAATGCGAGCAAAAAACGAAATTGAATTGACGACTCCAAGTTGATTTTGCAACGTTCTAATGATCTAATTGTAGCTTTTTGGAACGATTCGTTACTGTTGATGAAAAATGATTACATTACTATGATCATGAGACCGAACAACAGTCCTTGCAAGTGGCAGCACTTGGATGCTCCATAGCAAGGGAAATTCAAGAACCAAAAACTCAGCAGGAAATGTCAAGGCACATGGCACATGGGGCTTCCGCAAGGGTTTTCCACAAATGCCTGTCATTTGCCTTTTTTATGCTTTTGCCCAGGTGAGCCCTCTATTGCTCAACATCCTTGCTGTTGTTCTTCTCGATGTTTCTTTTGGTCTACCCTTACTTCTTTTTTTTCTTTTTTTTTTAAGGATGTGCCCTACAAATAAAGATTTGAATTTTTGTTTCTTGAATACACAGCATTGTGCTGCTAGATAATTGTACCACGGTGAGGTGGTGAGGGTTTTTAGATTAAAATCTTAGCCTGGACGGAAAGACCACCTTGTTGATCATGGTACCTTCCGTGCCAGGTAAGTATAAAGATTTAAATCCTTTATTTGTGAGATAAGGATTTTCTAGGAATGTCCCGACTGTCCTTCCTGACCCTTACTTCTGTTCCCCTGTGGTGTCCATCTTAGTGCTATTTTTGGTAGTGAGTTGTCAGTCATTCGGAGCACAATGTCCCAACAATCGCCAGGGTATTATATATATATATATATATATATATATATATATATATAAACAGGCATAAAATCCCATGTTTTTTAAAAAGTTTATTTATCTTTCAGATAACAATTACAAATCATGTACAAGTGACGTGAGTTGAGGATGATTGCCCGTGGGGTGAAATAATGAGATGGTAGGCTTTTACAAACCATGAGGTGATAGCGTGGAGTATGATAAAGTAAATACAACAAAGGTGTACAGTAATAGTATCACACACACGCACACACACACACACACTCTCTCACATACACACCCACAAAACACACACACACGCGTGTGTTTATGCCATGGCTGTGTATTGGAGGTGACCAAAGTCGTAGTGGGTTATTGTTATCTTTAGTCAGACGTCGCTGTTTGTGTCGTCTTATCTAAACATGGCTTTTGTATTTTCTTAATACCCCCTCGAGGGTAGAAGTGTCGCCTGGTCTGCTTGTCTCTTCGAAGGTAGGCCTCTCTGACAGTTATTTCTGGTCAAGTTAATCCAGTCTTGCCACATTTGTTGAAAGATCCATCATAACATGTATAAATGTGTACCTAACAACTTTACAAAAAGCGTCTCATTTAAATGAAATTGTACATATATATATATATATATATATATATATATATATATATACACACACACACATATACAACATATACACACACATACATTTATATACATGCATAGTTATGTACTAAAAAAAGGTGGTTGGAACTAAACATATACACTTGTGATAGGAAGAGATGTTTTTTTCTAGAAATCTCTGACATAACATTCCAATGGAAAGATACATATTTGTATACAAGCATAGTTACAATCTGAAGGATGTTTTGAAGCTAATACATACAAGTTTATGATGAAGTGATGTGTATGTTAATGAGATACAATTCTGATGAGGATGTGTTTCTAACCAATCATGTTACTTGTTTTGTGTCAGGGGATAGTGCGAACTACGCACTCAAGTCGCCGGCATGTGAGCTAATTGCAGTTCAACCTAACCGGAATGCAATGAAAGGTTGTGTACAAGGTAAAACACGTGGGGAACTGTGTCATGCCAAGGTCTTGCTGCAGTGTGTCGCAATGTTTTGATGCTTCTTGACCGTCAACTGAGAGAGGGGGAGGGCTTGAAGGACCACCTTTTTTTTCCTTCCAGATGACAATTACAATCCATGTACAAATGACGTGAGTTGAGGATGATTGGCGGTGAATTGAAATAATGAAATGGTGGGCTTTAACAAAACATGAGATGATAGTGATTCGTATGATATGTACATGTGAGTTTGACATTTGACCACAAATGGGGGGTAGGGGGGCGGGGAAGTTGTCAAAAACTAAAAACTAACTTCTTCTTCTTCTTCTTCTTCGTTCACTTCTACCACCAAAAACCGCACTGTGAACCTACTGAATTCACACATGTGGTCCTCGTTAGGTCCGGTGGTCCCCTGTGTGGTCCAAAATAGACCACATGAGTTCCACGAAGGACCACAAGGGGTTCAGAGTATCACAGTGCTTTAGCCTGTATTCTTGGTGGGTCTCGGAAGCGGGATTGCGTGACACCGTGGTTTTCATTGCACCAGTTTGGTCTAGGGTTGGACTTTCTCACCGGAAGACCTCGACGTGTTTGGAATATCAGTGCATCCCCGCTGGGTGAGAGGCGTTAGCCCACCCAGGACAGAGTTGGACTTTCTCACCGGAAAACCTCGACGTGTTATGAGATACCCGTGTATCACCGCCGGGTGAGAGGTGGTCGCCCATCCAGTCCAGGGTTGGACTTTCTCACCGGAAAACCTCAGCGTGATTAGGATACGCAGACATCCCCGCCGGGTGAGAGGTGGTTGCCTATCTAGACTTCCCTGGTACAGTCTCCGACTTCAGCATTTTGCGGTCGTGGCCGCTACCCTTCCTAGTTGTGACCAGGATGGAGCTTTTGTCCAGGAGGACGAATCCTCGCCACTAGTGACTTCTACCCCTGGGTTGAGCCGGTTTAGGCATTTCCCAGTATGGGCATGTTTGGGACGGGACCGACCTCTAGGGCAGAGGTACTGTGACATTCATAGCCTTCAAGATTCACCCCTGGTATGAACCGGTTTAGGCAAAATTCACCAGTATGGGTGTTTATCAGGCGTTACCGACCTCTAGAGTGGAGGTGGCATGACATGTCTAGCCATCGAGTTCCACCCCTGGTGTGTGCCGGTTTAGGCATATTTCACCAGTGTAGGTGTATTTCGGACGTAGGCGGCCTCTAGAGCAGAGGTGCCGTGGTATAGCTCTCGTAGCGATACTACTGGACATACCAGGTTAAACTTCACTTTCCACCACCTTTTCCCATCGGCGCCGCACAGCAACCTTTATTTCCGCATTTACTTCCTTAACCGGGAGGAGCTTCACTCCATGCGCGGCATTTGAAAAGTCAAGCCAGCAGTGACTTAACCTCTGGGACAAACCGGTTCATGCATTTCACACGATATGACTGCACTCAGGACGTGGCCGACCTCCAGACCAGAGGTGCCGTGATTTGACTGTTTGCTTCGCTTTATTCTTTCAATCACCTTTTCCGCAGTGATGCTGCGCGGCAACCTCATTTGCAAATTTCTTCATTGGCCGGGAAGAGCACCGCTCCACGCACGGCAGCTGAAGATCTCGCCAACAGCGATAAAAACTAACTGAAAACCGTAACAATTTTTTCTTGAAAGATGTACAGGAAAATTTCTTTTGTAAAAATTCTGTTTTCAAACATGGCCTTATTCCTGCATGACCAGACAAGATATCTAAACTCTGCAAGGAGGATGATAGACTGTGTATTGGCCGTCTGTTTCTGTTCGAGGGATGGTGTTCAACATGATTGCTCTATACATGTCTACTTTCTTTGTTGTTCTTGTTGCTATCTCTTGAGTCAACAGTTTTAAAGCTAGAGAAACAGTTTTGCATTCAAAGAAGATGTCTTCTTCTGTTTCTTGTGTGTTTGTCTACATAGTCTACATCTGATACATCTGTTGAATCTGCGGGCGACTCCTTGTGTGGTCGGTGTTATGTTGAACAATAGTCTGTATGTTATCTCTCGTGCACTTGGCGTGATTCCTTTCTTGTGTAGGTTTTGAAATGATTGTGTATAGTCAGTGATGAAGTATTTGTATCCTCTCTTTATTCTGTCCTGTAATGGTGGCTCCTGTTTCCTGACCAGATATTTGTATATGCCTGATGTTTTCAGGTGTATTAAATGTTCATGTCCAGTTACACTTTGTATGCATTGTCTGTAGAAGAGCGGTATAGTACCAGAGTGATGTGGGTGTGCGTTGTTTAATTTACAAAGTTTAATTAGCCTCAGCCCAACGTAGTAGTGGGCTAGTGTGTGTTTGTGTGGCTGTTGGATGATTTGTCCCACATATTTAATCCTGAGTGCCTGGATCTTTGTTGTTATGTCTTGTAGGGAGATGCCTCCTCTTTTTTTTGTCTTGCATCAAGGTTTTCCGTTGGATGCTGTGTACTGTGTGTTGGAAAATAAAGTCTCTAATCATTGAATTTATTTCTTTAAGTGACTGTTTAGGCAGGGGGAAAATGTTTGCGGTGTATATAAACTGTGGTATGATGCAGGTGTTGACTGCGACACTTCTGCCGAATATGGTGGTGGTTTTATACTTGTATATTTCCAGTCTGTTTTTTATTTTTTCAAGTATATTTCGCCATCTTGCTTTGTTGTTATTTGAAGGCGTAGCTGTAAATACAAGTCCGTATACTTTGATTTTGTTGACTTGTATTAATGTGAATGGGAAGTTTGTTTTGTTGATCCATTTGCCTAAACCCATTATGTGTGATTTTTTAATGTTTATTTTGGCCCCGCTGCCTTGTCCGAACTCTGTAAATATGTCTAGAATATTCTTGATAGAGGATATATTGGAGGGGAAGAAGATTGTGTCGTCAGCGTAGGCCAAAGACTTCCTCTCTCCCATTCCAGGAATAAAGATTCCTTTGACTAGTGTCTCCTGTCTGATTCTCTCCAGGAGTGGCTCTAGAGTTAGCACATACAACAGGGGTGAGAGTGGGCAGCCCTGACGTACAGATCTGGTTAACCGTATTGGTTCACTTAGGGTGTGGTTTATTAAAAGTCTGCTTTCTGGTTTGTTGTATAGAATTTTGATTCGGTCTCGGATGTAGTTCCCAAGATTACATTTGGACAAGGTTTTCTGGAGGAAAGAATGGGAAACTCTGTCGAAAGCCTTCTCCTGGTCCAGCGATAAGATTGCTGACTGGCTATTCTTATTGTGAGAGTACTGGATAACATCTCTTAGGAAATGTAAATGCGTATTTATGTTCCTGTCGGTGACACTGCATTGCTGGTCCTCATGTATAAGTGTGTGCATGACGGGTTTGAGTTTCATAGTTAGGGATTTTGCTAGGATTTTGTAGTCTACGTTGAGTAATGAGATAGGTCTGTAGTTCCTTACTTGGGTTGTGTCTGCATTGCTTTTCTTTATAAGTGTTATGTATGGCTGATTGAGACTGTTCGGTAATTCTTTTCTGTCGAAAGCTTCAGTTAAAACCTAGACAAGTCATAGAATGTGAAATAATTTCTGATAGAACTCGGCGGTGAGGCCATCTGGTCCTGGAGATTTGTTCTTTTGGAATGTGTCAAGCACATTCTGTAGATTTTCTAGCGTGAGTGGGGTGTCTAATGTTTGTTTGTCTTCTTCAGGATTTTGTTTGGCGTAGTTCAAGAATTTGTTTTGTATGTCTTCTGATTGACCCTTGTCCCCAGAGTATAGATGTTTGTAAAATTCTTGAAAGGTTTGGCTTATTTTGGCGGTGTCTGTCTGTTCCTGTCCATTTATGTCTATTATTTTGTGTATTTGTCTGTTCTTTGCACATTTTGTTCTGTTCCCAGATATTTTTTGCTTGGTATTTCTTGTACGACAGGGGCAATTTTTGTTCTGATGAAAGCACCCCGATAGCTGTGTTGATGGTATTTTTCTAATTCTTCCTCTAGTTCGTGTATGTGAGGACTATTGGGATCTATCTGCTTGGTTAGTTTAATCGAGTTTTCTAAAATTTGTTGTTGCTGTCGTCTGTATCTGTGTATTTTTGTCGCTAAGATCTATGTTTTCTCTCTGATAGTGTTCTTGAATATGTCCCAGTATTCTATGAGGTTGGATTCGGGTAAGTCTTGAGTGTATGCGTGTAACAATTCTGTTATGTTGTCTACATAGTTCTCGTTGTCCAGCAGGCTGTTATTAAACTTCCAGTGTGGGGAGCGTTTGTTTTTGAGTTGTGTCAAGGTTGCGTTTAATGTGACCATGACAGCTTTATGATCCGTGTAATTTAATGTTGTGTCTATGTGTTTGATGTCGTTTATTAGGAGATTCTTTGGGACATATATTCTGTCTAGTCGGGCTGATCGTCCTATGTTTATGTTAATTGTGTCAGTATGTGTGGTTTCCCTACCATGTGGGTTCGTCTTTCTGTATGTGTCTACGAGTCCGTGATCGTCTATGATATTGTGTAGTATGTCTGTTTGTGTGAGTTCACTGCTGTTTGTTCGGCTAGTGCGTGTGTTGATTGTTCCTCTCGACAGATCAAAGTCGTGTAGGACACAGTTAAAGTCTACTGCTATAATAATTTCTTGTCCCCTGTGGAATGATGTTAGCATCTGTGAGAGTTTGTCATAGAAGTTACGTTGCTGGTCTCTCACAGCTGGTGCATATACGTTGACTAATGTGTATTTGTTGTGATTTGAACTTGTGTTTTATTTCCACTATTGCTATTCTACATTCACTGTCTCTCTATTGTGTCCTACAATTTGCTAGTCTTCTGATACTTGTAGTATTGCTGCTCCTGCGTGTATGTTCCCTACGCTGAAACACGAATGTCTGAGTCCTAAGAGTTGCGTGATGTTTTTGGCGTGCGTGTCTGTGCTGATGTATGTTTCTTGGATAAAGATAGTCTGGTTTGTGTTTGTGTACTAGGTGCACTACTTGACTGAATTTCCTTCTCAGTCCTCTAATATTAATAGATAAAATGGAAAGTTTATCAGCCATATTGGGAGCAAAGCACAAATGAAAAAATGTAAATTTAAAATAACTATATAAATGAAATAAAAATAAACTAACAATAAAGGTAAAAATGTTGTGGCAGATTGTTTACCTTGCTCCTGTACATCCAAATATTTAAGAAAAAGCACGACACAAATATAGGAAAAAATCCTAAATTAGAGAAATGAACACAGTAGTCCGTCTTATAGATTGTCCCGTCGACACAGTTATATTAACATAAAATGTCCTCGTCAATGGTTAAGGGAGGATCCTCGTCGTCAGAATGTCATTCTCCCGTCAGTTGGACCCAAGAAAGGGGTTCCTCTGCTGGTGGTGAGTCCATGTCCTCACTGCTTCCTCTGCTGGAATTGGTGGTGTGTCTATGTCCTCCTTTGGAAGGGGGACCTTCTGTGCTTCCTCTGTTGGCAGGAGCTGACTCCTGGCTTCTACAGTTCTGCCGCTCGGCATCCGTTTCCTTGGCGTACAAGGTGACTCACTAGATGTCGGCGACACTGTGGCGGTTATTTGGTGGCGTCTCTTTTTTCTATTTTCCACCAGCTTAAACCCGTCACCATCGGTGGGCTCTGGTGCTGGCTCTTGGTTGCCAGAGGCTTGGTCTTGAGTGTCCACGGCGGTTGTGGCGGATCGCTCCTCGACCCTCTTGACTGCGGACACCTGCTGTTGTCGTATGTTGTCTCTGTGGGGTGGCTTTGCTTTTCTGGGACATTGGTTAGCCCGATGGGCATCGCTGCTACAAATTTGACATGGTGTATTCCTACCCTGAAGGGTAATTGCAATCCTGTGCTCTTTTTTCCGGCTGAAGTGAGATAAAGACATGTAGTGTGGGACATCTTGTTTCGGTCTGCACCGAAAAGCCCACTTGTCGTTGGTCTTCTCGACCCGGGACACCTCGGCCTCCTCGTCGCCGGTCAGGAATTTGACAAGGCGCTTGACCATTTGCGTCTTCACTGCCGCAGGCATCCAATGTAACGTTCCTTTTACACGTTCTTTGTCCAAATGTTCAATATGTATTGAGAGTTTGGACTCCTCCAGATGTAGGGTTTTCCCATGCAACGAGCCATAATGGGTTATATGAGTGGCTTGTCGGAGGGTGACAAACCACTTTGTCCGGTTCTCGTAGCGGCTGAGGGTCGCCACTCCATTGACGCCAAGACCTACAGGTCCAGCAAGGATGCTGTGCATGAAGGCGTATGATACCCGTGTGGCATTCTGCCCACTTACTGTAAAGACGAGGGTTCCAGGGAGTTCTTCCTGACCGCCCTCCATGTCGGTCTCTGGATTGTAAAAGAAACGTGACGTTTCCATAAGCAAATTCAGCAAGCACAAAACCTCCAAAAAAAGATCAAAATGAGCCGGGTCCCTTTCCGAGTCCCTTTCCGCCCTTACCTCTTCCTGACAGTTTAGCAAAAGTATCCTAAAAAAAAATCCCATGATGAGGTTGAAAGATTCGCCGAAGAAAATTGGCGAACTAGCTTGCGAGCCATAAGATTATATATGTGTGTGTATATGTATGTATGTATATATATATATATATGCACTCAACACAGAAGAAGGAATGAAACTGAAACAGGCGTGAAACAAGGATGTATATTATTTCCCTTGCTTTTTGGAATTGCCATAGACTTCATACTGAAAAAATGCTGCACAGGTAAAACGGGCATTGATTGGGTACAAAGGACCCAACTGGATCTTGGTTTTGTAGATGACACAACTCTTATCAGTGATAATGTGAATTCGATTCAAGAAAAACAGATACCCTGTCTGCACTGGCTAGTAAAACAGAACTTGAAATGAACACGGACAAAAATAAAAATAATGAAACTTACCATTAATCAAGAAGGAACAGCTGTTGAAGAATTAAACCAATTTGCATACCTCGGCAACTACACAGACCAGGATGGGGACCCTGGGAAAAAAAGTTGGAATTAGAATTGCAGAAGCAACATTAACCTTCAAGAATATTGAGAACATATGGCATTTAAAAGTTATAAGCACAAAAACTAAGTTAAGATTATTCAATTCAAATTTAATATTCACCTTCATTTATGGCCCAGAAATGGACAGTTGAAATAATGGTAATATGGAGTGAATACATAAGAGAACTATATGAGGACAATAGAAGCGAAATAGATATACAAAATAATAATGAAGGGCCTTTCATATTAAAAGCAGAAATGGAAGAAGCCATCAAACACATGAAGAACAACAAAGCACCAGGTCCAGATAAAACACCAAGGAAGAATTGGAAGCATTAGAAGAGCTTGGCATAGAAATAATTACCAGATTGCTGAATGACATCTATAACAGTAACTATGTCCCATCATACCTTTTGCAACCAGTTTTCATTGCCCTTCCAAAGAAACAAGGTATAGTTGAATGTGAAGACCATCGAACCATTAGTCTTATGAGCCATGTTACCAAAATCCTGCTTCGTATTGTCATGAGAAGAGTCAGGGATAAAATAAAACCGGAAATCGCAGAAGAATAGTGCGGTTTCGTTGAAGGAAAAGATACAGGTAATGTCATATATATAATGAACATTGCTGGTGAGATTATTCGGATGCTGCGCGTGGAGTGACACTCCTCCCAGCCAATGAAGAAAATGCGGAAAAGCAATTAAGGTTGCCGTGCGGCTCCGATGTGAAAATGTGATGGAAAGGATAAAATTAAGCTTAATCGGTATGTCCAGTAGTCTCGCGGCGAGAGCTACTCATACCACGGCACCTCTGCTCTAGAGGCCGGCCACGTCCGTTCTACACCCATACTGGTGAAATATGTCTAAATCGGCTTAAACCAGGGTTGAAACTTGACGGTTACTCGTGTCACGGTACCTCCGTTCTAGAGGTGGGTCACGTACTAAATACGCCCATACTGGGATAATAAGCCTAAATTGACTCAACCCAAGGGTGAAACTTACTAGTGGCAAGGATTCATCCTCCTAGACACAAGCTCCGTCCAGGTCACAACTAGGAAAGGTAGCGGCCACGACCACAAAATGCTGAAGTCGGAGACACTGGACCAGTGCAGTCTATATAGGCAACCACCTCTCACCCGGCGGGGATGTATGTGTATCCTAATCACACTGAGGATTTCCGGTGATAAAGTCCAATGCTGGACTGGATGGGCAACCACCTCTCACCTGGCGGGGATACATGGGTATCCTAAAATACGTCGAGGTTTTCCAGTGAGAAAGTCCAACTCTAGATCAAACTGGTGCAACGAAAACCACGGTGTCACGCAATCCCGCTTCTGAGACCCACCGAGAATACAAGCTCAAGCCCTGCTATACTCTGAACCTCTTGTGGTCCTCTCGGGGATCTCGTGTGGCCCTTTCTGGGACCACAAGGGGACCACAGAACCTTTCGAGGACCACAGGAGTAAATTCAGTAGGATCACGGGGCGGTCTTGGTGATAGAAGCGAAGAAGAAGAAGAAGATATATATATATATATAATGAGAACACTGATGGAGAGATCAATAGAAGTAAAATGCTTCATAGACTACTGTAATGCATTCGATAAAGTGAGACACACAGAGAAATTATAAGAATGCTGGAAGACATCAGCACAGATGGGAAAGATCTGAAACTCCTAAAAAAAAAATATATATATATATATATATATATTGGCAGCAATCAGCAGCAATGATGGTTGAGAACCAAATAGGCGCATTCCAAGACATAAAATTGGGAGTGAAACCTCTTCTCCTTGTACAGCAAAAGTATAATGGGAAATATAGAGAGCATGACAGGAATATCAACTGGCAGGTACGACCTGAGATATGCAGACGACACAGTTCTGATTGTTAAAAGCGAAAGGGAGCTACAGGCTCTTCTGGACATCGTGGTTCGTGAAAGTAAAAGTAAAGGTCTCAGCCTGAACAAAAAGAAGAATGAAGTGATGGTCATCTAAAAGAAAAGAATACTACCAAAATGTAGCATTAACATCGATGGCACACATCTGACACAAGCTGATAGATTCAAGTACTCAGTAACGATTGTAACAACTGATGGGAAATGTCACAATGAAATAAAAAAAGCAGACGTGCTCAGGCCGTCAGCATTCCAGAAAATGAGACACATCTTGTGCAACAGATCCATATCAATGGAAATAAGATTCCAAGTTCTTAAACGTTACATCGAGCCAATTCTGTTTTATGGGCGTGAAGCACGGTCTATGAATACAGAGAGAAATGGAGCCATAGAAATGTGGTTTATATTAAGGATGTTGAAGGTATCATGGGCAGCCAAGAAAACCAATTAAGAAGTATATATATATGCATATAAAATCACCAAAACCATAGAAAACAAGTTGAATTCTTTCCAGACTAAATGTTTACGTAGAATTAAAAAAATATTTTGGCCAAACACCATAAGAAATAACATTTTATTGGCAGAAATGCAGATGAAACCACTGACAACAATTATTGAGGAAAGACGCTGGCGATGGTTGGGACATGTGCTCCGAATGACAGACAACTCACTACCAAAAATAGCACTAAGATGGACACCACAGGGGAGCAGAAGTAAGGGTAGACCAAAAGAGACATGGAGAAGAACAACAGAAAGGATGTTGAGCAATAGAGGGCTCACCTGGGCAAGAGCAGAAAAAAAGGCGAAAGACAGGCATTTGTGGAAAACCCTTGCGGAAGCCCCATGTGCCCTGGGCACTTAAGGTTCAGAGAGAGAGATATATGCATATGCAGGAAACTCTCTACCGTAGAGAGCGGAACAACAACACAACTCCTTCAGATCATCAGAGGAAGTACCCCCCCCCCTTTCAGACAAGTGTTTCGGCCCTTTAAACTCCTGACATTCTAAGGGGGGTGGGCCCCTCTGGGTCATGACTCCCAGAGGTTTTGTGAGTTGTTGCTTTTTTTCCGGTCCCGGGATTGAACCCATGGTCTTCCAGTTGGCACTGCACTTTATGAAGTGCGTCTTTAGCGATTTAGCTACGGAGGACTGTTATTGGTTGTGGCAAATGAAATTACTTATGTTCTCAATGCTTGTTTCGCATACTCCACAGCCAGCATGAGGCCTTTTCTACTGTTTCTGAAAGGCTTCTCAATGCCCTTGCTCTTGCTTGTCCCTTTATGCCCAGTTGCTTACATAGGTCATATGCTGATGTTGGTACGAATCCCCTTGCTCCCACTTCTACAGCTATCACTTTTGCCCTGATTCCTGCCCCCCCCCCCCGCCTCAGTTGCTTGACCAGATCATTGTACTTCTCCAATTTGAATAAATGCTGTTCCTCTATTATGGTTTCATATGGGACCGTAAGCTCGATCATTATTAATTTCTGTTTTTCTGTGGAGTACACTATATATATATATATATATATATATATACTGTTCAGAAAAGAAACGCAACAAATTCGATGTTGCGACTTCAACTGAAGTTTGCAGATCAGACAAGGGCAAATTGCCTGAAATGTTCACTTGGACATCAACTTCATGTGCTGACCTGAATTATACTCAGCAGGTAATTCATGAGCACAGAAAAGCGACACTAGTCAAAACAGCATTTTTGGCAATAACTCATGACAGGTTCACGAGAATCCCGTGAAACTTACTGAACACAAAACTCACTGACTATGTTATTGAATGCCTATACATTATTATTATTATTGATGCTCATCGAATCAATTAATTTGAAAATTCAATGCGCAAGTATGGCTCATTTCACTATAGAACAACGACTCAACATCATTGGGTGTTTACAGACTGGACAGTCACAATTGTAATGGCCAGACAATTAAATGTGGTTAGAAGCACCATTAGTCGCATTTGGAGACGATTTCAAGAAACTGGCTCAGTTGCAGACCGGCCACGCAGTGAAAGACCCATAGTCACAACTCCTGCCGACGACCGCTTCATACGGCTGCGTTACCTCAAGAATTGATTTGCTTCTGCGTCCTCAAAAGTCCAGTCAATGACAGCAGCTCGTCGAATTTCAGATTAAGTGGTCAGGAGCTGGTTTGCACGACGTTGGTCTTTGGACAGGAAGACCCTACAAAGGTCCTGTTCGTACGGACCAGCATCGCCAGAACCGACTGCAGCGGGAGAACTAGCATCGTTAATGGAACGTTGCGAATGATTGGAGAAGTTTTTGATTTAGTGATGAATCATTCTTTCTGCTCCACCGACACAATAGATGGAGAAGAGTTTACCGTAGAGTCTATGAGCGCTACGCCCAGAGCTGCGTGGATGAGGCTCCTCCACATGGCGGTGGAAGTGTACTGGTGTGGGGGAAGATCAACTTCATGGGAAGAAGTGACCTGGTGCAAACTGAAGGACGCCTGAATGCCCAACGATACGTCGCTGAAATTCTTCGTCCTCACGTTCTTCCACTTCTGGCAGCACCAGGGTCGATTTTTCAGCAGGATAACGCTCGACCTTATGTGGCACAACTCACCATTCAGTTCCTCGTTGACAACAACGTCCAGACCATTCCGTGGACATCCATCATCAGACATGAACTCAATAGAACACTTATGGGATAAACTCAACAGACAAGTCCGCCAGCTAGACGTGGCGCCAACCAATCTTCGACAGTGTCTCTTGCACTGCGGGTGCGGGAAGGGTGGGCAGTCATCCCACAACAGCAGATCCAACAGCTAATTGGATCCATGTCAAGGAGTTGTCGTTCTCTGATTCAGGCCATGGGAGACCATCCACCTTACTAAAACGGGGGCCTCAGATGAAGAGAATAAAAGTCCAAACCAAATTTAATGAACATCATTTCATTGTTAAAATTGTACAGTTTCTGCATGCCAGGATTGAAACATTAATTCCATAAAATAAAATTTTGATACAAGTTTGAAATTTGGTGTCCATTACAACTACAGTAGTGTTGGGTTTCTTTTTTGAACAGTATATATAGGAAGGTGTTTTGACGACTGACTGTCTTCCAAGTGGCCAAACAGTCAATCTACAAGTCTTCTCTAATTGCTGTCCCAATTAAATGAACTGAAAGAAAAACGGCTAGGCCAGATGCATTTTTTTTTTCCAGAACAATACATCTGCTCACAAGAGGTGCCTTACAAGTTAAAGGTAAAGGTAAAATTCCGGTTTCCATGTCATTAAAGTATATTGGGGAATACGGTGTTAGATTACCTTCAGCACATGAAAGTGTGATGTGGTCAATATTACGCCTGGCCGTTTTACCTTCTCAGATTTCTCTGGTACCCATTTTTAGAGGCTGGGTGAACCCTAGGGCCTTTCTGGTGTACGCTAGAAAAAAATATCCCATTGCTGGGACTGAACACGATACCACCGGATTAGTAAATTGGGCACCCAACCACTCAGCTAACCAGGCTGCCTTACAAGGAGGATTTAAAAAAAAGCTACATGGTTAGTTTTTCATCTATTTTTCATGGTTTTATCTGGTGTATTTTTCTGTATGTGATGCTTGAAAAAAACTTTTGTTTAAATATTGTGTTGTTGAATGTTGTTCATTTTATATGTGTTTGCCGTACTTTCTGCCCACTTTCCTCGCTCTTCTACCTGTGTGTAAAACTGAACCATACACCTCTGTCTACTTCATTACTAGAACCAGTTTTACTGCAGTCATCATTTCTCTTATCTCTCACAAGATGTTTTGAAGATTTTGGGGTTTGAATGCCCTACTCACCAGAGTACTTCCATCTGACTATTTTGTTTTGGAACCTTAAAAAGTGATACATAGGAAATTTTCAAATGAGACAGGGGTAATAACAGTATTTCAATGATCAGATATCTTTTTTTTTTTTTTTTTGGAAGTGTTAAAGAAACTTGAGAAACGATATGTCAAGTGTGTTGAAATGTGGGGTAAACATGTGGAAGGACATGCAAATTTCATGGCTTTAGATCATTCCCTTTTTGGTCGGGCTGATAAGTTTTCAGCACCCTATTGTACATGGAAAAGAGAAAAACAGAAAGTATAAAATAAGTAAGCAAATGCTTTATTAGGTCATATTTTATGATGGGGGTAAACATCACACAGTCTAATTAATTAGGAAAAAGAAACAGCTTACATTTTTTGTTCTTCTGTTTTAAAGAGGTTATGCATTCATTTGCATTACAGGATAATTATATGCAGAGAAAATAATGTATTCAGGATGAATGTATGGTTACACATGAGCGAGTAAAAGTGCACTTCTAAAGCAATTTATAATGAGAAAGTACAAGTTTAACACACATTTTTGTTGTACTTCACACATATACTGCACACTCAATACTAAATTTTACTAATTTAATGCATTGTGCTATTTCAATGGCATTGATCAAATGTATCACAGTTTAACTTAAATGCCAGTGAAGAATATATGTTTTACAATATTCAACTCATTTTTTATCATAAAAATGCAATTAAAACTGCAATTAAAATGCAATTAAAACTGCCAGCTTAATTCATAAATTTCTTGAGAAGAAAACTGAAAACTGTGAACCATAGTGGTTGGACTTTTTGATTCACTGCATCTGGTGAACTATAAGTGAAAATAAAATGAATTTGCTTTTATAAAATTTGTATGCACCTCAAAAGTTTCATCTAATTCCCAGGAACTAAATTAAAACCAGGAATTAAATGTTATCATCTAGAGCAGTGGTTCAATACTGGTGGTCAGCAGACAAAAAAACCCAAGGTCCTTTTAAAAAAAATTTTCACTGTGAAATATTTAACAATCAATGTTTTGGTGAATATTGTGTAGAGGAAACAACTCTTTTCATGTTTAAATATAGGAAATATTGAACCAGATGTGGAAGCCATCGTACAAAACAAAAACAGGCATGGTTTCTTTGACCATATTTAGGTTGGTTAGCTGTCACACTATCTGACCTTTCATATTACTATTAGGTAATGTTGTCCACAACACAAAAAGGAATGGAAAAACTAATTATGTCAGTCTGTAAGAATAGTGAAGAGCAAAACCTCTATCTTAATGCGAAGAAACTAAATTTATCACAACTGACAAAACAAATAAGACAGCTGAAATATATATCAATCAGGACAAACTGGAAGATGTGGAAAGTTTTGAATATCTTGGATCACTACTAACTAATAATGGAGATACAATGACTATGAAGGGCATGCATCTTTCCCATAGCAACATATGCTTGTGAGACCTGGACACTTAATAAAACAGCAGAGAAACACATAAATGCCTTTGAATGTAAATGTCACAGAAGAATTCTTCAAATATCATGGACACAAAAAACAACAAATATATCCATACTACAAGAACTTAATATTGAAGAAGGTTGACTAGTAAGGAGGATTAAAGAGAGAAAACTTAAATATTTTGGACATATTAAACATCATGATAATTTAGAGAAGACCGTCTTGGAAGGGTACATAATAGGAAAAAGAAAGAGAGGAAGACCAAAATGACAACAGTTGCAAGACATTGTTGATTATCTGCAAATGGATGCATCAGCAGCAGGGTATCTTGCTTACAAATGAGAGGCCTACAGGAGAGCTGTTAGGATGGCAAAGTTCCGCAAGGGACTTGCAAACGACTGAGCTGTCATACATTTCATAATCTATTCATTTGTCAAGAATATTAACTGATGTCTATTTTTTATTAACTACATCATTGTCATTTTGAAAGTTCACAAAGACTGCACTGTACTTTTCAGTGTCGTGTAGCATTTATTTATTAAAGGTTTTCCACATTTAAAAAAAAAATTCTTTTGCATTTTAAAGCACATAGCTACTATACAGATATGAAACTTTTTCAAAGTATGGAAGGGGGGGGGGTCTGTGGTCTGGATTTTTAAACAACAGGAGGTCTGCGGACTTTTGTTAATTGGGAACCATTGATCTAGAACATTTAGGTAAGGGGCATCCTTAGGGTCTTCCTTTATGAGTTTTGTTCTCAAAGAGAAAGAGTTATAGTTTTATACTGAAAAAATAGTGATCATCACAGCTTCAACTGACTGCAGTTAAAAGTAAAATTCCTAAAAGTATGTTTTTAAAAAAATAAGTCATATTATTGATTCTGATGCTGTACAATATGCAGCTTGTATTACCTGAATTACCAGTTTCCCTCCATGCCTGTCATCTCCATGACTACTGTGCACCATGGAGTCATTTCTAGTGCTAGATTTCATGAGACAGGATTATTTTGTTTTTAAACATTTGTGTTGTGAGCTTTTAATAATATTCAGCTTTGTGGAGGATATCAAAATGAATAATAATAACTGAATGATATAATAAGCTATAAATTTTCAAAGTTGCTTTAGAAAAAAAAATGACCTGACCCATTTTTTTTCAACCTATCAGTGACTAGCATGAGAACTTAAAAAGATGATAAAATACTGGATTTTTCTTAATTCAGTGGATATATCCAAAAGATCATTAATAAATTTAATATAAGCTTTAAAGAATTTGAAGGCAAAAAAACAGCATCCTAATATTCAACAATCCTCTTGGTATAAGTCAACCTTGAATTGAATCATGTGATATGCAATATGATGCTGTGCTCCAGACCAGACATGAAAAATGGCCAAATTTCTTAAAAAATCTGTAAAATGAGTGTTTTATAAACCTGTGTGACTTTGGATGGAAAACAACACTGACATTTGGTAACAGATACATAAATGAAACTGTGTTCTCCATGATGGCATTTATGAAGAGCCACTGCAGCAGTTGTCTCATAGATTCTTCTCTGCTTCATGTTCTGAAGCTTGCAAATGTCACACTGAATACTGCCAAAAAGTCTCATTTTTACTACGTTTTTCAATGTATGAAAAATATATCCGAATTTGATATTTTTGGATCAGGAATTTAATACTTATTATTTTCTTTTGTGTGTGTGTGTGCGCGTGCGTGCATGAGCCGAATTCAGAAAATAAACCTGAACCAAAACTTTAAAAATCTAGTTTAGGCTAGTGTAGGTAAATTTTAATTTTAGTTATAATATTTTTTTTTCCAAATTACAAAATCAAAATATTTAATTAAAAGTATGTTCACATAAGTTTCTTTTCTTCAAGATATGTAAAAGTATCTTGAAAGATGTGAAAAGTTAATCTTTAGTTATATTTTTTTTCATTTTCATGTAATATGGTAAAAACTGATTGACTTTGATGTAGTCTTCTACAAGAGATGTGAACTATGTGGCCACTGGGCGCAGGGAAATTTGACATGCCTTTTTTTTCAATCCCATAATTTTTTTCTAGATCTGAATGTGCCTCTTGATGCACATCTGTGATGCCAACCTGATCATAACCACTGTGTGAAAGTGGATGACTTAGATGAAGATCTGAAGGTTCTTCTATACAGTAGTATAGATAAATTATTACATAAAATGGATGCAGTGATTCTTTGCAAGTGTTTCTCCTCATATATAAATGAAATCATAACAAGTTCTTATAAAATGTATACTGATAAATATAATGTTAAACTGTGATATAATAATGAGGTACAATAATAGTTGTAAGTCAGAAATGGCAAAATGAATTATATTTTAGTAAACAAATATCTTTAAAAAATGCAGAAGTGCTGACTGTTAATTAGAAATTAATTAAATTAATAAAGTTATGAACTGAAATCTCTCTGCATACTAACAAAACTACATTAATTCTTTCTTAAATACTGACATAAATTACAAATTATAACAAAATGTTACAATAGTGACAAACTATATGAAAAGAAAAGGTTCAGAAATAATGCTAATAGCACAAGAAAAATTGGCTCATAAAAATATTTTAAACACACTGTTCATAATTTTGTATATGTAAGAGAGTTCTCATAATAGCCAATTATCTCTGGGAAGTGAATTTTGAACAAGTACTTTTAGAGAACAACAACTTTTAGTGAAGACAATCTTTGAAGGGTACATAATGGGAAAAATGAAAGAGAGGAAGACCAAGGTGAAGATGAAGACATCATTGATGATCCGAGAATGGACGCATCAGCAGCAGGACATCTTGCTTACAACTGAGAGGCCTATAGGAGAGCTGTTAGGACATGCAAATAACTGACTGACTACCTAAACAAGCAAAGAAAGTCAACAGAAATCAGAGATTTGTGTTCATCATAAAATAAGAAGTTAAAAAATCTCAGAAATGAAACAGTCCAATGTTAATCTAATAAGTTTTAAGAAGATTTAAAAAAAATTGGGGACATATCATGACAACAGACAAAAGTCAATGAACAGAAAAATAAAGAACAGAGTAATGATGACATATGAAAGACTAAATTAACAGTTTTCAAAGACATCAAATTGATTAGTCTTTGTCACTTTTGAGAAAAGTCTGTGTAAGTGAATGTGAAATACATATAATTATAAAGTAAAACAACAGGTAACATTATGTTTTAAATAGAAACTAAATATACTGTAAATTACTTCCTAGATCACAAATTTGTTTTTTAAATAAATGATACCTAAGAGTTGATCTAAAAAAAATAGATACATGCACAACCTTCATAGTTTGCCATTAGTCAAATTTCAAGTCAAGTTGTATGTCAAAACACTGATTACCAAGTAAGCAGTGATTTATTATAGAATGCACAAATTGTTTCGAACTCATTTTTTGGTGATGACCAAGCACTAAAAGCCATATCAGAGGAAGGTCTACAGCAGAATATTGATAACTTAGCAAGGGCATGTAAAAAAACTACAATATGAAAATCAGAGCTGAAAAAATAGAAATCACAACCATTTGCCAAAGAAGAAATCCCAAACAAAAATCTTCTTAGACAATTAGTCTCTGAAAAAAGTGAAGCATTACACATTCCTTGGGAGTACAATATCATCTTTTGGGAAAATCAACCCCAAAAGTGAGAACAGATGTTATAAGGCAAACCAGGTGATTTTACAAACACATCAGAAAAACAAATATATCAAAATTGAAACAAAAACAGCACTGTATTATACAATTTTTCACCAAACTCTGTGCTGTCAATGTCAAACATGGATACTAACAGCTATAAACAAAGGAAAAATCATTGTAACAGAAATGAGATGTTTAAGGAGAATACTAACTTAATAAGAAGAGACCAAATCAGGAATAACACCATCAGGGCCATGTTTCGTGTAACACCAGTACTGCACTATATTCAATAGAGTTAGATGGAGGTATATGGTGCAATTTTACACACAAAAAAAACCAGGTAGGAAGAGAAAGGAAGTAAAGAAAATTAGTAATAGGGAGGAGGAACAATGAAATGGTTATGAAAGACAACAATAACAGCCCAATATTTCACCAAAATTGTCTTTATCTAGGATAACAGAAAAGACTAACAGATTGAAAACACAAAAAGAAATTTATCTGCGATCTCTTCTCTTTGAGGAAAATGAGCAGACTACTGCTGCAGGTGGAAGAGAAAATATGAGGTGTTAGGCAGCCAAGCATGGACTATGATCAGCTAGAGCATTAGGAAGCAAAAAAGAAAATAGAAAGAGTAGGGGGATACTACTGTTGATTTTTGCTATCTCACACATCCATCTAACTCTCCTCTACTAGTACCAGTTTTGCAGCAGGTGCCATCAGTTACCCTACACTATATTTGGAAACAAAAAGTCAAATGGTCTGGCCAAAATTACATAAGTACTGCCAGACAGTACACCACAGAAAATATTAATACTAAGAATTGTAGGAATTGAGGGAAAGGCCGGATTATCACAGGTGCCATGAGGTCCACACCAATAGTAGAAATGCAGAAAATAGTTGGTGTTCAACCGCTAAAGGAACGTAGAGACACAAAGGTCATGACCATGGGAGAAAAATTCCTTAGCTCTGTAAGCCATCCCCTGAAGGAGAGATTCAATAACTTGGCATTAGGACGGCTTAAAAGAAGCAGCTTCATTCATCAGGCCAAGCGTATGCGTAAGCTGATACCTGACCTTCCAACTGTAGTCACTCCATTATCATCTGTACCAGAGCATACACCATGGAAAGAAGCAGATTATACACAAATAACTATTCAGACTGAAGTGAAAGGTGTGCAGAATGGTGAGATGCAGAGCAGTCTTGTAAGATCAATAGCCACACTTAGTGTTCTAGATGACAAATATCCATGTGACACCTGGATACGTGTGTATACAGATGGATCTGCACATAATGCCATAAAGAATGGTGGGGCAGGAGCATATATTGAATATCCAAACAACACCATTGACAAGATTTCCATACCCACTGGTAAATACTGCAACAACTTTGATGCAGAAGTTAGGGCAATTATTGCTGCAGTTGAAAAACTATCAGACTCCAGAATTGATACATGTCCTGTAGTAATTCTCACAGATGCAAGATCAGTACTGGAGGCTCTTCAGTGCAACAAACTACCAGACCTTAAGGATGCCTTGTCAAAAATTGGCTTACAACATGGAGTCACTTTGCAATGGATTCCCTCCCACTGTGGGATACCAGGCAATGAGAAAGCTGACCATCTGGCCAAAGAGGGCACTGAAATGGAGCAACCAGACATACCAGTCACCTATAATCAGAAGAAAAGCATGATAAAAACCTACAGGAAGCCACAAACACCACCACGTGATGACTATCACATGCTAAACAGAAAGGAACAAGTCACCATCTTCCGTCTCCGAACAGGACACAGCCGACTCCGAAGTCATATGTATACAAAGTTTAAGGTTGGTACTACTAATCTATGTACATGTGCCCAGGTGCCCCAAACCGTGGAACATATCCTCCAGAACTGCATCAACTACGAGACACTGAGAAATAATTACTGGCCCAGTGAAACCACTAAAGAAGATAAGCTCTACGGTTCCATACATGAGTTACAAAAACAGTGAAATTTATCCAAGAGACAGGACTGCAGATATGGACAGACAGTGCGAACGAAGAAGAAGAAGAAGAAGAGGGAAAGGCCACCCATGCAAGACATAGGGGGAGGAAATTACAGAAACTTTAATTATCCCATTATATGAAGCAAACTGCCAAGCCCTATCAAGGTGTCTATTTGTTCTCTCAACAATGAAAGGTATATATGAGAGGGGACACATGGCAAGATGTTTAAGGTGTGAAAGTGAAGAAAATAAAATAAATAAAAGTGACATTATATATACTTTACTCTTCATTGTATCAAGTATTTCTTATGTTATCAATTTACTATTTTGATTTTATGTAATAATAAAGTCCATCAGGAATTTACTATTAATTTTTGGTATACTATCAACATTCATTAGACTCAGTTTTAGTTTATGAGCTGTTTTTTTTTTCTCTTTCTTTTATCTGTAAGGACAAAAACATATGGGCACCCTTTGCATATCTGAAAAATTATTACACAAATCTAAACTTTAAATAATTAGGTTTGATGGCACCCGTTTGCTTTGTGTTATGTGTTGTGTGTACCTTTCTTCTCTCTGGTGCCATTACTCTGGATAAAATGAACAGAATGTAGAATATAATGGATTGACATCACTAGGTAAAACTGAACTGAATGTAGATTCAATTTACAAAGGAGAATCAAAACATAAAGGCAACATACCCTGTAATACCAGTGCCTATGACCAAATGAGAATAATGAATAAATCGATTAACTAAAAAAAGGGCCTAGCTCTGATGCTGGTCCTGGAGAGTGGCTTCATTACACTTGGGATATGACCATATGCGTTCAGATTTTGACATCAGGATGTCCTTCAATGTTTTTAGAGAAATTAATGTTATGCTGACTGTGTGTTACAGATGATCTAGCATGATCTGACGGGATTTAACTATTTAACGATTAAATCACTTCATATGAGGTGCAACCCAAAAGTTTGGGGAATTTAAACAATGTGCTGAAACCGGCTGTTGTCTGCCCTTCTGCCACTAGATGAGGCTTGCTGTATGCCTTGAGAATCATTGTGCCAACAGACATCAAGATGTGAGAGGTTGTGTTTTTAAGTTATTTGTGTTTTTATGAGGTTATGCTTGAGTGTTTTGGCAGATTTTCTTTATAGCTGACATGACAGATTTCAAGGAGCAAAGAATCTGCATCAAAATGTGTTTCAATTTAAAAAAAAACCTGCTGCAAAAACCTTATGAATGCTACAGAAAGCATGAACCAAAGCAAGACATTTATTACAGTACAAATGCTTCATGGACGGGTGATTGTCTGTCAACAATGAAGAGTATTCTAGACAACTGTCAACATGCAGAACACCACAAAATGTAGCAAAAAATTTGTGAGGCTATCCATTGTCCATTTCCCCTGGTGAAACCATCAGTGGTAATTTTACTGTGAGGTTTTAAAGTAGCAGAGGGAGGGGATTCGGTGTAAAACCCAGACAAGTTGAAAAATACATCACTTCCTGTTTGACAATCCCTGACTTAAAAAAGAACATTACAGTGATTCCCTACCCATTCTATTTGCCTGACCTTGTCCCCTGCAACTTTTTTTATTCCTCAAGATGAAACTATGGTTGAAAGGACATCATTTTAACATGTCAGAGAAGATGTAGGTAGAACTGTAAGATGTTATGTACACACTTGATAACTTCCAGGGACGAATGAAATTACTGGAAACACACTGGAATCACTATATACAAGCCCATGGGGACTACTTTGAAGGAGATGGTGGAAATTAAAGAGTTTTGGTAACCAATTTTTATTTTGATCTAAACTTTCGGATTGCACCTTATAGTCCCCTTGCAGGTTGATGCACTTCTGGTACCATCCCAGTAACTTCTTCATTCCTTAGGAGAAGAATCACCAGTTCCTGAATCCAGGTCTGCACTGCTTCTTTAACCTCATCATCTGTGGCGGACCTGCGACTACGCAGAGCCTTTTTAAGTGGACTGAAGACATGATAATCACATGGTACTAGAGGAAGATATTTAAACCGCAGCTGTTGTAATGCCCCTACCACTGTGACCACGGCATGATGATGTTCACTGTCATGGTGCAGCAAGACTTTTTTGACAGCATTCCTTTTCTTTTGCTGTGAATTGCAGGTTTCAGTTTCTCTCTATGGTTAACACTGTATGTTGTGCTAGTCACTGTTTGTCCATGTTCTTGAAAATGCACCAGGATATGAAATTTTTTGTCTTAAAAGAACATCAATATGAAATGTTTTGGTGGTGGGCTGTTTAAATTTCCTCTTTCCTGCAGAATATGGGTGTTTCCACTGCATGCTTTGTCTTTTGCTTTCTGGTTCATACTGATGGACCAGTCTTGTTACTGGTGACAATCAATATTCTCTCTAAGGGTCTGCAGTCTGTGTGCAAAATATTCAGCTCATCAATGTGCATCGTAACGTGTGTGAAGAGACACACACACACAAACACACACATTGTATGTAAAGACCTGTACATTTAATAACTGCACTTTTCAGTTAATGGTATTTAGTTAATAGCAATGAAGATTTCTTTGTTTATTCATTCAGTGACAGTTGTTATTTATTTGCATAGTTGTTTATCCTATCATATTCAACTTACTATGGGTTCACTGAAACATAATCCCACGGTGGATTTATTATCCACAGTGTAGTAAATCCACTGCTATTTAAAAAAAAAAAGGATGGCTCTAATGTTGGTGGTCACGATGTCTGAGTTACCAAGATCAATTTGCATACCTGAGCAGCTCAATGGACATTCTCTTTTTCCACAACACTGTGGAAATTCATCTGCCCATTTATTTTAATTATCTTCTATTCTCTGTGTGTCCACTTGCCTTGTCACAATTCTGCTACATTACTACCAAAACTACGTGATAAAAGACCAGCTGAAACATCCGATCCAAAAGTCATTTCTCAACAAGAAAGAAACAGTAAAGAAACACATACCATCATTGTATTTTTCTTGATTGCAATTATAGCATAGAGTATCTGGAAACTGGAAAATAAAAGCAGCAGTTTAATTCTTCTTTTTGTGTGGCTCCAAAAATTTTGTGCGCTGTATGATTTTTTTCTGTGTGTGGCCACACAGCTTAGAGGGAACAGTAGTGACAATCAACTCAAAAACACTCAGACTTCTTCATAACAATTCAGGAACTGGATGACAACCTCTACAAACTGTTGCCTGTACAGATCAATCAGCTGTTTTAGTACCTATCTTGTATAAACTTTATAGTAAAGTACTCCAAATCATCATGCACAAGGTATTTGTGGATACATAGCTGACATCCAAATAAGCAGCATCATTGGACAATGTACAGTAATTCACCGGTCTTCTCTGATCAAGACTTGGTCCTTATCAATGTGGGCTTGTACACACAATGTTGATCAAGCTTCATCAATTACATTTGTTCTTCATACTTTACATTTTTTACCTGTTAATAAACTTTTCATTGAGTCATGCTATTTTCATTTCCATTATGAATCAACATCCTATGGTGAATTTTATTATGTTTCACTCCCTCTGTGCAAAGAAATCTCACTATGGTATGTTGTTGACATTAGTACAATCCCACAGTGAAGCATCCATGTTTATTTGACAGTCTTCAATTGAACTAATGGTTGAGCTGCACTGTGCCTATCACTCTTTGTGAATGTGTTGTACTGCATCAGCTTCTGTTCACTGTGATTACCATGTACTTTTGAAATTGCTGTTACATTTTAATTCTCCCTTGTACATAGATTGTTGCGTTGCTGTAGGGGTTAGTGCACTCACCTGCTTATCAGAACATCCCTGGTTTGATTTTGCACTCGGGTGGAATTTTTTTTGGACTGACTAGCATCAGGGTCAACCTAGCCTCAAAAGCTAAGTACTTGGGGTTTTCCTAGGAAAACAAAGGCAGCGAGGACAGGTGCTGGCATCCCTACCTCAAATTCTGTACTGGCCTACAAATGTAAAGGCATTAACACTTCACACCTCTACAGCATGCAAATGCTACAGGACATAGATCTCATATACATGTCCAACAGGACACAGGGAAATGATGTCACTGATGCATGTGTTGTCTTACCAATACCACACTTTTGGTACAATTAATTGACTAAAAAAATGTCAGAGTGCAAATTAAATCCAAGTCGATATTCACCATCTTCAATTCAAGTCTTTAAAGTAATTCAAGTTGCACTCAAAGTCCATACCAGCTGACACAAGTCTACATCTCTGAGTCATATTAAAAAAATTTAAAGTTTTTAATGATAAAAAAATATAGTGAACTAAAATGAAAAAAAAAACTTAAAGTGAAATTTACTTTTTTCAATTTAAAAAACATTACTTAAAAAAAAAAAATTAAGATAAAAAAAAAAGATAATAGCATTAGCTATACGGTCATACTTTTTTAAGTGAGAAAATGTTAGCTTTATATTCATTTCTCCTTCAATATGTCTCCCCCCACCCCCCCAAAAAAAGACAGTATTATATCTCATAATATTTATTAAAAATTTTTTTCTTCACAGAAAGAAATAATTATTCATTTTTGGAAGTACAGGAAATGGTTTTTTTTTTTTTTTCCATTTTTTGAAAATAATGACAAAACTGTTCTTAAAAACTTGGTGGAGCACTAGCACATTTCTCTAACATCACGCGTAACTTCATAAATGAAAATTTTTCTGTTATATGGACTAGCTCTTTCCGTGCCGACTGGCAAAATTTTACCACTTCCGGTTTGTCCGTTGAGTGCCGTTTGGTAAAATTTTACCACTTGTTTCGTGTCTAAAAAGATGGTGTAATTTTTTAATTGTACACGTTTTATTTGCACATATCCAGTGACCTGTCATAATTCCGTCCGAAGCATGACTAACAACTGAGTGAAAACGGGTCTTTCTTTGGAGAAATTTCAATATTTTGTGTGATTTTTGAGGCATACGGACAATCCCTACAACCAGACCACTGTTCATGAATGTGCCCCAAGTAGATTTTGACCTATAAAACGCTATCAAACAGACTGAAGAAGTAGTTAGAAGGTTATTTCAGACATTACTGTACTGAGTTTGCTACATACTATCACACGACGAGATTGGAAGAAAGATACAGGTCAATCTAGACATCGCCGATGGTAAGTAGGACACAATTATCAGCTAAAATCATCATACTACTTCTTTTTTCCTAAAAAAACTCTTCATTCTTACATTTACAGCTATTCTGATGCATAACATACACTTTTATTGTGGAAATATTTTGTTATTTCAATTTTACAGCTATACCCCCTATACAGATCAAGACCTGCACTTTTAATTTGGCACCCAAATGAACGTCCGTGTTTCTTCCTGTGGCATGGAGTGAGCTAGTAAAGTAAGGTACATACTGATTCCCTGGCTTATCTGATTTCACTTCTTTCGGCCTTTGCATCTTGAGTTATATAAAAGACTGGCCTACAGTCAGAAAATAAAAATATACAAGGACTGAAGCACAGGATTTATGGAAAACCTCCAGTTCCAGTGTGGTGAAAGAGCGAATGTGACCATTGATGACTGTGCCTTTGTTTGCTTTTCTCTACACTTTGAACCAGTTTCACGTGTTGTGGATTGGGAGTCTAGATGGTGCCATACCTACTGAGTTAAGTGCTTGGGACATCACTGTGAGCTGTGGCTTTCAGTGGTGCATATATTTCCCCATGCAGTGATTGGTCACTGATAAACATGGCTGATGCTATGAGTGCCTATCTACTAAGGACATTTGTGAAGATGCATGCATTCATCATTTATGGATTATTCTTCCTCACTGTGCATGGATATGATGTGGAATGGTTCTTGCACATTCCAGGAGACATCACTGGCACATGCATCAGAGCAATTATGGGATATTCTCGTTTGCTGTGATGTCGAAACCACACTGAACCTGAACTTGACGGATTTATGATATGATTGTGCTATTCAAGATTTGCTAAAGGGTAGTTGAGGAGGACATCAGGTTCAATCTATGCAAAGGTACATGTAATGCTCACATGACTGGTGTTTCATCATTCTTTGAAAACAACTGAAACAGGACTAGTCAGTACACAAGCCACAAAAGAATACAATGTAGGTTTTCTGGACGTATTTGTGGATCAGAGCAATTGCTAAAACTTTTTACACATTTTACAGTTTCTCAGTTAGAGAGATCACAGTGTGAAAATAAACCCCCAAAAATATGAAGGTTGGTTGCCCTTGCAAATCAAGGCAGCTTTTTCACAATCAAAAAGAACAAAATAACCTTTTTCTCCAGCCCAAAATGTAGAAATAACTATTAATGATTCATACCAGTGCTTTACAAATAAATATTGCTTTCTTTGGAGTGCATTTTATTATTTCAAAGACCTTGTTCTCAAGAAATTTATATATCTATCCCCCTCCAGCTACTTATGATTCTTGGGATGAGGAAAAAATATAACCATCATGAAAAAAAAATTTTTTTAAACCTGCAGGGAGTATATTTAGTTGAACAGCAAATCACTGTAATTCATCAGCAGGCTAACGATGCTGGTAGTGTAATTAGTGCATGTTCGCACAACTTTGATGCGATCAGCACGCTCAAAGTTAGACTTGACCATTTCATAGTATTCACCATCACTCAGTGTGAAAGACTTCAGACCTGGACATCGTAATCTGAAAATAATAAAGAGTATGATTTTTGAAAAAAAATGAAAAAAGAAAACTAGTAACATACGTCTGTGTGGAATATAATCACTATATTTTGTACTGGAGTACCAGAGGAAACAGATTCAGGGCACTGTACTTTACATTGATAAAAATGATAACAGCTACATAGCTACTTTGTCTTGGCAATCTACTTTTCTGAACAATGTATTTAGCTGGCTTTATGATAGTGATTAATAATACTGGAAGTAAAAACAAGTATACTGATCATTCATTCATTCACTCATTTGCATGTCCCTTGCAGAACTTTGCCTCCCTAACAGCACTCCTGTAGGCCTCTCAGTTTTGGGCAAGATGGCCTGCTGCTGATGCATCCATTTGCAGATCAACAACGATGTCTTGCAGCCATCTTCGCCTCGGTCTTCCTCCCTTTCTTTTTCCCATTATGTACCCTTCCAAGATGGTTTTCTCTAGATTATCAGGACATTTAATGTGTCCAAAATATTTAAGTTTTGAAGAACTTTTCTGTAGCATTTACATTCAAAGGCATTTATGTGTTTCTCAGATGTTTTGTCAAGTGTCCAGGTCTCACAGGCATATGTTGCGATGGGAAAGATACATGCCCTTAAAAATCTTATTTTTGTAGTTCTGTCTGTTCCTCTCCACAGATTCTTTAGTTATTTTACTTTCTGAAGAGCAATAGATGTCCTCCTTTTAATTTCCCTCATTGTATCTCCATTATTAGTTAGCAGTGATCCAAGATATTCAAAACTCTCCATTTCTTCCAGTTTTTCCTCACTGATACATATTTCAGCTGCCTTGTTTGTTTTGTCAGTTGTCATCAATTTAGTTTTCTTTGCATTAAGATAGAGGTTTTGCTCTTCACTATTCTTATGGACCGACATAATTAGTTTCTCCATTCCTTTTTGTGTTGTGGACAGTAATACTGTGTCATCAGCATATCTAATCTCTGGTATTTCATAACCTCCAATTGTTATGGCATCGTAATATTCTTTGTCTACATCTTTTCTCTAACATTCCTCATTATTTTCAGTATACAGGTTAAATAAGTAAGGCACCCCTGGCGGACCCCTTGTTTTATATCAGACCAAGTTGTTGTTTCACCATTTATTCTCACTGCTGCTTGTTGGTCTAGATACAGTAGTGATGTTAATTGTATCAAATGTGTTGGAAATCCCATTTTTTCCATTATTTCCCAAAGTTTCTGGTGTTGTACACAATCAAATGCCTTTGAGTGGTCTATAAAGGCTAAATATAGATTCACATTAAACTCTCTGCATTTCTCTATTATTAATCTTATATTGAATATATGATCTCTTGATCCTCTTCCTTACCTGAAACCAGCTTGGACCATATTCACTTCCTCTTCTATTTTCTTATGAAGTCTACCCATTATGATTTTTAACAGAATTTTACTGGCAAATTTTACAGGGCAACAGTTCTGTAGTTTGTGCATAATTTCTGATTACCCTTTTTTTGGCAGTGGTGTGAATATAGTTCTTTTCCATTCTTTTGGCCAAATACCTGAATGCCATATCTTTTTACATAGTGCATGATAGATTGTTGCACATTCCTTTCCTCCTGCTTTAATAAATTCAGCTGTTATCTCATCACATCCTGGTGATTTACCATTTTTTAGATTCTTTATTGCCCATAAAACTTCTTCTATTGTCAGTTCAGGTTCTTTCTCCTCCAATAATAATTCACACTGTTGATTTCTGCTTTCACAGTCAGTTGTTTCATACATTCCTTTGCAATATTCCTTCCATCTTTCTAGAATTTCCTCTGTCTGATCAATGAACTGAAATTAATGTGGACAAACAAGCCCAAATTCTTAACTATACAAACCAACTAAATGGAAGGTTTACCATAAATGTGGGGAAATATAACCAGTCACTATGCGTAACTTAAGCTATTCTTGATTTAGCAACCAAAAATCATCCTTCCAGGCTTTAAAAATAGTACCAGTCTTTTTTTGAACATAGAATTATTGCAGTCTAGAAAAAATGCAACAAAGCAAGAATTGGTAACGGTAAAATTTCTGTTTCCATGCTGTTAAGGAATATTGGTGATACGGTGTAAGGCCTGTATTTTCAATGACCTTTGGTACATGAAAGTGTGATGTGGTGGTATCACATCTGACTGCTTCATCTTTCCTGATTTCTCTGGCATCCATTTTTAGAGGCTGGGTGAACCCTGGACCTCTAAACCTCTAAAGATTAGTGTGTATCTGTAAATATCCCACTGCTTGGACTGGATCTGGTACCATTGGATTAGTAAACCGAGCACCTAGAAACTCAGCTAACCAGACCACCAACAAAGTGCTGATGTAAAAATTTAAATGTGACATCAGCATGACATTGTTTGATGGCTGTTACTAACCCCTCTTACATCTTACATCCTTCCCATGCCGTTAAATGTCACATAGGGCCCGCATGGTAGTTCGCCAAGATATCCTGTCTTCGGCAAGTTTTTCAATCTCATTAAGGGATGTTATGCTCACTGAATTGGCTTCTCTTAACAATGTCCTCTTTAGAGTTTCATGTGGTTGACCTCTATTTCTTCAGCCTGTTGTGTTCCATTTGATAGCTTGTTTGGGGATTATCTGATTGTTTCTTCTCATCACATGACCGACATATATCCATCTTTTTCTGATCAACCATGAGACAGGTTACTGTTTGCTCATCTGTCTGATCTCTGCATTGTTCTTGAATTCATTCCACTTTATACTGTGTATTTCATTGGGATGACATTAGCTTTGTTCCTGGGTCATACCCATACACCCAACTTTTATTACCAGTGATTATTGATGACATAAAGTTGGATCATTTTGGACTTGCTCATGGAGATCAGTGCAAAATGACATAAGATTTTCCTTTTGCAGTCAGATGTGTTTCGCTGATCATGTCTCATATCCAAATCTTGCTTAGAATTTTATGGCAAGTAGCAATTGCTGTTCCTACATCCTCTGCTACCTCTCTTATATGTCAGTTAGTGTGAATGATTTCTTGCACATGTATCTTGCATTCATCAGTGTGGGAGGTGGATAGTCTGTTAGGGTAGTGGTCATCTTCAAATGATCAGTGTACACTTGTGAAGGAGAATAACCACTCAAATGTCTTCGATCAACTTAGGCAGGACTCACCAAAGACTGACTGCAGCATTTCATATGTTTTGGCACCAGTTTCCTTAGGCAAATGCAAAAATCAATGACACGCACACTGTTAGATGTTGAAATGTGCCAGATATGCATTCACCTAGAGACTTCTGCAGCAAGAATGACTGAAGATGAGTTCAGATTTTGCATGTACACTCAGGAATGGCTACTACAACTCATACCTTGGCACGACTTAATGCATATTATAGTTTCTCAGAAAAAATTCAGTCCTGGAACTTTTGAGAACACCCTGTGTATTTTAAAATAATTCTAAACCCAATCATGCTAATGCATTTTCAGGAGTGAACTAGAGACTGTTTACTATTTAACTTGATCTTGAAATTCAAACAAGTTTGAGTTTTAAAAGATTCATATTTAGGAGGGTGAGTCAAAAATTAACCTTCATTAAAAAAAAAAATTTGAATAAAATGTACAAAAATGATTGCAAACTCTTTATCACTTTTCAACCAATCTTGAATCATCATCACAATCGGGGCACACCCATATATGATCTGTTCTCTGTTTCAGTAACCACAAAAGAGTATGAACACTAATTGTGCCATCAGCTGTTGGTTCTGGCATCCTCAGATTTTACCAGCCAGCCATCTGGCTCTTCCTTTCCCCTTCCTCACACCTCTATCCTTCATCCTCTATAGATATAAATTATCAACACATGCCCTTTCTTCCTTCTACACCAGTTCCTTGCCAACTTTAGTATATCTGCTCTGTCCATAGGAATCATACCCATTGAACAACATTACAGGCAACATGATGACTACCTCACTGGCTCTCACTCCTGCATGTCTTGGTCAATATATCCACACTAGCCTGATGTCACTGGATTTTCCCAAGAGCTGAATCAATTCATGAAGTAGAAAACCCCTCTCTACTTTGTGAAGCATGTTTTGAGAGTCTGTCGTCACCACACCATAAATAGTCAGGAGATTTGGTCACTGCCTGAATTTCCATCTGCATGCTCAATGGTGTCGTACAGGCCTCTGCATTCTGTGCCACCAGTTTGCCTCATATATAGACAACAAAGCCCCATCCACTCTTTTTGCTTTACAGTCCTCAAAGATGACTGGATCATATGGTTGAGCATGAGCATAAATGAACTCCTGGATTGCAAACTCAGTCCTGCCTCCCACTCATTCTCTACATTCTCTGCTGGACACAGTGATAACCACTCTGGTGAGCTGGTTAGTATCATCTCTCATCTCTATCTAATTTACTCCTTTTGCTATATCCTTCACAGCACACACAGCACTAATGAATGTGTTGGTGTTAGCCATTCATTAACTACCACATTTAATATGACAACCTTTCATTACTGCCAGTGATTTATGCAGAGGATGAGTGGTGTTGCCATTCACTGTGAGATAAGACTTGACCTGTGCAACTTTATGTCTGATCCACATGACAGGCAGACCCATCATGGTCACAATCAGTAGCTTTTGAGCAACACAGGATGGTCCATATAGGTTAATTTTAAATTCTGTCCAGTCTATCAATCTGGGTTTTGGATAAGGTCAGTAGTTCGTCCAAGCCTGTAACTACTGCTAGTACCAGTGTCTGCATTAGCCATACAAGTATCCATTGCTGCATATCCCACCTAGCCACTTATTCCTTTTTGTGATTGGTGTATGACACCTGCAATGTGCCGATGGCTTAAAAAGTTATATAGATCAAAAGTTATATGCAGGTGCTTTAAGTCAGCACTCTTTTGACCTACATCCCACTGCAGTGGACTGCTGGCATCCCATATTTAATTAACAACTCTGTTGTTCATAGAACATCATAAAACACCACAATATATGTGCCTTACATGGATTGGTCAGTCAGTCATTTGCATGTCCCTTGCAGAACTTTGCCTCCCTAACAGCACTCCTGTAGGCCTCTCGGTTGTAAGCAAGATGCCCTACTGCTGATGCATCCATTCACAGATCATCGATGATATCTTGCAGCCATCTTCGCCTTGGTCTTCCTCTCTTTCTTTTTCCTATTATGTAACCTTCCAAGACTGTCTTCTCTAAATTCTCATGTTTAATATGTCCAAAATATTTACGTTTTCTCTGTTTAATTTTCTTTACTATCCAACCTTCTTCAATATTAAGTTCTCGTAGTATGGATATATTTGTTATTTTTTTGCATCCATGATATTTGAAGGACTCTTCTATAGCATTCACATTCAAAGGCATTTACGGATTGGTCACTGCATTGTAATTATCACACCAGCTGCTGGACAAGTGATTCAGAAATGTTTGGATATCCTGGGCCATCTCAGTCCTATTACACCCTTGTTTGTAGATCAGTACATCATCAGCATAGGAAAGACTTCTTCCTACTCCCACACTTAGTAACCTGGCAATATTGGTAGCATAGATATTTTTAAAAAACTGGTGATAGTGGAGATCCTTGTGGAAGACTTATCGGCTCCAAAATCCAAACTGTAAAGTGACCAATCAGGATACCAACATGGCAGCAATCCAGGACTTATATCCATCTCTATGAGGAGGTGGATTAGTCTGTCATAACACACCCCATTATATGTGTCCTCTAAGTTGATGACAGCTACCACAGTCTCATCCTTTCTTTGAAAACCCTCATAAATATCATATGTGAGGACCAAAGAATTAGTTACAGTGTGTCTGCCAAGGCAATATCCGCCAAGTGTCTCCGGTAGCTTATCTTGAACCTCTAGATCATGAGAAAATCATGTTGTTACAATCTTTTCCATGACTTTCCAAATATACTCTGCATGGTAATTATTTGGTAACCACACAGTTCAGAATGATCCTTACTAGGTTCATTTATTGGCATTAGACAGCCATGCAACCACTCTGCCATGATCTCCCCTGTATATAAGCTTTGATTATATTCTGGTGTTATCTTCTTTGCCATACTGTCACTTATGTGCTTCATATGACTCCATATAGTGCCATCTTACCTCTTCTGTAGTTATAGCTTCTTCACATTTCATGTGCATGAGAATACAATTTCCTCGATTGCCCTGATCTGTTTATCGTAAATAATGCCAGAGAAATGCCCTTCCTATATGTTTATCCAAACAAAGTTTATCACCTCCTTCATCCTTAGTGTTACCCTGCACTTTTGTCCCTGCTGTGGTCTTCATTTTGTGATATATTCACCAGAACTGATACAGTGCCCTGTGATACAGTGGGAACTTCTCATGCAAATGTCTGCCAGCATCGCCGATGAGACTCACTTGCTAGAGATACAAATTTGCTTGTCGTTTTCTTTATATCCTCTTCCAGTGCACTCCTGTCCAGAGTAACAGCTTTTTGCCACAGCATCATCCTCTTTCTTTTATTCACTCATGCCAATTTGATCTTGTCAGACCAGAGATGTTTTTATAGAGTTTTACAGAGAGTTTTAAACAAAGTCCCCACCATGCTCACCTCAGGTCTGTCACTGATTCACTAATGCCTGGATTTCTCAAGAAAAAAAAAAAACTTCTGATTTACCCTGTTGCCAGATATGCATGGCCTCCTTAATCTCTTAGTCCACACTGAACTTTTTCCCACCTAGAGCCTCCTTTAGGGGTCTAAACACATAATACCCATGTGGTGTGAAGTCAGGTGAGTATGCAGGATGTTAAAGACACTCCAAACACAGATTCATAATTTGCAGTGCTGTTGCACATGCTTATCAGCCAATAGCAGCAGGTAGCTATGTAGCCTTTCTTCTGGTATCTCAACTGGCTTTATACTATTGTTATACTCCTCTGTCATCTTAGCTTGAACTTCTTTTAATGCATACCTGCTTCAAAAGACATCACCAAACTGGCAGCATAACCATGCAAAATGTTTATGGTAAGGTGCTGGATAAGGTCATAGCTAAGAAACTGACATGGGAATTGGAGAATGGCAGAGAATTTCTGGGTACTCTAGGTGGCTATCAACCTGACAGAGACACAACAAGCAATGCATCCATACTGGCATATGATGGTTTCAGAGGAAAGAAGAGACTGCATTTGTTGTGCTGGATCTGAAGGATGCCTGTAACAGTTTACTACACAGCACTCCTGTGCCTTATGATGGACATGGGCACTGACACCTGAATCATGCAGTGGGTAGCCTCAGTGCTTCTAAAGAGAACTATCTGCCAACTATGGCATTGTGATATAAATCATGGACCTCAGTGCCTAGAATCACTGCGCCAGGATCCACTGTCACTAGTGCCTTTCAACATATACACTGCTAGGATTGCACAACTGCACCAGACTGGCCCTGGCCAAAAACTCACATATGTAGATGACATCCTGACATATGTACACGGAAACTGTACAGAGAGAGGATATTTGCCCACACTCAGGAAAATACTGACCATATCATGGGTTAGTGTGAGGAAAACAGCGCAGTGATCAACCCCATCAAGGCCAAATCCTGTAGTGCTCATTAGATAACAGATCTGCAAAGACTACCCTTCTGGCAGTGCAATGCAAAGGCAAATATATTGAGAGGGAAAAATTTTTTAAATATCTTAGGACTGCATTTGACAGGACACTATATTTCAATCACCAGTGAACATGGTCATTCAGAAAGCAAAGAAAGGGCTCAGTGCAGTGAAGACCATGGCAGGTGCTGGTATATAACAATGGACACTTCCTGCTGATGCAGGCATTAGTGATGTCCGTGCTTGAATATGGTCTCAGCCTACTGAATCTGTCCACGATTAAGACAATCAAGCTCTAAAGAATCCAAAATGAGGCAATGAGAGCAGTTCTGGGGTGCACCAAGGTCACTCTGATCATAGCTATGCAATACTTGCTGGATATGTCCAGCATGAAAGACACCAGTACACACAACTGAAGATGTACTCCAGGACTGGCAGTACAGCAAACTACCCCCTTCTACCAGAGCTGAATTAAGCAAGGGAGATCGTGGACGGCAGAGGAGGAAGAGACACTGTCAGCAGTCTGTGACCCAAAGCAGATCCCTCTGGAACCAGAATGGACTAAAGTGGCAAATATGCAGAATCTAATGAAGGCTGTGATTCAGTTTGCCCATGAATGCTGAGACTATGCTCAGGGTAAAACAGAACCCCAGGTGCAGGAACAGATTCAGCATCACTCCAAACTATATGACCCTGTGATCTTCACAGACACGAGGCCTAAAAAGTGGATGGGGCTATGCTGTCTACTGCAGTGGCACACTAACTGCCAGTAAATCAGAAGCCTATGCAACCACCACTTCAAGCATAATAAGGAAGGTGCAGGCTGCATCAGAAACAAGAAACAATTGTCTGGTAGAGTGGGATGACTTGCATGGCGTCACTGTAGCAGACTCCCAAAAACATGTTACAGAGAATCGAGGAATCAAGAGACATTTCCTTTGTAGGAAGTGGGTCCAGCTTCTACTGGGCTCTCAGTTATCCAGTTTGACATAGATCTACTGCCCAGGTCATGCTGAAGTCAAATAGAGAGTGGACAAGCTGGCAGGCATGCTATCAATTCATTTTACATCTTACATCCTTTCCGTGCCCTTAAACGTCACATAGGGCTCGCATAGTTGTTTGCAAAGTTTTCCTGTTCTCGGTGAGTCTTTCAACTTCATCAAGGGATGTTATGCCCACTAAACTGGCTTCTCTTAACAATGTCCTCTTTAGAGTTTCATGTGGTTGACCTCTTTTTCTTTGGCCTGTTGTGCTCCACTTGATAGTTTGTTTTGGTATTCTCTGATTGTTTTTTCTCATCACATGGCCTACACATGGCCATCTTCTTTTTCTGATCACACATGAGACAGGTTTTTGTTTGCTCATCTGTCTTATCTCTGCATTGTTCTTGAATTTGTTCCACTTTATACGAAGTATTTTCCTTAGGCATTTGTTTTCAAAAGAGTCTAATTTCTTGTCTATTTCTTTAGTTGATTTCCAGCTTTCGCATGTGGGTGGATATCACATTTGAATTGAATAATCTTAACTTGGTTTTTGTGCTTATAAATTTTTAATTCCATATGTTCTCAAGATTTTTTAAGGACAATGTTGCTTTTGCAATTCTAATTCTAACTTCCTTATCAATTCAGGGGACCCTAAAAATGGAGGAGAAGATTGCAAGAGCCACCTTGAATAGGCTGCGTATGGAGGATGATATCAGGTTGAATGACAACAATCATACAAGGAGGATGATCGAATTGGGAGAGGAGAGGGGAAGTGGAAGTTTTTCTGAATAAATTGGTTTTGATTGAATTATCCATAACCAATGTGTGACTGGCTCCATCAGAAGATGCATGCTTCAGCGGGTGTTGAAACAGAAGGTGGAGCACATATGGGAATGTTTGGAGTGTGGGGATGCCATTCTCTGACTACAGTGTCAGTTGAAACAGTTATGCACAAACTATGAGGGTGCTGTTCATGTCAATTTTAATAACATTTTCACTGCTACATACATCTTGAGAGCCAGTCCCCACTGTGCTGTATACTTCCCTGGCCTACTTTCACCAAGTGGGGAATCCTTTTTTTTCCTCTCAAAATCAAAGACACATTGATGGTGCTGACAATTTTTTTATCACCAGAAAATATAAACATGTTGTAACTCTTGGATTCTTCCACTCTCATCTCATTTAAGTCACATTATATAGCTCATAACACATTTATTTTTTCATAAGCATTGTTACATAGAATCAAAGAAAAAGACAGCAAAATAAAATGTTTTGTTGCACACAAAATCAATGAAATAGGCAGCAAAATAAAAAGTTTTGTTATATAGAATCAAACAAACAGACTTCAAAGGTTTTATTACATAGAATTAAAAAAGACAGCAAAATAAAATGTTTATTCTCACCACTTCTGTCCAACTAAACAAGTGTTTGATTTATTCATTCAACGTTCATAACATTTAGTAAGTTGACTTCAGAAATCGGATGTTTGTGAAAATTTAGGTAATGATTATCGCATAAAGCACTGAAGGACAATCTCCTGTTTCCCCCTATCTCTAACTTTGGGTACAATCTACCTCAGTGGTTCCAAATTAACAAAAGTCTGTGGACCTCCTGCTGTTTCAAAATCCAGGCCACGGACCCCCTGCTGTTTCAAAATCCAAGCCAAGGACCCCCATACTTTGGAAAAGTTTCATATCTATAAGGTAGCTATGTGGTTTACATGCCAAAAAATTATGATAGGTTATCAAAAATAATAGTGCAAGAAGTCATTCCTTTATATCCTAAACTTGTTAGAGAAGTTTTTATTTGGTTGTTTCTGCTTTGCCATAACTGAAATTGGTGGTGTTAGCAGAGACTGTTCTGCTATTCTGACTGATTAGATCAAATTTGAAGACTCTCATAAAGGAGAACTTATTCAGACTATTTTCTTTTTTTTTTTACTAATGGCAAATTCTTCATAGATTTATTAAAAATATAAGGTGCATAAATGTTTATTTTCATGTGACAGTATTTTTTGTTTATGTTCTTTGATGAAATAATTACATATTTTGGGGCCTCTAAGTTTTATCTTTTCTTTTTTTTTTGCCAATATTTGTTAAAGAAATAAATTTTTTTTGTAATTAATCAAATTAATCAAAATGTATTTGTTTTGTAATTAATCAAATGTATCTTTTTGATTTACTTCATATGCACAATGGAATAACTTTCTGTGGTAAAACATTCAATCTCTCTCTCTCTCTGAACCTTAAGTGCCCAGGGCACATGGGGCTTCCGCAAGGGTTTTCCACAAATGCCTGTCTTTTTATATATCTTGCTTTTTATGCTGTTTAGCTTTTCAATTATAGGGCAATTTCACTTACAGTGGACTAAAAGTTAGATTCCTGTGATCACTGACTGGTGGTGTTTTATTCAGCTGAAATTAAAAACAAAACACAGGCTGACATCATACATGAGTATGGTGTTAGCAAGTCAATTGTTAGTGACATTTGGATAAAACATGAGAAACACAAATTCTCACTGCAGTTTGCAGACTGTAGCAAGAAAATATGCAAGTCTCTTATGATGATGTTGAAGATGGTCTTCTTCTTTGGTTAAAACAACCATATTCAATCAGTGCATCTGTGTCTGGTATAATATTGAAAGAGAAGGTCATGACGACTTTAACTGCAGCGATGGTTGGATCAGTTTAAGAGATGCTGGGCTGTTATCAGAGTGGAGAATTGGAGTCTGTACTAAAAGAAATGGCTAAATACTGGCTGCAAAACAAACTACTGTACTACAGTTGCTAGACCATTAGGACAAACATAACATCTACAATACTGATGACGCAGGATTAAAAATAAATATTAAATTAATATAGTCGCATTATTATTATTATATATAATAATTAAATATTTAATGTTAATAAAACACTGACAGCATTACAGTACATGTACATGGTTTTTGACACTGTCAACATTTATTTACTGCATTGTGTGTGAGAATATTCTAAGAAATGCATCATTTTATGTTGAGTTACATTGCTGTAGTTAGGCACGATCATTTCTGGATATAGTGGACTTTGGATATAACAGACTAGTTTGTCAGTCCCTTTGAAATCCATTATAGTGGGATTTTTCTGTGTGTGTGTATGTGTGCAAGAGAGAGAGAAACAAAAGCCAATATGTTATAATTGTGTGCTTTGTTAGTGATTAAAGCTGTTCCTTTCTTGTCATTTTTGTTTGTTTTTTTTTTGTTTAACTGCTGGTTCTCACAGCTTTGCTACAGTGGTCTCATATATTTATAAACTTAGGTATCAACATATATGAAAGAAGTACACCTCTGATGATCTGGAGAATTGTGTAACTCTTTTACTCATTGCACCACAGATTTTCATACATGGTTATCAGAAATCAGCAATCAGGAATCTAAGAACTACATTTCACCTATGTTCATTGTTTGGAACAAAACATAAAATACATACACTGAATTACCAGCTCAACAATACCTGATATGATCAATGAATTTATTGCTCTTGTCACTGAAACGTATGGTGTCTGGATCCCATTGGATTTCACATCGTTCTAACCTTGGGCAATGCTGAGCAAAGGCTTCAACGATCTGATCTACATGAACTCGAGACTGCATCTTTAAAAACCATCCATTGGCTGTGCCTAGTACACAGATTCTGAAAATCCAAAATATATTTTATAAAACTATATTATTTTTATAAGTTGTGATATATCCAACATGCTGATGCTGAATAATGAAAAGATGCAGAATAAAGCTGATAACCAAATGCAGAAGTAAGCAAAATAAACAAGAAATACATACACTATAGTACAAAATGCACTGAATAAATACTAGGACTGAATTATCCATGCCCAAACAGAGAGTATCAACTGGCTATTAGGATCATGACCTTCTGATTTATGACAGATCAATGTGTTGAAAATGAGTAATTTGTGTGCAACACATATTTTTTTAAACACATGTTAAATGTTCCCTGTGACTGGAAACAAGTCAGATTTTCATTAGCAGTGCATTTCTATCAAATTTTGTTTCAAGTCATGAAAAATAGCTACATAATGCTATCAAATGTTAAAGACAGGTTTTAAGGAACAGTCTATGAATGATTGACATTTTATATGTCAATGTTAAAGACAGGTTTTAAGGAACAGTCTATGAATGATTGACATTTGAGTGGTTTTCCTGGTTTAAATGGGATAGAAAATCAGTTACTGATGATGAGCGCCCAGGTCTATCAGTGTTCAGTTCAACACCAGAAATGATTGAGAGTGTGTTTCACATTAACCATGAAGAATGTATATGAACAATTAATGAAGTCAATATGCTAGCAGGAATAAGTATGAAACTGTAACAGAGGATTTGATGATGCAATGAGTCACATCAAAGTTTATGCCCAGGCTTTTGAGTGCTGACCAAAAGCAGCAACAACTTGATGCTTGCTCTGACCTCAAAGTATATACTACCAATGACCCTAGTTTTCTTTCAAATGTTATTAAGGGTGACAAAATCTAGGTCTACACCTATGACACAGAAACCCAAAAACAGTTCAGCCAATGGAAAAGTCTGCACTCACCTCAGCCAAAGAAAGCAAGACAAGTCAAGAGCAACATCAAGTCCATGTTGATTTGTGTTTTTTTTTTTTTGTAATAATAAGGGAATTGTTCAGATACGATAGTTGATTCTGAATTCAATGTTGAGGTCTTGAGATATCTATGAGAAGAAAGCAACCTGAGAAAAGGCAATTTCATAAAGAAATGCTCATAATTGCCGCCATCTTGAACTGGAATTGTCAGCTGCCAGACACTGGTTGAAATACTGAAGATGAGATCAGACCTCTGATGGACTAATCATCTGATGTGCAAAGAGGATGATTCATCAACTAACTAACTAGCTAGGAAATAGCACAGGACACTGCTTCTCCACAACAACATTCCTACACTCCATGCTGCCCTCCAGATTGAAAGTTTTTTACCAATGCAAACCATGGGAAGTAAACTTTGTGCTGGATGATTTAAATGCAAAAGTAGGGACTAAACAAGACAATGAAGCTACTGGCAAGTATGGACTAGGTATCAGAAATATAAGAAGAGAGATGTTGATTGAGTGAGCAGAAAAGAATAAAATGATAAATACTTGGTTTCAACAACACCCAAGATGACATTGGACATGGAAAAGCCCAAATAATAACATACGTAACCAGATAGATTACACCATGGTCAACAGAAGATTCAAGAATTCACTAATATCTGTGAAAACAAGATTAAGCACAGACTGCAACAGTGACTACATCCCAGTTGTAGGAAAAGTGAGAATCAGGCTAAAGAAGTTAAAGGTAGCAACTAAAAAAAAAGAACTAGATAGAGAGCTGTTACGGAAAGATAAGGCAATATAAGAACAATATAGGACCATAGTACATAATAGGTATAATGCTACAGAGAAGATTGAAATGACTGACGAACAATGGAATATACTTAAAGATTCTATTCAGCAAATATCTATCGAAATCCTACTTCCAAATAAACAACACGTTAAACTGGCATGGATGACAGAAGAAATTTTGCAACTAATGGATCAGAGAAGAAGTCTTAAGGAAGATAAAGATGAATATGACAAAATAAATAAAGAAATAAGATACAAACGCAATAAAGCTGAAGAAAAGTGGCTAAATAAGAAATGTAACGAAATAGAGACACACCATCATGGAAACGTAAGAGATATGTACAAACAAATAAAGGAGTTAATAAACAAAAGGGCATATCACAAGACTGGTTGCCTGAAGTCAAAGGAGGGGCACACAATAATGGACAGAGATGAAATAATGGCACGATGGTGTGAATACATTAGAAGACAACAGAAGCGAAACAGATATACAAAATAATAATGAAGGGCCCTCCATATTAAAAGCAGAAGTGGAAGAAGCCATCAAACACATGCAGAACAACAAAGCACCAGGACCAGATAAAATCACCAAGGAAGAATTCGAAGCATTAGGAGAGCTTGGCATATAAATAATTACCAGATTGGTGAATGACATCTATAACAGTGACTATGTCCCATGACATCTATAACAGTAACTATGTCCCATCAGACTTTTTGCAACCAGTTTTAATTGTCCTACCAAAAAAAAAAAAAGGTGCAGTTGAATGTGAAGACCATTGAACCATTAGTCTTATGAGCCATGTTACCAAAATCCTGCTTCGTACTGTCATGAGAAGAGTCAGGGGCAAAATAAAACTAGAAATCGCTGAAGAGCAGTGTGGCTTCACTGAAGGAAAAGGCACAAGTAATGCCATAAATATATACTGAGAACACTGATGGAAAGATCAACAGAAGTAAAGACGGACCTATACTTATGCTTCATAGACTACTGTAAAGCATTCAATAAAGTGAGACACACAGTAATTATAAGAATGCTGGAAGACATTAACATAGATGGGAAAGATCTGAAACTCATCAAAAACATATACTGAAAGCAATCAGCAGCAATGATGGTTGTGAACCAAATAGGAGCATTCCAAGACATAAAATTGGGAGTGAGACAAGGATGTGTTCTATCTCCTGACCTCTTCTCCTTGTACAGCAAAAACATAATGAGAAATACAAAGAGCTTGCCAGGAATATCAACTGGTGGGTACAACTGTAACAACTTAAGATATGCAGACGACACAGTTCTGATTGCTAAAAGTAATGGAGAGCTATGGGTTCTTCTGGACATCGTAGCTCATGAAAGTAAAACTAAAGGTCTCGGCTTTTATTAAAAAGAAGACTGAAATGATGGCCATCTCAAAGAAAAGAATACCACCAAAATGTATCATTGCCATCAATGGCACAGAATTGAAACAAGCTGATAGATTCAAGTACTTAGGAACAATTATAACAGCTAATGGGAAATGTCACAACGAAATAAAAAAGCAGACATGCTCAGACCAAATCAGCACTCCAGAAAATGAGAAACATCTTGTGCAATAGATCCATATCAATGGAAACAAGATTCCAAGTACTTAAATGTTACATCAAGCCAATTTTGTTTTATGGATGTGAAGCATGGTCCATGAATAAGAGAGTACAGCGAGAAATGGAGGCCATGAAAATGTGGTTCATAAGAAGGATGTTGAAGGTACTATGGACAGCTAAGAAAACCAACAAAGAAGTCTTAAGAGAGGCTGGAGTTAAAAAGGCAAATACAGCAAGATCAGAGGAAGACAAGAGAGATTTGTAGGACATTTTCTAAGAAGAGGAAAATTGGAACACATTGTGGCAACTGGAAAAACTGAGGGAAGAAGAGACAGAGGAAGACAGAGAGAGAAGTTACTGGATAGGCTGTCAGTGTACTAGGAAGAAAGTCACCGGCGGATCTCATAATCAAGTCTAAAGACAGGGAACTGTGGAGAGAAATGATCATCTACACCACGCAGCACAGCACTTGAACGATTGATTGAACAACATGACTCTGGTGCCCCATCCTCCATATTCATCAGACCTTGCACTCTTTGACTCGTTTCCAAAACTGAAAATGAAGCTGCAGGAGTGAAAGTTTTCAGACAGTGGAGGAAATTTAAGCAATCACTTCTCAACACACTGGTAGAAAATGACTTCCAGGAATGCTTCCAAAAGTGGTAGCACCATTGAGATTATTGCCAGGACTCAGAAGGGAACTACCATGAGGGTGATGGTGACTGCTAAAGTCTCAGGTACATTTTTTAAAGAAAATGTCTTCAGTTCTGGTACTTACTGACTGTAGCTCATATAATTATTTTGAATATAACAGTAACATACAAATATTTTTTTAAAATAACATTACTTGATGTTTTTAAGGTATGGGATTGCATTCAGCCAAAAGTTCTCTGTCAGCTTTGGTTTACCAGCCAGCATTAGGCCTCTCAGATTCTGACCATGCTTCTGAATAAATTGATATATGGCATTTTCACTGAGTGCGTGGGTGTGACTGATGTCTAGCGCTTGAAGGCGATTGAATTTGCCCTTCTCCATCAGCTTCTCTAGGATCTGTTGAAACCGTACGATAATAATTAAACATGCTTCCTCCATAAAATCAAAAACAGATATACATCATAGGTTTCATATGTCCTTAATAAACCTTCTGAACTGCATTTGATGATGGTCCATAGTTTTAAGAATCTGCACATGACTACTTGGACACTACTGATCCAAATGCACTACCACCAGTACAATATTATAGTACATTTAAAAAACCAAGTTAAGATTATTCAATTCAAATGTAATATCTGCCCTCATTTATGCATGCAAAAGCTGGAGAACAACTAAAGAAACAGACAACAAATTACATTCTTTTGAAAACAAATGCCTAAAGAAAATACACTGTTTAAAGTGGAACAAATTCAAGAACAATGCAGAGATCAGACAGATGAGCAAACAACAAGCTGTCTCAGAAGATGGACATATGTTGGTCATGTGATGACAAGAAACAATTAGAGAATCCCCAAACAAGCTATCAAGTGGAATACAACAGGCTGAAGAAAAAGAGGTCAACCATGTGAAACTCTAAAGAGGACATTGTTAAGAGAGGCCATTTCAGTGGGCATAACATCCTTTATTTTTTTTCATTGGATTGAAAAATTCGTTGAAGTCAAGAAATCTTGGCAAACTACCATGTGATGTTTAGCGGCATGGGAGGGATGTAAGAAGACAGCACAGTATTTTACAAATATTATGAATGCTTATTTATGTATGTACTCTTAATATGTATATACTCTTTATTGTTATATGTTGACAGTCACTCTTTACAGCAAATATACATCATAATATTTGATAGTTTTGCTGTCAATACCGTTGACCAAGTCTCACTGTTAAAAGGCATGCTTCTTGTTTTCTTCAATCACTTGTTTGTGCATCTTAAAGTCAGTGTATCCTTGTGAACTTTGTGTACGATGGATAGTAAGCAACCCCAAGATAAACCAATGAAAAAAAAACAAACGAAAAAAGCAAAGCAACTGATCTCGACATGAAATTAAAGGTGATAATGCAATATGAAACTGAAAAGAGTCTGATATTGCTTTACTCGTGTGAACTTGGCCTGTACCATTCCACCACATTCACAATATTAAATGACAAGGAATAAGTTCCCAAAGCTGTTTAAAGGATCTGCACCAAGGAAATTCATAATTTTAACAATGCAATGAATGGAACGTCTCCATGAAATGGAGATGTTACTTGCCACATAAATAAAAGGTCAAACTTAAAAATGGGTTCCCCTCAGCACTCTTACAATTCAGATGGAAGTCAAGAGTTATTTACAATGATTAAAGAGCCAGCAGGTTCTGACTGAGATGTGCAGTTTAAGTGTCATTACAGTACAGTACTAAGATTATTTAAATAGTGTACATATACTCTACAATATGAAGTTAGTGGGGTAGTGGTATCCCCTATCAAAGAAGAAGTTAGCCTACGGGACACCCTTGGGCAAAGCAGAGTACCTGTATAACCTCCCAATCAGGGTGATGTGAAGCCATGGGAGCAGGTGGTGGATGGAATGGGAGAGCAGCCAACAGATAATGTTGGTTATGGTCATCATTCTATGATGGTAGGCAGATGATCTCAATGTAGGGACAATGGCTACAATCACTGACTAGTACAGAAGGAAAGCAATGGTAAACTCATTCATTCATTCCTTTGCTTGTCCCTTGCGGAACTTTGCCTCCCAAACAGCACTCCTGTAGGCCTCTCGGTTGTGAGCAAGATGGCCTGCTGCTGCTGCATCCATTTCCAGATCATCAACGATGTCTTGCAGCCATCTTCGTTTCGGTCTTCCTCTTTTTCTTTTTCCCATTATGTATCCTTCCAATACGGTCTTCTCTAAATTATCATGACGTTTAATGTGGCCAAAATATTTAAGTTTTCTCTCTTTAATCCTCTTTACTAGCCAGCCTTCTTCAATATTAAGCTCTTGTAGTATAGATATATTTGTTCTTTTTTGTGTCCACGATATTTGGAGAACTCTTCTATAGCATTTACATTCAAAGGCATTTATGTGCTTCTCAGCTGTTTTGTTAAGTGTCCAGGTCTCACAGGCATATGGTAAACTACCCCTGTAAATATACCATGAAACCCAAACAGCAACATGGAAGGTCAGATAGGAAAAAGATCTAGTGGTGAGTCCCCAACCCAGATAGATCTAATTTTAACACTGGGGAAGAGTGTGAGACAGAGGTCAGTACTAGTAATTGTAATGACGGACAAAATCCTGATGGTGTTACTAAGGAAAACTCCTACATCAAACTAAAAAGAAAAATAAGAGTAGGAACATGGAATGAGAGAAGTATGTATGAGGGAAAGTATCAAATAATAAATGATGAGATGAAAAGAACGAGGATGCGAACATCGATGGAAAGGATCAGGTCACTTCAAAAGCGAGAATGATGATATCTTTATATACTCTGGTGGAGAATTAGGAGGAAAGAATGGAATGGCTTTTTACTTGGACAAATTAACATCAAAAGCATTACTAGGTTACAATCCAGTAAGTGATGGAATCCTCACTATCAGACTTAAGGGCACTCCTAGAACTGTAACAATTATCCAGATATATGCACCTACAGTAAGCGAGGAAATTAAAATCAGAGTGGTTCTAAGGACTGTCATAGCTGGGGGTGGGGTGAAGGATATGATATCCACTCTACTTAAATGTTTCCAAGGCATGTGTCTCAAACAGCCTCTGACAGTCAAGTCCAGCTCCAGGCCTTCTCATGGCGGAACTGTTCAAACTGACAGGAGAAGGGGTGAAGATGAATATCTGGCGCCTGAAAACCAGACGTTTCAGACAGATGAGAGTCTTTTTGGTAGGTCATCTGAGAGAAGGAAAACTCTGATTTAAAACCTGCTGCTGGCGAGATTCTTCAGCTGCCATGTGTGGAGTGGGCCTCCTCCCAGCCAGTGAAGAAAGGTGCGAATGGGGTTGCCACGTGGCGCCACTGTGGAAAAGGTGAAAGAAAGGATTAAGTGAAGTAATCAGTAGTCTCAAGGCCAGGACTGCTCAAATCACGTCACCTCTGCTCTGGAGGTCGGCCACGTCCTATGTGCACTCATATCAGGCAAACTGCCTGAACCGGCTTAACCCAGGGGTAAAACTAGACACTGCTGGCGAGATTCTTCGGATGCCGTGTGTGGAATGAAAGTCCTCCCGGCCAATGAAGAAAATGCAAAAAAGGAATTAGGGTTGCCGTGCGGCGTCAATGTGAAAAGGTGATGGAAAGGATAAAGTGAAACTTAATCGGTATGTCCAGTAGTCTCGCGACAAGAGCTACTCATACCTCGACACCTCTGCTCTAGAGGTTGGCCACGTCCGATATACACTGGTCTAAACCGGCTTAACCCAGGGGTGAAACTTGATGACTACCCATATCACGATACCTCCGCTCTAGAGGTCGGTCACGTCCTAATTATGCCCATACTGGGATAATAAGCCTAACCAGCTCAACCCAAGGGTGAAACTTACTAGTGGTGAGGATTTGTCCTTCTGGACAAAAGCTTGGTCCTAGTCACAACTAGGAAGGGTAGCGGCCACAACCACAAAATGTTGAAGTCAGAAACACTAGACCAGTGCAGCCTAGATAGCCAACCACCTCTCACCCGATGGGGATGTATGCGTATCCTAATCATGCTGAGGTTTTCCGGTGATAAAGTCCAACCACCTCTCACCCGGGGGGGGGGGGGGGGGGGGGGGGATATACGGATATCTAAAACACGTCGAGGGTTACTGGTGAGAAAGTCCAACTTTAGATTTAAATGGTGCAACGAAAGCCATGGTGTCACGCAATCCTGTTTCTGCCACCCACCAAAAACTCAGGCCCAAGCCCTGCGATACTCTGAACCTCTTGTGATCCTCGCGGGGATCTCTTGTGGGCCTCTCGAGGACCATAGGGGGAACCACGGGACCCATCAAGGACCACAGGGGTAAATTCAGCAGGATCATGGGACGATCTTTGTGGTAAAAGCGAACGAAGAAGAAGAAGAAAATTAGAGTACAGATAGGGAATAAAATATACTTTGCCTTGCAACAACTGTTAAAATCCAAAATCCTGTCCCAGAAAACCAAAATAACAATCTACAAAACTACAATAAGACCAGCCATCATGTATGGATCAGAAACGTGGAGTACATCAAAGAAAGATGAACAACAATTGCAGATCTTTGAGAACAAGATCCTAAGAATCTTTGGGCTGATAAGGATAAAGGATATCAACAGTGGAGAATGGAGAACTAAAAAGAACACTGAACAGAACAGCTTATTAAAGTCCTAACAATTATAAATGTCTTGAAATTAAACAGACTACGTTGGCTGGGGCATGTATAAAGAATGGAAGAGAACGGACAAATGAAAGTGATGTATGCACAAGAGATGAGGGAAACAAGACCAAGGGGTAGACCAAGACAGAGATGGAAAGACAACATAGAAGAGGATATAAAAGAAACTGGTGTCACCAACTGGAGAGAGAAGATTAGGAATAGAGAGGAATGGAGCCAAACTTTATCTGCAGCAACAAGCCTTAATGGCTCGGAAAGCTGAAGAAGGAGAAGAAGAAGATGCAACTATATCAAAAGCAGAAGAAGAGGAAGTAGAAGACTTTTATAACACTGCAAACGATGATAGAACAGGTATGAAAAAATGATATTGTATTAATAATGGGCGATTTCAATGCAATGACTGGTACAGAAAGAGCAGAAGATGAAGGATATGTTTTGGGGAAATTTAATATAGGACATAGAAATGAGGTAGATGACAATCTAATGGCATTTTGCACGGAAAATGAGCTAATAATTGCTAACACACTTTTTTAGACAACATCCAAGTAGACTTTACACATGGACATCACCTGATGGGAAAACCAAGAATCAAACAGATTACATTTTAGTGAAAAGAAGGTGGAGATTAAGTATAACATCAGCAAAACCTTTACCAGGTGCCAACTGTGACATGGATCATGAGTTATTAATAGCAGACATGAAGATAAAGATAAATAAAAAAGAGCATGGGGATCAATGTGGAGAGTTTAATGTGAATCTATATTTAGCCTTTATAGACTACTCAAAGGCATCTGATTGTGTACAACACCAGAAACTTTGGGAAATAATGGAAAAAATGGGATTTCCAACACATTTGATACAATTAACATCACTGCTGTATCTAGACCAACAAGCAGCAGTAAGAATAAATGGTGAAACAACAACTTGGTTTGACATAAAACAAGGGGTCCGTCAGGGGTGCATATTGTTGCCTTACTTATTTAAATTGTATACTGAAAATATAATGAGAAATGTTAGAGTAGATGTAGACAAAGAATATTATGATGCCATAACAATTGGATGTTATGAAATACCAGAGATAGATATGCTAATGACACAGCATTACTGTCCACAACAAAAAAAGGAATGGAAAAACTACTGATGTCAATCCGTAAGAACAGTGAAGTGCAAAACCTCCATCTTAATGAGAAGAAAATTAAACTGATGACAACTGCAAAAATAAACAAGGCAGCTGATATATGTATCAATGAGGAAAAACTGGAAGAAGTGGAGAGTTTTGAGTATCTTGGGTTCTAAGGACTGTAAATGCATCTCAAACAGCCTCTGGAGGTCAAGTCCAGCTCCTGGCCTTCCCATGGCAGAACTGTTTAAACTGACAGGAGAAGGGGCGAGGGCGAATATCTGGCGCCTGAAAACCAGATACTTAGGGTAGATGAGTGGCACGTTTAGTAGCTCATATGCCGCTGTTGGCGAGATTTTTCAGTTGCCGTGCGTGGAGCGGTGCTCCTCCCGGCCAATGAAGAAAGATGCAAATGAGGGGTTGCCGCACAGCATCACTGCGGAAAAGGTGGCAGAAAGGATAAAGCGAAGCAAACAGTCAAATCATGGCACCTCTGGTCGAGAGGTCGGCCACGTCCTGAGTGCAGTCATATCAGGTGAAATGCATGAACCGGCTTGTCCCAGAGGTTAAGACACTGCTGGCGAGACTCTTCAAATGCCGCGCGTGGAGTGATGCTCCTCCCGGTCGAGGAAGAAAATGCGGAAAAGAAATAAAGGTTGCTGTGCGGTGCCGATGAGAAAGGTGGTGGAAAGGATAAAGTGAAGCTTAATCGGTATGTCCAGTAGTATCGCTACGAGAGCTATACATACCACGGCACCTCTGCTCTAGAGGCCGGCCACGTCCGAAATACACCTACACTGGTGAAATATGCCTAAACCGGCACACACCAGAGGTGGAACTTGATGGCTAGACATGTCATGCCACCTCCACTCTAGAGGTCGGTCATGCCTGATATACACCCATACTGGTGAATTTTGCCTAAACCGGCTCACACCAGGGGTGAATCTTGAAGACTATGCATGTCACAGTACCTCTGCTCTAGAGGTCGGTCACGTCCCAAACACGCCCATACTGGGATAATATGCCTAAACCGGCTCAACCCAGGGGTGGAAGTCATTAGTGGTGAGGATTCATCCTCCTGGACAAAAGCTCCATCCTGGTCACAACTAGGAAGGGTAGCGGCCACGACCGCAAAATGCTGAAGTCGGAGACACTGGACCAGGGCAGTCTAGATAGGCAACCACCTCTCACCTGACGGGGATGTTTGCGTATCCTAATCACGCTGAGGTTTTCTGGTGAGAAAGTCCAACTCTGGAGGGCAACCACCTCTCACCCGGCGGTGATACACGGGTATCCCAAAACACGTAGAGGTTTTCCGGTGAGAAGGTCCAACTCTGGCCTGAGTGGGCTACCGCCTCTCACCCAGCGGGGATGCACTGATATCCTAAACACATCAAGGTCTTCCGGTGAGAAAGTCCAACCCTAGACTAAACTGGTGCAATGAAAACCACGGTGTCACGCAATCCTGCTTCTGAGACCCACCAAGAATACAGGCTAAAGCCCTGTGATACTTTGAACCCCTTGTGGTCCTCGTGTGGTCCTTTGGGGGACCACACAGGAGACCATGGGACCTAACGAGGACCACAGGCATAAATTCAGTAGGATCACAGTGCAGTTTTGGTGGTAGAAGTGAACGAAGAAGAAGAATATCTTGGATCACTACTAACTAATAATGGAGATACAATGAGGGAAATTAAAAGGAGGACATCTATCGCTCTTCAAAAGTAAAACAAGTAAAGAATCTGTGGAGAGGAACAAACAAAACTTAACAAAAAAGCTGAGAAACACATAAATGCCTTTGAATGTAAATGTTACAGAAGAGTTCTACAAATATCGTGGACACAAAAAAGAATACTGAAGAAGGCTGGCTTGTAAAGAGGATTAAAGAGAGAAAACTTAAATATTTTGGACACATTAAACGTCATGATAATCTACAGAAGAGTGTCTTGTAAGGGTACATAATGGGAAAAAGAAAGAGAGGAAGACCAAGCTGAAAATGGCTGCAAGACATCGTTGAGGATCTGCAAATGGATGCATCAGTGGCAGCCCATCTTGCTCACAACCAAGAGGCTTACAGGAGTGCTGTTAGGGAGGGAAAGTTCTGCAAGGGACATGCAAATGAAAGAAATGGGGATCAAGACCACTCCGTTCTGACCTTACAAAAATATCAGAACAATATGGTATAGAAGTGAAGAACCATTTCAAAATCCTGATGGCTGTACAGGAGGAGATGACACCAGATGAAATGGCTATGCAACCCAGAGATATCTTAATAACAACAGCTAAAGACATAGTTTCAGTAAAGAAAACACAAAAGAATGGATGGATTACACCAGGCACACTAGAACTAATAAAACAATGTAGAGAAATGAAGACAAAATGGACAGTGACAAACAACAACAAAGAGGAATATAAATCTTTAACAAAAGAAGTATGAAGAAACATAAGAAATGATAAAAAAACAATACATACAAGACTGTTATGAAAGAACAGAAGGACATCAAGGCATGGAAGAGATAGTGAAATGTTTAAAGAAATGAAAACATTTACAAGAAATATCACACCTAAGCTAAATGTAATTTGTGACGAAATGGAGAAGACCTTAACAGAGACAGAGGAAATTCTAGAAAGATGGAAGGAATATTGCAAAGGAATGTATGAAACAACTGACTGTGAAAGCAGAAATCAACAGTGTGAAATTATTATTGGATGAGAAAGAATCCAAACCAACAAACTGAAGAAGTTTTATAGGCAATAAAGAATGTGAAAAATGGTAAATCACCAGGATGTGATGAGATAACAGCTGAACTTATTAAAGCAGGAGGAAAAGAATGTGCAACAATCTATCATGTACTATGTAAAAAGATATGGCATTCAGGTACCTGGCCAAAAGAATGGAAAAGAAATTATGCCCAAAATACAGAACTGTTGCTCTGATTAGTCATGCCAGTAAAATTCTACTAAAAATCGTCAATCAATCAATCAAGTACCGTGCCATGTGGCATAGGCAATCATTTCTCTCCACAATTCCCTGTCTTTAGACTTGATTATGAGATCCGCCGGTGACTTTCTTCCTAGCCACAATGACAGCCATTTCAATAACTTCTCTCTCTCTGTCCTCCTCTGTCTCTTCTTCCCTCAGTTTTTCCAGTTGCCACAGTGTGTTCCAATTTTCCTCTTCTCAGAAAATGTCCTACAAATCTCGCTTGTCTGCCTCTGATCTTTCCTGTAATTTGTCTTTTAACTCCAGCCTCTCTTAAGACTTCTTCGTTGGTTTTTTTAGCTGTCCATGGTACTTTCAACATTCTCGTTATGACCACATTTCCATGGCCTCCATTTCTTGCTGTACTCTCTTATTCATGGACCATGCTTCAAGTATTTAGGAACAATCATAACAGCTGATGGGAAATGTCACAACGAAATTAAAAATCATTAATGGGTAGATTTCATAAGACAACAGAAGAAGAAGTAAGTATGGTCCAAGCTAGTTTTAGGCAAGGAAGAGGATCAAGAGATCAGATATTCAATATAAGATTAATAATAGAGAAGTGCAGAGAATTTAATGTGAATCTATACTTTTCTTTCATAGACTATTCAAAGGCATTTGATTGTGTACAACACCAGAAACTTTGGGAAATAATGGAAAAAATAGGATTTCCAATACATTTGATACAATTAGTATCACTGCTGCATCTAGACCAACAGGCAGCAGTAAGAATAAATGGTGAAACAACAACATGGTTTGGCATAAAATAAGGGGTTCGTCAGGGGTGCCTACTGTCACCTTACTTATTTAACTTGTATACTGAAAATATAATGAGGAATGTTAGAGAAGATGTAGACAAAGAATATTATGATGCCATAAAAATTGGAGGTTATGAAATACCAGAGATAAGATATACTGATGACACAGTATTATTGTTCACGACACAAAAAGGAATGGAATAGTGAAGAGCAAAACCTTCATCTTAATGGGAAGAAAACTAAATTGATGACAGATGATAAAACAAATAAGGCAGGTAAAATATTTATCAATGAGGAAAAATGAGAAGAGGTGGGAGTTTTTAAAATCTTGGATCATTACTAACTAATAATGAGGGAAATTAAAGGGAGGACATGTATCACTGTTCAAAAAGTAAAACAAGTAAAGAATCTGTGGAGAGGAACAAACAAAACTACAAAAATAAGATTTTTAAGATCATGCATCTTTCTCATCGCAGCATATGCCTGCGAGACCTGGACACTTAACAAAACAGCTGAGAAACACATAAATGCCTTTGAATGTAAATGCTACAGAAGAGTTCTTCAAATTTCATGGACACAAAAAAGAACAAATATATCCATACTTATCTTCTTATATCTTCTTATATCCTTCCCGTTCCGTTAGACGTCACATAGGGCTCGCAAAGTAGTTCGCCAACTGTTCCTGTCTTTGGCGAGTCTTTCAACCTCAACAAAGGATTTTATGCCTGTTAACTTGGCCTCTCTTAATAATGTCCTCTTCAGAGTTTCACGCGGTCTGCCCTTTTTCTTCGGCCTGTTGTGTTCCACTTGATAGTTTGTTTTGGGATTCTCTGATCATTTCTTCTCATCAAGTGACCAACATATGTCCATCTCCTTTTCCTGATCACTCGTGAGACTGGTTGTTGTTCAGTCATCTGTCTTATCTCTGCATTGTTCTTGAATTCATTCCACTTGATGCCGAGTATTTTCCTTAGGCATTTGTTTTCAAAAGAGTCTAATTTCTTTTCTATTTCTTTAGTTGTTTTCCAGCTTTCGCATGCATAAATGAGGGTGGATATTACATTTGAATTGAATAGTCTTAACTTGGTTTTTGTGCTTATAACTTTTGAATTCCATATGTTCTCAAGATTCTTGAAGATTGATACTACAAGAACTTAATATTGAAGAAGGCTGGCTAGTAAAGAGGATTAAACAGAGAAAACTTAAATATTTTGGACACATTAAATGTCATGATAATCTAGAGAGGACCATCTTGGAAGGGTACATAACGGGAAAAAGAAAGAGAGGAAGACCAAGGCAAAGATGGCTGCAAGACATCGTTGATGATCTGCAGATGGATGCATCAGCAGCAGGGCATCTTGCTCACAATCGAGAGGCCTACAGAAGTGCTGTTAGGGAGGTAAAGTTCTGCGAGGGACATGCAAATGACTGACTTACTAACTGTACAATACTATATTTCTATGAAAGTTTTTTTTACATATATGCAACTTGGTATTTTCATATTTGTTATCTGGATTAAGATGAAATGAGTAACAACCTTATGGTAAGAATATGACCTCATCATAAGTCAAGTGATACTTGCACATCCTTCAAATGTGAGTGTACATGGAAAGTGCTAATATCAGATGATCCACTTGAGAATCAGCAATACAGACTTCCACTTCTTTAACTGCTACTGTCCTAGGACCTAGGACATGCACCAGATAACAACAAAAGATCCTACACTAGTGGCCTGTGGACATTTTTAACAGCCATTCCCTGAACTACAAAAAAGAAAAATGAGAAAAAAAAGACAGAAAAACAGGAAGCAATTAGGTGTGACTTGCAAGAACCTAGTCACTGCTAAGTGCTCCCTATTCTATTTTTTTGTAGTTTTTCCTCATTCTTATTTGTTGCATATGACTCATTTGAATTTATATTTATATCAGTACAAGAACAACCTCAGCTAACAAAGGTTATTAAACAAAAGGGCCGTGAATGACTGGGCAGAAAGGAACAGTTGAACTTTGGGTTCAAGATCTCAACCAGCATCACTGTGGGTCTTCCAATATGATAATATATACAGATGGCTCAGTGACTCAGAACAGCAGAAGTGGTTGGGGTTTTGTTGCCTACCAAAATGGAAAAGTAGTGGCACAGGGTTCGGGAGGCTTTGAAGTCACCACTTCAAGCATGCGAATGGAAATTGAGCCTGTGTTGGTGGCAATGGAATGGTTAGTTGTTCATGATGTGGTTTATAGCGATATTGTGATGGATTCACAGAGTATGCTTCACAAGATTGAGAAGAATTTCCTTTGAAAAGAATGGGCCTATCTGTTAAGCCAGTCAACTACAACAAGCATAACATAGCTTTACTGTTCGGGGCATGCAGGAGTACATGGCAATGATGTGCTGGACAGGCTAAAATAAATGGCAGACTGACAATGGACAAGGGGGACATTGCTAAGGCTGTATTGGATAGACTGTGGGAAAATGAAAAGTGAGAATGGAAGAACAATGTAGCTGTGAAAAGACTACTGGAGCTAGGACAAATTAAAGGTGCTGGCAGGAAATCTGAACTGTGTGACAGAAAACACACTGTAAACAACCAACATTTGACAAGATCTATTAGCAAACATACTCTTGGATGGATGCTGAGGCATGTGGTGGAGCATATATGGGGTTGTCAATAATGCAGTGAAGCTGGAATCTGAATTTTTACCTTTGAACTTTGTATTTTACTATCTTTCCCCATTTCTTTGTTCTGTATGTTTTTGTATGATTAAAGTGCAAAACTGAAATGTTACAAATGTGTGCTTGTTAACTAATAAATCTCTTCCTACCTTTATTTTAAATATACTATTGCCTAAAAGATAATGGCCACTTGCAAAATCTTTCCCTAGAAACTATTATCACATAAATTAATATCAGAAATAACTGCATTTAAAATGCAACAAATTCATACAACTCTTATACAAATGTGATAATCCAAATAATAGTTATAGCCTGAGAAATCGCTCACCTGTGACCATAAAAGTCAAAAGATAAGTACTGTTACACTTGATCTGTCAAAATCTGGTATAACCACCATTTATGGCCAGGAATTATATACATCTTTGATGCATGGAGCCCATAAGGGTTCTAAGAACATCCTGCTGAATAGGCTGCCACTCTTGATGAAGAAATAGTGAGCTGTGCAACATCTACTGGCACTGAAGGTGATTAGTTGATACTCTGTGCCCATGGACGTTCCAGAGGTGTTAAACTGGAGCAAGATCATGTGAGTGAGAGGATCACTCCATCCTGTTGATTCCCTGTGTTGAATGAAGTCATTAACGATACAAGCTCAATGAGATTGAACATTGCCATCCTGTAAGACTGCATCATCACCCATGACCTCTAGAGCAGGCTGAATAAGAGGTCACAATATCTCATTTTGGACCTTTGGCCAGTCACTGTGCCATGGATTATAAGAAGAGGGGTTTTGCCTTGTCAAGTGAAGCCATCTTAGACCATGACAGAACCTTCTTCATGGCGATCCATTTCTTGAATGTATCATCAGTAAAATGCTCTTTTTGTCTGCTTCAAATATGAACCCTGCCATCATTAAATGACAGAGTGAAGCAGGACTCATCTGTAAAGAGAACTTGACTCTACTGGCAACTCATCTACCTGATGTGCTCATGACACCAAGCAACAATAACTCTATGGTTAGCTAAAGTGAGAGGGATTCTGACTGCTGGTCTTCATGAAACAAATCCAAATTCACACAAGCATCTGCAAACTGCCAATCATCTGACGTTAATGCCTGCAGCATTCATCACCTGACATCACAGAGTGTGATAGGTGACTGTCCAGTGGCGATGGGCAGACAAGAAATATCTATCATCCTGTTGGCTTGTACAATATGGGCATCTTGAACAGTTTCAGTCATCTACTCCTCTAGTCACTCTAAATCTCTCTTTGGTTGATAAAATGCAACACTTCCAAACGTCTTGCAACTTGATGAATGGAACCACCATTCTCAACTCACACAACAGCTTGAACATGTTTTAGGGTGCTAAGACTCCTTCTTTGACATGGTTTTTGCAACTGGCAAGTGTTCTTTTATCACCAGTTTTAAAAGAAATGAAAAGTAACATTCATTCAGTAAGAGTCACTATTGCACCTGCATCATGAATCAGCATGATTTTCTACCTAAGACTTTTTTACTTGTTATTTTCTAACAAGTTACACTTGACATAATGTTATTGCATGTGATTTTTACACTTGCTATGATAATCAGTGAGTACTTTTCATATTTCACATGCACAGAGGACTGTCAATATGTGTTGAAAATTTAAAAAAAGTGGCCCTTAACTTTTGGGCAGTAGTATATAATTTTAATATTAAAACTAAAATGATATGTTAAAAAGTGAAAATTTCATTTCACAACATGCAATCTTCAGGCAGTGTTACAGTACTAAAGTTTATGTGACTCATTTTTCTTAACAGATAAAGGACACATTCCATAATAAAAACCTTGTACTAATGTTGCATTACTCAAGAAAGAAAAATATATATAGAAGGAACAGCTGTCGAAGAAGTAAATTAATTTGCATTCCTCGGCAGCTACATAAACCAGGATGGTGACACTAGAAAGGAAGTTAGAATTAGAATTGCAAAAACAGCATTGACCTTCAAGAATCTTGAGAACATATGGCACTCAAAAGCTATAAGCACAAAAACCAAGCTAATTTTATTCAATTCAAATGTAATATCCACCCTCATTTATGCATACAAAAGCTGGAAAAACAACTAAATAAATAAACAACAAATTAGATTCTTTTGAAAACAAATGCCTAAGGAAAATACTCAGAATCAAAGTGGAACGAATTCAAGAACAATGCAGAGATAAGACAGATGAGTGAACAACAACCTGTCTCATGGGTGATCATAAAAAGGAGATGGACATATATTGGTCACATAATGAGAAGAAACAATCAGAGAATTCCAAAACAAGCTATCAAGTGGAACACAATAGGCCGAAGAAAAACAGGTTGACCAAGTGAAGCTCTAAAAAAGGACACTGTTAAGAGAGGCCAAATTAGTAGGCATAAAATCCCCTGATGAGGTTGAAAAACTTGCTGAAAAGAGGAAATTTTGGTGAACTACCATACGAGACCTATGTGACATTTAAGGATGTAAGATGTAAGAATACTGCATTTAAGTCTTCATGGCAAGTCCAGTCTCATGTCATTATCTTCAAATCTCAATTCTGCGAGTCTAAATGTTGAAAAGCATGACCATTTTCATTACCATCTATCTGTTGCCCTGCTCTGAGTGCTGATTATAAGCCATGCTGGTGTTCTTTGTCAGTGCAATCTACTTAATCCGTCCAGCATTTTCTCTGTCTACCTCGATCTCTTTTGCCTTCTATCTTTCTTGTTGTCACAATGTAAAGGCGTGCCTAGCCATAAAGTGTGTCCTAAAAATCTTGGTTATCTTTTTCTGACTTTTGTCAAAAAAAGCAAATGATGGGAAAGGAGGGTTCAGTCAAACAGCCTCGTCCAGTAGGGACAGTCATGGGCCATAGGTAACACCCGATTGTCATCAGACTGCAATGAGCAAAACAAAATACAAAATTCTGATAATTAGATCAGCAATACCAAAAGTGTTTTATTACAGCAGACTCAACAGTTATAAAAATGAAGAAAGTAAAGTAAATCAAATTATAATACATTTCTACTGAGAACATGAAACGCTAGTAAGATATGGCACAGTGACATCAACAAAAGTACCTGTAAAGAGGGAAATGAGACAAGGATGTATTCTGTCTCCATGTCTATTCAACCTGTACACAGAGGACATCTTCAAACACTCAGATGAACTACCAGGACTGAACATAGGTGGGAGAAATGTCAACAATTTAAGATATGCAGATGATACAGTTCTTGCAGCAGAGGATCTACAGAACCTACAGAAATTAACAGATATGATACACTACACAAGCCAATAATGAGGACTTGAGATCAATATAAAAAAAGACCAAAGTAATGGTGTTCAGCAGGAAAGACAAAAGCCACAGATAGATATAACCACAAACAAAGAGAGAATGGAACAAGTGACAAACTACTGCTACCTAGGACATACACTAACTGAAGATGGAAGATGGGAGATAGAGATAAAGAAAGGAATAGGAAAGGCAAAACATACATTCATCACCATGAAGATGGTGTTGTTATCCAGAAATCTGTCAAAAAAAATTAAGAGTTGTAAAATGTTATATCTACTCTGTTTTACTGTAAGGAGCAGAAACCTGGACTCTAAAGCAAAAAGATGGAAAGAAAGATTAATTCAGCAGAAATGTGGCTCTACAGAAAACTAGGTCATACAACATGGAGAATGAAAAGAAATGCACAAGTTTTAGAACAGCTCCAAGTGCAATGTAATAAGAAATAAAGAAATAAAGATGATGAAAACTACTTTTGCCATATCAAAAGACATAACAATATACTGAAGACCATACTAGAAGGAAAGGTGGAAGGAAAAAAAGAGAAAGAGAAAGACAGATGTAGACAGGAAGATAACATACGAGAATGGTCAGGAGTATGCACCATCAAGGCTAGGGAGTGAGAGGACTGGAGATTTATTACTGCCAACCTTCGTTCTGGAGAAGGCACATGATGATGATGATGATGATGAAAGTAAAATAAATAAAAGTAATACACATTATATACTTATGTATCACTTTATCAAATACCTCAACAATTGTTTACTCATTTTGATTTCATACAGTACTAAGATCCTTTAGGGACACTGTCAGTCTTTAGTATAGATCAGGATACTGTTCTATTTAAGGTTTAGTGTTTAATGACTTCCTATATTTATAATCTTTTCTGATGAAAAAAAACAACTGTTACGGAAACTCGCAATACAATCAATTTAGCATCAGGGATACCAACTCAGACAAGCCTAGACAACAACTGAAAGAACACATTCATCGGCCCCAAATATGTGACAAAGATCGGACTCTGGAATGTAAGAACAATGGCTGCATCATCAAAAACTGCTCAGGTAATCCAAGAAATGGATAGATATCACTTGGACATCCTGGGCATCAGTGAAATACGATGGCCAGAAGCAGCGAAAAGATCACCAGAAAACCAAAAGTTAATCATACATTCAGGCAGAGACGATAGGAGATATCAGGGAGGAGTAGGTATAATTATGTCAACTGCGGCAGCAAAGAGCCTTACAAATGAGAACCAGTGAACATTCATATTAAGAACATGATTGCAAATAAGGCAAGGAAGAATAACAATCATACAATGCTATGCAATCACAAACGATGCAGATGATGAAATAAAAGACAATTTCTATCACCAACTACAACAACTAATTAACAAAGTCCTTAAACATGACATCTTAGAATTGTCATGGGAGACAATACAGGCTCAAGCCGTGTGATACTCTGAACCTCTTGTGGTCTTCTCAGGGGCCTCATGTGGTACTTTGGGGACCACGGGACCTATAGAGGACCACAGAGATAAATTCAGTAGGATCATAGGGCGGTCTTGGTGGTAGAAACGAAGAAGAAGAAGTCATGGGAGACTTCAACACCAAGTTAGGAAAAGATAACACAGATGTAAAAAAAGTAATGGGGAAAGAAAGGATTGATATGGTAAATCAGAATGGAGAAAGATTCATAGAATTATGTCTAACTGAGGGCATGGTCATTGGAGGAACAATATTTCCACACAAAGAGATACATAAAATAACATGGATATCTCCAAATGATAGAACAAGAAATCAGACAGAACATTGGAATACTCAGAGACAAAGAATTAGCAAACTGAGAGAAAACTATAGGTTGTCCAAGCAACACAAATAAAATGAACTGAAACATCAGATAATTCACAAAACAAAGAAAGATTATTGTGAATGTCTTTCTGCATGGCACGTAAAGAAATTAACTGACCACATGGATCAACTGATTTATTTACATTGCTGAGAATGCTGATTGAACTATAGACTTAAAATTTCTAACACAGTTTAACTAAGCTGAATTCATTGTGTGATTGAGACTAAGTGCTCTGCTGTTACAGTATTATGCCCAAGAGGATAAGATGGAACTACAGTTGAAAATGAAGGAACATGTCTGAGACTATATTTGTTCTAACAAATGTAGTCTCAGACATGTTCCTTCATTTTTATACCCCAATTTCTAGACAGGCAAACAAGACAATTATCCAATCTCAGTGTAACTATAAACCATAACTGTAAAAATAGGGGCCTAGCTCTGTTGCTGGCTCTGGACAGTAGCTTAATTATACTCGGGGCATGCCCATACGTGATCAGTCTTTGTCAGCAGGATTTCCTTCAGTGTTTTTAATGACAAATGGACAAATCTGACCTATACAAATCCATCAACATATTGATGAACAAATGCAAAGCAAATTCTTCCAAAGTACCTATCACATATGACTCAATGCATTACCAATCTCAGTGTCTATCGTTCAGAAGCATTTGTTTCTGTTTTTGTATCCGAGAGTTTTATTACTGGCAAGGGTTTTGTGTTATTCACAATCTGCACTATCTGTTCATTAAAATTTATACTATCCTGGATAAGAATCAAAATTTCATATTTTTTAGAACAGCGCATATGGGAACACTCGGGGCAAGACAGATTCCAGAAAATAAAAACCAGAAGAGCACATGTCTACTATTTCTGGTATTTCTCTCTAACTGGCATATATAAATATAACAACTCAAATACCCTTTCAAATACCTTACTTAACCTTTTTTTTTTTTTTTGCTCTTAATATATTTCATCCTTCCCGTGCCATTAAACATCACATAGGGCCAGCATGGTAGTTCACAAAGTTTTCCTGTCTTTGGTGAGTTTTTCAATCTCATCAAGGGATGTTTGTTATGCCCACTGAACTGGCCTCTCTTAACAATGTTATCTTTAGAGTTTCATGTGGTTGACCTCTTTTTCTTTGGCCTGTTGTATTCCAATTGATAGCTTGTTTGGGGATTCTCTGATTGTTTCTTCTCATCACATGACTGACATATGTCCATCCTCTTTTCCTGATCATCCATGAGACAGGTTGTTGTTTGCTCAATTGTCTTATCTCTGCATTGTTCTTGAATTTGTTCCACTTTAAACAGAGTATTTTCCTTAGGAATTTGTTTTCAAAAGAGTCTAATTTACTGTCTATTTCTTTAGCTGTTTTCCAGCTTTCACATGCATAAATGAGGGTGGATGTTACATTTGAATTGAATAATCTTGACTTGGTTTTTGTGCTTATAACTTTTGAATGTCATATGTTCTCAAGATTCTTGAAGGTCAATGCTGCTTTTGCAATTTGAATTAGATGAGTTTACACTGAAAGAAACTGAAATGTTAGTGAATATAATGGCTAGCAACAAAGCTGCAGGTGAAGATGAAATAACAGCTGAAATGTTAAAAGATATTAAGAGTGACAACACGGGCCAACTACAGAGAATGTTTAATAAAGTTTGGAAAGATAAAAATGGAAAAAAGGAATCGTTGTTAAAATAACAAAAAAAAAAAAATAACCTTAGCAACTGGAAAAAAATTGGACAGGAGTAACTTTACTATCAGTTATGTCAAAAGTATTTTGCAAAGTCATTCTGACTAGGATTAAAGATATCATGGATACTGCAATGAGAGAAGAACAAACAGGATTTCAAAAAGAGAGAAACTGTCTCGACCAGATCTTTACTCTAAGAATAATACTTGAAGAACATATTGAAAAGCAAAAAAACCATTAATCCTGAACTTTATACAGGGTCTGGCATAAAGCATAAGTGGATTTAACTGACGTAGTGCACAGAAACTGATTACATGTGAAAAAACAATGAGGTCAGAGATGCAGCAGACAAATGGTAATTTTTAACAATGGCTTCTTAGCAAACCTAACATTGTGCATTCACCGTTGAAACTTATTTTAAAAGTGGAGAATCATCTATTACTGTTTCATTGCCATTTTGAGTTGCATCTCCATGATAATGTTCAAAATTGGAGAACAATTTTGAGGTTGGTCAAAAAATTTAAGGAAACCACTAATTGCCTTAATAACAAGTCTACTGGTCATCCAAGAACTTACAGACACCTGAACGAATTCAAGAAGTTCTCAACGCATTGCTTTGTAGCCCTTGGAGATCAGCTGTTAGGCATGCTTTGACACTTGATATGTCGGATCACTCGCTACGTCGCATCATTCATAATCATCTGAATTTTCACCCTTACAAGTTGCAAGTTGTGCAGCAACTGAATGATTTAGAGAAAATTAACAGACTTGACTTTGCTACCGATTTTCTAGCACGCATTGAAGAAAATCTTAATTTGCTCAATAACCTCATAGTGTCTGATGAAGCACATTTTGAGTTGTCAAGAAATGTAAACAAGCAGAATTTCAGATGCTGGTCAGCTGAAAATCCACAATCACCATATGAGAAACTGCTCCATAGTGAAGGAGTAAAAGTGTGGTGTGGCGTTGTATCATTCAGCGTCATTGGCCCATATTGTTTTGAAGATGAAGACAGGCATCCTCTTACTGTTAATAGTGATCTCTATGTACAGATGATAATGAAATACTTCATTCCAGAATTGGCCAATAGAAATAAAAGACTAATATTAATATAGTTTCAACAAGATGGAGCAACTGCACACACAGCCCGTCAGTCCATGGCCATGCTGCGACAAGCATTTCCCATTCATCTTATTTTCAGATTTGGGGATATTCATTGGCTGGCAAGGTCACCGGATTTATCGGTTGGAGACTTCTTTTTGTGGGGATACCTCAATAAAACTGCGTATGCTAGTCGACCACAGTCAGTTGCAGACCTAAAGGATTGAATCCGACACTGCATTCAAAATATCCCTTTAAGCATGTTAAATGGTGTTATGCAGGAATTTTCCAGACGCCTGGCTGAATGTATCAAATGCAATGATGAGCATCTAACTGGCATAATTTTCAAAACTTATATATGATTGTCAGTAATAACAAAATTACCCATTTTTCCTAGTTTCATTTCACTTTTTTTTATAAGAAAAAGTATGCGCTTAATTTATTTTCCATTTTTAAAATCCAGCTATTCTTTATGCTGGACACTATAGACTTTAAAAAAGCATTTGGTAACATACACAGAGATTCATTGTGGAAAATTTTAAGACTATATGGAATACCATCTAAAACTGTCAACATCATTAAGGATCTCTACAACGGATATGTTTGTGCAGTTAACACAGAAGAAGGAATGACCAAATAGTTCCAGACTGAAACAGATATGAAACAATGATGTATATTATCTCCTTTGCTTTTTGGAATTGCCATAGACTTCATAATGGAAAAAATGCTGCACAGGTAAGACCAGCATTTTTTGGGTATACAGGACCCAACTAGAATGATGCAGATATAACATAACTCTTATCAGTGACAATGTGAATTTGATACAAGAAAAAACAGATACCCTGTCTTCACTGCCCAGCAAAATAGGATTTGAAATTAACAAGGAAAATATAAAAATAATGAAACTTCCCATTAATCAAGAAGAAAAAATATATGAAGAAGGAACAGCTATTGAAGAAGTACACCAATCTGCATACCTTGGCAGCTACATGGACTAGGATGGTGACACCAGAAAGGAAGTTAGAATTGCAAAAGCAGCACCGACCTTCAAGAATCTCAAGAACATATGGCACTCAAAAGCTGTCAGCACAAAAACTAAGCTAATTTCATTGAATTCAAATGTAATATCTAACCTCATTTATGCATGCGAAAGCTGGAAAACAACTAAATAAGTAATCAAGAAATTAGAACTCTTACGAAAACAAATGGCTAAGGAAATTACACTAGGTATAAAGTGGAATGAATTTGAGAACAATGCAGAGATAAGGCAGATGAGTGAAAAACAACCTGTCTCAGGGTGATCACAAAAAGGAGATGGACATATATCGGCCATGCGATGAGAAGAAACAATCAGAGAATCCCAAAATAACCTATCAAGTGAAACACAAAAATGAAGAAAGTAAAGTAAATCAAATTATAACAAATCTCTACTGAGAACAGGAAGCACCAGTATGATATGGTACAGTGACATCAACAAAAGTGCCCATAAAAAGGGGAGTGAGACAAGGATGTGTTCTGTCTCCATGTCTATTCAACCTGTACACAGAGGACATCAGATGAACTACCTGGACTGAACATAGGTGGGAGAAATGTCAATAATTTAAGATAAGCAGATGATATAGTTCTTGTAACAGAGAAAAACTGGAAAACAACTAAAGAAAAAGACAGTCAGAGATTCCCAAAACAAGCTGTCAAGTGGAACAAAACAGGCTGAAGAAAAGAGGCTGACCACATGAAACTCTAAAGAGGATACCGTTAAGAGAGGCCAAATTTCTTATCTTATACCTTATATCCTTTCCGTGCCATTAAACGTCACATAGGGCTCACATGGTAGTTCACCAATTTTTCCTGTTTTTGGCAAGCTTTTCAACCTCATCAAGGGATTTTATGCCTACTAATTTGGCCTCTCTTAACAATGTCCTCTTTAGAGTTTCACATGGTCTGCCTCTTTTTCTTCAGCCTGTTGTGTTCCACTTGATAGCTTGTTTTGGGATTCTCTGATTGTTTCTTCTCATCAGGTGACCAACATATGTCCATCTCCTTTTCCTGATGACCCATGAGACTGGTTGTTGTTCACTCATCTGTCCTATTTCTGCATTGTTCTTGAATTCATTTGACTTGATGCTGAGTATTTTCCTCAGACATTTGTTTTCAAAAGAGTCTAATTTATTGTCTATTTCTTTAATTGTTTTCCAGCTCTTGCATGCATAAATGAGAGTGGATATTACATTTGAATTGAATAGTCTTAACTTGGTTTTTGTGCTTATAACTTTTGAATGCCATATGTTCTCAAGATTCTTGAAGATCAATGCTGCTTTTGCAATTCTAATTCTAACCTCCTTTCTGGTGTCACCATTCTGGTCTATGTAGCTTCCAAGGCATGGAAATTGACTGACTTTTTTTGCTAGCCAGTGAAGACAGGATATCTGTTTTTTCTTGCATGGAATTCACATTGTTACTGATAAGAGTTATGTCATCAGCAGAATCAAGATCTTCTAGATGGGTCTCATGTACCCAGTCAACTTGGTGAACTACCATGCAAGCTCTATGTGACGTTTAATGGTATGGGAAGGATGTAAGATGATGATGTAAGATGTAAGTCACTTATTGCTCCCACATTTACTGTAATATGTTATTGTTGTGAACAATACTGAATAACATTTGAAAGAACTTTTAATCATTTTGTTTATATTAACATTAATTATCATCATCAGTCAATCTGAACATGAAGGCACTGAAGGCAGAATAAAAAATTCATTTATGTGCTGGGAATGTAAACATCTAAAATTTCTTAAATTAGTTGTAATTATGATAAAACCCAGATAATTACACAAATAATAGAACATAACCCTTTTCCTCTCTTTCTGTTAACTTTTGCATATGCGCATCCTTGAAATATCTCTTGAAATTAAAGAACAGCCATGTTCTGTTGCTGGACTAGAGATGGGTCTCCTTGCACTCAGAACACTCCCATATATGTTCAGCCTTTAACCTTGGTGTTCTACATGTATGTTGGATGATGGTGTCAACAGCACATTGATAATACACAGTTCAATCTTTTTTCACAAAGTTCTGATTGTCTGCCACTGACCTTCATTATACCTCTTTCGCATAGTCTTTGGTGACAAGTGCTTCATTAAAAAATTGTTTGCTCCTCTTGTTGCAATTTTGATACGGTGACTGTTATAAGCTGTCCATTTGTGGGTTGCCCAGGGTTGTTGCCTTGCTTGTGAGTTGATCTGCCACTTCATTGCCTTAATGCCAACATGTCCTGGGCAATAAATCCATATCAGGGAGATCTACAATTCTTTCAGTCTGGCCAACCACTTGTGATGCATCAGCTGGGTTTCAATTTTTTTAGCATGTCCTGTGAATCTGTTAAGATTATGGCTCATGACACTTGTTGGTTTGCTATGTAATTTATGGTTCAAGTGGTTGCTTCAATTTCCATTCTCATGCCAGATGTAGTTGTGGTGAAGGCTCTGGCCTCACCAACAATGGAGAACCCATTGCGATAGACCACAAATCCCCAGGGTCAATCAGGTTGGAGTGTTTAATGATTTGCTCTTAGATTTCTGATTCCACTCATCCTGCCACTCAATTTGGATTTCTTGACTTAGCCTTATGTTAATGTGAATCTATATTTAGCCTTTATAGACTACTCTAAGGCATTTGATTGTGTACAACACCAGAAACTTTGGGAAATAATGGAAAAAAATGGGATTTCCAACACATTTGATACAATTAACATTGCTGTTTTATCTAGACCACAAGCAGTAGTAAGAATAAATGGTGAAACAACAACTTGGTTTGACATAAAACAAGGAGTCTGTCAGGGGTGCATATTGTTGCCTTACTTATTTAACTTGTATACTGAAAATATAATGAGAAATGTTAGAGAAGAAGAATATTACGATGCCATAACAATTGGAGGTTATAAAATACCAGAGATTAGATATGCTGATGACACAGTATTACTATCCACAACACAAAAAGGAATGGAAAAACTAATTATGTCAGTCCATAAGAACAGTGAAGAGCAAAACCTCTATCTTAATGCGAAGAAAACTAAATTGATGATTACTGACAAAACAAACAAGGCAGCTGATATATGTATCAATGAGGAAAAACTGGAAGAAGTGGAGAGTTTTGAATATCTTGGATCACTGCTAACTAACAATGGAGATACAATGAGGGAAATTAAATTGAGGACATCTTTCGCTCTTCAGAAAGTAAAACAACTAAAGAATCTGTGGAAAGGAACAGACAGAGCTACAAAATAAGATTTTTAAGGGCATGTATCTTTCCCATTGCAACATATGCCTGTGAGACCTGGACACTTAACAAAACAGCTGAGAAACACATAAATGCCTTTGAATGTAAATGCTACAGAAGAGTTCTTCAAATGTCATGGACACAAAAAAGAACAAATATATCTATACTACAAGAACTTAATATTGAAGAAGGCTGGCTAGTAAAGAGGATTAAACAGAGAAAACTTAAATATTTTGGACACATTAAATGTCATGATAATCTAGAGAAAACCATCTTGGAAGAGTACATAATGGGAAAAAGAAAGAGAGGAAGACCAAAGTGACGATGGCTGCAAGACATGGTTGATGATCTGCAAATGGATGCATCAGCAGCAGGCCATCTTGCTCACAACTGAGAGGCCTACAGGAGTGCTGTTAGGGAAGCAAAGTTCCGCAAGCGACATGCAAATAAATGAAATGAATGACTCAGCCCTATGTGAACTTTGGTATTGTTTGGATATTTTCAGACATCAGTCCAGTTGGCATCCATGGGAATTTTCTCAGGGCTGAATATCTGCTATATGGTCTTTTCAGCCTCTGTAATACATGATTGACCTCTTTTCATCTGATCACCTTTTTGTGTCTGAATCTCCTTTTTAAATGGATGGTCTTCCATGCTGTTGATTTGTATGTACTCTTTTATTTGGGCACATTTATACTGAGTTTCCAACAGATGTCACATGGTATGTCTCTGGGGCATCCATGAGATTGAAATTTTCAACCTCACATGGCATAAACCTAAACAAGTGTTTGCCATGAAAATATGAAATGCTTTAACAATACCATCATTATGAACATACTTTATAAGAATAAATTCTTTTAATATCATCTCCGATGAATTTAATCAAATAAGAGGAAGTAGCTGTACGTGTACATTTTGAACAAACAGTGTTCTGATATAATGTCAGTATAATTAATGCGTAAATAACACTGGGTAACATAATCTCCCCATGAAATAAAATGTGGCAATCTTTATTAATTTTGATATGCAAAAATGACAATGAAATTTAAAAATTGGCTCTTATTTAGGAGATACTTAGCCTGCATTGTTATCAACTGACAATGATGTTTGATTTTATGACTGTAGTATAATTTATTGTGCAATATGGCAAGTATCTTTTAATTGCATCATTCAAAGTTGTACTACATCAGCCAAAGTTATATTGCATCAGCCAAAGTTGTATTGTATCAGCCAATCCTAAATATCACTCTCAGAAATTCATGCTGCATTCATATACAGCAGTAGCAATGACTCATATAACTGTGTCAGTAGTCCTGACAACTTTTGTTATATTTGTGGAGAAGTGACCCTCAGAAGCCAGAATATGACTATCACTTCATTAGTTAAAAAAAAAAAGGCAAATCAACCTTATTCTGGAAGTATGATTGGTGACCAGAACAAGGCCAAGGCCCCATACATATGCCACAACAGGTGTGCTATAATTCTTCCAAAGTAGCCAAAAGGTAGTAAAGTATCAATGCCATTTGCTGCTCTTATGGTGTGGAGGGAACCAAGCAATCACGCAAGTGACTGCTACTTCTGCATGGTGCCACCTATTTCTAGAGTCATGACAAAGAAAAAAAAAGTGGACAATAATGTATCCAAATATACCATTGGCTCTCAGACCAGTTCAGCACAGCAAAAGAACTTCGTGTACTCGAAACTCTGAAGCAATTTCTCATTGATGCAGAAGACAATGAACAAGGGGGATCAATTTGTCATCAAAGTCTAATGATGATCCATATGTTGGCCCTGGCACATTATCTACACCACACATTCTCACCCAAGAAGAACTGAATGATCTTGTTCATGATCTGAACTGTCAAAACCAAAAGCAGAGATACTGGGATAAAGGCTTCAACAAGGAATCTTCTTAAGGGAAATATTAGAGTAATTTTATTTCATACTCATCATAAGAAGTTTGAGAATTATTTCCCGAAAGAAGATGACCTTGTGAATTGCTGGGTTGTAAATGGCTTCATGAATATCATTGGAATTAAGCATGACCCACAAGAATTGTAACTTTTTACAGACTTGTCCAAATTGTGTCTCAAAGCAGTGTTGCTGCATAATGGAAACCAGCTTCCCTCCGTTTCAGTGGGACATGTGGTCTAAATGAAAGAAAATTATCACAACCTTAGACAGCTGTTGGACTGTCTTCAGTACTTCAAGTACAGCTGATATTTCTGTTGTGACTTGAACATAATGGTAGTACTGATGTGTCTGCATTTGGGATATAGAAAGTATTGCTGAGCAAAATATGCATTATGTGAAGAAAGACTGGCCTTGAAAAGTCTTCAAAAACTGGTAAAACGAATGTGTGACAATACAGCATGTAAAATCATACTACAACCTCTGCACATAAAATTTGGTCTGAAGAATTTTATAAAAGCTATAGACCATGCTAAGCGAGTGTTCAGGTAAGAGGTAGACACATTCTCTCCACTCAGTAAAGCAAAAATCAAAGAGGGAGTTTTTATGATCTTCATATCTGAGAGCTTTACAAAGAAGAGAAGTTTGACAACCTGCTGCAGGGTTAAAAAAGGCTTGGGATGCATTTCATCTGGTGTCAACTAAATTCCTTGGAAACATCATGGCAGAAAACTACAAAGAATTGGTTGGGAATATGTTGTCTCTGTATTACAAACTTGGCTGCAATATGTCCTTAAAGTTGTACTTTTTCCATTCCCACATGGATTTCTTTCCCAGCAACAGGGGTGAAGATACTGTTTGACGAGGCAATACAATAAATTAGAATTTTGTTATTACCACTATCCTGAAAAAGTCCCTTGAAAACCCTTCAACTGTATCCAGAAAGTGAGCTACAAAGTGACATTCATAAAAAACCTGACAGAGAAATTAGTGCTTCTTTTCAATCCTCATGGCTAGATAGTTAAGAACATTTTCTATTGCTATCTGCCACTGCCACAACTTGACCCTGTCACTCATGACATTTTCTCTGATCTCCTCCATTAGCCCACAGATAAGAACCAAATCTGATGGATATCCTCATCCACTGTCACCTTATGTGAGATCCTGCATCTGTCAAAACTAGAAAATGTAATGCCCTCCTGTAGTCTGGGAAATGATATCAATTACTTTTCCCAAAGTTGTCCTCACACTCCACAAGGGATTCACATGCAAGTCCTCCAATGTATTGTATGTCACTGTATGCAAAAGATGTAGGATAACCTTTGTTGGAGTGACCAGTCTCAAATTAAGTGATCACATTCAGAAATATCTTTATGACATCTCCCAGCATGCTTCAAAACCAGTCTCTAATCATTTCAATGTGTCAAGCACAGAGGCAAGTCTGATTTTCTATTACCAGATATTAAAAAAATGTCAATCTGATGACAGAAGCCACATGGTGCTCAAGAACCACCACATATAGAAATATGGGATGCTAGAACTACACAGTTTGAATCTGAAATTCAGCTACATTTAATGTTCCCTTTCTTCACAATCATATTCCCTTTCTACTAAGTTCTACTGTTTCCTCATTTGTAACTTCTATATCTAAACCCTCATTGCACATCACCCACCCACTTTTTCCAACTTGATTACCATTATATCCCCCCCTCTTCTCTCACCCTCTCTCTCTCTCTCTTCCACTCTCCCTACCCCCTCTACCAAGCTGTCACATCTCACAATTCTTCATTTAAACATTCCCAATAATTCACCACACACACTCTTGGATACAGCTTCTTGCAAGTCAAAGTTAAATGCTATCTTTTTTTTTTTTTCTATTTTTTTCCATTCTTATTTGTTGTATACCATTAATATGAATTTATATTTTATCTTATTCACTATTTTTTTGTCCCATATGTTTTTGTATGATTAAGGTGTAAACTGAAATGTTACAACTGTGTGCTCATTAACTAATAAAGCTGTTTCTTCCTTTGTTTTAAATATTTGTAACATTTTGTTATCACAGCTTTACTGCAGTGGCTTTATGTATATTAATATATTTAGTCTCATATATACTTATACCCAAAAACTATTAATATAAATAATGATGAAAATCCAGTGACACAAAAAAAAAAAAGATATTTCATCTGGAGCTTTCTGAAATGAATAGAAAATAAGCTAAATGATTCAGCAAAAAAAAAAAAAAATATTCAGAAACAATTTACAATGAAAACAGAGAAACTTTTTACTAAAAAGAAATAGCAATCTCTAACATAGGGAGAATCTCTTGACTAAAAATACATACCATCTAGCAGGAGTACCTAGCACTGCTTCATTAAATCTATGTGAGGGATGAAATCTATCAGCGTTTAGTGTCAAAAGCAGAAGAGTTTGTCAATCAACTGAATGTAGATGGACTTGCGATCTTTGCACAAGTCAACTATGAACTGGTCAAATAGCTAACTTAGTACTGTAAAGCAAACATTGTGTGAAATATTTGCAAACAGACCTGAAAGCTGTGTGACACAAACCAATTTATTCACAGAAAACATGAGTTGGGCAATGCATTGTATCAATGTGCTTTTTAAAAAAAAAATGATATCTGCAATTTCCAAATGTATAGTGTTTGTTAGAAAAATCTGACACTGCTGGGCAAAATAAAGAGGAGTCAGATTTCAATAATGGCTCCTCATTATCTTCTGGTCAGTAACAGAATTTTATGTTATGTAGGTCACAGGGTACAAAAACTGGGTCTGACCACTGACTAAAGTGAATTCTCAATCTTATGTAGTTTTCATTTATATGCTAAACAAAAAGTCAGCCAGATGGTTTATAAGCAAGACACTTACATTGGAAAATCTGTTGACTATACAGATATAGCAATATCTAGGTTCATACCGTCTGGGAAAAGAGTACACATGGGAAAAAGTGAAAATGTCTTAATTACTGAAGCTGAAATAAGACAGACAGAAGTAATGAGCTTTTAGATTTAAGTTGCAATCTGATACCTTGTCATTAAAAAATTCACAGTAACCCAGAGCCAGATATGTGAATCCAGGCATACGAAGAAGAATATTCTCTAAACACTGAGCAGAAAGCTCTGTTGAGGTAAGATCCAGTTCATAAATTGATGATGTTTCCCACGGCACAGTGGTCATGTGCTCATCTTCAAGTCCTGGAATAAAAGCAAAGAAAATTTTTAACTCTACTTTTCTCAATAAAGTGAAGTCCACTTCTTAAAACAATACATGAAGAATTTGATAAAGAAACTATCATTTAATTACAAAAATATAATGAAACAGTTGGTGTTAAGACACCAAAGCTTAACACAAATGGAAATGCTTTTAGAAATCAAGAAACTATGTATTCTGATGTATTATGTAATGCGAGCTCTAGCAGTCAAGTTAAATTAGAGATATCTTATTGCTAAGGACAAAAATATAAAACAAACAGAAATAATTAATATGCAGGCTATTATGGCCTTAAGTTTTGTATTTTCTCAGTAAGGAATAATAATATAAAATACTGTATGTAAAGCTACATGTTTATATCTGCACCACTTGACATTCAGACATTTATTACTGAAAAAAGTTTTATTTCAAAGCTAAAAGAGGTTGAGTAATTATTTCCTCATACTGCACATGATTACAAGGTGGCCAATAATGCAAATGTTGACTGTGTTATATCAAATGTGGTCATTATTTGTAAACAAAATTTGTTAATTTCTATTTAAAATGTTGGAGTCAAATTTAAATAAACTTACATCTTGTGTTTAGTACTGAATGATTTGTGTTTGTAATTTCATTGTGCTATCTGGAACTGAAAGGACCTAGTTCTGTTGCTGGTCCTGGGAGCAGCCTATGAGGCTGTAATGTACACTTGGGCATGTCAATACATGTTCAGTCTTTGACATCAGGATGTCCTTCAACGTTTTTTTTCTTCTTGAAATGATTCCAATGTTGTGTTAGTTGCATATTACATGTGATCTAGCATTTAGCATTTAGTTGGGATTTGCAGCCATTGCCTTTGGCTACATGCAGTTCAGTGAGTCATGCATAGAATGTGCTTTGGAGGAAATTATTTTGCAACTGTTCCTCAAGCTGTTGGTTGATGGATTTGTATAAGTCCATTTTGATGAGGCCCTCCAGTTTGGCTCTTGCTGCTGGTTGGTTGGTCAGCCTTGTCATCTCCATCAACTCCAGCATGATCTGGACAGTATTTTCATGTGATGTTTTTGATATATAATTTATTAATTATTAGCTGATTACCAAGCATTGCTCAGTTATTTATTTATCCCAATCTTATAATAGACAGGAAAAGGAATGAATTCTATCTATAGTGTAAAATCAAACTAATTTTATTAGGTATTTAAGTATAAGTACAGTATACAAAGTATAAAGTAAAGTCTTTTACAAATTCGCTATAATATTAACTCAAAACTTGATTATAAACATTTTTAGTTTCACCTCCAGGAGCAAAAAAAAAAAATTCTTGGGTGAACCAACCCTTGAGCAAGCAACATAAAGTTGTCCGTGGGAGAACCATGGCAGTCTCAACTCTACCTCTCTTCCCTTCCCCCCCCTCTCTCTCTGTATCCTTATTGCTCTCCCTCCCTCCCCCTCTCTCTCCCTAATTTGAAAAGCTAATTTGAACAAAATAAGAAAAAGGCACACTGTCACTGAGCAGGGAAATCTACTATAGAATACAATAAAAACCTAATATAAATGTAAGGAAAAAACAAAGTTAATCTCTCCCTCTCTCTCTCTCTCCCTCTCTCTCTTGTGAACGGCCATTCAAAGCTCACTGGGTGTACGATGTGGGCAGAGCATTGCCATTCACATAATCCGGGGGTGGAAGGACCATATATATATAGATATATATCAAGGAAAAGCATGCTAAAAAGGAGACAATCTAGAGGAAAGATGGCAGGGCTGAGTTCGTTTCGTCTGTACTTATGATTCTCATCTATACTTAGCCCCAGCCAACCCCACACTGTTGATAATGTATTGTGAAATCATAACGTGCTTTGTATTATGTAATTTATCATCTTATATGGAGATTCTCTGATTCCTGATGATATTCGTCATATATATATTTTGGATGGGCGCACATCAAGGTCCATCATGTTTCATTTGCATGGATAATATTATGTCATGGTATGAGGAGATACCTAACCTGGCAGCAGGCATATGCACCATCAATGATGTGTATAGTACATGGTAACTCCTGAGGATGGTAGGTGGGGGGATGTGTGATAATTCAGTGCATTGGCACAAAGGGGGAGATATGTGGATGATTCAGTGCACTGGCACAAATAGAGATATGTGGATGATTCAGTGCACTGGCACAAGGGGGAGAGATGTGTGATAATTCAGTGCATTAGCACAAGGGGGAGATATGTGGATGATTCAGTGCATTGGCACAAGGCGGAGATATGTGTGATGATTCAGTGCATTAGCACAATGGAGATTATGTGTAGTATGGGGAAATGTGAGTTTCATATGAGCAGCAGTAGCTGCAATGTTAATAAGTGCACTGGCACAATTTAAGTGAATGTATGTATATTCTTATGAGGGCTAGGAGAGCCCAGGCCACTTTAGGTCCATATGATTTCAATTGATACTTAGAGTTATACATTATATTGATGTCATACTTGTTTTCACTCATGATGATACATGTTGATGTACTGTGCATGCTATGTTGGTGTGACATTAATATGGGTATGTAGTGTGGATAATAGATATACTGATTGATTTAACTGCTTGACTTGGTAATGTGTATTGCATGTCATGTAATTTGTATGAATGTATGTAATATACTGCATAACTGGCATACAGTATCTTTGGAGGTAAAGTCCTAGGTTGTTGGTTAGATGGGTTTTAAGCCTGACCACCCAGTACGGTAGTACATCGGTCATAGATCTGTGGGTTGCAGCTAGGTTTTTGGTCCTGTCCCTTCCTTAAATTGCCCCCAATTGTAGATCTAGCACCCACTAGGTTTACACTCTCTCCCTAATTTGGAAAGCTAATTTGAAAAAAATTTTTAAAAAGGCACACTGTTACTGCGCAATGAAATCTAATATAGAATACAATAAAAAGCTAATATAAACATAAGGAAAACTTCATTTCACTCATTTATTTGCATGTCACTTGAAGAACTTTGCCTCCCTACCAGCTCTCCTGTAAGTCTCTCGGTTGTGAGCAAGATGGCCTGCTGCTGATGCATCCATTTGCAGATCATCAACGATGTCTTGCACCCATCTTTGCCTTGGTCTTCCTCTTTTTCTTTTTCCCATTATGTACCCTTACACGACGATCTTCTCTAGATTATAACATTTAATGTGTCCAAAATATTTAAGTTTTCTCTTTTTAATACTCTTTACTAGCCAGCCTTCTTCAATATTAAGTTCTTGTAGTATGGATATATTTGTTCTTTTTTGTGTCCATGAAATTTGAAGAACTCTTCTGTAGCATTTTCATTCAAAGGCATTTATGTGTTTCTCAGCTGTTTTGTTAAGTGTCCAGGTCTCGCAGGCGTATGTTGCAATGGGAAAGATGCATGCCCTTAAAAATCTTATTTTTGTGGTTCTGTCTGTTCCTCTCCACAGATTCTTTTGTTGTTTTACTTTCTGAAGAGCAACAGATGTCCTCCTTTTAATTTCCCTCATTGTATCTCCATTATTAATTAGTAGTGATCCAAGATAGAAGAATGTCACGAAATTAGAAGAACGTTGCGAATCCCCTGGACAGCAAAAATAACTAATGAAGAATGTATGAGAAGAGCTGGAGAGACAAAAAACCTTGTCAAAAAGATAAGAGAGAGACAATGTACTTTCATAGGACATGCAATGAGAAGAGGGGGCATTGAAAATATTATAACAGGAAAAATAGAAGGAAGAAGATCAAGAGGAAGACCAAGAGAAATGATACTGGACAGTCTGACGGGATGGTGTGAGAGGAGATCACCAACTGAACTGATGGCCTGCATGAAGGATCAGGTACTCTGGAGAAGCATAACAGCCAACGCCAGTCGGCACGGCACCTGATGATGATGATGATCCAAGATATTCAAAGCTCTCCACTTCTTCCAGTAAGGAAAAAACAAATTTAAAATTTAAAATTATGAAGTACTTACAACCATATCTCTCTCTCTCTGAACCTTAAGTGCCCATGGCACATGGGGCTTCCGCAAGGGTTTTCCACAAATGCCTGTCCTTTGCCTTTTTTTCTGCTCTTGCCCAGGTGAGCCCTCTATTGCTCAACATCCTTTCTGTTGTTCTTCTCCATGTCTCTTTTGGTCTACCCTTACTTCTGTTCCCCTGTGGTGTCCATCTTAGTGCTATTTTTGGTAGTGAGTTGTCAGTCATTCTGAGCACATGTCCCAACCATCGCCAGCGTCTTTCCTCAATAATTGTTGCCAGTGGTTTCATCTGCATTTCTGCTAATAAAATGGTATTTCTTATGGTGTTTGGCCAAAATATTTTTTTAATTCTTCGTAAACATTTAGTCTGGAAAGAATTCAACTTGTTTTCTATGGTTTTGGTGATTTTCCAGCATTCACTTCCATAGAGTAGTACACTTAGAACATTACTCTTAAATATCCTGATTTTCATATTTATGCTTAGTTTATTTGATTTCCATATATTCTGCAGCATTGCAAAAGCCTGGTTTGCTCTAGTAAGTCTGCTGTTGATGTCCTCTGTGCTGTCTCCATTTTCTACTACTCTGCTGCCAAGGTATACAAATTCGCTGACCTCCTCCACTAACTTGTTATCTACTCTGAGTACATTTCTGTTGTTCACATTTTGCTTCATTAACTTTGTCTTTCCTACGTTGATCTTTAGTCCTATGTTGTTTGCATTCTGAGTTAGCTTGTTTATATTATCTTGCATATCTTTGTGACTGCTTGATAATAGACAAATGTCGTCCGCAAAGTCAAGGTCCTCCAGCACTGTGTCAAGGGTCCATTGTAATCCTCTGCGTTTGTCTGATGTTGCCTCCTTCATTAACCAGTCTACTGCCAAGATAAATAATGTTGGTGATAGTACACATCCCTGTTTCACTCCTGTCTGTACCCTAAAGCTGCTGGAGGTATGTTCTCCACAGATAACTTTGCACTGAAAACCCTCGTATAGGGCTTTGATTACATTAACTATTTTATGGGGGAGGCCATGCCATCTTAGGATTTTCCACAGTGCATCTCTTTTGACACTGTCAAAGGCTTTCTCAAAATCTATGAATAATGCATATGTTGTGCTATGCCACTCATTTGCCTGTTCTAATATTTGTCTAAGTACAAATATGTGGTCTATGCATGATCTTCCTTTCCTAAATCCTGCCTGCTCTTTCTGAAGTTTTTCCTCAAGTGTTGGTACAATTCTGTTGATGATTATTCTGCAAAATACTTTACTAGTGAGTGGCAGTAGGGTAATGCCTCTCCAGTTCCCGCAATCTCTGAGGTCACCCTTCTTTGGTAGTTTTACTATAAGACCAGTTTTCCACTCCTCTGGGGCTTTTTCTAAATCCCAAATTTGTTGTAATATCCGGCAAAGTTGTTTTGGTGTTTCTATTTCTTCTGCTTTCAACATCTCAGCAGTCACTTCATCTTCACCTGGTGCCCTGTCTGATTTTAGCATCTTTATCGCCTCCTTTACTTCATTTATTGTTATTAGTCCTGTATTGATGTTTAGTTCCGCTTTTGCTTCAGGTATATCTATTGCTTGTGCTGCTTGTGTTCTGTTTAGTAGGGTGTTAAAGTGTTCCCTCCATCTTTCAATTTTTTCTCTTTCTCCACTGACCAGTTGTCCATTTTGTGTTCTTACTGCACTTTCACATCTTGTGTTGAAGTTACCTGTCATCTGCTTTGTGATTTTATATATGGTTTTCATGTCATTTGTATATGCTGCTTTCTCTACTGTTTCTGCTAAGTTGTCATAATATTGACGTTTATCTTGACGGCATGATTCCTTCACTTCTTTGTCTTTTTGTGCATAATTACTTAAAACTCGTTCTTTAAGCCGTTGTGATTTGGTGTTCAGTAATTGTTTCTTGATTTCTTTTCTTTGCTCTATCTTTTCCCATGTGGTCTCGCTTATCCATTCCTCTTTTCTCCTTTTCCGATATCCCAGCACCTCTTTTGCTGTTTCCTGTAGTGTTTTATTGAACTCTAATATGGACATTTCTGCTTCGTCTTGTAGGACACTGAAGCGGTTCTTAAGTATTATTGAGAATTCATTTCTTGTTTGCTGGTCTATCAGTTTTCTTGTATCAAAATGTATCTTTCTGTGTTCTCCGATTCTGGCTTTCCTTAATTTTAGTTTTATTTTGATTACCAGAAGGCTGTGATCACTTCCTATATCTGCTCCTTTCCTTGCTCGCACATCTTGTAGTGACCGTTTCCACTTGTTGTTTATTAGTATGTGATCGATTTGGTTTTCTGTGGTTTTATCTGGTGACCTCCAAGTCACCTTATGGATGTTTTTGTGTTGGAAAATTGTCCCTCCGATGGTCATCATATTTTCTTCACAGAAACTGCACAGTCTTTCTCCATTTTCATTTATTTCTCCGATTCCTTCTCTTCCCATGATTCTTCTTCTATCTTCATTTCCTTCACCTACTTTTGCATTGAAGTCGCCCAAGATGAGTAGCATATCATGCTTGGGTATTGTTTCTACTGTGGCTTGGAGGCTGTTGTAAAAATCTTCTTTTAATTCCTCTTCAGCTGCTTCTGTTGGTGCATAACAAACTATAATAGACAGCTTCGTGAATCTTGAGTTGAACCGTGCATATAATAATCTCTCATTTATTGGGGTCCATTTCAGCAATGCTCTTGATGCTTCTTTTGTTATAATCAATGCTACTCCTCCTTCATGAAGATCTTCTTTACCTGACCATATTATTGTATCTTCTGTGTGCTGTGTTGTTAATTTCCTTCTGCCTTGTCCTGTCCATCTTGCTTCTTGTATTCCTAGTATGTCTAGTTTGTATCTGTGCATTTCCTTGATGGTTTGTGCTAGTTTTCCAGTCTGGTTTAGTGTTCTTACATTCCAGCTGCCTATTTGCATCTTTTGTTTAGGTTCCAGGAGGTCTGCAGTCGGGCTGGGGACTTCCAGTGGCTGGCTTTCATCCACAACCTTCATGGGCTCAGTTTCCTGATACGCATTTCTCCTTCCACCTGCATTTGCTTTTTCCCTTGCTTCTGTTTCTGTAGCAGTCTGATAGTTTTTTTACCAGATAGGGTTGCTGGCCCTATGCTGAACCCTCCTTAGTCGCCTTTTACGATCATGCATGGTAGGGTACAGTGGTCCTATTCTTTGCAGATCCCGGGTACCACACGGGGGTTACAACCATATAGAAATAAAAAACTCTTCACAGAAATAAAAAAGTATTAATGAACTCGAATCCAAACTGCACAATATCTCTATAGGAAGCACTTATACAACAACTAAAAGAGCAAAATGAAACTGTCACATTCCCTGAAAGATGATAACTGGAAGACTTGCAGAGTTAGTTTACCTTATATATGAACATCTAAGATTCGGGTGGGTGCTGAAATTTTCTCAAACATCACGAGTCCAAGACCGGGGCATAATGATTTCTAAAAATTTCCAGAGTGTTTTACAGTTATATTTATATCCACAACCTTCTAGAAGGTTCTACAGAGTCTATTCATTTCAACGCTATCCGGAAGGCACGGCCCACAACCTGATGCAGGCATTGCGCATAAATATAACAGGAGTTACATCCCTTCCTTCAGAGGGCTATTTTTATTATCAGTCATTATCAATTATTTGTACATGTCACCCCTGACCCCCTCAGGGAGATAGGGGTGTCTTACCCCCATATTATTTTTTTCCAGATTGTAAGTCATATGTGTACTAAGTTTGCTTGAAATTGCTCCAGGCGTTCCAGAGTTATACTGGAACATACACATACACATACACACATCCATTTTTATATATATAGATTTCTAGCCATTCACTTCTAATGGTTTTGTGTTTCATTTTTAACGATAAGCTTTTAGTATTAATGGTGATGCAATGGAGATGGACATATATTGGTCACATGATGAGAAGAAACAGAGAATTCCAAAACAAGATATCAAGTGGAACACAACAGATCAAAGAAAAAGAGGTTGACCACATGAAACTCTAAAGAGGATCGATTTATCTTGATTGATCTTTATTTCAAAAGGACATTGTATGAGAGGCCAAATTAGTAGGCATAAAATCCCTTGATGAGGTTGAAAAACTCACTGAAAACAGGAAAACTTGGCGAAGTATCATGCAAGCCCTATGTGACGTTTAACGGCACAGGAAGGATGAAAGATGTAATGCATTTTCTGCATCACTACTGGTTTTAATGCTTGTGTGATGGCCTCTATTTCCAGCTGCATACTTCAGTGTGTGTTTGTATAACCCTCAGCCATGAATGTGAGTGTTTTACCTCCTTGGTATGCTGCAACACTCCTTCTGGTTTTAGTTTCCCTGCTCACTGACTCATCTTTATACATGATCACATCCTCAGGAGTTATTTATTAATAAGTTTGCCTATTTCATCTTGTCATCCCTCCATCCATTTTCAGCATTTTTTTGTAAGGGTTATATGTACTTTAGTGAGATTTTGGTGGATCTTGTTGCAGGTAATCCATTCAGGTTCAGGTGATATATGTTATGAATCAGTAATTATACTTAGTAAGTCTTCCACAGCCATCCAAGATTTGCATCTTTTCAATCTTGATCCTTTGACCATGTGAAAGTATAATGGAGTGGGTTGGGTTTTACTGTTACGGAATGTGAGGTACTCCTTTAATTGTGCATGTTTGTAGTGGGTTTGCAGATCAGGAAGATTCAATATGTATCTTACTGACACAGTGGGCATATTTTTGGTGCAGCTCAAAATGAAATTCATTTCACTTCTTTTTGTACTGTTCAAGTTTGGTTATTTGCATTTTTTACAGCATTAGCAGGCCCAGGCCAAGTCTATGTTGGATATAACCAAGGCTCTCATTAGTATAAAGAAAGTGATTCTGCAGACATTGTAGATATGCTATGATTTTGATGGTAGCCGGTTCCTTCTAATCTTATCTTTTATCCTTCCCATGTCATTAAACATCACACAGGGTTCGTATGGTAGTTCATGAAGTTTTCCTGTTTTCAGGTGAGATTTTCAACCTCATCTAGGGATTTTATGCCTAGTAATTTGGCCTCTCTTAACAATGTCCTCTTTAGAGTTTCATGTAGTCGACTTCTTTTTCTTCGACCTCTTGTGTTCCACTTGATAGTTTATTTTGGGATTCTCTGACTTTTCTTCTCATCACATGCCCAACATAAGTCCATCTCTTTCTCCTGATCACCCATGAGACTGGCTGTTATTTGCTCATCTGCCTTAGTCTGCAATGTTCTTGAAATCATTCCACTTTATGCTGAGCATTTTCCTTAGGCATTTGTTTTTAAAAGAGTTTAATTTGTAGTAAGATAAGAGACAACTGCAGTAAAACTGGTTCTAGTAATACAGGTAGATAGAATAAAAATAAAAATGAAAAACTTAGCTTTGTGGCATCCCTCAAGATATAAAGAGAGAAGGATGCCACAAAGCTAAGTTTTTCATTTTCATTTTTATTCTTTTATTATATGTTGTGTTTGTTTTTGTGTAATCCTCAAAAAAGGCTCACACCAAAATATTGAATGTTGTATATTTTTAATTATTTGTGTTTTTTCCCACTTTTCTCACTCCCTCTATCACTTTGTAAAACTGTACCATACACCTCTATCTACCTAATTTGTTGTCTATTTCTTTAGTTGTTTTCCAGCTTTCACATGCATAATGAGGGTGGATACTACATTTAATAGTCTTAACTTGGTTTTTGTGCTTATAACTTTTGAGTGTCATACACTCTCAAGATTCTTGAAGGTCAATGCTGCTTTTGCAATTCGAATTCCAACTTCGTTCCTGGTATCCACCCTGGTCTATGTAGCTGCTGAGGTATGCAAATTGGTTGACTTCTTCAACAGCTGTTCCTTCTACGTATATTTTTCCTTTTTGATTAATGGGAAGTTTCATTATTTTTTTTTTCTTGTTAATTTCAAGTCCTAGTTTGCTAGCCAGTGCATTGAATTCATGCACTGAATTCACATTGCCACTGATAAGATTTATGTCATCTGCAAAATCAAGATCTTCTATTTGGGTCCCATATACCCAATCAATACCTGTGTTACCTGTGCATCATTTTTTCATTATGAAGTCTATTGCAATTCCAAAAAGCAAAGGAGATTGTATACATCCTTGTTTCACGTTTGTTTCAATCTGGAACCATTCGCTCATTCCTTTTTCTGTGTTGACTGCACAAACATATCTGTTGTAGAGATCCTTAATGATGTTGATAATTTCAGATGATATTCCATATAGTCAGTAAAAAAACTCAGCCAGTCCCTGCCTTGCCTTAAATGCCATTTCTTCTGCATGTTTGGTGAAAGATTATGTTCTGTCCAGGTTGATTCCTAGGTATTTCAGGTTATAGCATCTATCAACAGTGTATTTCCATCAGAAGTCTTGGGTGTATTTTCTTTCATAGTTCTATTGTTGAATGAGTACCACAGGGCTTTTGCTTTCACTGGATTTATTAATGCTTCATTGTTCTGCACCACCTGGTGATGTTATTTATTTGCTCTTAAATTGTATTTATCTCTATTTCTTCCATGAGCATATAATAGAGCATCACACACAAAAGTTAACAATTTGCATATTTATGGTTTATGTAGTTTGGCAATGCTTGTCATATGGATGTTAAATAATACTAGGGAAGAGTAGAGATCCCTGGAGTAGGCCTGGGTATATGTGGGTTGGTTGGGATGTCTTTGCTTTGCACTTTAGGGCTACTGTTCCAATGATAAGTGCATTCACTGTCCACTTGATGATAAAGATTTCTATTTCCATCTAAAGCATTACTGTTAGCAGCATGATGTAGTGTACATGATTATAAGTGTCTATCTTCTGAGTCTAATGCAGCCTTCAATATTTCCTCTTTCCTTTGGAATGTTCCAAAAGTTGCAGTTGCCATGTTGGTTGTTGTTTCTCATCCCGCCAGAATACTCCCAAAGTTTCAGGTAGTAAGCATTAGGTTTCAAGTTGTCATGACATTCTTTTATCTACCTAATGTTGATCAGCAATGAATATACAAAAAATTGCTATCTTTTTTTGTTACAAATCATACTTCAATACATCATTATTTTTAACTAAAGCTTGTTAGGTTACAATCTGTTAAAATTAATTTGAAATGCTTCCGCATGAATCTTCATGTTTACTAGTTTACATTCTTCTGCCGGTCATTTACCAAAATAAATAAATTTATTTATTCACTCAGCTTTTTGAACCCTGTGGTAGACAAAACTTGTCTCCATTCCTCTCTGTTCTTAGTCTTCTCTTGCCAACTGTTCACTCTGAGGGCTCACAGATCTTCTTCCAGGCTGTCACGCCACTGTAATAGTTTGACTATTTATAATTTTAAGGCACCCCCGAAATAGTATTGGCGCCAACTAAAATGGTTTCTACTGGTTTGATCATTGTCTACTTGTGGAGTACAGTTTGAACTTATACATTTCTTCTTGTTGTTGGTGTTCTAACAATCACCTAATTTTCTATATTATACACTGAGAAAATACAACAAGACGCTCAGGCTTCCAACTCCACAAAATAATACAAATACAACAGTTAACATAACTTGGCAGTCTTCCAACCAAAATAACTGGTCAACAATGAGAATTCCAACAAAGCCAATTGATGTAGTATTTCATCAGACAACGCACATTTATTAATGGACAAAATGTTGGTGAAATCATGAATGATGGAAACATAGCCATCAGGCTGAACAAGAATTACATTAACAGTGCCCGGCGTGAGCGAACTCTACGCCATATGGGCGAAAACCTTACAATGTACTATACACAAAAAATCAATACTTACAACATTATCAACTAAACCTCAACCAACACAGGGAAAAACTAATTCTTCCATCTCACTACCAACAAATTGCCAATGGTAGAAACTCTTCCTAAATGAGATTCCCATCTGCAATAAAACTACTAAAATTCTTCCTACATCACAAACCAAATAAACTCCTACTACAACAAACAAGTAAGGCTCTCTCTACTACATTCTCAAGTCAATCACACAACCTTTCTCTAACACATTCTGACCAAAGACTAACTTTCTCAGCCCATGCATACCTCCCGCTCAACCCAACCACGTGACTTTGAATTTTCTCGAACCATGTGCTTGGCACACAGTGATGAGTTGTGGTCTACCAGACCACAACTACAGGGCTATACACAATACACTCTGTACAGAATTGTTATTCTGTTACAGATTATCTCCCCACCCCCTAAAAGTAGATATTTGCCCATCAAATATCTCCAACAAAAATTACTAACCTTTACGGAAAACTCTCACTAAATGTGAGCTATAACAATCAATCAAAGCTGATTATGCAGCTACAAAAATTTCGTGCACACACAATTTGTACAAAATAAGTACGTTAAACCTTTGTGGTGCAAACATAAATATACATATATTTACAACATTTTAATAATGAGTTCTATGAACTGCACCATCTATTTCTACTGCCATAGAAATAGGATAGAAGCAAAGGATGAACTCCTTTTTTGAAGAACACTACCCAACTAGTGTCTATTGTGCTTTTCTTTATACCTAGCCAACAGAACACTTTCAGAACTCAAAGAAGAGTTAATTCTTGAAGGGGCCACCATGGATGTGGGCCCATCCATACCTGAAAGGGGAGTACTCTGCACCCCCAATCAAGCCATCACCCTTTTATAGAGCTCCTGAAGAGGGACAGGGGCCTCTGAAAAGGACCCATCCCGTTCATTTCGAACATCCCTCAAAAGATGTGAGAGGGGATCGCCAATCCCTCCTGCGTGTGTTTCAACACAACCAACATCAGATTCAACGTTGTCGGCATTGCTACCGCTGGAATCTGTTCCTTCTTCCAAGGGTAGAAGAACGAATCGCGCCGAACGCAAACTATACAGTTTATTCGAAGGAGGCTCCCTCCACTGAACCTCCACTTTGTGTGTGTCATTTGCATGAACCGAGTGGGTTCTCCCGTCAGCCTGGTTCTTGATCAGGAAGGTAACCGGAGACAAACGCTTCACCACCGTATAAAACGGGGCCCACCGCACATCTAACTTAGAATGGCGTGCATGGATTCTATACGCTACACTGTCTCCCACTGAAATGTTTGGCAGTGCCGCACATTCATTGTAGCTCGCTTTCTGTCTGGAGCGAGACTTATTTAACTGGCGAAATACCTGAAGGAACGTACGGTGCTGTTGCATCAACCTGATCTCCATAGGGTCCTCCCCATAGTACTGAACATGGGGGCGCAACAAATTATCCAGGGGTAGCCAAGGGTGCCTGCCGTATAAAAAGAAGAAGGGAGACACCCCAGTACTTTCATTCACGTTCATACGAATGGCCCCCACTGCCATTGGTAAGAACACATCCCACATCTGTGGAATCTCGTGCACATGCTTGGACAAAATGTCAAGGAGGGTGCGATGCATCCTTTCACTCCTGGCGTTGCTCTGTGGGTGATACAACGCCGTAATAACGTGTTGAACATGGAGCTGTTTGAATAGTTGGCTAAACAAATAATTCACAAACTCAGCCCCATTGTCCGTTACCACTACAGATGGCGTGGAGTGACACGGGATTATCCGCTGCAAAATACCTCAGCCACCGTGTGGGCTGTCTTGTCTGGTACTGGGAAACATCCTGGTCACGGCACCACTGTAATAGTTTGACTATTTATAATTTTAAGGCACCCCCGAAATAGTATTGGCGCCAACTAAAATGGTTTCTACTGGTTTGATCATTGTCTACTTGTGGAGTACAGTTTGAACTTATACATTTCTTCTTGTTGTTGGTGTTCTAACAATCACCTAATTTTCTATATTATACACTGAGAAAATACAACAAGACACCCAGGCTTCCAACTCCACAAAATAATACAAATACAACAGTTAACATAACTTAGCAGTCTTCCAACCAAAACAACTGGTCAACAATGAGAATTCCAACAAAGCCAATTGATGTAGTATTTCATCAGACAACGCACATTTATTAATGGACAAAATGTTGGTGAAATCATGAATGATGGAAACATAGCCATCAGGCTGAACAAGAATTACATTAACAGTGCCCGGCGTGAGCGAACTCTACGCCATATGGGCGAAAACCTTACAATGTACTATACACAAAAAATCAATACTTACAACATTATCAACTAAACCTCAACCAACACAGGGAAAAACTAATTCTTCCATCTCACTACCAACAAATTGCCAATGGTAGAAACTCTTCCTAAACGAGATTCCCATCTGCAATAAAACTACTAAAATTCTTCCTACATCACAAACCAAATAAACTCCTACTACAACAAACAAGTAAGGCTCTCTCTACTACATTCTCGAGTCAATCACACAACCTTTCTCTAACACATTCTGACCAAAGACTAACTTTCTCAGCCCATGAATACCTCCCGCTCAACCCAACCACGTGACTTCGAAGTTTCTCGAACCATGTGCTTGGCACACGGTGATGAGTTGTGGTCTACCAGACCACAACTACAGGGCTTTACACAATACACTCTGTACAGAATTGTTATTCTATTACACCACCATAGTCTTGGTTTGCCTCTTGGTCTGTCTTCATTAATAATTCTAATTAAGCATATTTTGTCTGTCTATTTTCATCCATCCTCTCTAAGCATCCAAGCCATCTCAGTCTGTTGTTTTTCATAATGGTAGTTATAAGTGGAGACTGGAATAGCATGTGTATTTCTCTGTTATTTCTAATTTTCCATTTTTGTGACACAGGATCTCTAATTGGTCCAAAAATTTCTTCTCAAGATTCTGTAGCTGTGCTTCATCTTGTTTTGTAGTGCACTATGTTTCTGATTCATACAAAACAACTGGTCTAATCTGTGTCATGTATATATTTAGTTTGGTGTTGTGGGGCAGGATTTTTATTTATTGCAACAAGTGTCTAAGGGCAAAATAAGCGTTGTTTCCTGCTTTTATCATAGCCCTAATTTCTTCTCTCACAATGCTGGAGCTACTAAATCCTCAGATGTTTATATGAATTTGTTCTTCTAATCCTTATACATTCTGTTTGGATCTGATTGTCTTGGTTTTAATTTTTCAGCACTGCTATTCTTATGTATTCAGTTTTCTCATAATTTATCTTTAGCCCCACTTTTTCTGCTTGTTCTTGCAGATGTTTGAAGACTTCTGTGGTTTCTTGCAAAGTTTCTCCAATAAAATCTATATCATCTGTATATCAAAGCAATATTACATACAGAAATTTTGTATTATTATTTACATCCATAACAAACTATCTGTACATACACCATCTGTAAAAATTATACATTTAAGTGTAATATTGATTCACTTCTTTCATTTAGTTTTTTTTTTTACTCATTGTAATTTGATTGATATAGCTTCTGCCTCTACTGCCAAAAATGTGTCACACACTACAGTGAACTTGACTAATTAATTTATATAACCAATGACATCAGTCACTGAAAGAGAAAGAAATAACTGAGACATAGACGAAAAAAAATATCACCAGCTTGCACATCCGCCCCGCCCGCCTGCCCACTCATATGCATGCATGCATGCATGCACGCACACACACACATAGAAGGAAATAGAAGGAGGCAAAATTTCTGAATAAAGATAACAGTTTTCAGTTTCATATTAAAATCTGTATGATTTAGAAAGAAACAAATGAAATGGTTCTCCAAATGAATTTTCTAAATATACGAGGGTTATATCGAAAGTTGTGAGCAAAAATTTTTTTTAAATTAGAATTTATAGACTGAGAAAATGTAAATGTATCACCTTATCTGCATACTTTGCACTTCAAGTAGAGGTCACATCATAAGTCACGTGACCACGTGGAGCAGAAACAAAATGATGGTGCTGAAGTTTCATTTTGTCAATATGCTGTTATTCAGTTCCTCAAGAGGAAATCCCAACTGCTGAAATTCACCAAAGACTTCAACTTGCTTATGGAGATGTGCGTATGGGTGCTAGCAGTGTTAGGAGGTGGGTGAAACATTTCAAAAATGGAAACACGAGCATCCAAGATATGCATCACAATGGTCACCCTCGAACTACCTCCACTGAACACAACGTGGATAGGGTTGATGACATCATTAAACAAGACAGGCGTGTCACAGTATCTGAAATCACTGTAAATCTTGGAATAGGACACAATGCAGCACTGGAAATGATTGAAACCCTAGGCTATAGAAAAGTTTGTGCCCACTAGGTCCCACATTTGTTGACTGAAGATCACAAAGCTGTGAGAAAAACTCTGCTCTCCAGACAACTGAGGAAATTCAGAAAATAGGTTGGGAAATTCTTTCACACCCTGCCTATAGCCCCGACCTGGCTCCCAGTGATTACCATCTTTTTGGTTTTGTGAAATAACAAATGCGAGGCCATCACTATGACACAGGAGAGAACGTCCTTCGGCAGCTGAAACGGAAATTTTATCAGGAAGGTATTTTCAAACTTGTAGAGCAATGGGGAAAATGTGTGCAGAGAAATGGAGATTACATTGAAAAGTGAAGAAAAGGATGCAGATTAAGGTGATACATTTATATTTTCTCTATGTATAAATTCTGATTGATATCAGAAAACACATAGAAGTATATACATTAAAGACAAGCAGTCAAATTAGACATGTTGAATGTAAAAACAGATCTTGGAAAAGATCTGGTGAAAGCAACATACAAAGAAATAGACAAGAAAGTAAAAAGTTCAGCTAGAAGGGATAAAAGAGAATACATAGACAATATGGTGAAAGAGGCAAGAAAAGCAGTAAAAACAGGAGGCAGGAAAACTTTATATAACATACAAAAGAGGCTAACAGGTACTATTACATCTAAAAAAAGACCAGTCCTTAGCAATACTGGAACCCTACTAACATCAAGTAAAGACCAAAAGCAAAGATGGGCTGAACACTTCCAAGAAATACTACAATCAACCACTCTCAAAAGAATTGTCAAACCTTGAAACTGACTTAGCCCCACAACTAAATGTCAACCTAGATGAAATTAAATTGCATGAAATTGAAACAACAGTGAATTTAATGGCTAACAAAAAAGCTGCAGGTGAAGATGAAATAACACCCAAAATGCTAAAAACTATCGATAGTGACAACATGAGACAACTGCAGAGAATGTTTAACAAGATTTGGAAAGAAGAAAAGGTCCCTTCTAAATGGAAAAAAAAGGAATCATTGTTAAAATACCAAAAAAGGCAACCTTAGTGACTGTAACAGTTCGAGAGGAGTAACCTTAATATCAGTTGTGTCAAAAGTATTTTGCAAGGTCATTTTGAATAGACTTAAAGATATAGTGGATACTGCAAAGAGAGAAGAACAAGCAGGATTTCGAAAAGGGAGAAGCTGTCTTGACCAGATCTTTACTCTCAGAATAATACTTGAAGAACATATTGAAAAGCAGAAACCATTAATACTGAACTTCACAGACTCTAAAAAGGCATTTGATAGCATACACAGAGATTCAATATGGAGAATTTTAAGTCTATATGGAATACCATCTAAAACTGTCAACATCATTAAGGACTTCTACAATGGATATGTTTATGCAGTCAAGACAGAAGAAGGGATGAGTGAATGGTTCCAGATTGAAACAGGTGTGAAACAAGGATGTATACTGTCTCCTTTACTTTTTGGAATTACAATAGACTTCATAATGAAAAAATGCTGCACAGGTAACACAGGTACTGACTGGGTACAAGGGACCCAACTAGAAGATCTTGATTTTGTTGATGACATAACTCTTATCAGTAACAATGTGAATCCCATGCAAGAAAAAAAAACAGATAGCCTGTCTTCACTGGCTAGCAAAATATGACTTGAAATTAACAAGAAAAAAAAAAAATAATGAAAATTCCCCTTAACTCTTTCCACCCGCCTGGACCCTACAGGGGCCATGTTCGTTTTACGTCGGCAAACTACAGGCCCCTATGGGACACCCTGTTTTGTTTCGTTCACATGTGAAATTAACTTTTTAGTTAACGACTATCTGCGCATGCCAGAATCTTCCTTTACTTCCGGGCACGCCGTTCAAAAAGGAGTTTGTTAAATATTATCAAGAATTTGTGTTTTTCAGCGACATTTTCGAGACCGACTCAAAAAATGAACTCACCGACCGACACGACAAATGTGACTGCATGTTATTCAGGTAGTAGTAGGCCTGTTAGAAACAGTGCAAAGGCAGCTTTGAATTTATTTAAATGTATAGGTAACGAAAAGACCATAACTGAATCAAGTTCTCACGTGGATGAACCTGCAGTTAGTTTATCTGCCTATAGTGACGGTGACAGGCATAGTGAAAGTGACTCTGACAATGGCCCTACGACTAGTTCTAGTTCTTTAGCTGGACCGAGCAACAGGATAAGTCCTCCACCTGTGAAACGACCTAGAACTATTGTTTCTGTGGCTCAGAGAGAAAATAACAATTCAGTATCTAACTGGAGAGAAGCACAGGTGAATGAAGAGCTAGGAACTCCTAGCAGCAGTGATCCTGGCAGTGGTACTCTGTTAGATGTTGGCCGTGAGCGGACACCACTGGGGTTTTTCTTTGCACTATTTACAATAGATATTTTGGACAGTCTCATAGCCAGCATAAATGCTTATGCTGTTATGAAACTTAGCCAAGCAGGTGATGGTAGTAATGATTCTGGATGGACACCTATTGGCTGCCATGAAATGTATAAGTTCATGGCCACTATCATTTCCATGAGCATGCAACCTAAACCAAAACTCAGTGACTATTGGACCACCACAGGCCATTTGCAATCACCATTTTTTAGGCAGATGTTTAGTAGGGATAGGTTTCTAATGATATACAGCACCATGCTGCATGTCGGTGAAGCTGATAGTAAAGGTAAAGCCAAAATTGAACCTTTTGTCAATCAGCTGGTCGCATCTTTTCAGGCAGCCTTTTACCCTTTCAGAGACGTAAGTATTGATGAAATGGTAATTGGCTACAAGGGATGCTGGTGTCACAAACAATATAACACTAGCAAGCCAGCCAAATATAACATCAAGACGTTTGGCCTTTGTGACTCCATCACAGGTTATGTGTTCAACCTGGTGATATATTTTGGGAAGCAAACCTCCTATGACCCTGCCACTGCTGACAGTCCAAGTCATGCTGTGAAAGTTTTTCAGACACTTTTGCAGCCAGTGAAGGCTTCTCATCATATATTTGCAGACAGGTTTTATACCAGTCTTCCTCTGGTTGATTATCTGCTGTCAAAAGGTCACAATTACACTGGGACCTTGAATATCTGTCATAAGGGCTTTCCTCCGCAGCTGAAAACTCAGACACTTGAGGAAAACAAGCCTGTTTACCATGTCAGAGATGATGGTAAGATTCTCTGTGTTTCCTGGACAAACAAAAAGTCAAAGAAGTCTGTTCATGTGGTTACAACACATGGAAAAGCTGTCACTATTCCTCTTATTGAAGGACAACGAGAGGTCCAGAAACCAGAGATCATTCACACATATAACATGTGTATGAATGGATGTGACAGAGCTGACCAAAAGGTTTCATACTATGGCATGCATTCTAGAAAGACAATAAAGTGGTGGAAGAAAACATTCAACTGGATTTTGGAAATAACACAGGTGAATGCTCACACTTTATATTTGCTTTCAGAGAACCCTGGCAGGAGTAACAAATCTCTGGTCTTCTTCAAGAACCAGCTTAATGAGGGTTTGGTATCCTTGGCAGACAACAGCTTCATTGCAGAAGTTAGTATGCCTGCTCCCAGGCATACGGGAGCAGCAGCACATCCCCTTATCTCAGAACTCTACCAAGGTGTTCATCTGATTGACATGAAAGATTTCCGTAAACGGTGTTTATACTGTTCGAGGCCAGACAAGAAAGTCCGCACCTATTACTACTGCACTATGTGCTCGGACAAACCTCATCTGTGTCCAAAGAATTGTTTCCGGGCGTATCATACGTCACATCGAGCATGATACCACTGCATTCTAGCACAAATACTTCATTTGCCTGTGCTTTCTACATTTACTGTCTGAGCCACCCTTTACATCTCTGTCTAACCTGACCATTTTTACTCTGTAGGTGACTGATTTCTTGACTGAAGACAGCAGAAGACTAGTGTTTTTGTACCTGTATTGTATATATTGACAGCAAAATTAATTTTTTATACTTTTTTATCATGTAAATATACTGTGGACAGATCACATACTGACAGTTTTATACAAGCATTCACCTCAGCCAACAGCAGCTCTATAACAGCCCTTTTCAGGGCCATCCAAATTTTCAAGACTGGCAATTGCTCAGGAAAGAGGAGCCTTCACCTCAGCCGACAGCAGCTCTATAACGGCCCTTTTCAGGGCCATCCAAATTTTCACAATTGACATGCACAAGGGTTGCGCAAAATGAGTTCACATTGTTTTCTGTTGTGTTTGTGTTTTTGTTTGTAAGTCTGCAAATTTGTCCACAGTTTTTACACTTCATGTGAGGAATTCCATTTATCTTCATAGTGTGTTTTTCAATTGGATATTTACAGCTGTAATGGTAAGTAGAAAACAATTTTATTTGTGTGTCATAACTCTTTTTTGGGCTGAAAAGAGATATAGTGTATACTGGATGTGATTCATTTGGATTTCACAACAAAATGTGCCAAAGTTGGATTTATATTCAGTTGGAATATATTCAGATTGAGGGTAAGTTGAACATACTTTTTTTTTCTCAGTCCTAAATAATTTTTTTTTTTTGCTCACAAACTTTTCAATATTTTCTCAACAGTTCTCTTTCTTTGACAAATAACTACATTTATGAAATCCTCATTCATTTCTACTTATTTTGATATATGATACATTTATGTTGAACCCTGAATTAGTTTGTTAAAATTAATTTTAGAGAGGGACCCAAAAATTATCGCAACACCCGCTCGATAATATAACGTCCGCCCGTACGACGGTAACATCCACCAGTACAAGTTGCATGTGTGCATATACACATTTGTGATATACAAACTGAAGGGAAAAAGGGGCAGAGGAAGATAAAGAAACATATTTGAAGGGAAAAAGGGGCAGAGGAAGACAAAGAAACAAGATATTTGATGGACTAAAAGAGTGGCAAAGACACAGTCCAAAACACAGGTTACAGAAAGAGCAAAAGACAGATGGTTGTCGAAATCAGTGACGACCTATGCATGACTGGCATTGACTTATATATATTATTCAGGTTGTAGCTAAAATGCTGTAGCTACAAATGTGGTGAAGCAGGAAATTATACATAATTGGATGAGATATAACTTCCATCATCCTACATGGTTCAGTTCACCTGACCATCTGGATAAAAACTCAGTTGGGAAGGAAATTATTTACTGTCCTAAGATGCACACTATAAGTCACTGGCATAGATCAGCCACAGGTCTCTTACCTGTCAGCATATAGTTTGGACAATGAAATGTAAGTAGGAATTTTCAATGCTATCATTTTCTTCCAATTTATGATATTTACAGTATGATCAATACAAGTTATTCTGTGTTATTTTAGTGTAAAATTAAGATTTTTTGGTAAGAGCAGCTTTACATATGACAGTGAATTAAAATATGCCATGTATACCATTTTCCTAAGTTTTTATGAAGTGTTAATACTAAAGTTGGTATTTACTTCTACAGCAGATAACTCTCCGGTGATTTCAGTGAGACAAAAGAATCCATATCATGCTACTTTCTTTGCCAAATATGGTGATGTAGGTTCAACCATATGAAGATCATCTGCGTTTGAGATTGGGATGTTTTCTATTGTGCTTCAGGTGCATGTTACATTCAACTTAGATATCAAATGTAAACTTACATATAATCTATTTGTTTCTAACTTTCACCATGTACTCTTCTGGTTTTAATTCACTCTCTGAAGCCTTGATAAATGTTATTGCACTGATAATAGTGAATGATTACCAGTAGTCTATAACTTCTATGTTAGGTTCTGTTCAACTTCACTTCTGCTCAAGTCTACTCATATACAAGCCCTGACACATCAAATGATCCCCTGGTCCTGAGATTGAAGCAGTGAGGCTGTGCTTTGTGACAAAAACACAACCTTAACATTTTTGTTCTCTTCTGCAATAGATTTTGGATGGCCAGGTGCACTGTCTATTATTACTAAGATTTAAAATGCCAACCCTTCCTGTTCCAAGTATTTTTTAATTTCAGGGATGAAGTATAATTTACCACTCGTATAAAGCACAATGATCACGCATGCTTTCTAATTATATTGCCAGAAAATGGGTAGACAGTTTTTGTTTTTATTATTGATGGCATGAGGATTCTTTGCTGAGTACACTATGACTGGCTTGATCACATATCCTGCAACACTGCCACATACTATCAGAGTTAATGTCTTTCCAGGCTTTCTTGTGCCTGCTTTGCACTTTTTTAATGAATGTATCTGTTATCATAAAACGTGGATGTCTTGAACAATTTTATGCATAAATATACTTTCCAAAACAAACCAGTTTCACTGTAACTGAAGACTTGTTATGGATGGTAACCTTCCTTCCTGATCAGCTTCTTCAGTTCTCCTGGAAACATGGCATCAGCTTCTATATTGACAGACATTGCAACTTCAGTATAATTTTTATACTTTTCAAATTATCCCCTTTTCCTGAATCTATGCAGCCATCCCCTACAAGCTATACATGGCTTGATGTTTTTCTCTTTAGTAGTTCAAATTAAACTCCAACATCACTGCATTCAGGACATCCTTGTATAATGCTCCACCACAGCATTCATCTAAGAGTATGTTTGCTAATCTTACATTCTTATGTCCCTCCCATGCCATTAAACATCACACTGGGTTTGTATGGTAGTTTGGCAAGATTTCCCGTTTTCGGTGAGCTTTTCAACCTCATCAAGGAATTTTATGCCTACTAATTTGGCCTTTCTTAAGAATGTCCTCTTTAGAATTTCACATGATCAATCTCTTTTTCTTTGGCCTGTGTTCCACTTGATAGCTTGTTTTAGGATTCTACAACTTTTTCTTCTCATCACGTGACTGACATATGTCCATCTCTCCTTTTACTAATCGCCCATGAGATAGGTTGTTGTTCGCTCATCTGCCTTATTTCTGTGTTGCTCTTGAATTCATTCCACTTTATACCCAGTATTTTCCTTAGGCATCAGAGATGTTCTGAATTGCTTTCTAATACAAAAATGGTCTATCTGGTTTCTGGTCCTATCATCTGAGGATATCCATGTTGTTTTATGTATCTCTTTGTGTGGAAATATTGTTCTTCCAATGACCATGCCCTCTATTAGACAGATCTGTCACTGTTCATTCAATTAATCTTTGTCCATTCTGATTTATTGTATCAATTCCTCCTTTCCCCACTACTTTTTTATATCAATGTTATATTTTCCTACCTTGGAACTTAAGTCTCCCATAACAATTATAGGATGTTGTGTTTAAGGACTTTTGTTAATGAGTTGTACTTGGTCATAGAAATCATCTTTTATTTCATCATCTGCATCACTCGTAGGTGCATACCAAAACATGTAAGATTGTCATTCTTCTGTGTCTTAGTTTGTATTGTGCTCTTATTATATGACAGCTCACTGGCTCCCATTCTGTAAGGCTTTTTGTGGCTACATCTGACATAATTATACTCCCCCCTTCTTGGTATTTACCATCATCTCTACCTGAATGTATTATTAACTTACACTTTTCCACCATTCTTTTCCCTGCTTCTGACCATCGCATTTCACGATGCCCAGTACACCTAGGTGGTATCTATCCATTTCTCAAATTACTTGAGCAGTTTTTGATGGTGCTGTAACTGTTCTTTCAATCCAGAATCCAATATTTGTCACATATTTGGGGTGATGAATGCATTCTTTCAATCTCTGTTTACTAATAGTTCCCATCAAATGTTGGTTGTTTACTATATGTTTTCTGACACACAGTTCAGACTTCCTGCCAGTATTCTTAATTTGTCCTAGTTCCAGCAATATCTTCACAACTACATTATTCTTCCATTCCTGCTCTTCATTTTCCCACTGTTTTTTCAATACTGCTTTAGCAATGTCACCCTTGTCCATTCTCAGCTTGCCATTTATTTTAGCTTGTCCAGCAAGTCTATCTGTCACTTCACTGCCATGTACTCCCACAACCCCTGAACAATAACGCCACATTAGACTCATCACAGTTGACTGGCTTAACATATGGACCCATTTTTTTCGAAGCAAATTATGAAGCAATCTTATGATTGTGAATCCATTACAATGAATAATCTTTATTTTTAAAGGGTAAAGAATTCAGCAAGCAGGCCCGTCTTACATTCTGCCCTTCATCATTCCATCTTTCACTCTTCCCAAACACTCGATTTAATACAAATATACACATTAAATTAAGGAAAAAAACATATCAAAAGAGTGTAAGATTAAACTATTACATTCAAAGTAAAAGAGAAGAAGTAATTAACCTAATAAAATAGCTCTCACACACACACATACATGATGTTGGAGTCTATATACATATACATAAACAAAAATACATTGTAAATACAGATCTTCTAACATATGTTTTTTAACAAACATTAAAATAATTTTTAACAATATCTAACAAGTTACTTTTCGAACTATGTCATTTTAGTACTTATGATGCCATATTAGCCACACCATGGGCAACTAGCCATTCCATTGTCACTGAAACAGTCTCAATTTTCATTTGCATGCTTGATGTGGTGACTTAAAAGGCTCCTAAACCCTGTGCCACTACTCCTCCACTGCCACAGACAACAAAACCCCAACCACTTCCTACACACTGAGCCATCTCTATATATTACCATGTTGGAAGATCCACAGTGATGCTGGATGAGGTCTGTAACCCAAATTTCAACTATCCCCTGTATTCAATCTCTACATTAGTAGAGGTCGATCCTGTACTCATAACCAGTTACTGCCTTTGGGCACCTCATATAGACTGCAGACAGACATTATTGTCTCAGCCATCCAGGATCTGCCTTGTCTGATGTGTCTTCCCTTTATCAACCCCAGCTCCTTATGGGGAGGATGGCCGTTAAAGCCAGCAACCCTGATACACAAGTATATCCGAGCAAATTTGTGTTTTGCGCATGGCCACTACAGAAGTGTCCCTGGTGCAACTCAAGACCACTCTCATTGCCTTATTCTGTACATGCTCTATTCTATAGCTGTGCATTTGACAGGGTGAGTAGGCCTGATTCAGGTTCAGTACAGTTTCACCATCACAGCAAATAGGAATATCAGATAATTGCTCTGCCGCCTGTGCCAGTGACATCTCTTGGAATGTATATGATCCATTCCATGTCATATCCATACACAATTATAAAAAATGATCCATGAAAGATGAATGCATACATCTCCGCAAATGTCCTCATTGGGGAGGCACTCACAGCCAGCTCTAAGCAGATATACAGTGCCAACCTTTCAAAGAACACGGCGGATGCATCAGCCATGTTTATCAATGACCAATCATTGGCTGGGAAATCCATGCACCACTGAAAGTCACAGTTCACAGTGATGCCCCTAGCACTTAACTCAGTAGCTAGGGTGCCAAACAAGACTCCCAACCCACAACACAACGAAACTGGTGTGGACAAAGTGTAGCAAAAGGTAAAAAAAGGCACAATTATCAAAGGTCAAATTCACCTTTCTGTCATGTTGGAACCAGAGAAGTCCTGATTCTATCAGCCTAATTCTCTTCAGTGGTTATTCTTTAAGTCTTTTTTTTTATAGACTTAAGGCTTTTTCTTTGTATAGGCTTAAGGCCTTTTTTTTTGCACATGACAGTCTACTTCAGACCATGATACATACTAGGACAATAGGTCAAATACATTAGTTTTCCTAAGAAGGTTTAGCCAATGGACATGACAAGATGGTCATGTAGGGATAATTTTAACACTTCAGATTCCCTAAGAAGTCATAAGTCATCTATCTACTACCTATTCAAGTCTTAAGTTCCAAATAACAGTTCATCACAATGCATGTCATGCAAACTCGCTTAAAAAACATGACCATGGAAAAGTACAGACTTTAATAAACAACTATAAGAAAGGATAAAGTGCATAAGATTAGAAATAACACACTAAGAAATGAAATGTGCAGATACTATGGAAGAAAATATTGGAAAAAAAAGGTAAATGAATGAAATTCACAATAAGAAATGGATAATCATTAAGCTCTCTTTTGTTATAGAACTCAAAGCCGAAGAGACAAATATTTAAAGAAATTTTTTAAAAATCCAAACTCTTGATGTACAATGACCAGTCTGCCAAAACTCATAACAGGGTCTGGTTTTAAAAAAATTATGCACAGGTTCTTGTGCACTAGGAATGAAAAGAAAAGAATCAGTCCGTCAAAATCAAGCAAAAACAAAATAACACCACACATTAGTTGTGACATAATTGTTTCAATACTGCACTGGAAGCAATATTAAAATCATTTCACATATGATTACAACTGAATTCTATATTAAAATCTTAATATGTCCAAAAAACAAAATTACAAATAGCTCATTTGTTTTTAAACAAATAATCAGACTTACCTGCATGATGTATCAAAAGCGTCTTTAATTTCTTGCAGCGTTGAATAAGGTTCTTAAAAGAAGCACCTTTAACTCTTAAACAAAAGTTAAGAGCAAGGCATTCAATATGAATGCAATTAGAGGCCAGGAGTTCAATGTGTGAGTCATCCAGAAAAGTAATCCCATACAGGTTCACTACTTTCAGGTTTGGAGTATGAGCTTTAATTTTGCTGATATTAATGACTTCATAGATATCCTCCTCTGACTCTGAAGAGAGTTCAAAAGTGCCTAAAGAAGTGTTTGAAAAGTTTTTTAAAAAGTTGGAAGAATAAAATGAATGTTCAATCAAGACCAACACAACATTGAAAAAGTTCAGAAATTATAAAAATCCTTTAAAAATTAAACAATACTTGAAAAAGGACATCTAATTATGTGAACATACATTTTGTGGCCTATTTTCAAGTAAGATTCACTGTGAAATAGTGGTTAATTGAGCTGCACTATGAACAGGAATAAATGACTCTTCAGTCTCACTACATTTCTCATAAATAATGACAGTGATGTTTAACTCATAAGCAAGATTGGACATTTCAATTGCACACATAATAAAACTTAATAAAAAAATTATTAAATGTTATTCTATGTGTTTGATATCAGAGAAAGAAAAATAGTAAGAAAATGACTATGAATCAAACTCTGACTCCAGTGGGATGAGCAAATGCCTAGCCTTTGTGCTGCTATGGGCATTTGTTTAACCATATAGAGTCCAGAGTTTCATTCATAATCATTCTCTTACTGTTTTTCTTTCTCTTGTACTTAAAATGCTTTGCCTACAAATTTTTAAAGGCCAAACAAACATACTCATAGTTTGCTCTAAACTTTGCTGTGTACAAGTCTATTATTTTCAATTTGCTAAAAATTGTAGCATATAGAGGAAACCATCAAAATAATCATGAGATGGATGAAATGATCTTCTGCGGGGGTGGTAACTCATGGCTGGCTGCCTCTGTGGTGATCAGTAGTGAATCCATTTTGGTTAAAATGGGCTTGAATGCATGATACAGTACTCCTGTGAACACTGAATTGTTGAGATACTGCTGATACCATCAATTCAGCAGGAATCATCTCTATAGCTATTGCTTGCTGTTGTTGGTTCAATCTTCGCATTGTGAAAAAAAAAAGATGTTTCTGTTGAAATTTTACTACTCTTATGATGATGTTTTCAGATAGTGGTGATTAGAGCTACACACTTCTCTTCCTTTATCTGTGCTCAGTTTCCCTCAAAGGGTCTTCGCACATGATTTCTCTTGAGCTGTGATTATCTCTCCATGAATTTTGCAATCCAACTGTAAACGCATAGGCAAGTGAACAACACTCACACACAACCATGCTTACCTTTATCTGAGTTCTCCCAAGAACATTTGCACAGTGCCCTATACAATGCTGGACATTTACTTTTTTCCATAAGTATATCAGTTAATATCTGAGATGCAATGAGTATACTGCAAGTCAGAAGCTACATTATTGGCCACCAATATGAAGCAGAAAAAAATCAGAAGTATGGCTCAAGCTTTCCTTCTATAACAAAACTGACTCAGTGGATAACAAAGATCTAAAAAGAGCAGAAATGAATGAAAAGTTTATGGAATGAAACAAAGCAAAAATAAACTTGAATGTTGAAATATAGAAATGCAAAAAATAAGAAAAAAAATGGATACATATCAGGAACATTATTAAAACATCAGCAGAAGAATTCCTGAAAACAGAATATGTGATCAGAAAGACAAAATGATTTAATGTTGGGTGGCAATCAAAAAGAAAAAGGCAGATACAACTGAAAAATGCAGAAAATATAGATACAAATTTATCAAATTGAATGTAACACTGAAAAGCAGCCAGACATCACAAAAGGCAATTTGGAGAATGTCCTTGAAGCAATGCTGACAACCACACAATGAATAAAACAAGAAAGTTTTACATGGAAATCAAAACAGCAAAGACAGCATTACAAAAATTCTCACATAACATAGGAGATGATTATGGGGAAATGATTAATAATGAAGTGGAAATATGTAAGAGATGGAAGGAGTACTTTGAAAAGTTGTGAAGAGTGAAAAACCTGCAGTATTTTCTCACAAGTGGAGATACAAATTTTGTAGAAACAAGAGATTAAATAACTAATTGAAAGCATAACAAAATCTGAATAACAACACAGCAACCAGCTAAACTGGAATTATTGCAAAAGTTCATAAAAGAAAAAACTGTTCATACTAACATAATAAATGTGGAATGAAGAGATACTGCCAGAAAAATGGAAGAAATCCTTTACAATCTTGAATTTGACTTTTCTTATTACTCAGGTTTTTAGAGTTTTCACTCTTTTCCCTTTGTGCCAGATAGTGGAATGTGCGGGTCTTTTTCAGTCACTCTATATTTCCTTACGGTATATTGGTGATAAAGGAGTTTGGTTGTTGCAGGTTTTTTTCTGAAAATCTTTCAACACACTTCAATCCAGGCGGTGGTGTTTCAGTTTTTTCTTGTTTGTGCAGTGCATAAAGATATGTTGTGTGGTTTGCAGTCATTCTATGTAAATGCTTACTGATCTATTCTGTCAGTTAAGGAAAGTGTTAATGAATGAATGATCTTTATTTTCAAGGGGCAAAGAGGTTTTCCGGTGAGAAAGTCCAATTCTGGACTGGATGGGCAAACATATCTCACCCGGCTGGGATATATTCATATTCAAACTACGTCAAGGTTCTCAGATGAGAAAGTCAAATTCTAGACTAAACTGGTGCAACAAAAACCACAGTGTCACCCAATGCCACTTCTGTGATCCACTAAGAATATAGGCCCAAGCCCCACGATGCTCTGAGCCTCCATCCTAAATGAGACTATTGCGAGAACCACACGAGTAAATTCAGTAGGATCATGGGGCGATCTTGGTGGTAGAAGCGAACAAAGAAGAAGAAAAGGGCAAAGAACTGGGACCGCTACCCCGTCTTACATTCCTCACTCCATGTTATTTAATGTAAGTATACAAATTACATTTTTTAAAATTTCAAAGAATACAAAACGAAACTTACTTATATTCACAAATATAAGACAAAAAACTATTAAATATAAAATAATGAACTACATGAGAGATGACTAATCTAAAAAGATAGAGTGCACATGTGCATATACACATACAGGAAGAAGTCATGGGAAGCCAGGTCAGGTGAGGTATGGAAGGTGTGGAAACAACAGAATGTGGTGTTTCACCAAAAATTCATCTGTTCTGACAGACATATGTGAAGGGGCACTGTTATGGTGAAAGATCCACTTGCTAATATGCCACTTCTCAGGATGATGTCTGCACATAGCATCATTGAGGCACTGGAGGATGCTGTGTAGAATTCCATATTCATTGTCTGTCCTCTAGGGACATATTCATGATGAATTAGTCCATCAGTATCAAAGAACACAACCTTCACCTGCATACCTTCTTCAGTCAAGGAGATGATGACATTCTCCACTGGGAGAATTAGCTTTGTTTCTGGGTCATACTCGTACACTCAGCTTTCATCACCAGTGATTATCAATGACAAGAAATTGGGACTGTTTTGGGTTTGCTCACAGAGATCAGTGCAAATTGAATACAATCATCCTTTTGTTTCACAGTCAGGAGATGGGGCATAAGTTTCCCTGACACATGTCTCATGTCATACTCAAGTCTTCACTTATAATTTTGTGGCAAGTAGCAAATGGACATATGTTGGTCACTTGATAAGAAGAAATGATCAGAGAATCCCAAAACAAGCTATCAAGTGGAACACAACAGGCCAAAGAAAAAGAGGCAGTCCACGTGAAACTCTGAAGAGGACAATGTTAAGAGAGGCCAAATTAACAGGCATAAAATCCTTTGATGAGGTTGAAAGACTCGCTGAAGACAGGAAAAATTGGCGAACTACTCTGCGAGCCCTATGTGACATTTAACGGCACGGGAAGGATATAAGATAAGAAATTATTCAAATCATCATCAGAAACAGACATCACACAAAACAACAGCTTGATGATTCCCACAGATTTATTTATTTATTTATGATGTTATCTCCCAACCTTGCTTTGAACTCAAGGTTGATCATTCGAACAGTGAATGTTCCACCAGGGTTAGTGGCAACCAGAGCAACGAATTTAGGAGGTGTACCACTCCACTTAATCACGACACAGCGGAACACTTGGACTCAATCATTAGAAGTCTCTCCAAAGACAATCTCTAAATAAAGAATGGATTCTGCTGGCACATTTTTTGTGATGCTCTCTTTAAAACTGATAACCCTAGGTCAGCATGAGGTAGCATACAGCAGGCCTTTCGCATATGTGTCCCAGCATCAGCCATTTTTCATTTACATTCTTCAGCTGTGCTAATACACGTCTTCACTAGGGCAGCTTCATATAGTCAGTCTGAATTCTCCAAGTCCAGCCAGTTTTGGGGACAGCACCAATATACACCTTCAGCTCTGTCATTCATTCATTCCTTTGCATGTCCCTTGCGGAACTTTGCCTCCCAAACAGCACTCCTGTAGGCCTCTCGGTTGTGAGCAAGATGGCCTGCTGCTGCTGCATCCATTTCCAGATCATCAACGATGTCTTGCAGCCATCTTCGTTTCAGTCTTCCTCTTTTTCTTTTTCCCATTATGTATCCTTCCAATACGGTCTTCTCTAAATTATCATGACGTTTAATGTGGCCAAAATATTTAAGTTTTCTCTCTTTAATCCTCTTTACTAGCCAGCCTTCTTCAATATTAAGCTCTTGTAGTATAGATATATTTGTTCTTTTTTGTGTCCACGATATTTGGAGAACTCTTCTATAGCATTTACATTCAAAGGCATTTATGTGCTTCTCAGCTGTTTTGTTAAGTGTCCAGGTCTCACAGGCATATGTTGCGATGGGAAAGATGCATGCCCTTAAAAATCTTATTTTTGTGGTTCTGTCTGCTCCTCTCCACAGATTCTTTATTTGTTTTACTTTCTGAAGAGCAATAGATGTCCTCCTTTTAATTTCCCGCATTGTATCTCCATTATTAGTTAGTAGTGATCCAAGATATTCAAAACTCTCCACTTCTTCCAGTTTTTCCTCACTGATACATATTTCAGTTGCCTTGTTTGTTTTGTCAGTTGTCATCACTTTAGTTTTCTTTGCATTAAGATAGAGGTTCTGCTCTTCGCTGTTCTTGCGGACTGACATAATTAGTTTTTCCATTCCTTCTTGTGTTGTGGACAGCAATACTGTGTCATCAGCATATCTAATCTCTGGTATTTCATAACCTCCAACTGTTATGGCATCGTAATATTCTTTGTCTACATCTTCTCTAACATTCCTCATTATATTTTCAGTATACAAGTTAAATAAGTAGGGTGACAATATGCACCCCTGACGGACCCCTTGTTTTATGTCAAACCAAGTTGTTGTTTCACCATTTATTCTTACTGCTGCTTGTTGGTCTAAATACAGCAGTGATGTTAATTGTATCAAATGTGTTGGAAATCCCATTTTTTCCATTATTTCCCAAAGTTTCTGGTGTTGTACACAATCAAATGCCTTTGAGTAGTCTATAAAGGATAAATATAGATTCACATTAAACTCCCTGCATTTCTCTATTATTAATCTTAGATTGAATATATGATCTCTTGATCCTCTTCCTTGCCTGAAGCCAGCTTGGACCATATTGACTTCTTCTTCTATTTTCTTTCGAAGTCTACCCATTATGATTTTTAACAGAATTTTACTGGCATGACTAATCAGGGCAACAGATCTGTAGTTGGTGCATAATTTCAGGTTACCCTTTTTTGGCAGTGGTATGAATACAGTTCTTTTCCATTCTTTTGGCCAAATACCTGAATGCCATATCTTTTTACATAGTGCATGATAGATTGTTGCACACTCCTTTCCTCCTGCTTTAATAAATTCAGCGGTTATCTCATCACATCCTGGTGATTTACCATTTTTCAGACTCTTTATTGCCCATAAAACTTCTTCCATTGTCGGCTCGGGTTCTTTCTCCTCCAATAATAATTCACACTGTTGATTTCTGCTTCCACAGTCGGTTGTTTCATACATTCTTTTGCAATATTCCTTCCATCTTTCCAGAATTTCCTCTGTCTCTGTCAGGGTATTCCCCATCTCATCACAAATTACATTTAGCTTAGGTGTGACATTTCTCGTCAATGTCTTCATTTCTTTAAACATTTCACTATCTCTTCCACACCTCTGATGTTCTTCTATTCTTTCACAACAATCTTGTATGTATTGTTTTTTGTCTTTTCTTATGTTTCTTCGTACTTCTTTTGTTAAAGTTTTATATTTATCTTTGTTGTTGTTTGTCACTCTCCATTGCGTCTTCATTTCTCTACATTGTTTTATCAGTTCTAGTGTACCTGCTGTGATCCATCTATTCTTTTGTGTTTTCTTTACTGGAACCATGTCTTTAGCTGTTGTTACTAAGATATCTTTGGCCTGCGTAGCCAATTCATCTGGTGTCATCTCTTCCTGTACAGCCATCAGGATTTCGAAACGGTTCTTCACTTCTATACCGTATTGTTCTGGTATATTTGTAAGGTCAAAGCGGAGTGGTCTTGATCCCATAACTATCTTTTTTATCTTTATCTTCATGTCTGCTATTAATAACTCATGGTCCGTGTCACAATAAGCACTTGGTAAAGTTTTTGCTGATGTTATGCTTGACCTCCACCTTCTCTGCACTAAAATGTAATCTATTTGATTCCTGGTTTTCCCATCAGGTGATGTCCATGTGTAAAGTCTTCTTGTATGTTGTTTAAAAAGTGTGTTAGCGATCATTAGCTCATTTTCCATACAAAACGCCATTAGATTGTCACCTGCCTCATTTCTGTGTCCTATGCTAAATTTCCCTACAACTTGTCCTTCATCTTCTGCTCTTACTGTACCAATTTTTGCATTAAAATCACCCATTATAAATACAATATCATTTTTCCGTACCTGGTCCATTGTCGTCTGCAGTGTGTTATAAAAATGTTCTACTTCATCTTCTTCTGCTGCTGATGTAGGTGCATATACCTGGATGACTGTTACATTTCTAGGAATGCCCTTAAGTCTGATTGTTAGGATTCTATCACTTACTGGATTGTAGCCTAGTAATGCTTTTGATGTTGATTTGTCCAAATAAAAAGCCACTCCATTCTTTCCTCCTACTTCTCCGCCAGAATATATAAATATATTATCATTCTTGCTCTTAAAGTGTCCTGATCCTTTCCATCGATGTTCGCAGATTCCCAAAATGTGTATCCGCGTTCTTTTCATCTCGTCACCTATTACTTGATATTTTCCCTCATACATACTTCTTACATTCCATGTTCCTACTCTTATTTTTCTTTTTAGTTTGATACAGGGGTTTTCCTTGGTAACACCGTCAGGATTTTGTCCGTCATCACAATTACTAGTACCGACCTCTGCCTCACACTCTTCCCCAGTGTTAAAATTAGATCTATCTGGCCTGGGGGACTCACCACCAGATCTTTTTCCTATTTGACTTTCCATGATTGCTGCTTGGGTTTCTTGGTATGTTTCCAGAAGGTAGTTTACCATTGCTTTCCTTCCGGGCAGTGACTGTACTAGTCAGTGATCGTAGCCATTGTCCCTACATTGAGATCATCTGCCTACCATCATAGAATGGTGACCATAACCAACATTATCTGTCAGCTGCTCTCCCATTCCATCCACCACCTGCTCCCATGGCTTCACGTCACCCTGATCGGGGGGCTATACGGGTACTCCACCTTGCCCAAGGGTGTCCCGTAGACTAACGGAGGTAAGGAGGCGTCTTACTTCTCCTTCAGCTCTGTACCTTTTACAAATATACCTCCCTCCAATCAAAATTAAGAAGTTGATCATTTGACGGTATCCACTTGTCAGGCCCATACTCAACCCAGATTCCAAGAACTATGGTGTTTGCATATTTAAACTTTATGATGTGATTAAGATCAGGATTAGGTGGTAATGTATGTACAACTGTTTTAAACTGCACATGGCTGACGTATGTCTTGGAGATGGTGTCTTGGGAATATAGAAGGTCAACCACATTCTTAATGTTGTGCGTGACTATGTCCAGGTGGCCCCTCATAGCCTTATAACCATTGAGCCATAGTAACCTACCTGAACTTACACAGCTATCCTCATAATCTTTTGTGGTGACATCTTGGGTATCTACAGGGTTTGCCACATTCTTAATGCTGTGTATGCCCATGTTCAGGTGGTCTGTTATGTACCAATGAGCCACAAGAATTTACCTAAGAGAGTCCACATAGCCTTTTGGGGCTGCAACATGGAGGTTCGGCAGCTCCCTCAAATTTTAAATTATACAATTATTCATGGCTTCTGTGCTATTGAGCTTCATGACTTTACCTGAAAGATTGTCCACATAATTTTTTTTATGGTAGCATCTTGGGGATCTTTATGGTCCATTATGTGGTAAATTCTAAAGCTGTTCATGCCTGGGGGGGCCTTTATAATCTTAGAGCTGTCAAGCAGCATGACCATATCTGTGCAAGTGTCAACATACACCCTAATGGTAGCACGTTGGGTTCTGCCAACTGACCTACTAAAGTGGCCAGATAATTTTTGTGACAGCATCTTTGTCATCTAATGAGTCTGCCATGTTCTTGATGCCATATGTGCCTATATTCAGATGGCCTGTCATGGCACTGGCACCACTGAGCCACAAGATATGTGGCGATGGTGTGATCACAGCTCTTCTATAGTAGCCTTTCTCCATCAATTCAAGCCCATATACCTGCAACTCCCTTTGTTTGTTGAATCTTTCTGTGTCCCCTAGGTCTGCAAGAGTTGGTGTACAACAGGCCTTAGTGCAGCCTCTAATTTTGACAAAGTTTTGATACACAGCTAAAATACCTAACTTCACAAGTTTGTTGTGTTCATCAAGAACTGAAATGTTTATACTAGACAGCATTCCAGTCTCAAGGTGCTTAAACTGTGGTTGAAAGAATGCCTCCACACAACCACTATTACAAACCTTCTTTTCACGGGAATCAAACGTGGTAAAGTTGAAGGGATTTGGTTAAGCCTGTTTTCGGCTGTTGATAAACCCTCAAGATGGACAAATAATTCTTTATAAATGACCAACTGGGGAAACTTTTCACCAGTAATAGTGTCAATTCTAGAAAAATCAGGATTGAAGTATTCTTTAAATCCTAAGGTTGGCCCTAGGGATCCAAGCTCAAAGTATCTACTGATACCACTTACAGGCGCCAATCCCGTAGCAGGGTTTGGTGTTAGTCTGAGCTTTAACGGTGAAAAGACTTGCTCATCTAGCATGGATATATTATAGTATTCATATGGGACAGTAATGTTTCTGACTAGCTCATCACACTGCCAGCCATTATCCATTTGCCCATAATGTATTCAGTTATTACCTAGTTCATGGTATATGTTCACCATTGCTCAATAGTAGAGGATCTCAGAGACCACCAGCAGGCTTCACAGGCAGAAATAATTGGTCTGTTCATGACCCCTGATGCTTATGATCATAATACAGATGTTGAGTTTTTTCAGCTGTCTGTTTAAAATACTTAAGTTCATAAATGTTGATGTGAAGAATGTTTAATGAACCCCTCATAGCTGGAGGATAACCCAGCAAGGACCTTTTACAAAGTGAAATCTGATCATAAGATTTTCTTTCACTTCCAACTTTCTAATATTCAGGAGGTTTTTTTTCCCTATGATTTTCTTTCACACAAAAAATATTTCAAGTGGGGACTAGGATCAGATTCACCATGTAACATCAGCAGTTCCACAGAGACACTCTGATTCTGAAATAGGGGAATCTGTGTGTTCAGCAATGTCTGTTCCCCATTATCTATAGTGTGCTGGTTCCATTTTGATTACTACATTCTGATTGCCAATGTTGTAGTGACCCACAGGATTGTCACATCATAGATTCACTGGTTTCACTTCAAAATTTCCCCATTTCTCCATAAGACATCATCCTGACTGAGATCTCTAGCTCCACCTATATGCAGATGTGCATTGCCAAAACCTGAAAGGTATTCTACTCTTGAAGGGGTATATTTTGCTTGTTCAGTGTTACAGGAATATGGGATGCTGGAGCTGCATGGTTTGAACTCAGAATTCAGCTATACTTAACATTCCCTTTCTCCACAATCATATTCCCTCTGTACCACGTTCTACTCTTTCTCACCTATAACTTAAATTCCAGAACCCTCACAACACTAGACTGCAAACCCTCTACTCCAAACACATTCATCTATTTCACCCACCCTTTTCTCAGCTTGATTACTATCGTATCCTCTCTCTCTCCTTTCCACTTTCCTCACCTACTCTTTATTGCCGATTCATCACACCTCATTAGTCTTCATTTCAACATTCGCAATACTACATTATGCATGCTCTCAGACACAAGTTCTTGCAAGTCACAGATAAGTGCTCCTCTTTTATTTTACTATTTTTTTCCATTATTATTTGCGCATATCATTTGTGTGAATTTATATTTTATATGCAAGATAAAATAAAAAAGCTAATTCAGAATGCTAACAATAAATTAAAGATAAATGTAGGAAAGACAAAGTTAGTGAAGCAAAATATGAACAACAGAAATGTACTCAGAGTAGATAACAAGCTACTGGAGAAGATCAACAAATTTGTATATCTTGGTAGTAGAGTAGTAGAAGATGGAGTCAGCACAGAGGACATGATTAGAAGACTTATTAGAGAAAACCAGGCTTTTGCAATGCTTCAGACTATATGGAAATCTAAAAAACTAAGCATGAAGATGAAAATCAGGATATTTAAGAGTAATTTCTATGGAAATGAATGCTGGAAAATCACCAAAACTACAGAAAACAAGCTGAACTCTTTCCAGACTAAATGTTTACAAAGAATGAGAAGAATATTTTGGCCAAACACCATAAGAAATAACATCTTATTGGCAGAAATGCAGATGAAGCCACTGACAGCAATTACTGAAGAAAGATGCTGGCAAGTGCTCCAGAAGACTGATGGCTCAATACTAAAAATAGCACTAAGATGGATATCACAGCAAAGGAGACATGTAGAAGAACAAAGGAGAGGATATGTTAAGCAATAGAGGGCTCATTTGGGCAATAGCGGAAAAAAGCAAAGGACAGGCATTTGTGGAAAACCCTTGCAGAAGCCCCTTGTGCCTTGGGCACTTAAGGTTCAGAGAGAAAGAGAGAGAGAGAGAGAGATATTTTATCTTCTTTCCCTATTTCTTTGTCCTGTATGTTTTTTGTCTTTTTTAAAGTGTAATGTTAAACATGACAACCATGTGTTCATTAATTAATAAAGCTATTCCTACTTTTGAATATTTTTAACATTTTGTTATTACAGCTTTACTGCAGTGGTACTGTATATATATTAATATATATATATATTAAAATATATATATATTCTTATATATATTTATACCCCAAAACTATTCACAACACAGTAATTGTGGAAGTACATATAATGATCAGAAAAAAAAAGGTTACAAGAGCCATAATTTAAGGATGCATTAATTGATGTAGGTAATTTTTTTACCTGGATATTTACTTGATGGCACTAGTTGTCAGTGTAAATGTTTTAACCATGTGGTATGATCCACAGATGTGCAGTTACACATGAAAATGGTGCAATGTCTGGAAAAGTGGTCTATCACTAAAATGAGAGATGTGATAAGAATTTTATGGGCTAAGAATGTGTCCGCAGCTGAAATTCACTGCCAGTTCATAGAGATTTACCATGAAAATGTTATGAATTGAAAACATGAGGCAAAATAACTTTTTTCAATCCAGCAGAAATGATGTGGAAAGCAGACAGATTGCAAACACCGGGCGTCAAAGTTCAAGAACAGCAAAGGTCAATGTGACACATGTTGATGAATTGATTCAACAGGCCCAAAGGATAACTTTGCATCATATTGCATCCCAGCTGGGACTAAGCTAAGGCAATGTTCAACATCTCATGGTGTTTGTTTTGCATTATGGGAGCCACATGCATTATCTGAGGATCAGAAAGCTGCATAAATGGCTAAATCAGCAGGGACATGACTTTTACAGAGTTGGGATGGAAAAGGTGTTTCTGTGGTAAGACAAATGTCTTAACTTTTTAACATTTCATATGCAATTTTTACCCAGGGATTGTTTCTTTTGCATAGTTAAACATGTAACCTTTTTTTCTGATCAGCCCTCATAAAAAATGTATTTCTTTTACTGTAACTTAATGTCTAAATCATTTTCACCCATGCTGAAACCTGCAAGGACTACATCCTATATTCTCATCTTCTCTGTCTTTATTGTCTATCCCATATGTTATGGTATTCTTTTAGCACTGACATGATCCTGACAAAGTCCTTGAGGGGAAAAACTTAGCCAGATCCAAAAAGTGAGCAGCCAATATGCTTTCAGGAAAAACCCTGCCAACCCATTTGACTGAGATAAATTAGTGGTACTCTTTCGTCCCCATGGTTAGAGAGTTAAAAAAATCCTCTCCCACCATATACCACTACTAAAACTTGACCCTGATATGTGCTACATCTTCTCTGACAGAAAAACTTTTGATACAGACAGATAAAACAATGGAAACTGGAGTGTCAGAACCAACAGAGAAATTCACAATATGTGCAATATACTAGTAATCATCTCCTTTATGAAATGTAGTGGATTATGGTGGCTGAGCCATGTAGAAAGAGTTAAGAGTTGTTAGACTAACCATTCATTTATTTTTAAAAGAAAAAGATACCAGATGAATGCAAAGAATGAGAGAATAGAGAAAAAAGTAAAAGAAGACCATGAGAACTTGAAGTACATAAATAGAGAAAGATAAACAGAAACAAAGATGAATTAAATAGACTGTGTCTGCAGCAAAGACCTTTACAGGCTTGTAATGCAAAAGACAGAAGGAGCATTATGTTGGTTCTACGTGATTGTGCAGACTCTACCATTAGTTGCTTAGGAGACTTTTCCACTACTTGCTGCTTACTTTAATACCTACAAATAATGAGATACCTATTTAGACTATATTATTCAGAAAGCAAAAAACGGCATCCTTTAATAAGCATGCACCATCAGAATGACTGTTCGAGGGCTTACCTTTTCTTAACCCCCAAAAACATTGTGCAGCAGACTCAGTCAGGAAGCAGTTATTGATGGTAATATTAGTATCCTCATATTATCTGAACTGTGTGCCTACAAATGTACCAAGAATTTGGAACCTGAACTACAGACATTGCAAAAGTCAGTGGTCACATATACTGCTGATGCAATAGTTTCATTTTCTTGCAAATATATGTTCAAGCTGCAAATTTTCCATAAGTAATAAAACTGATATGCAGCTCTGAATACACAGAAACTGATAATTTAAAGTTTTACACTAGATTTTTTAAGTATTTCTTTTAGAAAAAAAAAGTGAACTTTCTGAAAGAATATCTGCGGCCATGAACAATCAAATAAATTTAATAAAATGTTAAGGAGATATACACTTACCAATCAAATGTAGAACTTCCAAAGAAGACAAACAGCTGTAGATTCTTCTCATAAAACCCTCAAGAAAAATAACCTCTGATAAACAAATACATAAGCTACGCAAGTTGCACGGGAAGGCATTCAGATCATTGAAGTCATGCAGCTGCATGGCATTCGAGAAGTCCAGCGTCATATACCTGGTAACAAGATTAAGAAAAATACCATTATATTATCAAAACACTATAGCTACACAACACTATACACAGAGAAATCACTTTTATACTTGCAAAAAAAAGCTTATTAACCCATTTAGCATTGCATGAAAAATTTGTGGCAAAAATTATTTTCACACTCGCAAAAAAAAACAAAAACAAGTAGAATGCACAACACCAATAAAGAAGCAGTAACTAAGTCAGAATTTAAAAAATATTTCTTGACACAGACTGAAGATGATGGTAAAAGTTGTGACAATGATGATGATGGTTATATGGTATAATGATATTGAGAGTAAAGGTAGTCACAAATGATAATGATTATGCTCATGATAACAATGATTATAATATCGTGACATGGGCTCACGATGATGATGAAAGTGGTATGATGATGTCAATGTCCAAATGAATACTTTATCTGATAAACTGCAAATCTATGTCACTTTATGCGTCTCATTGAAATATCATGTTTCCCCATAAATCTCGATGCTGGTCTGAAATGTCACTGTTGACCACTCAGATCACACAAAGTCAGGTGCAATTTCAACAGTTTCAGTGTGTCATCATTATCATTACCTTCACTCAAAGAATCTAAATTGTCTGATGTTCATAAAAGTAGATACAACCAACCATTGTTGAACAAGTCATCATTTCCAAAATTTACCATTTTAGCATTTACCATTACCAGTCATTGTTCTCATAATGTATAGAGTACAACACCAAAACATGGCTATATTTAGCTTGACCTGCTTGTGGAATCTCCTGTTCTAGCAGCCTCCCACATTATCTTATAACTAGATCAGTTGCTGTTTACGAGTGAGCAAGAAAACTCAGGGATAACACCCACTGCTGGGACTTGAACCCAGTATCACTGGATTAGTAAACCAAGCATTTAACCACTCAGCTAACCAGGCCACCCCTAAAAAACAAATCTGGAGTCTTATATCTTATATCCTTCCCATGCCGTTAAATGTCACATAGAGCTCACATGGTAGTTTGCTAAGTTTTCCTGTCCTCGGCAAAGCTTTTCAACCTCATCAAGGGATTTTATTTGGCCATTCTTAACAGTGTCTTTAGCTCACAGTTTCATGTGGTCAACCTCTTTTTCTTCAACCTGTTGTGTTCCACTTGATAGCTTGTTTTGGGATTCTCTGATTGTTTCTTCTCATCATATGACCAACATATGTCCATCTCCTTTTCCTGATCACCCATGAGACTGGTTGTTGTTCACTCATCTGCCCTATCTCTGCATTGCTCTTGAATTCACTCCACTTTATGCAGAGTAGTTTCCTTAGGCATTTGTTTTCAAGAGTCTAATTTGTTATCTATTTCTTTAGTTGTTTTCCAGCTTTCACATGCATAAATGATGGTGGATATTACATTTGAATTATAGTCTTAACTTGGTTTTTGTGCTTATAACTTTTGAGTAGCTACCGAGGTATGCAAACTGGTTGACTTCTTCAACGTTGTCCCTTCTACGTATATTTTTCCTTTTTGATGAATGGGAAGTTTCATAATTTTTTTTTCCTTGTTAATTTCAATTCCTATTTGCTAGCCAGTGAAAACAGGGTATCTGTTTTGTAAATGGAAACAGATAGGTCAGGCAGTAACCTGGAGTAAATGGAAAAAAAAGACTTGAGTGAATCTGGCATTATCTATCAGTTTGTGGACATTCATGAACAGAACTATTTTGACTGTTGTTTGTAAAAACAACAAACTTAAATGCAGGAACAGTTTCTACTTTTAGTTTATGCTCCTCTCTTTTCTTAATTAACGACACTCTAATAAATATTCTGGGCCCCTCATTTCTGTGACCATCTCTTTCTCATTTCCCAGCAACCATACCTTTCTATTACTGTTCTTTCTTGGCCAACAAGGCATTTAATATGGGCTTCACGATATCTAACAAGGCCAAAGAAGAATAATTTTCTTTCCTTAATGGAGATGAGGAGCCAGTTTTCACTCACATCCAGTTCTCTAAGATACTTTAATTACTCCTTGTATTGCTTTAAATATTCAGAGGACTTTTCTGCAACATCTGATCTCAAATGATGTGATTCTCTGTTCTATTGCCTGGAAGATGTGATTCTCTATCTGCTGCCAGGATCAATGGCCATGATTTTGCACCTGTATGTTGCCACTAGAGTAGTAGAGCACGAAAAACCATAATTTTATATGCCTTCTGTGTTTTGCTATATTGGTCATAAGCCTCTTGATATGATGAACTTCCTTTTTTAACTTCTGTGGAATCACTACTGTTGGTCATAAGTTGGCTTACCAGACCTCCCAGTTTGACTGGGACTGTCCTGGTCTGACAGTTCTGTCCAGGGTTTCTGCCTGGCCTTTGATTTTGTCCAAGTTTTTCTCCATGGTACAATAAAATGATTTTTTTAAAAATCAATGATAAATCACTCTTACTTCTCAGTAAGTAAGAGCAACAATTCTAGGATGAAGGCTGTCTGTGCACAGCTCCTCGGCAGGGACATCCAAGACCAAGCGAAGAAACTGTGAATTGTGTTAGAGAAACATACCAGCGAAGCCCCTGCCTTCATCCTGGAATTTTGCATACCTCTTCTTGATACTGTAAAAATAGGTGCTGCCTTCTGGAATTCCACTCAAAATCATTGCTGCACAGTCACAACAGATGCGGTTCTTGCATATTCCAAAACACAAAATGACTGCTCATGTTTACTGAATGCCATATTTGCTACTACTACCTCCTAGAGCAAACCATGAGAGCTCTAGACATAGGCTTTATTTTTAAAAAACTTGAAAAGTTTTTCTCTCTCTTGGCATAAGAATAATCATGATCCATTATGTAATTTATTTGTTGCAAATTTGTTAAATGACTTATGAATAATCCTGTATTTGCTGGTGAAGAAGGAAAAGGGTGGGGATGGCCACAGGAATTAATTGACAAATCACTTCCTTTGTTGCCCAAGCAAGACAGTGAATTTGGATGATCAGATCTGATAGTGATAAGACAGCCAATCCACAAACAGTGTCCATATTAACTGATGAATTTCAAAATCTACTGGCTATATTATTTTAATTTGACATGAGTTACATGGAAAACTTTGTTGTATAAAAGGAGCCCTGTTAAACATAACTGACTTGACTGAGACTGTAAGATCAACATGTGAACATTACATGTCAAAAAGAAATTAACTTATCATTGTAAACACAAATTATGTAAAGGAAAAGAGTTCCACTTTACAGGAATGTGACATAGAAACAAACTACATATATTTATATAAATTACATACATCTTTCTACTGTGTTACATAAGATATTCTATAAATTAATAAAGTATCCCCACAAGAAGATCTTGATTTTGCTGATGACATAACTCTTATCAGTAACAATGTGAATTCCATGCAAGAAAAAAAATAGATATCTTGTCTTCACTGGCTAGCAATATAGGACTTGAAATTAACAAGGAAAAAAACAAAAATAATGAAACTTCCCATTAACCAAAAAGGAAAAATATATGTAGAAAGGAGAGCTGTTGAAAAAGCCAACGAATTTGCATACCTTGGCAGCTACATAGATCAAGATGGTGGCACCAGAAAGAAAGTTAGAATTGCAAAAGTAGCACTGACCTTCAAGAATCTTGAGAACATACGGCATTCAAAAGTTATAAGCACAAAAACCAAGTTAAGAATATTCAATTCAAATGCACTATCCACCCTCATTTATGTATGCAAAAGCTGGAAAACAACTAAATAGACAATAAATTAGACTCTTGAAAACAAATGCCTAAGGAAAATACTGGGTATAAAGTGGAACAAATTCAAGAACAATGCAAAGATAAGACAGATGAGTGAACAACAACCAGTCTCATGAGTGATCAGGAAAAAGAGAAGGACATATGGTGGTCATGTGATGAGAAGAAACAGTCAGAGAGTCCCAAAACAAGCTATAAAGTGGAACACAACAGGCCAAAGAAAAAGAAGCAGACCACGTGAAATTTTAAAGAGGACATTGTTAAGCGAGGCCAAATTAATAGGCATAAAATCCCTTGATGAGGTTAAAAAGCTTGCCGAAAACAGGAAAACTTGGCGAACTACCTTGCAAGCCCTATGTGATGTTTCACGGCACGGGAAGGATATAAGATATAAGACAAGAGCTGGAAAGCACCAAGACTATAACTAATGCATACAACTGATTTGAACCAAAATAGGAGCTTAGTATACAAGTTTTTCTCAACGTTACTTTCATCAGTATAAATTTCTTTCCAGATCTGGTGAATTTACCAGAATTTTCCATAGATGACAACTAAAACCCACTTTACAGAACTCAGTGCTAAGAACTGATGCCAATTTTCTGCTATGACGATACTTGTCTTTATTGTTTTTCCTGAAACTTTTATTTATCATAATTTTATTATATTTATTAATTTAATTAATTTTACAATGCTGAAAAGAAACAGCATGTTTAATGATGAATGAGAGCTTACAATGAGCTTCACTTATTTCTGAACATCATGTGGCTCTCTATGGTCCCAGTCTGAACAAGAGAAAATCTGGCATCCCTAGCATGGTCTCAGACTTACATCTTACATCCTTCCTGCGTTGTTAAACGTCACACAGGGCTCGCATGGTAGTTTGCCAAGTTTTTCTGTCCTAAGCAAGCTTTTCAACCTCATCAAGGGGTTTTATGCCCACTAATTTGGCCACTGTTAACAGTGTCCTCTTTAGAGTTTCATATGACTTACCTCTTTTTCTTCAACCTGTTGTGTTCCACTTAATAGTTTGCTTTGGGATTCTCTGACGGTTTCTTCTCATCACGTGATCGGCATATGTCCATCTCCTTTTCCTGATCATCCATGAGACTGGTTGTTGTTCACTCATTTGCCTTATCTCTGCATTGTTCTTGAACAATTCAATTTGAATTAAATAGTCTTAACTTGGTTTTTGTATTTCTCAAGATTCTTGAAGGTCAATGCTACTTTTGCAATTCTAACTTCCTTTCTGGTGTCACCATCTTGATCTATGTAGCTGCCAAGGTATGCAAATTGGTTGGCTTCTTCAACAGCTGTCCCTTCTACATATATTTTTCCTTTTTGGTTAATGGGAAGTTTCATTATTTTTGTTTTTTTCCTTGTTAATTTCAAGTCCTATATTGTTAGTCAGTGAAGACAAGGTATCTGTTTTTTCTTGTATCAAGTTCACATTGTTACTGATAAGAGTTATGTTATCTGCAAAATCAAGATCTTCTAGTTGGGTCCCATATACCCAATCAATATCTGTGTTACCTGTGGAGCATTTTTTAATTATGAAATCTATGGCAATTCCAAAAAGCAAAAGGGTATAGTATACATCCTTGTTTCATGCCTGTTTCAGTCTGGAACCATTTGCTCATTCCTTCTTCTGTGTTAACTGCACAAACATATCTGTTGTAAAGATCCTTAAAGATGTTGACAATTTTAGATGATATTCCATACAGTCTTAAAATTCTCCACAGTGAATCTCTGTGTTTGCTATTAAATACTTTTTTTTAAAGTATATGAAGTTCAGGATTAATGGTTTTTGATTTCAATATGTTTTTCAAGTATTATTCTAAAATATATGGTTGAGACAGCATCTCTCTTTCTGAAATCCTGCTTGTTCTTCCTTCATTGCAATATCCACTATATCTTTGAGTCTATTCAGAATCATCATCAACATCAGGTGCCATGCCGACTGGCATTGGCTATTATGCTTCTCCAGAGTACAAGATCCTTCATGCAGGCCATCAGTTCAGTTGGTGACCTCCTCTCACACCATCCCATCAGACTGTCCAGTATCATTTCTCTTGGTCTTCCTCTTGATCTTCTTCCCTCTATTTTTCCTGTTGTTATAATATTTTCAATGCCCCCTCTTCTCACTGCATGTCCTATGAAAGTACATTGTCTCTCTCTTATCTTTTTGACAAGGGTTTTTGTCTCTCCAGCTATTCTCATATATTCTTTGTTAGTTATTTTTGCTGTCCATGAGATTCGCAACATTCTTCTAATAAACCACATTTCTGCTGCTTCCAATGATTTTTGTGCAGACTTGCCTATTGTCCATGATTCACTTCCATATAACAAGATAGGTTCAATATAGCATTTTAGGACTCGTTTTCTAACATTCATTGATAAAGATGTGTTAGCTAATATATTTCTCATTCTCTGAAATGCAGTCTTTGCTTGGCCTATTCTGTTCCTAATTTCTGTTCTGCATTTCCCATCTGAAGTTATTACTGCTCCAAGTTATTTGAATTTCTGCACCTGCTTTAGAATAGTTCCGTTTAATTTAATACTGCATGCTGGTGGATTCTGTTTCTTAGATATAACCATTCAGAATGACTTTGCAAAATACTTTTGACACAACTGATAGTAAAGTTACTCCTCTCCAATTATTGCAGTCACTAAGATTGCCTTTTTTTTTTGGTATTTTAACAATGATTCCTTTTTTCTATTTAGAAGGGATCTTTTCTTCTTTCCAAATTTTATTAACTCTTTCCGTGCCTTAGGCAGTACACTGGCTTAGTCAATTTTTTAATTTGATGCCTTGGGCAGTGTACTGATACATGTTTCATTTCGTATAACTGCAGTTCACATTTTGGTTCACACGTTAACTGCATGTGTCCTTTTTCAAAATGGCGGAAGAGTGCTTAGTTACGACCGATTCGATATGAAGATTGTAACCGAGAAATTTCAATTTTTGGTGATTTAGATAGGGATATGGACATGCCCTGTGACCAGACCACTGTTCTTGAATGTATCCCAAGTAGATCTAGACATATTAGATGACTTGAGAAGTAGTTAGAAGGTTATTTCAGACATTATTTTAGAGAGAATGCAACATATCAAAACAAGACAACTTTGACAGGTAGTTATAGGCATCTCAGATGGCAAGTACTCTAGATCTAGAGACACCAGATGGTAAATAGGACACAATTTTTGTCTAAAAACATCACATTATTTCTTTTTTCCTAAAAACTTTGTATTTATGAAATCTTCATACATTTAATTATATTTTGAAACTTAATAAGTACATGGAAGTACAAGGAAATACTGTGTTTCATTCACTTTTACAAATATACCCCTTATACATATCAAGACCTGCGCTTTTACTCTGGCACCCAACTGAATCTCCGCATTTAGTCCCCCCCCCCCCCCAGACATGGAAAGAGTTACATTCTCTGCATTTGTCTCATGTTGTCACTGTTAATAGCTTTTAACATTTCGGCTGTTACTTCATCTTCACCTGCAGCTTTGTTGTTAGCCATTAGATTCACTGCTGTTTCAATTTCATGCAATGTAATTTCATCTAGGCTGACATTTAGTTGTGGGACTGGTAGGTTGGTTTCAAGGTTTATCAATTCTTTTGGGTGTGGTCGATTAAGTATTTCTTAGTAGTGTTTGGTCTGTCTTTGCTTTTGGTCTTTACTTGATGTTAATAAGGTTCCAGTTTTGCTAAAGACTGGTCTTTCTTTAGATGTAATTGGTCTTTCTTTAGATGTAATAGTACCCGTTAGCCTCTTTTGTATGTTATACAGAGTTTTGCCATCTCTTGTTTTTGCTGCTTTCTCCACCCCTTTCACCATATTGTCTATGAATTCTCTTTTATCTCTTCTGGCTGAACTTTTTATTTTATTGTCTATGTCTTTGTATGTTGCTTTTTGCCAATACTTTTCCAAGATCTGTCTTTACATTCAACATGGCTAATGGCTGCTTGTCTTTTATGTATGAACTTCTATGTGTTTTCCAATATCCATACTTTTCTATTTGTTTTTTGCAGTCCAGAATTTTCTTTTTTCTGCCATGATTATGGCTGTGCTGTAAGAATTCCATAATTCATCTATATCTATCTCCTCTACCTCACTGAGTGTCGTGAAATGATTGGCAAGTTCCAGACTGAAATTACTGTTAGTATTTTCTTCCTTTAGGCTGTAGCTGTTTATCTTTCTGAGTATTGATTTCTTGTGTTGGCTTTTCAGTTTTAGTCTTATTTTCCCTATACATAGATTGTGGTCACTGTTGACATCTCCACCTCTATATGCTCTTACATTTATCAGAGATGTTCTGAATTGCTTTCTGATACAAAAGTGATCTATCTGGTTTCTGGTTCTATCATCTGGATATATCCATGTTGTTTCTGGTATCTCTCTGTGTGGAAATATTGTTCTTCCAATGACCATTGTCCTCTGTTAGACGGCTCAGTTAATCTTTCTCCATTATGATTTACCACATCAACTCCTTCTTTCCCTATTACTTTTTCGATATTGGTGTTATATTTCCCTACCTTAGCGTTGAAGTCTCCCATGACAATTAGGATGTCCTGTTTAGGGACTTTGTTAATGAGTTGTTGTAGTTGGTGATAAAAATCATCTTTTATTTCATCACCTGCATCACTCGTGGGTGCATAACACTGTATGACTGTCATTCTTCTGTCTCAGTTTGTATCATTCTCTTATTATATGACTGTTCACCAGTTGCCATTCTATAAGACTCTTTGCTGCCACATTTGACATAATTATTCCTACCCCCTCTTGATGTTTCCCATTCTCTCTGCCTGAATGTATGATTAACTTACAGTTTTCCACCAATCTTCTCCCTGCTTCTGGCAATCGCATTTCACTAATGCCCAGTATGTCTAGGTGATACCTCCCCATTTCTCAGCTTACCTGAGTAGATTTTTGATGATGCTGCCATCATTCTTACATCCCAGAAACCAATCTTTGTCACATATCTGGGGCTGACAAATGTATTCTTTCGATCTTTGTCTCAGTTCGTGGTCCCAGACTGAACAAGAGAAAATCTGGTAAATCTAGTTATAAGTGACCTAAGGTATTCAAAACTGTTAACACACTCCAGTTTATTGGTGTTGATGGTTATGCCTGGTGCTTTTTATGATCTTAGTTTTCCTACCATTTGAAAAGTGGTTCTGGGCTTTTTAAATCTCTTTCCTGCTAAGTTTATGGTTTGCAGACATTCATGGACTGTTTAAAAGAAGGGCTGTGCCATCTAAATGTTTTTAAGCTCTGAGATCTCATGGCCTCCAATACTGATATAGTCAAATATCCCTGGCATTTCTCATTTTGTATTCCACATAGATTGTAAATATAGTCAAATGTCCCTGAAATTTCTCATGTATGCTACACAGATGCTGAAAAGGTACAGAGAAAGGTCTAGCCTTATCTTATTCTCTTTTAGTCTACAACCATTCCAAAGTTTTTTGCCTGATTTTTTGACAGCAGCGTGTTGTTCTTGGTACAGTGACTGTATGAAGTGAACTAGGTGAGATAAAAATCTCATTTCAATCATAATTTTCCACAGCTTCTGGTGTTGCACACAGTCAACTCTCTCTCTCTCTGAACCTTAAGTGCCCAGGGCACATGGGGCTTCCACAAGGGTTTTCCACAAATGCCTGTCTTTCGCCTTTTTTTTGCTCTTGCCCAGGTGAGCCCTCTATTGCTCAACATCCTTTCTGTTGTTCTTCTCCATGTCTCTTTTGGCCTACCCTTACTTCTGTTCCCCTGTGGTGTCCATCTTAGTGCTATTTTTGGTAGTGAGTTGTCAGTCATTCGGAGCACATGTCCCAACCATCGCCAGCGTCTTTCCTCAATAATTGTTGTCAGTGGCTTCATCTGCATTTCTGCCAATAAGATGTTATTTCTTATGGTGTTTGGCCAAAATATTTTCCTAATTCTTCGTAAACATTTAGTCTGGAAAGAATTCAACTTGTTTTCTATGGTTTTGGTGATTTTCCAGCATTCACTTCCATAGAGTAGTACACTTAGAACATTACTCTTAAATATCCTGATTTTCATATTTATGCTTAGTTTTTTTGATTTCCATATAGTCTGCAGCATTGCAAAAGCCTGGTTTGCTCTAGTAAGTCTGCTGTTGATGTCCTCTGTGCTGTCTCCATTTTCTACTACTCTGCTGCCAAGGTATACAAATTCGTTGACCTCCTCCACTAACTTGTTATCTACTCTGAGTACATTTCTGTTGTTCACATTTTGCTTCATTAACTTTGTCTTTCCTACGTTGATCTTTAGTCCTATGTTGTTTGCATTCTGAGTTAGCTTGTTTATTTTATCTTGCATATCTTTGTGACTGCTTGATAATAAACAAATGTTGTCCGCAAAGTCAAGGTCCTCCAGCACTGTGTCAAGGGTCCATTGTAATCCTCTGCGTTTGTCTGATGTTGCCTCCCTCATTAACCAGTCTACTGCCAAGATAAATAATGTTGGTAATAGTACACATCCCTGTTTCACTCCTGTTTGTACCCTAAAGCTGCTGGAGGTATGTTCTCCACAGATAACTTTGCACTGAAAACCCTCATATAGGGCTTTGATTACATTTACTATCTTGTGGGGGAGGCCATGCCATCTTAGGATTTTCCACAGTGTATCTCTGTTGACACTGTCAACATTATTAAGAGAGGCCAAGTTAACAGGCATAAAATCCTTTGATGAGGTTGAAAGACTCGCAGAAGACAGGAAAAATTGGCGAACTACTTTGCGAGCCCTATGTGACGTCTAACGGCACGGGAAGGATATAAGATATATAAGATATAAGATCTCTGTTGACACTGTCAAAGGCTTTCTCAAAATCTATGAATAATGCATATGTTGTGCTATGCCACTCATTTGCCTGTTCTAATATTTGTCTAAGTACAAATATGTGGTCTATGCATGATCTTCCTTTCCTAAATCCTGCCTGCTCTTCCTGAAGTTTTTCCTCAAGTGTTGGTACAATTCTGTTGATGATTATTCTGCAAAATACTTTACTGGTGAGTGGCAGTAGGGTAATGCCTCTCCAGTTCCCGCAATCTCTGAGGTCACCCGACTTTGGTAGTTTTACTATAAGTCCAGTTTTCCACTCCTCTGTGGCTTTTTCTAGATCCCAAATTTGTTGTAATATCCAGCAAAGTTGTTTTTGGTGTTTCTGTTTCTTCTGCTTTCAACATCTCAGCAGTCACTTCATCTTCACCTGGTGCGCTGTATGATTTTAGCTTCTTTATTGCCTCCTTTACTTCACTTATTGTTATTGGTCCTGTATTGATGTTTAGTTCCGTTTTTGCTTCAGGTATGTCTATTGTTTGTGCTGCTTGTGTTCTGTTTAGTAGGGTGTTAAAGTGTTCCCTCCATCTTTCAATTTTTTCTCTTTCTCCACTGACCAGTTGTCCATTTTGTGTCCTTACTGCACTTTCACATCGTGTATTGAAGTTTCCTGTCATCTGCTTTGTGATTTTATATATGGTTTTCATGTCATTTGTATATGCTGCTTTCTCTACTGCTTCTGCTAAGTTGTCATAGTATTGACGTTTATCTTGACGGCATGATTCCTTTACTTCTTTGTCTTTTTGTGTATCTCTCTCTCTCTCTGAACCTTAAGTGCCCAGGGCACATGGGGCTTCCGCAAGGGTTTTCCACAAATGCCTGTCTTTCGCCTTTTTTTTTGCTCTTGCCCAGGTGAGCCCTCTATTGCTCAACATCCTTTCTGTTGTTCTTCATCATGTCTCTTTTGGTCTACCCTTACTTCTGTTCCCCTGTGGTGTCCATCTTAGTGCTATTTTTGGTAGTGAGTTGTCAGTCATTCGGAGCACATGTCCCAACCATCGCCAGCGTCTTTCCTCAATAATTGTTGTCAGTGGCTTCATCTGCATTTCTGCCAATAAGATGTTATTTCTTATGGTGTTTGGCCAAAATATTTTCCTAATTCTTCGTAAACATTTAGTCTGGAAAGAATTCAACTTGTTTTCTATGGTTTTGGTGATTTTCCAGCATTCACTTCCATAGAGTAGTACACTTAGAACATTACTCTTAAATATCCTGATTTTCATATTTATGCTTAGTTTTTTTGATTTCCATATAGTCTGCAGCATTGCAAAAGCCTGGTTTGCTCTAGTAAGTCTGCTGTTGATGTCCTCTGTGCTGTCTCCATTTTCTACTACTCTGCTGCCAAGGTATACAAATTCGTTGACCTCCTCCACTAACTTGTTATCTACTCTGAGTACATTTCTGTTGTTCACATTTTGCTTCATTAATTTGTCTTTCCTACGTTGATCTTTAGTCCTATGTTGTTTGCATTCTGGGTTAACTTGTTTATTTTATCTTGCATATCTTTGTGACTGCTTGATAATAGACAAATGTCGTCCGCAAAGTCAAGGTCCTCCAGCACTGTGTTAAGGGTCCATTGTAATCCTCTGCGTTTGTCTGATGTTGCCTCCTTCATTAACCAGTCTACTGCCAAGATAAATAATGTTGGTGATAGTACACATCCCTGTTTCACTCCTGTTTGTACCCTAAAGCTGCTGGAGGTATGTTCTCCACAGATAACTTTGCACTGAAAACCCTCGTATAGGGCTTTGATTACATTAACTATTTTATGTGGGAGGCCATGCCATCTTAGGATTTTCCACAGTGCATCTCTGTTGACACTGTCAAAGGCTTTCTCAAAATCTATGAATAATGCATATGTTGTGCTATGCCACTCATTTGCCTGTTCTAATATTTGTCTAAGTACAAATATATGGTCTATGCATGATCTTCCTTTCCTAAATCCTGCCTGCTCTTTCCGAAGTTTTTCCTCAAGTATTGGTACAATTCTGTTGATGATTATTCTGCACAATACTTTACTAGTGAGTGGCAGTAGGGTAATGCCTCTCCAGTTCCCGCAATCTCTGAGGTCACCCTTCTTTGGTAGTTTTACTATAAGACCAGTTTTCCACTCCTCTGGGGCTTTTTCTAAATCCCAAATTTGTTGTAATATCCGGCAAAGTTGTTTTGGTGTTTCTGTTTCTTCTGCTTTCAACATCTCAGCAGTCACTTCATCTTCACCTGGTGCCCTGTCTGATTTTAGCATCTTTATCGCCTCTTTTACTTCATTTATTGTTATTGGTCCTGTATTGATGTTTAGTTCCGCTTTTGCTTCAGGTATATCTATTGCTTGTGCTGCTTGTGTTCTGTTTAGTAGGGTGTTAAAGTGTTCCCTCCATCTTTCAATTTTTTCTTTCTCCACTGACCAGTTGTCCATTTTGTGTTCTTACTGCACTTTCACATCTTGTATTGAAGTTACCTGTCATCTGCTTTGTGATTTTATATATGGTTTTCATGTCATTTGTATATGCTGCTTTCTCTGCTGTCTCTGCTAAGTTGTCATAATACTGACGTTTATCTTGACGGCATGATTCCTTCACTTCTTTGTCTTTTTGTGCATAATTACTTAAAACTCGTTCTTTAATCCGTTGTGATTTGGTGTTCAGTAATTTTTTCTTGATTTCTTTTCTTTGCTCTATCTTTTCCCATGTGGTCTCGCTTATCCATTCCTCTTTTCTCCTTTTCCGATATCCCAGCACCTCTTTTGCTGTTTCCTGTAGTGTTTTATTGAACTCTAATATGGACATTTCTGCTTCGTCTTGTAGGACACTGAAGCGGTTCTTAAGTATTATTGAGAATTCATTTCTTGTTTGCTGGTCTATCAGTTTTCTTGTATCAAAATGTATCTTTCTGTGTTCTCCAATTCTGGCTTTCCTTAATTTTAGTTTTATTTTTGCTACCAGAAGGTTGTGATCACTTCCTATCTGCTCCTTTCCTTGCTCGCACATCTTGTAGTGACCGTTTCCACTTGTTGTTTATTAGTATGTGATCGATTTGGTTTTCTGTGGTTTTATCTGGTGACCTCCAAGTCACCTTATGGATGTTTTTGTGTTGGAAAATTGTCCCTCCGATGGTCATCATGTTTTCTTCACAGAAACTGCACAGTCTTTCTCCATTTTCATTTATTTCTCCGATTCCTTCTCTTCCCATGATTCTTCTTCTATCTTCATTTCCTTCACCTACTTTTGCATTGAAGTCGCCCAAGATGAGTAGCATATCATGCTTGGGTATTGTTTCTACTGTGGCTTGGAGGCTGTTGTAAAAATCTTCTTTTAATTCCTCTTCAGCTGCTTCTGTTGGTGCATAACAAACTATAATAGACAGCTTCGTGAATCTTGAGTTGAACCGTGCATATAATAATCTCTCATTTATTGGGGTCCATTTCAGCAATGCTCTTGATGCTTCTTTTGTTATAATCAATGCTACTCCTCCTTCATGAAGATCTTCTTTACCTGACCATATTATTGTATCTTCTGTGTGCTGTGTTGTTAATTTCCTTCTGCCTTGTCCTGTCCATCTTGCTTCTTGTATTCCTAGTATGTCTAGTTTGTATCTGTGCATTTCCTTGATGGTTTGTGCTAGTTTTCCAGTCTGGTTTAGTGTTCTTACATTCCAGCTGCCTATTTGCATCTTTTGTTTGGGTTCCAGGAGGTCTGCAGTCGGGCTGGGGACTTCCAGTGGCTGGCTTTCATCCACAACCTTCATGGGCTCAGTTTCCTGATACGCATTTCTCCTTCCACCTGCATTTGCTTTTTCCCTTGCTTCTGTTTCTGTAGCAGTCTGATAGTTTTTTACCAGATAGGGTTGCTGGCCCTATGCTGAACCCTCCTTAGTCGCCTTTTACGATCATGCATGGTAGGGTACAGTGGTCCTATTCTTTGCAGATCCCGGGTACCACACGGGGGCTTTTTGTGTATAATTACTTAAAACTTGTTCTTTAAGCCGTTGTGATTTGGTGTTCAGTAATTCACACAGTTGATTTCACTTAGTGTTATATATGACACAGACATATACATCCACACTGCATTTCTCTGTTATTTATCTCATGCTAAATATATAATATTTGGCCCTTCGCATATTCTAAAATTTGCCTGCACTTCTGTATCTCTTTTTCTAGTTTATGTGCCAGTCTTTCATTAATTATTTGCAGGATTTTTCTATCATGACTTATCAGATCAATAGTGTGAGCATAGCTTTAAGTTGGCACTTTCCGGGACAAGCACAGATTGATTTCTTTTAGTTTTGGGTCACATACCACGTCTTCAAATTTTTATAATCATCATCATCATCCATTTGCATGTCCCATGTGGAACTTTGCCTCCCTAACAGCACTCCTGTAGGCCTCTCGGTTGTGAGCAAGATGGCCTGCTGCTGATGCATCCATTTGCAGATCATCAACGATGTCTTGCAGCCATCTTCATCTTGGTCTTCCTCTCTTTCTTTTTCCCATTATGAACCCTTCCAAGATGGTTTTCTCTAGATTATCATGACATTTAATGTGTTCAAAATATTTAAGTTTTCTCTCTTTAATACTCTTTACTAGCCAGCCTTCTTCAATATTAAGTTCTTGTAGTATGGATATATTTGTTCTTTTTTGTGTCCATGATATTTGAAGAATTCTTCTGTAGCATTTACATTCAAAGGCGTTTATGTGTTTCTCAGCTGTTTTGTTAAGTGTCCAGGTCTCACAGGCATATGTTGGATGGGAAAAATGCATGCCCTTAAAAATCTTATTTTTGTAGTTCTGTCTGTTCTTCTCCACAGATTCTTTAGTTGTTTTACTTTCTGAAGAGCTTTAGATGTCCTCCTTTTAATTTCCCTCATTGTATCTCCATTATTAGTTAGCAGTGATCCAAGATATTCAAAACTTTCCACTTCTTCCAGTTTTTCCTCATTGACAGATATATCAGCTGCCTTGTTTGTTTTGTCAGTTGTCATCAATTTTAGTCTTCTTCGCATTATGATAGAAGTTTTGCTCTTTGCTGTTCTTACGGACTGACATAATTAGTTTTTCCATTCCTTTTTGTGTTGTGGACAGTAATACTGTGTCATCAGCATATCTAATCTCTGGTACTTCATAACCTCCAATTTTTTATAATAAAGCATGCATATTAGCTCCCTTGGCATTTGATCACATCCAGTTGACCTTCCATTTTTTTAGACTTGACTGTTCATTGTACCTCTTCTAAGAGAGGTTCTGGTTCAGTTTAACCCTTCATATCTTCATGGGTGGTTCTATTCTGTTCTTTGTAAATTTTGCAGTAGAATATCCATCTCTCCACCTCAGTACTTTTGTTGTTTATCACATGCAGCAAAAGTTTGAAATCAACTGTTTTAGCTCCTTGAACTTATGTCATTTCTTTTCCTTGCCTTTTCAGTTCCTATATATATTTGCATAAATCAAATATGTTTTCTTCTTCATTCACTTCTACCACCAAGATCGCCCCATGATCCTACTGAATTTACTCCTGTGGTTCTCGCGATAGTCTCATTTAGGATGGAAGGCTCAGAGCATCGTGGGGCTTTGGCCTATAATCTCAGTGGGTCACAGAAGTGGCATTGTGTGACACTGTGGTTTTCATCACACCAGTTTAATGCAGAGTTGGACTTTCTTACTGAAAAACTCTGATGTGGTTGCCCATCTAGTGATGTGGTTGCCCATCTAGCCTAGAGTTGGACTTTCTCACCAGAAAAACTCGACATGTTTTGGATATCAGTATATCCCTACCGGATGAGAAGTGGTTGTCCATCCAGTCCAGAGTTGGACCTTCTCACTGGAAAACCTCAACGTGATTTGGATATAATATATCCCTGTCAGGTGAGAGGTGGTTGCCTATCTAGACTGCACTGGTCCAGTGTCTCTGACTTCAGCATTTTGTGGTCGTAGCCGCTACCCTTCCTGGTGGTGACCAGGACAGAGCCACTAGTGAGTTTCACCCCTGGGTCGGTTTAGGCGTATTATCTCAGTATGGGCGTATATAGGACATGACTGGGCTATAGAGCGGAGGTACCGTGATATGCGTAGCCATCAAGTTTCACCCCTGGGTTAAGCCGGTTTATGCATATTGCCCCAGTATGGGTGTATATAGGATGTGGCCAGCCTCTAGAGCAAAGATGCCGTGGTATGAGTAGCCCTCACCACGAGTCTACTGGCCATAGCGATTAAACTTCACTTAATCTTTTCCATCACCTTTCTCACAGCAGCACCGCGTGGCAACCATAATCATATTTTTCTTCTTTGACCAGGAGGAATTTCACCCCGCTCATGGCAGCCGAAGAATCTCACCAGCAGAGTCTTAGATTAACCCCTGGGTTAAGCCAGTTTAGGCATTTGAGCCAGTATAGGTGTATACAGGACATGGCCGGCCTCTAGAGAAGAAGTGCCATGATATGAGTAGCCCTGACCGCAAGACTACTGGCTACTTCACTTAATCCTTTCCATCACCTTTTCCATGATGGCGCTGCGCGGCAACCCTAATTACATTTTTCTTCATTGGCCAGGAGGAGTTTCACCCAATGCACGACAGCTGAAGAATCTTGCCAGCAATGAGCAGGAGCTTTCCTTCTCCTAGATGAGCTACCAACCAAGACTAACGAGTCTCATCTACCTGAAAGCGTCTGGTTTTGAGGCACCAGATATTCGCCTTTCGTCCTTTCTCCTGTCAGTTTAAACAGTTACGCCACAAGAAGGCCAGGAGCTGGACTTGGACTATCAAAGGCTATTTGAGATGGACATATGGAGACATTTAATTGGAGTGGAGAGCGCATCCCTCATCCCACCTCCGGCTATTACAGTCCTTGGAACCTGAATATGTTTTGATTTTTGTCTTGTCTTACCATCTTTCTTTTGTTTCTTGAGTTGTCCTTGTTTGTGGTTCTTCTCTCTTTGTGTCTTGTGGGCTTAATTTCTTTTTTCTTCAATTAATACACTTTCACTTTTTTTTTTAAAACATTTCTGATCCCTAGATTCAATCATTTTTGTTGTTTTTCACTGCATAAATGAACAAAAATGTACATTTAATTAACTAGTTCTTACTTTTTTTTAATCAATTATAACGAGCAGACAAAAATAGAACCAAATGTATACTGAAAAGCATATTACCTAAGAGCAGGGCACTTGTTGGCTAGCTCATGTAGAACAGGTGCTGTGATGAGATCACTAGGGATTTCAATGTATCGAAGTGTAGAACCAAAGCGTATTCCAATGAGAGCTTGTAGAACCTCTGGTGAATAGACATGAAGACCAGAAAACTCAGGTCGTAAAGACACATGAGTCCAAAGGCGACTGTCGTAAGCAAGAAGTCGCCACTTCCTACAGACACGAGCAACTTTTCCCAGTTCACAATGACGTAAGAAACTGAAGCTGTGAAGCAGCAATTTGTCTGGTATTTTGTCAATGGTCACACTCTGGAAGAAATAGTTTTATAGATCAATTCTGAAACATGTAAAGATTGTATGGTAAAAATAAAAATGTTTAAACAGTAAAGTTAAATATTGAAAATTATTTATCTTTGCTCATTATTTCACTTGCATTATTAACATATACTTGCTTTCCTAGTATCTCAGTTTTACTTTGTTTACACTTGTTCCTTCCAGATGCACTGTAAAGCTTTATGATGACACGGGATGCTACTTCATTATTTCATGCTGAATCTATCTGAACTCTATTTTTCAATGGAATTTCACCACCCTGTAACCTTACCTTATGCAGTTAAATACCTGTGGCTGAACTAATTGTGGCTGAGCTAATTTTGGTTAAATAATTATAACTACTATAGAAAAATTCCATCTTCTTCTCTCATGATCTATTTTCCCTCCTTTAAGCCTCCTTATGTATTTATATGCCAATGACATGTTGAAAATTTTGAAATTCACCCATCACGTTGAATGGCAGGTGGACAATGGTTTTTTTAAAATTCTTTTAAAGTCCTAAGAAAGTTCCATCGGAAACATACTAATCTGGCCAAAATGAGGCAACAGGCTGTGTCCATGAGCATGATGAAGATGTGAAATATAGTCTTGACCAGCTCAAATTTTTTTCTCCTATAACATAATCAGTTATCTTTCTAGTACAGATTTGTTTTGTTCCTTCAGCTTCTATAATGTTAGCTGCATTTCCTCAGAATCTCATTTCACTTGCAATATTTTTATTATTTAACAATTTTAAAATAAGAATGTATAAAGCTATTCTGATTTAAAAATAACAATAATCTGAAATGAGTTGTCAATGAAAATGATCACTTCATGGAATGAAAGTTACACTATAATTATACCTAACATTCAATGTTTCTTGAAAAAAACCTTAAATATTAATAAAATTATCTTTACGCTGACATTCTAATGATATAAAGCTGCATTAGCTGTGAAAGATTTCTTATTACCTTGGCATTAAAAAAGTTACATGAGACCACCGTAACTGACTGATTATCTGTCTTCTACCAACAACTTATCTGATACATATATAACTGATCACTGTCTATTAGATTTGTGACAACAGTTAATGTTCACCAGTTTTCAGGCTGTCATTAGGCCAACTAGATGGCCGTCTAGAATGCAGACCTTATAGGGGTGTAATTCTGATCTTCCAGGTGCACATTTTTCTACACAATAGTTAACTTCACCTAGGTTGTCGACTATCCTGTCACCAATCCTGCCAATACTACAACACTTCAATGTTCCATTAGAAAAGTAAACAAAATAAAATAAAACTGAAAAAAATACTAAGAATTCCAGCTCTGTGTGACACTCCAAGCTGTGAACAAGTGTAATAGATGATTGAACTGTGAAATGGTGGAACTGCACCTGAAGAGCAGAAAGGCAGTTTTCACTAAGGATTATATTTCAGCAAAGGGGCAGTTGTAGAAATAAATCTGGGAGATTCTGTCAGTACTACAAGTGCAAATTCCAGTACTGGAGAAACTTTAACCAGGTTGCAAAATAATACATCCGCTTTATATCTTGCAATAAAAAAAAATAGAGGGGGGAGGGGGTGAAAAAAAGTTTGAGAAGTCCTTATTACTGTGCAGACAAGAATGTAGAAGTCATCTAGAAATTTTTTGAGTAGGGTCATAAATTAGCAAACAATTCAGTAAAAGAACAGTGTTATGGATACCTTTTGAGTGCAATGTCAGTTATGGTCAAATTTAGTGAAGACTTTGAATAGTCAGATTTAGTTAGTTCACAGTGCAATTTTTATACTTAAACTTTGGACAAACACAAAAATTTTAAGTATTTATGAATATTTTAAATTTGTAGTTTATTGTATGCATGTACAAACTGTTGGAGATTATTTTGATTTTGGATTTATTTCAATTGTTTATATTGTGAGGTCAAATATATGAGTCCCTTGGCCCTTGGATGAAAGATAAATGCAATCAAACCTATTTGTTTAAATATACACCAAACACAAAACATGGATTCTTTTTTTTTTCTCACAGCTTACTGTACCCATCAGACACTGTAACATGTACTAGACAAAAGACAAATCTCCAGCTTGATGTAAAGCTGCTGAATAGATAGTTATGTTTTTTGTTTCTTTTTTTTTTTATTTGTGTGAACTTGTGGGACAAGGACACAGACTGATCTCTTTTCACATGAAAATTCACATGCATTTGTATCTTGCTCACAGTTATTTTAACATCTAAACTTTTTCTGTGCCAAAGTGAATGTTCACTGTTATTCAGCTCTAAGGATCCTTCAAGATATCAAGTGTCACTGCATGTGGTGAGCACTGCTTCTCAAAGCTTAAACTTATAAAATCTTACATATGCTCATGAATGCTGCAAAAAATGCTAACTAGCTTGGCATCTATATCAACTGAATATGCACAGGCTTCACCACATGATTTGACTGAATTGGTGACAAAATGTGCAAAGAAGATGGTATACAAAGTGAGATTCTCACCAAGTAACCTCAAAAGAAATCTAACAAAGTTTAATATCTTTAATGATTATTTACAGTCATGGATTATAAAGCTTTTTTATTTTCTTAATGATGCCTTATATAACTATCTCGTAACAAAAATGTGTGATGCTGTGGGCATGTTACCCTTGGAAAAGTATGGACGAAGTGTGTGTGTGTGTGCGCGCGCGCCCGCGTGCGTACTTGGAGGATGTAAGATTTGTCTAGGCCGCAAAATAACGTATCCCCAGCTCTGAGTATTTAGATGTCATCCATTGCCACACTGTGAGTGAGCATGGGTGTTAATCGGGATCATCTCCGACCATTTCTATCACCTGCAGTCGTAGGCTAATTTAAATAATTGGCTTAAAAACTGTTATTACTAAAGTTACTTATCTGACTTAATTAAAAACTGATTTTACCATATCACCCCTGTGAATTATGAGTGTCATTTTTGTTCCGAATCGGATGCTGTACATTACATATACTATGTAGTGAACGTAACAAACACAGCTTATATAAAAGTGAAATACAAACCACTCTGTTAAAGTATACATCACTTTCGTTATGAGCAGTAGCGGCTTGAGATGCATCCTGCGCTATGTCAAAAATTGTAGTTCTAAACGCAGCATCCATGTTAAACTAGCGTATCTTCCAGGTTGAACTTCTCCTTCCCTGTAGCTTTCTATCGACGCACACACACACACACACACACGCACACAAAACCAGCACAGGCGCACAGATCTCTGTGCCAGTCTCTTGCATACTTCCTCCCTTCCTCGAAGATCTGAATATGCATGCGTGCTCGCTGCCAGAGAGACGGCTCTGTGTGTACCGATTTCCCTCGCGTCAGCCAGAATAAGGAATCGACCCCCAGAACGAAGTCGTGCATGTGTGCAACACCAGACCATCAGTGTTCTTTTACACTTGTCACCGATGTCGGAAGCAATTTGATTTATCCCTTTCAACAGAACAGTCTGATAGATTATAATGAAACCCTCCCAGTTTAAACTCTTTACACTGTACTCATTCTGTTGTTATTATTCTAGTGTGCGAAAAAGACATGCTTTTTCTAGAGTACGAAGGAAAATAAATGACTTTTTTATTATATGAGAATCATGGCAATGTTACCATGACGTTTAATGTGTCCAAAATATTTATGTTTTCTCTGTTTAATCTTCCTTACTACACAACTTTCTTATGTCTTGTAGTATGGATATATTTGTTATTTTTTCGTGCGCATGATATTTGAAGAACTCTTCTGTAGCATTTACATTCAAAAGCATTTATGTGTTTCTCAGCTGTTTTGTTAGGTGTCCAAGTCTCACAGGCATATGTTGCGACGGGAAAGATGTCTGCCTTTAAAATCTTTTTTTTGTGTGTGTGTAGTTCTGTCTGTTCCTCTCCACAGCTTTTTAAGCTGTTTTATTTTTTGAAGAGCGATAGACGTCCTCCTTTTAATTTCCATCATTGTATCTCCATTATTGGTTAGTAATGAACCAAGATATTCAAAACTCTCCACTTCTTCCAATTTTTCCTCTCTGATGTATATTTCAGCTGTCTTATTTGTTTTGTCAGTTGTCATCAATTTAGTTTTCTTCCAAAAAGATACAGTAGCGATGAAGGGGGAAAAAAAAGATATAACACAGAAATAACATCGAGATAAGGAACCTGGTTGAAAGCGACACAAGACGGGGAAGAAAACCGAGTACGAACAGAATGAGAATTTAACGCAGATATGGAGAGGTTAAATAAAGAACGAAAGTCAAACAACATTCCACAACACGAAATTTTAGACAGATATATTCAGTATAGTAAACCTAACAAACCGAAACAGAATAAGCGCGCTCTCGCACAAAACAAGCTGCAAAATAATTCAATGGAAAGAATTTTTTTAAAAAGCACGAGATGCATGTTGGACCGGGTGTAGCAAATAAGTGTGTTGTGTGCGTGTGTGTGTGTGTGTGAGTGCGCGTGCGCGTGCGCGTTTGTGTGTGTGTGTGTGTGTGTGGTGGTGGTGGTGGTTCCTAACCTCTAATTCATCAACAAGGTGACAGAAGAACCATCTGTATGTGGGAAATCTGATGCATAGACATAAATAAACAATGCATGATAAGTCTTGAACTGTGACGTTTCTGTCTGGCTGCATTAAATGGATATTCATCAACGGTGCATTCATCAAACATAAATTTGATTAGATGTTCTTCAAAAAACATGATTACCTGTTGTTTTTCATTGATGATTAGCTGTGCCTCTTTCCCTTCTTTTACCTTATTGTCTTGCATTTAATTCTTTTATGAGTCACTTCTGTTAAGACTTAATTTGAAAATACTACAAGGTTCTGCACATAATTCTGTGACTTGATTGTTGATTACATTTTAAGCACATATACAACGGCACATGCTTGGACGCAGTGCCGCCGAGATGATTATTAAGTGCTGGAACAAGACTGATACGGGCCCTCTCACCTACACATGGACACATAAACCAATGTCATAATTGTACATTTATTAATTACATTCAAACATACTTGCAAATATATTAAAAAGAGGACAGGTACTTCTGCAAAAGATAATAAAAACAATAATACACATTAGTATATAAACAAAAATGAAACAATATACATAAACAATTAATTTAATAATAGATTGATTACAAGCTCATAACAGTTACTCATATTATAGTTGAGATGTAATGGCATTTATATTCTGCTAAACAAAGGTGTTTTCCTAGCCTTTTTCCTTGCAAAATTGCGAATCACATCATCAAAATCAATCGTTCTTGCAAGATCAGACTCAATACTGAGTCTAGCCAAAACTACCAGTCGCCCCTGTGACATAGTCTGTCTTAGATAATTTTTTTATCAGCTTTTGTTTGCTCTTCAGAGGCGACAGTTGCAGGAACTGTAAACAGAATACGGAGGCAGGCACATATATTTGGAAATAGTCCTTCCAGCTTGTATCTTTTCAAGCAAGTTCAGTAGCTCCAATTGACTCATTTGGCCCTCTCTAAAATTTGCTTGATGAACAGATGGCAAATGACTTATCACCATTACCAGATCTTAACTGATATTAGCGGGATATTGATCTGCCAGTAATTCTGATTTTTTTTTTTCAGTTCATCTTGAGGAATTGATAGGTACTTCTCAGAAATGTTCACTGCAGCACTGAAACGAACAGTCAGTCCACCAATAACATTATCCAATATTACATGGAAGACTTTCTGAACTATGCTTCCTCATGGGATTCATCCATTTCATCTTAATTTGACAAATATGTTTTTTCTATAGCACCTTCATCATGGAACCTCTTTCTTTTGCGATCTGCTTCACCCCGAGTTCCAGAGTTTCACTTATATGCACAAATTAGAAGCAACATGCTAAGCTTCCCTCCACTTTTCCAGCTATTCCGAAGATTTGTTAGTTCTGAAATCAAGCTTTTTAAGTTGGACACTTCGACATCCAGCGTTGCATTTCTAGACTGAATAACCTTGTTACAGATATGAACTGGAACTAATACTCTGTACTATACAACAGGCATTATCACACAAATGAAGGATATAACATAAGACGAAGCTTCATCATTCTCTGTTCTTGTTTTTGGGAGTTAGGTTCAACTCCAAGAGGTTTTCTAATGCTAAATGTGATGCCTGGCAGATGGGCTACAAACGGCTTTATACTTTCAACACGGTCTGACCATTGTATGTTAGACATGCCGTGAAGATAACAGCCAGTACACTTCTACAAGATCTCCCATCGCTGTGGACTAGAACTAAACAAGTTGTAAACAATTTGCACAGTTCCAAAGTACGTTATGGCTTCAGGAATGCTTCCTGCGGCATTATTTCCACACAAATTAAGTGTGTGGCATCCTCATGGTGAAAATAAAGCAATTTCACATTGCTCAAGTAATCTTGCTTGTGCACCTTTATATTTTCCTGCCATGTTGGCTGCATTGTCATAGCCATGTGCACGACAATCCGACAGTGGAATATCGTGTTATTTCAATGTTTCTACTATCATCTGTGCTATGTCATATCCTGTTTTATGGCTTGTGTCAACAAACTGTAAAAATCTTTCTACAATTTCTTACCGGTTTTCATATGGTATTACATAACGCAAAAGAAATGTTGTTTATTCAACATGGGATTAATCTGGCGTGGAATCAACAATAACAGCAAAGTACTTTGCAGTTTTCCTGTCCTTCAACATATGTTGCTTTTACAAGTGAGGAGCATTCAGCAATTAACTCGTTTTGGGAATCGGCACTTAGATAATACACCTGAAGTCGTTCTCCCTTTTCTTGTGACTCTTTAACTTGCACCACATATTCTTTTAGAATTGGATCCCAATGAGACAACAACTCTATGACTCCCAGAAAATTTCCGTTGTCTTTTTCGCCAATGCTCTGGGAACTGCCACACTTCACCAAGGAATAGTACAACATCAGTGATTCGTTCCATAATGTTGTACCACTTGACAGATTCTGTTTCAACTGATGCCTCCAATAGATTGTCAATGCCTTTGCCAGATGACAGGCGTCTTTCTAATTCTTGCCAAGCCATATAGCACTGTCTATGACTATTGGTTCTCTCATGTTCTGGGATGCGAATACATAATTTTCGCAACTTTTTAACTGCTGGCCATCCTTCTGTTGATGCACGCAGACTTAGATGATGAGCTAATGGTGCAACAGATCTTGTTCCAAAATAATCAATAAGGAAAGCAAAATAATGCTTGTTTAACTTCACTCCAGACCAATCAATCTCGGTCATGTTTTTAACAATTTTAACTTCGAAATGTTAGAATAGTTGGGAAAAAAACCTGGTTATCTATATCTTTGGGAAATGTTTTAGGAAAGCCAGTATGACCTTTAATAACATAGTTTTCTATATCCAGTTGAGAAGGCACCTCCGTTACAAGAAGTCCAATATCAATTCCAGTATTTAATCTGCTCTTCTTTTCACTGTGTCTGCCATGCCCAGATTCTGTAAACAGTGAAGTACTCTCATCACTAACATTCAACTGTTTCTCTAAATATTGAAACTGAGAATTTAACTTATCTGATGTTTTATGAGATTCTGACCTTTGTTTAATTCTGCACTTTTCTCACATTGTTCTCAATTTAAAGTTTCATTTCGGTTAGTTTCGCCTGTGTTGCATTTAATGCCAAATTGAAAAAGCGTTTGTCGCCCTTTTTTTATTAATCTCATCACGTTTCTGCTTTTCCTTGCGTTTTTGAGCTCCAGATTTTTTAGATGATATTTCATAAGCATTCATAAACTGAAATATATTATAAAATATATTCATATTCATAAACGAAATGAAACTAAATTTGCAAACATAACTAAATAAATAATGAAATTAAAATTACATAAATTATATAAATAACTGTTCACTGAGTGTTCAGATTAATAAAGGTTATGTCAAACAAGGCTGCAAAGCGGTTTTGCTATTCACACAAAGGATAGATTACGAAGTATATATCGAATATTGTTTTTATTTTTAAAAAATTTCCCTTCATGGACCTCTTTGAGCTCCATGGGCCCCAGAACAATGTACCAGGTGCACCCCCCTTTCCTCAGGTCTGCTTGGACGTACAACAACAACAACAATAGCTGTATAATATTCTTCGACAATTCTATAAGCTTACAGTAAGAGTTCCAAGACTGAAGCCACTACATTTCATTAAACGATGAACGCTGTTTAATGCTGAACAGGATGCTGCTGCTGCTGCTGCTGCTGCTGATGATGATGATGACGATGATGGTGGTGGTGGTGGTTGTGGTGGTGGATTTGTGAGTTTAATGTGACAATGACGACATCTCAGTCTTTTCGTGAACAAAACATATATACAATGCAGTGGCTACACAAAACGTAGACTAGTTATTAGTCAAAGAGAATCAGAAAAGGTGACATTTTCTTGTGTGTGTGTTTTTCCCAGGCCGTATAGAAGTAAAACAGAAGCAAATGGGTTTTCGCAGCATATTTCGAAAGTAAAATACTCAGTGATTGAATGTAGCTTCCAAAGATCTATAAACGAGATCTATAACCATTCAATCGAGAATGACGTAAATAGGAACACCGGAGGTGTCATCTCGTCTGGTTGGGATAATCACGTCCAACAAGTGATAGCAGACCGTCAGCAAGAGACTGTGCGCAATATTACACAAAGCATAAAGTTTAATAATATACATAATACCTGTTCTGGACCACCTCCATAGGGCTCTACCCACACTCCACATCCCGAAAGGGCACACTTTCTATTTTACATGAACTGTGTTATATTTAAACATCACGGACATAAAAAGAACAAATAGTACAAGAATGTAATTCTCTTTCCGTGCGTATGGTCGAAATTTCGACACTTCCGGTGGTCCCAAGCTACCGTATGGTCGAAAATTCGACAATCATTGTTCCATTAAAACAAGTGGTGTAACATTTATATTGTACGGATTTCGTCCGCGATTCCGGTGACACTTTCAAAATGGAGAATGCGTGCCTAGTTACGAGCGATGCCGAGCGAGAACAAGGACGCGAAGCATGGAAATTCTTCAATTTTTGACGGTGTAGATAGGGGTATGGACATAGCCTATGGCCACGCTGCTGCTCTTGAATGTTTTCTAAGTAGATTTGGACATATTTAGACGACTGGAGAAGTAGTTAGGAGTAATTAGGAGGTGATTTCAGACATTCAGTAAGCGAAAATGCCATACGGAGTCACAATACGAGATCGATAAGTAGGTCTACACATCTTAGATGGTAAGTAGGGGTAAGAAGCGCGAATCTAGACCCAGCCGATGGTGAGCTGGCCACAGTCAGTGTCTAAAAACATCACATTACTTCTTTTTTCCTAAAAAAACTCTGCATTTATGAAATTTTCATTCATTTAGCTACACTTTGACACATATTACGTATACGAAAGTACATAGAAACACTGTTTTCCATTCCATTTTACAACTATACCCCCTTACAGTCAAGACCCGCGTTTTACTCCCGCACGCAACGACACGTCCGTGTTTCTTCCTCCCGCACGGGAAGAGTTAAAGCAAGTTGGGTAGTAATGAAGATTAAACAGAGAAAACTTAAATATTTTGGACGCATTAAACCCCACGATAATTTAGAAAGACAGTCTTGGAAGGGAACATAATGGGTAAAAGAAAGAAAGACCAAGCCGAAGATGGTTGCAAGACATCGTTGATGATCTGCGAATGGAAGCATCAGCAGTAGGGCATCTTTCTTACAACAGAGAGGCCTACAAGAGAGCTGTTAAGGAGGCAAATTTCCACAAGGGACACATGTCTGGCTGACTGACTGTGTTATATTTGTAACACTGGGCTGCTTGTCAGTGCATCCAGCACATTGTGTTTGGGCCCCGCGCTAATCCATAGCAGGGCCCTCACCCAAGGTGTTCGGGTTCTGAACAGCAGCAGCACGGGTTTACACGCCTCCGAGTCTCTTTAATAAGTTTTGCTTTTTCTATTAGAGGTGTTTCATATTGATAGATGCTATGGGTTAAAAAAAAACACATGCCTCTGGCTTAAACATGGCTCCACTGAACTCTGTGGCCGGCGTTGTATGGGAGAATACTGTGAAATTCACCTGCTCCGGAGTTGGCCAGGAGGTATGGCGCAATACAATGGAATGAGTGCCGGGGGGGGGGGGGTCAAATGCGCTATCTCTATGTGCACAATGTGGATACAATAGTGAAAAGGTGAAATTATGGTATAGAGATCAGAAGGACCCAACAGTTGCAGAGTTTAAACGCCTAGCTAAATACTTTAATTTGGAAAAAAAGGTTTAATCACTATATATATCACTAACATGCTGAGTATGTTAGTGGAAAATGTCAACAGTATTACAACTGCGACAAGTGGAGAGATATGGCTTTCCTAAGTCGGGATCCAAAAAGGTCCTCATCAAGAGGATTGCAAGAGCCCATGCTAGGGCAAGGATCAAACGGCTTCAGAGGGCTGTGCAGACCGGAAGGTTTCCAACTATTCGGGGCAACGCCCTTTGAAATCCCCACAAAGCTGCCCAACGTCGTCAAAAAGTTGAGGCCGCATTGAGGGCCTGGAAGGCTAAGCGGGTGCGGACGTCTAATCCCAACATATGAACAGCGTCCCTCCGATAAAAATCGCCGGATGCTGCAGAGGAAGCTCGGCAGGGACCGCAGAAATGATATCGCGAAGTGCCAGCCATCATTCCTATACAGAGCGAGTGAGAGAGAGAGAGAGAGAGGTATTATCAGGCCTGAAGGAGTGGCATGACGACAAAACTGGCGAGCCTGTCTTCAGGCAAATGCCGTGCGTGTTAGGAAGCTACCTTTGGTTTGGCAGATGGACGTGCCATAAGGCCACCCCCCCCCTCCCAGCACAGACTCAAGAGCTTTCGTGGAGGGTGTAGGCCCTCAGATTAATAAGAGATTCAGGATCATATGAGATTCTGGATCATAATGGATTTGTTCCAGCTTTGAAAAAAACAATTCCGATGGTACTGCACAGGCAAGAGGCTATCCTACAGGCCAGCGAGATCAACGAGACGTTGGAAAAGCTTTCCCTGCAATCCAGAAGCTACTCGAGAAATAGATCCAGCGAGGCTCTGGGTGGGTAGTAGAGAGAATCCAAACTGTTTGACTGGACATTGCTTGATACCAGCCTATGAGAGGAGGCTCTTACATCCTCCTGCCAACAGCGGTGGAAAACTAGAAAGCGGTTATCAACGTGAAAAACAAAGATGACAGCTGCCTCCGACGGGCCTTGAGATTTGCTCTGTTTCCTGCTACAGATCATGTAGACAGGCCCGGAAAGTAGTTAGTAGACGATGACCTGAACTTTGTGGAAACTGAAGCTCCCACATCTGTATCCCGTGTTCCTAAATTTGAAAAATAGAATAACCTGGCCATCAGTGTACTGACTGGAAGAAGGTGTGATATTACATCATCTCAGTAAGCAGCCAGAGGACATGCCGAGAAGCAACCTGCTGCTGACAGAGAAGGCGGGCAAATTTCCATTACAAATGGGTCAAAGACCTAAATCGACTATTGTATGGCCAATCAAAAAGCAGGCATCGCAAATATTTCTTGGAGCGTTGCCACTATGGCTATACCAGATAAAATCTGCCAAAAGCCCACAAGCCCTAATGCCGTGGCATAGGCCAAACCGCGAACCGCGATGGAGGTGGATATAACTGAAAAAGGCAAGCTCTGCTTCCAGAACTGGCACAAGCAACTGCCCGCGCCCTATGCTGACTTCGAGGCACTGGCCATCAATATTAAGGGTCCCGAGCTGGCACCCAGCAAAAGCAACACTCAGAATACGCAGCATCACAAGGCGTGCGGTACTACAACACAGTAGTCCGATGTGATTGTCAAATATAACAGCCTGTGGTATACGGAGGTCCTAACGCGACATTGCACCTCCTAAAAGCGCTTCGGGAAGAAGAGCGTAGAATCAAAGGGTGCTGATCAACCCCAAAACCATATAGAAGACCCAAGAGGACTGTCGGGCCTATAACATGGCCACTACCTGCCACGTATGTCATAAGTCTCTTAATGTACGTTATCATTGCACACTGCAGGGCAGTACCGACGCGCCGCCCACAGTGTCTTCCACAACCTGAAGGGCTATGACCCCCCCCCCCCCCAACCCAACCTGCTGATGCAGGCATTCTCGAAAGTAGAGGGTAAAATCTTGTGTATCCCAAACACTACACAGAAGTACATCTCCTCCCTAGTGTCGGAGTCGAGTTGGATTATCGGCAGATGACGATAAAGAATTTTCTTAATCATCTGACCGTGCGGGTGGAAAGGCAGTACTAACTTAACTCTGTCAGATGGAGTAACAGGTTTTTTCCTGAATACTTCTTTGCAGCTCACTAGTTGGATACGGTTGAAGGCTTCACGAAGGACCTTTTCTGGGTAGTGGCGATGACGGAAAAATTCTAATAACTTGTTGGACTGATCTATAAAGTCCAAATTATCCTGACATATGCGGCGAAGACGGAGGAGTTGGGAATATGGGATGGAGTTCTTACAGGCTTCAGGATGGAAAGAGGTGTAAAGCAAATAGGTGTGACTATTGGTGGGCTTGTAAAATACAGAGGTGACAAGCCTGTTTGTGCCAATAGAAATTTTAATGTCTAAAAAATTAACAGACTTGTCAGAGATTTCATAAGTGAATTTTATGTTGTTATTGAGTGTATTAGCGAATTCAATAAATTTTTTAAGGTCTTCATGTGGCATACTTGTAATTCCAATGCCATCATCGATGTACCTTTTATAGAATTCTGGAAATCTGCCAGTGTAGGTTTCCATACATCTATACTTTGTGAATCTATACTTTATCTCCTCTCTCTATTTCTTCGTCATTAATGTTTTTGTATGATTAAGGCTCACGCCGAAACGTCACAACATTGTAATCGTTAAGTAATAAAGCTGCTCCTACTGTTTTCCTATTTTATACATTCTGGTATCACAGCTTTACTGCAGTGCTTCGTGTATAGTTGTATACTTATACACTAATTATTGTGTTACACATTAAACTGTATCCTTTTCTTCACTCTTCAACATAATCTCCATTTCTCTGCACATATTTTTCTCATTGCTCTGCAAGTCTGAAAATACCCTCCTGGTAGAATTCCGTTCCAGCTGACCGAAGGCACAGGCGCATTGCTTTCTGGAGTTCTCTCCTGTGTCATAGTGATGGCCTCGCATTTGTTCTTTCACAAAACCGAAAAGATGGTAATCACTGGGTGCCAGTTCGAGCTATAGGTAGGGTGTGGAAGAATTTCCCAACCTATTTTCTGAATTTCCTCAGTTGTTCGGAGAGCGGAGTTTTTCTCACAGCTTATGATCTTCAGTCAACAAACGTGGGACCCAGCGGGCACAAACTTTCCTATAGTCTAGGGGTTTCAATCATTTCCAGTACTGCATTGTGTCATATTCCAAGATTTACAGTGATTTCAGATATTGTGACACATCTGTGTCTGTCTTGTTTAATGATGTCATCAGCCCTTTCCACGTTGTGTTCAGTGGAGGTAGTTCGAGGGCGACCGCTGCAAAGCATATCTTGGATGCTCGTGTTTCCATCTTTGAAATGTTTCACCCATCTCCTAACACTGCTAGCACTTATGCACACATCTCCATAAGCAAGTTGAAGTCTTTGGTGAATTTCAGCAGCGGCGATTTCCTCTTTAACGAGGAATTCAATAACAGCACATTGATGAAACGAAACTTCAGCACTCACCATTTTGTCTCTGCTCCTCGTGGTAACGTGACACATGATGGTGACGTCATATGACCTCTACATGAAGTGCAAAGTATGCAGATAAGGTGATACATTTATATTTTCTCAATCTATAAATTCTAATCTTAAACAAAAATTTGCTCATTACTTTCGGTGTGACCCTCGTACGTAAGCATTTGTATGTCGGATGTAGAGTTGTGTAAATATATAGGGTGAGCTGCGTTCAGCGTTCAGTGTTGAGTGTTTAATGATGTTTTAGTGAGTTAAGACGTTGAAATGCATAATTTTTCATTATTGTAACCTTTCATTATCATGCTTCATGAATGCACAAGTTTAACTTTTGATTTATAGACGCTGGAATGTGATTTCTATGCGTAGCGCACATGGGTGTGCTGCTCAGTGTCTAATGCACTTGATTTCTAATGATACGATATGTTTATCTTTCATTATCATCATTGAATCACTATGGTTTACTTTATGTATCATCAAACCATTTCATATTTGCACTCTATGTTTTATATGTTGGGTGCAGGCAGTCTCTGCATATACAAATGATATGTGTGAAATGGCAAGTTAGTTCCTATGTGTATGAAGGGAGTGTAGCCAGTTCTAAATTAATGATGAAGATGTATTCTAAAAGTAACATGGAGACAAGTGATTAGTAGAGATATTGAATGGTTAAGGGCGTCACTTGGATTGCCGCTTTTGGTTGTTTCATGCTGAAGTGCCAGGGCATGCTCGTATTTCTCGTGCGTGATGTTTAATTGCTATGGAGAGACCTGTTGTGTGTGTTTATACGTTATCTGGTGTAAACGTGTGTAGTGTCTGGTGTTGTTAATAAACCAGGCCTTTTTTCCTGGATCACATTTATGCCTCTGAGTACTTAATGATTTGTTGGAGGAGCTAGAGAACGAATGAGATGATAAGTTCATTTTCCAGCCACAAAGGTAATTGAAGGGAGCTTATATGGATACCAGCTGACAGAGGAAAAGAACCTGCGTAGGATCGTCAGAAGAGGTTCGGTAATAGAGAGTTTTCTACGCACAGGTGTAGTTTATTGGGCACCATCTCATTACATTTGGCTAGCGATTTAAGCCATGAGCACTATGGAAATCTCAACTGACGGCCATTTGACGGCGATAAAGGATGATTAAAGTTAAAAGATGAAGAAGTGAGATTGGGGGGGGGGGGGTGAGAAGCGAGATGAAGGAGAAAAGTAATAAGTGGAGAAGTTAAAAAGGAGATAAACTATATAGCAGTTAATAAAGAGAAGTAAGAAGTTAATAATAAGTAATCATCAACTCATAATCTCAATCAAACTCAAACCAAAAACATAATTAAGATAAATATTTTACAACAGTGTCCAGTTTCTGTTGTTCTCCCAGGACAATCTCGTGAAAGCCAAGAAGCCCTGGGCCTTCCAGATTACAGCCCAGTATGAACCTCAGATACGACAGCTGTTGCTGCGGAAAGGCGTCTGCCCATATGAGTACTCTTGGGAGCGGTTTGCAGAGCTTATACTCCCTCTAAAGGAAGCATGCAACAGCAAGCTCCCCAACAACATATTTTCGATGATGACTACGCCCATGCGCAAAAGGTCTGGAAGACCTTCGGGTGTCGCGATCTTGGGGATTATCATGACATCTACCTAAGCACAAATGTGCTCCTCCTACCGGAAGTCTCTGAGATCTTCAGGAAGACATGCATGCGGGAGTATGATCTGGATCCTGCCCACTACTACATCATCCCCATCCTTTCTTGAGACGCGCTGTTTAAGAAAACAGGTATAGAGCTCGATCTGGTCACAGATTACGACCAGCATTCCTTCACTAAGAAGGGGATGCGTGGTGGCATTTTCATGATTTAAAACAGACGTCAGGATTAACAACCCACGAGTAGAGGGTTACGACCCTTCTACGCCAACCAGCTAAATTCTCTTCCTATATGCCAATAACCTCTACGGCTGGGCAATGAGCCAACCGCTGCCTATTAGTAGCTTCAAGTGGGTAAAGGATGCGCAGACACTTCGAGAAGTCATAGGAGAGCATCCAGCAGACAGTCCAAAGTGGACCTAGAATACACAGAAAAGCTACACGAATCGCACAACACATACCCGCGAGCGTCAGAGCTCATGGTTGTCCATAAAAGGTGGATATCTGAATACTAGCAAGGCTTCATTGGCAAAGGGATGGCGGCTATCAAGGTTAAAAACCTGGTCCCCAACCTCTACAACCATTCATTTATTTGCATGTCCCTTACGGAACTTTGCCTCCCTAACAGCACCCCTGTAGGCCTCTCGGTTGTGAGCAAGATGGCCTGCTGCTGATGCATCCAACTTCCGCATATATATATATATATATATATATATATATATATATATATATGTATATATATATATATGCTCTATTACCGCAATTTGTCGCTATATCTATCCCTTGGCATGCGTCTCTCGAAGATTCACCGGGCACTAGAGTTTCAAGCATACCCCATGGATGGAACCCCACATCCGGATGAAGAGGGCACCCAGCGACTTCGACAAGGAGTTTTATAAGCTGATGAACAACGCTGTCTTCGGGAAGACCATGGAGAATTTGTACAAACGTTTCGTGTCAAGGTGGTGCGGACATGCGAAGAAGACAAGCTCAGGCGGTTGATAGCCAGTCCAGTCTTTGCAAATATCTTCGACGATGACTTAGCAGCCATCCAGGTTCACAAAAAGCCTTCTGGTCCGGAACCAGGCCCATATGTGTGGGTATAAGCATCCTCGACCTCTCAAACACCTCAAGTACTATTTCTACAATAACCAGATGATGGGTCAGTATAGGAAGCGCTGTCAGCTCCTCTATACCAACATCGACTTTCTCCTCATTGAGATTCAGACGGAGGATATATACCAAATCATAGAAGTGTGGTATTTGTGGTATTTGATGTATAGCGGTGCAACATCCGTGTTACCAGCACGGAGCCCCTGTGGGAATGCCTCACTTCTTCTCTCAGTATAACAGAATTTGTGCTGACCGAGCCCATGTGGGAATGCCGCACTTATTCTCCCTGTATAACATAATTAATGCTGACCGAATACCATTAATTGACAACCAGCAACACACACACACACCATAATGGTCATGACTCATTCATGTAACATGATGATGATGGAATCACACGAATTTGAGGAAACGGTATGAAGTTACATATCGAAATCCACACCAGACAATGCTGAATCCAGTTCTCCGCGACTAGGTGAGAAACTGGTCACCTTCACCATGAAAACCTAACTAAATGGTATTTCTTTCCAGTCCTGCTCAAAGAATTTATTTTATTCCCAGATAAATTCATATTACAGCCAGCACTCGCTCATACCGCGTAATTAGCTCACCACTCGCGCGTAGAACTTAGACACGAGCGTGATACAAAAATGGACCGACCGCAGTACATACCCGGTGTGGCCTCAAACTGGCTAACAAATATAACTTAGACAAACATGGGGCTGAAGCAGCCACGCAAAACACCACTCAGTGGCAAAAAAAAACAAAACAAAAAACTTTGGGGTGGAAACAAACCATTACATATGCAATAAATGTGATCTCTAGTTGGCCAGTAAACATAGTTTGGAAATGCATATAGCACGGAAGATGCCATGCTCGTTGTTTCCAGAGAATGCCGGTGGGGTGGAAATAGCTGTGAAACAACACAAATGCAATTAGTGTTGTCTCGTGCTGGATATTAAATATAGTTTGGATAAACATATGGCACTTAAACTACTGTGCATTTCCTCTGACTCAAATGTGGAGCAGCTATTGCGGGCAAAATATAGGCACGCGGCTGGTTTTCTAAGAAATAAAAAGCAAGATGCGTCTGCGGTGCTAAACTGTCGCTAGGTTGTTACTAAGCCGTGTTAAACTGTCATTAAGTTGTTCCTAAGCCTGTATTGCTCTAGTACCAGCCCCACTGTGAACAGCTGGTTGTCTGCAATTGTGTGAATTCAAATAGAACAGCGCCTGCCTGCTACTAGGATGCCCCGTAGTCGTCTGCCTTATAACCCTTAGTATACATTTGTATCTTTAGTTGCCGGACTTAAAAAACATGCTGATGCAGATGAGTCACAAAGCTCTTTGATAGAGTGGCTCTACAATCTTACAACTAGTCTCAGCAATCAGATCTGGTAAGAACCTGAAAAATGGTAAATCACCAGGATGTGATGAGATAACAGCTGAATTTATTAAAGCAGGAAGAAAGGAGTGAGCAACAATCTATCATGCACTATGTAAAAAAGATATGGCATTCAAGTATTTGGCCAAAAGAATGGAAAAGAACTGTATTCATACCACTGCCAAAAAAAAGGTAACCTGAAATTATGCACAAACAAAAGAACTGTTGCCCTGATTAGTCATACCAGTAAAATTCTGTTAAAAATCATAATGGTTAGACTTCGAAAGAAAATAGAAGAAGAAGTCAATATGGTCCAAGCTGTTTCAGGCAATGAAGAGGATCAAGAGATCATATATTCAATCTAAGATTAATAATAGAGAAATGCAGAGAGTTTAATGTGAATTTATATTTATCCTTTATAGACTACTCAAAGGCATTTGATTGTGGACAACACCAGAGACTCTGGGAAATAATGGAAAAAATGAGATTTCCAACACAATTGATACAATTAACATCACTGCCTTATCTAGACCAACAAGAGCAGTAAGAATAAATGGTGAAATAACAACTTGGTTTGACATAAAACAAAGGGTCCGTCAGGGGTGCATATTGTCACCTTACTTATTTAACTTGTATACTGAAAATATAATGAGGAATGTTAGAGAAGATATAGACAAAGAATATTACGATGCCATAACAATTGGAGGTTATGAAATACCAGAGATTAGATATGCTGATGACACAGTATCACTGTTCACAACACAAAAAGGAATGGAAAAACTAATTATGACAGTCCGTAAAAACAGCGAAGAGCAGAACCTCTATCTTAATGCAAAGAAGACTAAATTGATGACAACTGACAAAACAAACAAGGCAGCTGAAATATGTATCAATGAGGAAAAACTGGAAGAAGTGGAGAGTTTTGAATATCTTGGATCACTACTAACTAATAATGGAGACACAAAGAGGGAAATTAAAAGGAGGACATCTATTGCTCTTCAGAAAGTAAAACAAATAAAGAATCTGTGGAGAGGAGCAGACAGAACCACAAAAATAAGATTTTAAAGGGCATGCATCTTTCCCATCGCAACATATGCCTGTGAGACGTGGACACTTAACAAAACAGCTGAGAAACACATAAATGCCTTTGAATGTAAATGCTACAGAAGAGTTCTCCAAATATCGTGGACACAAAAAAAGAACAAATGTATCTATACTACAAGAGTTTAATATTGAAGAAGGCTGGCTAGTAAAGAAGATTAAAGAGAGAAAACTTAAATATTTTGGACACATTAAACGTCATGATAATTTAGAAAAGACCATATTGGAAGGATGAATAGGACCACTGTACCCTACCACGCATGATCGTAAAAGGCGACTAAGGAGGGTTCGGCATAGGGCCAGCAACCCTATCTGGTAAAAAAAACTATCAGACTGCTACAGAAACGGAAGCAAGGGAAAAAACAAATGCAGGTGGAAGGAGAAATGCTTATCAGGAAACTGAGCCCATGAAGGTTGTGGATGAAAGCCAACCACTGGAAGTCCCCAGCCCGACTGCAGACCTCCTGGAACCTAAACACAAGATGCAAATAGGCAGCTGGAATGTAAGAACACTTAACCAGACTGGAAAACTAGCACAAACCATCAAGGAAATGCACAGATACAAACTAGACATACTAGGAATACAAGAAGCAAGATGGACAGGACAATGCAGAAGGAAATTAACAACACAGCACACAGAAGATACAATAATATGGTCAGGTAAAGATCTTCATGAAGGAGGAGTAGCATTAATTATAACAAAAGAAGCATCAAGAGCATTGCTGAAATGGACCCCAATAAATGAGAGATTATTATATGCACGGTTCAACTCAAGATTCACGAAGCTGTTTATTATAGTTTGTTATGCACAAACAGAAGCAGCTGAAGAGGAATTAAAAGAAGATTTTTACAACAGCCTCAAAGCCACAGTAGAAACAATACCCAAGCATGATATGCTACTCATCTTGGGCGACTTCAATGCAAAAGTAGGTGAAGGAAATGAAGATAGAAAAATAATCATGGGAAGAGAAGGAATTGGAGAAATAAATGAAAATGGAGAAAGACTGTGCAGTTTCTGTGAAGAAAACATGATGACCATCGGAGGGACAATTTTCCAACACAAAAACATCCATAAGGTGACTTGGAGGTCACCAGATAAAACCACAGAAAACCAAATCGATCACATACTGATAAACAACAAGTGGAAACGGTCACTACAAGATGTGCGAGCAAGGAAAGGAGCAGATGTAGGAAGTGATCACAACCTTCTGGTAGCAAAAATAAAACTAAAATTAAGGAAAGCCAAAATCGGAGAACACATAAAGAAACATTTTGATAAAAAAAAACTGAAAGATCAGCAAACAAGAAATGAATTCTCAATAGTACTTACGAACCGCTTCAGTATCCTACAAGACGAAGCAGAAATGTCCATACTAGAGTTCAATAAAACACTACAGGAAACAGCAAAAGAGGTGCTGAGATATCAGAAACGGAGAAAAGAGGAATGGATAAGCAAGACCACATGGGAAAAGATAGAGCAAAGAAAAGAAATCAAGGAATAATTACTGAACACCAAATCACAACGGCTTAAAGAACAAGTTCTAAGTAATTATGCGCAAAAAGACAAAGAAGTGAAGGAATCATGCCGTCAAGATAAACGTCAATACTATGACAACTTAGCAGAAACAGTAGAGAAAGCAGCATATACAAATGACATGAAAACCATATATAAAATCACAAAGCAGATGACAGGTAACTTCAACACAAGATGTGAAAGTGCAGTAAGGACACAAAATGGACAGCTGGTCAGTGGAAAAAGAGAAAAAATTGAAAGATGGAGGGAACACTTTAACACCCTACTAAACAGAACACAAGCAGCACAAACAATAGACATATCTGAAGCAAAAAACGGAACTAAACATCAATACAGGACCAATAACAATAAGTGAAGTAAAGGAGGCAATAAAGAAGCTAAAATCATACAGCGCACCAGGTGAAGATGAAGTGACTGCTGAGATGTTGAAAGCAGAAGAAACAGAAACACCAAAACAACTTTGCCGGATATTACAATAAATTTGGGATCTAGAAAAAGCCCCAGATGAGTGGAAAACTGGACTTATAGTAAAACTACCAAAGAAGGGTGACCTCAGAGATTGCGGGAACTGGAGAGGCATTACCCTACTGCCACTCACCAGTAAAGTATTTTGCAGAATAATCATCAACAGAATTGTACCAACACTTGAGGAAAAACTTCGGAAAGAGCAGGCAGGATTTAGGAGAGGAAGATCATGCATAGACCACATATTTGTACTTAGACAAATATTAGAACAGGCAAATGAGTGGCATAGCACAACATATGCATTATTCATAGATTTTGAGAAAGCCTTTGACAGTGTCAACAGAGATGCACTGTGGAAAAATCCTAAGATGGCATGGCCTCCCCCATAAAATAGTTAATGTAATCAAAGCCCTATATGAGGGTTTTCAGTGCAAAGTTATCTGTGGAGAACATACCTCCAGCAGATTTAGGGTACAAACAGGAGTGAAGCAAGGATGTGTACTATCACCAACGTTATTTATCTTGGCAGTAGACTGGTTAATGAAGGAGGCAACATCAGACAAACGCAGAGGATTACAATGGACCCTTGACACAGTGCTGGAGGACCTTGACTTTGCGGACGACATTTGTTTATTATCAAGCAGTCACAAAGATATGCAAGATAAAATAAACAAGCTAACTCAGAATGCAAACAACATAGGACTAAAGATCAACGTAGGAAAGACAAAGTTAATGAAGCAAAATGTGAACAACAGAAATGTACTCAGAGTAGATAACAAGTTAGTGGAGGAAGTCAACGACTTTGTATACCTTGGCAGCAGAGTAGTAGAAAATGGAGACAGCACAGAGGACATCAACAGCAGACTTACTAGAGCAAACCAGGCTTTTGCAATGCTGCAGAATATATGGAAATAAAAAAAAAACTAAGCATAAATATGAAAATCAGGATATTTAAGAGTAATGTTCTAAGTGTACTACTCTATGGAAGTGAATGCTGGAAAATCACCAAGACCATAGAAAACAAGTTGAATTCTTTCCAGACTAAATGTTTACGAAGAATTAGGAAAATATTTTGGCCAAACACCATAAGAAATAACATCTTATTGGCAGAAATGCAGATGAAGCCACTGACAACAATTATTGAGGAAAGACGCTGGCGATGGTTGGGACATGTGTTCCGAAAGACTGATAACTCACTACCAAAAATAGCACTAAGATGGACACCACAGGGGAACAGAAGTAAGGGTAGACCAAAAGAGACATGGAGAAGAACAACAGAAAGGATGTTGAGCAATAGAGGGCTCACCTGGGCAAGAGCAGAAAAAAAGGCGAAGGACAGGCATTTGTGGAAAACCCTTGCGGAAACCCCATGTGCCCTGGGCACTTAAGGTTCAGAGAGAGGATGATATTGGAAGGATACATAATGGGAAAAAGAAAAAGAGGAAGACCAAAACGAAGATGGCCGCAAGAAATCGTTGACGATTTGCAAATGGATGCAGCAGCAGCAGGCCATCTTGCTCACAACCGAGAGGCCTACAGGAGTGCTGTTTGGGAGGCAAAGTTCCGCAAGGGACATGCAAATGAATGAAATGATCGAGGGAAAAACCGCACCAATCTCTATGCCGAGTGCAACGGGCTACCAAAAATTGCCCGATCGTGGACGCGTTAGGTTGTTCCCAACCCACCGACAACTTCACACCGTGCGATTGTTAAAGAGGTTTACCAAGCTCTCACAACATCTGGGTCCGTTGGGACAGGTTACTATGACATAGTCCAGGTCTCTGACGGCACAGGTGTTAAATTCTATCGCTGGACACAGAGAAAGAACCCCTTTGGTGGTCTGCAAGGAGTAAAGGCTACGACGTCTCCCACTAAAGGTGGATGGGGGACAGGACGTACACCGAAATTGTCTGACAGAGTATCGAGAATTTGTGATTTGTGGCAGAAACATGTCTCATTGCAGGAGGAGGTGTTCGATTATACTTTACGATCCTTGACCATGGCCATTGTTATACTATTGGCTTCCGCCATCTGAACTTCCACCCATTGAGAGCTAACCTCAAAGGCATTTGGAACATCCAATCGGTAGACCTGAAAATGGGAACACTGTATGGTGTCGCCCTCTACATATTCCCTACCAAGCGCTGTATACCCGTGAAGACCATCGCTCGTCTTGCATGACCCCCCCCCCCCCACCTGCTGATGCAGGCCATCTAGAAAGTGGAGGGTTGAATCTCCTGTTTCCCAAACACTACACAGAAGTAAATAGAATCAGCTGTTTCCTAAACACTACACAGAAGTACATCTCCTTCTCCCTAGTGCAGCTGTGGTTTATCGACAGTGTGGAATGGGCTATGCTTGGTTCTTCGATATTCGGCCATTTCGGAAGGTCAAGGGTTGGCCTATTTCGCAGTGTGATCTCAAGGGTGGACTCCAGTTGGTTTTCCTCGTCCACATCTCTAACGCGGCTTTCGAAGACGCTAAAGCGGAAATTCCTATGCCCCCTCTGCTTTGTATTTACCTGCCCATTTACCTGTGGCTTCATTCTTCGCTCCCTAAATCCTAGAGTATAACCAGGCATTCTCCCCTCCTCTACCGGGTCCGTCAGTTGATTTATCCGCGCCCCACACAGCGAGGTGCTGGATGAGACCTCCGATTCGAATACAACTCCCTCAAACAACTTCTTACAACAGCCAATCGCGAAGATTTCGACACTATTCCCATAATTTAAACCTCACTTTACAATTTATTACGAGTTTGTGGACAATATCGTCCGCTGTGTTCTACGCATACATAGCCAAAGGCCTCCAATGAGAGTCGAAGACTTTCGCACGAATATAATTGCACTAGCTATGCTTCACTATGCATCTTTCCCATCGCAACATATGCCTGTGAGACGTGGACACTTAACAAAACAGCTGAGAAACACATAAATGCCTTTGAATGTAAATGCTACAGAAGAGTTCTCCAAATATCGTGGACACAAAAAAGAACAAATGTATCTATACTACAAGAGTTTAATATTGAAGAAGACTGGCTAGTAAAGAGGATTAAAGAGAGAAAACTTAAATATTTTGGACACATTAAACGTCATGATAATTTAGAGAAGACCATATTGGAAGGATACATAATGGGAAAAAGAAAAAGAGGAAGACCAAAACGAAGATGGCCGCAAGAAATCGTTGACGATTTGCAAATGGATGCAGCAGCAGCAGGCCATCTTGCTCACAACCGAGAGGCCTACAGGAGTGCTGTTTGGGAGGCAAAGTTCCGCAAAGGACATGCAAATGAATGAATGAATGCTTCACTATATTTTTTGTCAAGAAAAGAATTTTCAGGCTTCCAGGATCGGTATGCAGAATATCGTCTATGACTTCATAGTCCATCCCGAGTACATCATTCTACTCTCCAGGCCTTAGACTCTACACACAACAGCTAAGCTCCCCAGTCCACCCGACAGAACCTGCCGATACAGAGCGGCTCCATATTTATGAACCGCTGTAATAAAAATGTCGACATGACCCATATCGCTACTGTGGGTGAAATTTTGGTCCATTTTTTTTTTATTTTCAAATCCGGTCAATATTTTTGTGTGGGTACGACTGCAAAATTCAATCGAACTCGCTTGATGCAGACATAGTCGCAAAGAGCTGACCAGTTCAACAACTGGGCCGAGCCGTCAGCTGTGGCACGATTACGCAGAGCACGCGCGAAAATGTTATTTGCCAGAGTGTGGCGTGCTCTCGCAATATCACGAGCTAAACGGCGACGTTGGACAAAGATGTGTTAGTCGCCTGGTCTGTTCTCTGTTTATAATGAAAACATCATGAGATCAGTAAGAAGCATTCCAAGAATAAAAATGGGAGGATATTTTAAATAACTTGTGTTACGCGGATGATAGAGTATTCATAGAAGAAAATGAGAAAGATTAGAAAACATCATAACAATGGGCAAAACTGAAGGCAGGAAAGGAAGAGGACGAACAAGGGAAGAGATATTAGAAGCCCTGACAGTGTGGCATGGAAAGAAACCAGCAACAGAGTTACTCAGAAATGTCAAGGTCCGAGATTTGTAGAGGAGCATGACCACCTACGCCGCCCGGCATGGCACGTGATGATGATGATGATGATGAAACGTGTGCGTGTTGACACGGTGCCAGTTCTCTGATTCTCCATTATGTCTGCATGAGAGATGTAGCTGAGGGCTCGGCAGCTAAAAATATTTGATACATTCGTGCACTCAGTTTCGCAATAATGGCGAAGTGTGACAGAACTTTGGCAGAAGATAGTCAGGGGTCCCTATTGGGGCGGCGGGGTCCTATCTTGTAAGCAATATTTTGTAATGGTAGCCTAAGGTAGTCAAATGCGCTGAAACTTCGGCAGAACTTTGGTTGAGGCCAAGTGGGTGGGAGCTGATTCGGCAGAACATTGGTTGGGGGTCCGTCGGGGTAGGCGGGCCCCATAGTAGGTTGTCCAGAATGGCTATTCTTCTATACTACTATTCTTTGTTCGGTTGAGAGCGCTCTGCTTGGCAACATCGCATGCCTTTTTATTGCAATGAAACCTGCACTGGCCTTGTTTCCATAGAAATATAGAAATTTCACATTCATTTTTAATTACACTTGGGTGTCTGAGTGGCGAAGTGGTTAGTGCACTGGTCTCTCATGTTGAAGGTCGGGGGTTCGAATCCGGCCGGCGGCACCCCAGTCACCCAGCTGTACAAATGGGTACCCGACTTCTTCTGGAGCTGGGGAAGGAAAAGGCAGTCAGGCGTGATCACCCTCTAGTGTGCTGACAGGTCAAGGAAAATATGGGCACTAACACCATATCCCTATGTGCCTCTAAGGCATGACAGGGTTACCTTTACTTTTTTTACTTTAATTACAGTTGTTGTTATTGAATCGGATCAAACATAATGATTGTAAATCGTGGCTACTTTAAACAACCTGTCACATAATTTGTTTCTGCTTGGTTGTACAGATAATCAGATACATTTTGTTATAGGCAGGAAAGGGTAATGAAGATTCATTGGAGCATATAATGCAAATGATGTTTGTGCTTTTTTTTGGGTATTGTGGTGGTAAAGCAGGCGGCTTTTGTTATCTGCTCAGCTTCGGCGTGCTCCAGATTGTCATTATTATTTTTATTAATATAACAGGTACATTCGTCTATGAAACCGACTACAAAGCAAGATGTGCTAGATTTCAATTTATTTCTGTGTGTGCTGAGAAGGAAAACATATTCGCATGAAAATTAGTCACATCTCGGATCATATTTTTCTACAGTAGAGTTCACATGGATTCACAAATGCATAAAACAAAAACAATAACAAAAAGACATTGTGCTCCGTAGGATTGCCTCAATCATGGCGCAATCCTGATCCCTCACAATGAGCTGAAATTAATCTTGTTTCACTATTGATATCCCGTGAGCTGAAACAGGTAAGCTGCAAGACAGTTACTGTTCCAAATGTTCAGTTACTGTTCAAGGTTCAAAATCAGACTCTGGCGTCATTACATTCAGGACAGCCCCATATATCTCCGCCGCATGCCGCAGTTTCAATCCAAGAGTATGTTTGCTAATAGCTCCTATCAAGCGTTGGTTGTTTAGGATGCGTTTTCTACAACACAACTCAGATTTCCTACCGGCACTAGCTCCAGCAATCGTTCACAGTTACACTGTTCTTCCAAATCTTTCCAAATGTAAATTTAAAATGTAAAATTTGCATAAAGGATTGATTGTTCATAAAACTGTATAAAACTTGTTTAGCAGAATTACTGTTCATGAATATATTGGAAAATTTACTGTTACGATGGTCTGATTCTCATTAGAGGTATTTTAATATTTTGACCACTTGATTTAAAGCCCTTGGTATTTTTGTTGTACAAGAGTTCAATGAAAGGTCAAGTTTTACACTCTAAATTCCACGAGATGTTTGATTATTTTTATTAACTTATCTTTGATATGTTTGTAACAGAAAAGTTATTTTCGGAATGTCCGGATAGTTTTCGTCCCAATGTCATAAACAGGTAGAATCACGGGTTTGGTGATTATCGGGATAGAATCTTCGGGAAGATTTAGGGAAATAGCACATATTTAAGGAATGTGAAAGAAAGAGGATGATTATGATTATGAGATTAGAATGAGTTTGAATTAAGTCTCGGTTGAGAATGTGTTAGGATCGTTGTTAGGCATCATTAGTTGAGAATGTGATTTTTCTAGCCTATACTGCACTGTTTTAGTAATTTTTGTCATGTAGCTGTCTTGTGCATAGAATGTTCCTTTTGGAGATTATGGATTATTTCCTATTATGACTTCAGTAAAGAGTCAGGTAGTTGCTAGTGACATAATGTCAAGCATCTGTTTTCCTGTCATAACTTTACTGAACTAAAGAATGTGAAATTAGTTCATTTTCGGGATTTTTGTATAGACCTTCGGGTTTAGAGATTTTCTGTGATGGTTGTGTGAATTCTGTACATATATTCTGATGCAGTAAATGTTGAACTCTTAGTAGCACTTGCATTTTGTTTACTTGCTGTTTTCATGTAGCGTAAGAGTTGGTTTCTCCTTTCCCATTTGGCAAACAAGTTCATGTCTGGAAGAGAACTAGCCTGTTTCCTTTTTCTGTATTGAATATTGTCAAATACCTCTCATTCTCACGATATCATCACCAATCTTTTCCATCAATAAAGTATGAGTTTATGTTCACACCAGTTGTTATTTACTTCACACTGTTCACTGTGTGTGTTGTCCTTGTTAGTATATTTTTATAGCAGAAGTTTCATGATAGTAATACAAATACAAATATTGCCGTGACTGTAACTAGCAGTCACGGTAATAATAGACAGATGCATGATACGTATATAGTAGTGCAGGTCTATAAGTGGTGCTTGCGACTGGCACTATCTTTCATGGGCCAGCACCAATTTCTCTATCTACGACTTTGCTTCACGTAGTCTCTATTTAGGTGTTTTTGTTCAGTTTTAAAATATCTCATAGTATTTTGAGTAGTTGTTTTTGCTCTAGCTTGTCAAATAGTATTAAATTAATAAGAGCCAAGACTGACCAAATTGGTTAAGGCTGATAACAAGTTGAGCTTAATTTTGTGCTCGCTATTAGATTAGAGCAAGCATTTGTGCTATTTTATGTAAGCCAGTGTCTAGACTATTAGTGTGCTAGATATTTACTGACATAATACTCTGTAGCAGTAGTCTTTATTGGACAGTCTACCGGAAAAGTATCAAGTGACTGTTGTATTTAAGTCGGTGTTGATGACTAATTCCACTAGCAGTCTGGAGCACATCTAGCTTCCTGCCCACACTCCAGGCCAGTACGCTGATCTTGAACTGTTCCTGTGGATGATCCTCCAACACATTTATAGAACTTTTCATCTGAATGATGAATAAATACGCATAACTGTTGAGGTAACTTTGTGCTATATGTGTAATAGACTTTTGACATTTAGCAGCGACAGTTTTCTACATCAGATCCAAGCAGCTGTGTTCTTCAAAAATGAACTTTAATACTATTGTGATTTCATCGCAGTTGCACAAATAGGAACAAGTATAAACCAGGACAGCAGCAGCAGAATGTACGTGTTCTAGTACGAATCCCAAATTCACATATAGTAACTTTAATGCATTCGAACAGTCTGAGCTTTGTTCAATGTGACATTTTCCTGCAGGATTAATTAGTACTTTAGTTAGTATTTCTTCATGTATTGATTATTGCACTGATTTTCTTTAGTGTATGGATAATTATTGTAGAGGCAGTGTAGCAATAGCATATGACTGAATTTCTTTTCCAGGTATAATTATAGTGTAGCATTAGTTGATGATATATTCTTATGTTTGAGATGAATACTTGGTGACATTGCTTTGTATTGCTGTATTTTATTTACCCTATTGCTAACGTAGTGAGAATAAGTAGTTTGCACAACTGAAAGACGCACGATGGCTGCAGCTCCATCCACGTCAAATTTGCTGGGGCTATTGCAGAAGTCAGCAAATGACTGGAGGTTTTGCCATGTGATGTCAGCTGTATAAAGGTTTGACGGTGACCCAGCAAAACTAAAATCATGGCTGGAGGAGCTTGATAAGCTCATGGACGTAAGGAATGCTTATGCTCCAACCTAGAAGAACTTGATGTATTTACGCACCACAGGTTTCGTGGCAGAGTTCGTCAGGCACCGTCTCTCCAGGTTCAGGAGTCATGGGAGGAGTTTGTGTCTGTCTTACTGCCACGATACGGGGTGCTGCAGACTCCTCAGGAGGCCTGGCATATGCTAGCCTCTATTAGACAGACTCCTGGAGAGTCCATTCAAGCGCTGGCTGATAGCATCGGCGAGGCGGCCAGAGTTGCTTACTCTGCAGAGAACTGGTAACTCCGCTGGCGTAGAGGCAACTGGTGCAGTCATTCGTAGATGCACTACTTCCCAGAGCATTGAAGGCTAAATTGTTTTCACAGGCGGTGGATTTAGCTTTACAGGAAACTGAACTCATGAAGTCTGTGAATCTTAGTTGTAGTTCCCGACAGGCCCTCTACAAACCAATGAGATGACGACACATAGAGAGACTCATCGTATGGCTTCGCAGAGAGTACAGCTAGTCTCTCACCAGGAGAACTATCGACTCCCACCTCCACACTTCGAAGAAGGTAGGACAGACCACCATAGGGCTAAACCCTTGAGTACACAACTACGAGAAACTAGGTCTTGTTACAGCTGTGGAAGGCAGGGTCATATAGCCAGATTCTGTAGGCAGGATGTGGGACAAGATCGTTCACGTTTAAACTAGTTAATCGGCGCACTGTGAACTCAAGTGTGTCAGATCGCATAATTACACCTCGAAACCTCCCAAGAAGTCTGTCTATTTTTCGCCTGCAACACCCCTACTTTCGAGCATAAGCGTGGATGTGTACCTGGTAAATTGATTCCACAACTGTCGACCAAAATTCTGGTCCTGAGGAGTCAACAACTGAAAGTCGTTCTGATGTTATCGTTCGACAAGTTCAGTGCCCTAATGTGCACAAGGACATAATATCGAGTTTGTTGACACAGAACAAGGATGTCTTTGCATTGACCGATTCTGAGATTTCTCACACCTCGACAGTGCAGATGGAGATTGATTCAGGCGATCATCCGCCAATCTCAAGGAAACCCTATCGCACTCCCTTAGCGAGAAGAGAGGTGATCGAGAAGGCCATTGAGAATATGTTGCGTGACGGAATAATTTCCCGCATGATCTCAAAGTGGCCATCACTAAGAAAGATGGTACGCATCGTTTCTGTTGCGACTACCGTACACTCAATGCTGTGACGTGTTCCTTGTCGTACCCATTGCCACGCATTGAGAATATTCTGAGCACGATTCGAAAAACCAAATTTTTCAGCACTTTGGATGCTCGATGTGGCTTTTGGTGCATTCCCTTATCCGATGATGTACAGCAGAAGTCAGCTTTCAGTTGCCATCTTGACTGTTTCCAATTTAATTTTATGGCATTTGGTTTAAAAAGGGCACCATCTACCTTTGTCGCACTCATGGACACAGTATTACAAGGTTTAGGAAACTTTGCTCAAGCCTATATCTACGATATACTGATGTTCACTGATGGAACGATCGAAGTCCATGTTCGCGATCTTCAGACGGTATTCAACCGGTTACGCGAGCACAAAGTCAAGCTCAAACCATCAAATGCCACTTTGCGGCCTCTGAGACTAAGTATCTCAGATATATCATCAGTTAGTCAGGCATATCTTCTGACTCTGAGAAGGTCACAGTCATTGCCAAAATGCCGTCTCCTTTGAATGTAAAGCAGGTGCGTTCTTCTCTTGGGATGTGTAGTTATTATAGACGTTTCATTCCCCATTTTTCGGTGATTGTTGCTCCCATAGTTGATCTAACCAAGAAGAGTCTTCGAATGGTCTCCATTTTGTCAAATGGCGTTCGAGTCTTTAAAGGATCGTCTTGTGAAAGTTCCACTTCTCTCGCATACTGATTTGCAGAAACCACTTACCATGTACACAGATGCCTCCAATGTTGCAGTTGGAGCCTGTTTGATGCAGACTGTTTCCACTTCTGATGGTCACTCTATTGAAGAGTCATTATACTTTATTTCACAGAAGCTGTCGCGTTCTCAGACTAAGTGGTCCACTTTCGAGACAGAAGCGTATGCTGTCCATTACGCCACGCAGAAGTTGAGATATTTCCTGGAGAGATACTTTGTAGTGAAGTCTGGTTAGAGACCATTGGTGAATACATCACTCAGTCGGCAGGAGATATCAGACGTTAAATTGCAGAGGTGGTTTGCTAATCTCCGCACCATGGACATCCAGATGTTGTTTCATCCGGGTGCGCCGAAGGAAACTTTAGCACGTTTCGATGGTGCCACGTCTGTACTAGTACCAGCTCATGTTGTTGACAGGAACTTCCCTCAGTCACAGGGGTCTGAAATATGTGACGTCAGGTCAGTGAGCATCGTGGAGGCCTATTCACAGGCAGGGCCCCCGCTTTTGGTAGATTGCGCAGTTCAGACTGACCTGCCGTGCTCATGTCAGCGGAAAGAGAGAGTTGAGAGGGCGACTAATACCTCGTTTCCTATGGTTCAGGACGTCCCCATAAATGTATTGTTGCCTAGCGGGACCTTCCAGAGGCAGTCTGCTCATGATCATCGTAGATTTTCCTTGCTGCTACCCATTAGACAGATTTTCTCTTCGGCCGCCTCCTCGCTTTGTTTATAGGCTCCCGCCATGGTACCTGAAGGAAACCCAGGCTCACACCTCAGACCACTATATAGAGGTGGATGCTTCCATCTCAGCAGTTCCCATGTCCGTGGATGATTTGTGACCCCAGCATAGGCAGAAGAAATGGAAAAGAGCCGATATCTGCCATCAGTTTCAGAAGAAACACTGTCCTCGCAGTGAAGATTATGTTCCTGATGATGCTTTCACTGGTGCCGATTGCGATACAGAGATTGGTCATTTGTACGTCTTTGATTGTACGCTTGTTGTGGCATTAGGAAGATAATGGATACCGTGGACATGGAAATGTTCACGATGAAAGATCTTCACACGGCGCTCATGCAAATGTTCCCTATATTGAAGCTGGAGATGAGGAAGAAGTTTATAGAGCACGCAGTGATTACTATAGTAAATTAACTTTCTCATCCGGAACAGAACAAAACACAATAGACACTAGTTTAGTAGTGTTCTTCAGGTAAGGAGTCCATCTTTTGCTCTTGCCGAGTTACAGTGGCAGAAAATAATGGTGTAAAATTAAAGAGTTCAAATATAATGTATGCATATATATATATATATGAGAATATATATATATATATATGGTTTAGATCCACAATTGTTGTTCGCACTAACAACTATCAACTATTGTTGATGTAGATACATTTTCATTGATGTAGCTTAAAATCATGAATGTGTTTAGCTTGTACGTTTCGAGAGATATTGTGATGGCCAGATCTCTACTTTTTGGGAGGGAGGAATATCTATAACATTATATTGGAAAATATTCTGTTACGATGATTTGATTCTCATAAGAGGGATATAATCCAGGGTATTTTAATATTTTGACCACTTGATTTAAAGCCCTTGGTATTTTTGTTGTACAAGAGTTCAATGAAAGGTCAGGTTTGACATGCTAAATTCCATGAGATATTTGATTATTTTTCTTAACGTATCTTTGACATGTTTGTAACAGAAAAGTTATTTTCGGTATGTCCGGATAGTTTACGTTCGAAGGTCATAAACAGGTAGAATCACGGGTTTAGTGATTATCGGGATAGACTACATATTAATCAACAAATGATTCCGGAATGCATTACTGACAACAAAAACCATGACAGGAGCCGACTGCAATAGTCCGTGACTCACTCTGTGGAAAAATTAGAATAAAGCTAAAGAAAGCATGCAGAAAAGTGAGAAACATCAAACTGAATACAGAACTCTTTTAAAAAGACCAAGAACTGCGAGAACAATACAAAGTTATTATAACAAATAAATACAAATCAATAGCAAAGAGAAATACTATAGATGAACAATGGGCAAATAAATAAATGGATGAATGACGACATGTTAGGACTGATGGACAAGAGAAGGAGGAGTAAAAGTAACCAAGAAAAATATAGCAAGATAAATAAAGAAATAAGACGCAAATGCAGAGAAGCAAAGGAAGTGTGGTTAAATGAACAGTGCAGACAGATAGAGGACTCTCATAATAAAGACAGCAAAAACATGCACAAACGAATTAGTGAACTCACAGGCAGAAAAACAAAATATACCACAGGATGCCTGAAATCAAAAGAAGGTAAAATGTTAATGTGAAAAGAATATATTGTGGACAGGTGGACAGAGTACATCGGTGAGCTATATGGAGGAGAAAGACCAGAATTAACACCAGATACTGAAAACTGTAATGGACCACCAATACTTGAAGATGAAATCATAGATGCCATCAAACACATGAAGAAAGGAAAAGCGACTGGGCCTGATAATATAACAATAGAAGAAATAGAGGCACTAGAGGAGTCAGAAATAAAAATAATAACCAAGTTTCTGAATGACATTTACAACAGTGGTTATATTCCCAGTGACCTGATTAAATCCACGTTTATAGCACTACCAAAGAAACCAGGTGCAAAGGAATGTGACGACCATCGGACATCTCATGTCACATAACAAAGCTAATTCTGAGAATCATTATGAGAAGAACAAGGAAAAAGATAAAAAATGGAAATAGCAGATGAACGGTTTGGATTTGTTGAAGGAAAGGGAACAAACAATGCCATTTATGCTTTACGAACACTAACAGAAAGAGCTTTAGAAGTACAGAAAGATCTCTACTTATGCTTCATTGATTACACCAAGACTTTTGACAAGGTGCAACATACTGAAATTATTGAAATGCTTGAAGACATCAATATAGACGGCAAAGACCTGAGGATTGTAAAACATCTATACTGGCAGCAAGAAGCAGCAATTCGATTTGAAAATAGAACTGGAAAATATCAACATATAAAACAAGGGGTACGACAAGGATGTGTACTATCTCCAGACTTTTTTTTGTCTGTACAGCAGGAATATTCTAAGAACAATCATTACAGAACCAGGCATAAAAATTGGAGGATACAATATTAACAACATTCGGTATGCTGACGACACAGTACTGATAGCTGAGAACCAACAAGACATGCAAAATGATAAAGTCGACAAAGAAAGTTAACAGAAAGGCCTTACTTTGAACATCAAAAAGACAGAGACTATGGTTATATCTAAGAAACAGAATCCACCAACATGCAGTATAAAATTAAATGGAACTATTCTAAAGCAGGTGCAGATATTCAAATATCTTGGAGCAGTAACAACTTCGGATAGGAAATGCAAAACAGAAATTAGGAAAAGAATAGGAAAAGCAAAGACTGCATTTCAGAGAATGAGAAACATATTAGCCAACACATCCTTATCAATGAATGTTAGAAAACGAGTCCTAAAATGCTATATTGAACCTATCTTGTTATATGGAAGTGAATCATGTACAATAGGCAGGTCTGCACAAAAATCATTGGAAGCAGCAGAAATGTGGTTTATTAGAAGAATGTTGCGAATCCCCTGGACAGCAAAAATAACTAATGAAGAATGTATGAGAAGAGCTGGAGAGACAAAAAAATCTTGTCAAAAAGAAAAGAGAGAGAGACAATGTACTTTCATAGGACACGCAATGAGAAGAGGGGAGCATTGAAAATATTATAACAACAGGAAAAATAGAAGGAAGAAGATCAAGAGAAAGACTAAGAGAAATGATACTGGACAGTCTGACGGGATGGTGTAAGAGGAGATCACCAACTGAGCAGATGGCTTGCATGAAGGATCGTGTACTCTGGAGAAACATAATAGCCAACGCCAGTTGGCACGCCATCTGATGATGATGATGATGACGGGATAGAATCTTCGAGAAGATTTAGGGAAATAGTTAGCACATATTTAAGGACTGAGAAAGAAAGAGGATGATTATGACTATGATTATGAGATTAGAATGAGTTTGAATTAAGTCTCGATTGAGAATGTGTTAGGATCGTTGTTAGGCATCATTAGTTGAGAATGTGATTTTTCTAGCCTATACTGCACTGTTTTGGTGATTTTTGTCATGTAGCTGTCTTGTGCATAGAATGTTCCTTTTGGAGACATTATGAGATTATTTCCTGTTATGACTTCAGTAAAGAGTCAGGTAGTTGCTAGTGACATAATGTCAAGCATTTGTTTTCCTGCCATAACTTTACTGAACTAAAGAATGTGAAATTAGTTCATTTTCGGGATTTTTGTATAGACCTTTGGGTCTAGAGATTTTATGTGATGGCTGTGTGAATTCTGTACTTATATTCTGATGCAGTAAGTGTTGAATTCTTAGTAGTACTTGCATTTTGTTTACTTGCTGTTTTCATGTAGTGTAAGATTTGGTTTCTCCTTTCCCATTTGTTAAACAAGTTCTTGTGGGGAAGATGACTAGCCTGTTTCCTTTTTCTGTATTGAATATTATCAAATACCTCTCATTCTCACAATATTACCACATATCTTTTCCATCAATAAAGTGTGAGTTTATGTTCACACCAGGTGTTATTTACTTCACACTGTTCACTGTGTGTATTGTCCTTATTAGTATATTTCTATAGCAGAAGTTTCATGATAGTTGTCCTTATTAGTATATTTCTATAGCAGAAGTTTCATGATATAATACAAATACAAATATATGCCGTGATTGTAACTAGCAGTCACGGTAATAATAGACAGATGCATGATACATGTATAGTAGTGCGCGTCTACAATCTCTCATTCTGTCTCTCTCCTCTTCTTTCTGTTTCATTCACATACAAGTAACACATACGTACATATTCATTCATTCATTCATTCATTCCTTCATTCATTCCCTTTGTTAACTTTGCCTCCCTAATAGCACTCCTGTAGGCCTCTCGGTTGTGAGCAAGATGGCCTGCTGCTGATGCATCCATTTGCAGATCATCAACGATGTCTTGTAGCCATCTTCGCCTTGGTCTTCCTCTCTTTCTTTTTCCCATTATGCACCCTTCCAAGACAGTTTTCTCTAGAATATCATGACGTTATATATATATATATATATATATATATATATATGAGCAGGCAAAGCTGAGTCGAAAGAATAACACGGTGGTTTTCATTTCAATAACATGTACAGATATGACTGAAAACTAATCACTTTTCAGCACAATCTGCACCACGTTAAATGGAAGTCTGCCCATGCTTCACTAATGTCTGAATTCCTTGATAAAAAAAATCTCCTGACCCTGTAACCAACCATGCACGATCTCTTTAGTCTCCCCGTTCGTAGTGAACGTCTTCACACCTAGGGCCTCCTTTAGGGGTCCAAATACACAATATACTCCACGCAACACAAAAGCATCCAGGACAAACAACCACTGCAAATCCGTGCACGAACATGACCAACTTACATGTAATCAACTCAACTCAACACCATAGTTGGCACATTCTGCATAGATCCAAATAGCACAGGATTCCAGCAGTTACAAAATATAAGCAAAGTCTAATGATGAATCCCAATTTGTGATGAGTATTGTAAATTACCGTGGTATGAACTAATGGAAACAATCAGCAAATGAAAATTCACTGAAACTGTCCGGGCGATTACCATCGCCATGGTACGAACACACTCAGACAACATTAAAAAACATTCTAATTTCTTGTATACAGAAAACTCCAAGCTAACCTCAATCTACAATCTCAACCATTGTCAAAAAAAGAGACAAATAAACTACAAAAAACATTTTGTCCTAAAAAAAATACAAATTGAGCACAACCACTACGTATTAGACTCTACATCAATTTTGTCCTGAAAAGGACAACCAAACACAAAGACTTACATTATAAAACAAGGAATCCCTAGCAAACATTCCAGAACACACCAACACATCCTATCACTTCAATATCTAGAACAACAACTAAACTTTTCATGCGTTGCGCCACTCAGACCCCTAACTGAGTTCTGCAGTTTGTACACGGATAACTTTTTTTCCATGCTCGCTTAAACAGTTGAGTTTAGGTCGACAACTTTTTGACCACAACAACAGGGTGTCATACCCATATTCTGCAACAGAACAAATATTATGTTACAGAATATCTCCCCCCCCCCCCAAAAGTAGAGATTTCCTCCCTGCAAATCTCTCAGATGGAAGCATCCATAAGAGGTCCATAACTAAACATTATTTGGAAGCCTCTTGCAAGAAAAAAATGCAAAACAAGAAAATGACATTCCATCACATTATATGTACACTGTAGTACAATCCAACACGTGAAGCAAAAAGTATGTGTACATTAGATACAATATTTTAGCTCTTTATACACCTTATCTAAGGACAGAGTTAGAAATAAACTGGATTATCTCAATCATGCCAGAACACTAACTTTTTTAGTGTCAACTTTTTCACTTCAAACTATGCTCTCACTTAATCACTGGAGGGCAAACAGGGTCCACAATTTTCAGAACCCTGTTCTGAATAAACCTTTTCCTGGGCTCCAACTCGAGCGAAGAAAACTTTTCTAGCAGTGCTTGATACACCATTTTCAGAGAGAACTTATTAAAGTCCACACCCTCGTGAATCTGCCCCAAAGTCAATACTAACTTCCTATCAGAGACATACTGCTGATATGCCTCTGTATCGCAGTCATAGCTGGTCGAAGTCTCGTCAGGAAAATACTCCTCACTATCGAAGCGACGAGACTTCGATATCGTACGAGAAGAAGCAGTACATCCCTTCTGCTTCCGCTTACGTCGAGGATGGCAATCATTGACAGACATTGGGACACAAGACGCGGAAGCATCCAACTCCATTGATTGCTCGGAAGCACGAACCCTAGCGTCAACACATTGTTTAATCTCTGACAGGAACCATGAAGGAACAAAGGGAGGCGGAGGTGGGAGAGAATAATTATATCGAGTGAGATCGAGCAACTAAGAATGAAAGCGACCCGCCGAGTAAGGCCGGTTATAGGTCCTAACAGGCAAAGATATGTTGATGGCAATGTCCTGCACAAACGGACGAGAAGTGTTCGCCCCCATGTCCGCATGCAATTTCAGCGAGCAGGGACAGGGCGTCAGTCTGGAGCTAACAATCTACCATAGGCGGACTACTGGCCTGCGAAAATGCTTCAAACAGATTAACCGACTTGACTTGCTTTGTGTCAATCCGATGGGACTGAACAGCATCCTAGCATGAACACGCAACGATAAAAGAACAGAGGTGGCACCATCGAGAAGTGCTAAAGCGATCGCTCTTGCACCAGGATGAAACAACATCTCGAAGTCCATGGTGCGAAGGTTAGCAAACCATCTCTGCAACTTCGTGTCTGACATCTCCTGTCAACTGAGAAAACCATCTACCAAAGGTCTATGTTCCTTCTTGACAACAAAATGTCGATTCGCCAGAAAATACTCCCATTTCTGCGTGGCGCACTGGACTGCATATACTTCTCTCTCGAAAGTTCTACAATGAGAGCCACAGTCACCGAAAATTGGGGAATGAAACTACGATAATAACTACGTGGGCCATATCGAAAGTCGTGAGTAGAAAATTTTTAAACATCAGAATTTACAGATTGAGAAAACATAAATGTATCACGTTAATCTGCATACTTTGAACTTCATGTAGAGGTCACATCATCAGAAACAAAATGGCGGATGCTGAAGTTTCGTTTCATCAACGTGCTGTTACTGAGTTCCTCGTTAAAGAGGAAATCGCCGCTTCTGAAATTCACAAAAGACTTTAACTTGCTTATGGAGATGCGTGTATGGGTGCTAGCAGTGTTAGGAGGTGGGTGAAACATTTAAAAAATGGAAACACGAGCATCCAACATATGCCTCGCAATGGTCGCCCTCGAACTACCTCCACTGAACGCAACGTGGAAAGGGTTGACGACATCATTAAACAAGACAGAAGTATCATATTATCTGAAATCGCTGTAAATCTTGGAATATGACACAATGCAGTACTGGAAATTATTGAAAACCTAGGCTATAGAAAAGTTTGTGCCCGCTGGGTCCCACGTTTGTTGACCGAAGATCATAAGCTGTGAGAAAAACTCTGTTCTCCGGACAACTGAGGAAATTCAGAAAATAGGTAAGGAAATTCTTCCATACCCTCCCTAGCCCCGACCTGGCACCAAGTGGTTATCATCTTTTCGGTTTTGTGAAAGAACAAATGCGAGGCCATCATTACAGCACAGGAGAGAACGTTTGGAATCAGTGCGTCTGTGCCTTCGGTCAGCTGCAACAGAATTCTATCGTGAGGGTATTGTAAACGTAGCTGGCGCTAAGTCTACATTTTATGGATAAATTGGGAAGAATAGATCAACCCAGTTGTTTCAGGCATTCCCTTGGCATGTACCACCGTACTGCATAGCCCAGATCTCGCGACCCCCATCACCGCCAACCCAGATTCTCCCATCACGGACACTGTATGGCAGTCATGCATCATATTATATACATCTAACCATCACATAACATGAATTACATACTACCAAGTCATCAAATCAATTTACATCCATTTATTGTCACTATGATATATGAATATATATATATATAATATATATATATCATAGTGACACCATTACAGACATTACATACACATGACATTAACATGTATCATTATGATAATCAAGGAATGACATAAATACAATATAATTACTACACAATGCAAATACCATAATTAAGTAACAACAAAATCAATGGACCAGATTGGTCTGGGCTCCTCTAACCCTACATTATACATCATCTCAATATTGTGCCGATGCACTGGTAACACATTTCAGCTGCTGCCGTCACGAAATTCCCATTACCTATCTCACATAAAACTTTTATGTGCCAGTGCACTGAATAACATATTTACATTTGTGCTAATGCACTGAATAACATTTTAAATTTTTGTGCCCATGCACAATATTTCACTTTTTGCCAAAGCCCATCCAAATATGACAAGACTTAACAGAATCAGCGAAATCTTCACATGCGATGAAAGTGACGATAATCCAACAGCACATTATGATTACGACATATCATATAATCCACTGTACATTTGAATTAAACATTGTGAGGTCGGTAGGGCTAACCAGACGAGACGAAATTAGCAACCTGTTCTATCCTCGATTTTCTTCTCACTTCATCTTCACGAAGTTCGCATGAAATTAACACCCCGTGCCATTCAAGAGAACATTAATCATCATGAATCACCAATATATATAACGCTATTTTATGCGGCTGGGGCTAAGTATTTCTATATCAAACACTACACAGACGAGATCGAACTCCCCCCCCCTCCCTTTGCCCGCTAGCTGTGCTCCATGTGGCCTTTCCCGCACGCTTTTTCTTTTATATAGGTCTTCCACCCACGCATCACGTGAATTGCATCTCTCCGTCCAGGATCCGTACACTCTTCCGGGCTTCGAGAGGCAGTTCACACACACACACACTCTCTCTCCCTGACAAAAAAATTGTGAGCAATCACAAATTTTTATAAGTAAACAAATTCAAGACCAAATGAACAATTTTTGTCGTTGCTTGTTGCATTAGCATTGAAATGATCATGGTCTGAAATGTTTCTTCTAGTTTATCCAGAACAGAAATATCCATAGCTGTCGATTGTGCTTGCGAATCCTCCTTTACATTTCCGCTTATTTCATTTTTCTCTGATTTAAACTCAGGATTTACCTCTGTCTTTACGATACTGGGATCTATCTCCTTCTCTAAATTATTTCCACGTCCGAACACTATCACAAAAAAATTATTGTCTCTCTATTTTATTTGAACAACTCATTTTTTGTCTCTTCATCCACACACCCCACTATTTCGATCGTTTATGTCCTGTGCTTATTTCCTGTCTTTCGCTCTCAACTTTTTTCAGGTACTCTTACTTTGTTTCTTTGATCTTACTTTCGCCCTCTCCTTTCCGGTCACCCCCACGCAGCTTTGTCTCTTTGATGTAGCGCAAGAAAATCTCGCCCATTATTTTTTTTAACACCACCCCCGCAGCGTCACGTGCTACTGCCGAATTTTCACTGGCTTGGTATTCACACCTAGCCCACTCTTTTTGTGTCCTTGATTGACCTTGACTAAAATGTAACTTTTAGCAACAATGAAAAATTTAGAAATGTACATGATAAAAAAAATGATCTAGCATTCAGTATTTCTTTTCGAGATTAAAATTCAACGGCACCATATGTAAACTTAGATGGCGCTAAATCTACATTTTATGGATAGATTTGGAAGAATAGATCAACCCAGATGTTTCAGGCATTCCCTTGGCATGTACTACCGAACTACGTAGCCAAGATCTCGCGACCCCCATGACCGCCAACCCAGATTCTCCCATCATAGGACAACGTATGCCAGTCATGCATTATACTATATACATCCACACATCACATAACATGAATTACATATTACCAAGTCAGCAAATAATTTTACATCCATTTATTAACAGTATTTTTCAAACTGCAGAGCCATGGGGGAAATGTGTGCAGAGAAATGGAGATTATATTGAAAAGTGAAGAAAAGCACGCAGATTAATGTGATGCATTTATGTTTTCTCTGTCAATAAATTTGATTTTTTTTAAATTGCTCACGACTTTCGGTATGACCATCGTACACGTCCCCAGAAAAGAGCGCATCTCTTTTACATTCAAAGGAGACTGCATTTCGGACATAGCTCTGGCCTCGGGGTCAGGAGATATGGCATTCTGACCTTTAATGTATTCTAGATACTTTTTCTCTGAGGCCGCAAAGTGGCAATCGGATGGTTTGAGCTTTACTTTGTGTTCGCGCAATCGGTCAATGAAGATCGCGAACGTGATCCTTTATAATACCATCTGTGGTATGTCATCGATATAGGCTTGTGCGAACTTCAATAAGCCTTGCAATACCATGCCCATGAGTACGACAAACGTAGGTGCCCCTTTAAGATCAAAGTCCATATATCGAAAGCTGAACGAGCCTAAATGGCAGCTGAAAGCTGACTTCTGTTGGGCATCTTCTGACACTGGGATGCACCCAAAGCCACATCGAAGTGCTGAAAAACCTGGCTCAAAATATCCTCAAAGCGTTCTAGCCGATATGCCATTGATCGAGTCACAGCATTGAGTGCACGATAGTCTCAACGAAAACGGTGCGTATCATCCTTCTTGGTCACAAACACTACATGTGAAGACCACTCTGAGATCGTGCCAGTAATAATCCCATCATGTAACATGTCCTCAACGGCTTCTCAATCACCTTTCTACTCGGCGAGAGAGTACGGTAAGATTTCCCGGAGATCGGCGGATGATCGCCGGTATCGATATCCATCTGCACCGTAGTAGTGTGAGAAATCTCGGAATCAGTCACAGCAAAAACATCCGAATTTCGAGCTAACAGACTAGAAATAATGTGTTGCAAGATACTCTCAGTGCTATCTTCAGTCGTCGACTGTGCAGTAGCAGACTCAACTGCAACCGCGTCTGCAAACTCTGTAAACGACGTAAATCTCCCCAAAACACATCTTCGCTTAAACCTGATGTGTTTCTTTTGAATGGTTGATAACCGTAATGAATGGCGAATGACGAGGTTCGAGATCAAAGGCTAAGTCCACAACTTCAATCTCTGGATGCGACTGCAAAAAAAAGGTGCATCAAAAGCTTGAACCATATACGACTTTCCCGTAGGGAAATATGGTTCGGCCTTCAGTTTTGAGAGGAACAACATTCATAGAACGAAGAGAAAGCACAGAAGAATTCCGAACACGAAGAACAGATGCAATATGGATATCCTGTTCTAAAGGTATCTTCTTGTTGAGAATGTTCGACTTGTAATCTCTACGACAGCACCAGAACGAGACAGAAAATCACTCTCAAGAATGGCGAATCGATTCATGTTGCGAGGCACATAGAAGCAATACGAAACAGTCACATCAGCATGAGTAATAGGAAGGTAAACTCTGCCAATGACTTTCACAGAAGAGGCAGTGACTGTCTGCAAACTAACGTGAACTGGCAAAAGCTTGAAAGAAACAAAGATCTGAAGACAGACTCCTTCAGAAGACAGAAACCAGCTCCTAATTCTACAAGACGCAATAGAAATCAGGACAAAAGTAGGAATGGGAGGATCAGCAGCCACCGTCAGTAATAGTGACGCATGTGAAAAGAGAACAGAATTCCTCTTTATATGTCTAGTAGATGTAAGTATTTTGTCGGACGCACGCGAGCTCACCGTGGCCGACTCAACATTTAACTATTACAAATATCTGTCCTTTGTGGTCAATAGCGGGCTATGTAGCCCTGCTTACCTTACTTGTAATATGTCCTCACTTCTGCTGTCTTATACTTAACCATTGGTCAGGGTCTTGACCTATGGTGGTCAGGCAAGTCATGCTTCGACTGCAACGCAGGTCCTGGTGACTTGTCACGTGGAGAAACCAGCTGAGACCAATGTCCACTTGACTTAGATTTCCCATAAACAACAACTTCTTTGTGAGTCGACCTATGAGAAAAAATCTTGTCTCTGGAACTGCAACAGTATGTAATATAACATGTTCTTCTAAGGCAATTACGATTGCCTACTCAGATGCGACTGGTTTGTCCATAATCAACTTTATCTTGATGGAACGTGTTAACAGAGCGTTAGTAAATGCCTGAACTAACTGTCTCTGGGCAAGAGGAGACATCAACTCATCCTCATAATATGCGTATAATTTATGCTGCGATGGAAATCCGATCAGCCACGGACTGAATGGACTCTCTATGGATTTGTCTAATGCTTGTTAATGAATGCCAAGCATCCAGTGGTGTGTGCAGTACCTCATACATGAATATGAGGACATCCGTAAAGGGAGCCGGTACTTAATAACGACCACCATGGGACCAAAAGAAAGCAGATATGCCAAGGTCTTCTTGGCCTTAAGATCGCCGCCCCGTTGATCCACATGTTTTTCAAGATCAACACTCCATGCTTTCAAAGTGGCAGGGTTGCCATCATACTTGTCTACGACTGGCAGGACATGAGAGAAGGACAACTTGTTTGTCAAACGCTTCAGTGCGGGTTTCAGCAAACCTTACGTGGGCGGAGCAAAAGCCATGGTTCAAGTTTATTAATGTACTGCTCTGCACAAACCAAGTCACTTGCAAGATATTCAAAAATCAAGCACAGTAATAGTGCCATTAATCAATGACAATATTGCAATAACCTTACTTTTAAAATATATAATTCCTTACTCACTACAATACAAAAATTTCACTTACTTAATAACAAACTACTTCACTTACATAATAATACAATACAATAAATATTCATTTACTTAATAACAACTTTTCAACTTGATACACTACACTTAAGCAGTTACTAATTAATTAACATCTACTTCAGTGTGACAATACCCCCAATGTGAAGATCACTGGCATCCATACGTCAGGTATCGATAGAATTTTTCAGCAACAAAGTCTTTCAAAATAACGAGGCAATTATTGAAGAAACAAAGTCTCTCAGGATAACGATTGAGGATCAAGTTGCTCACAAGCTGACAGATAACGACAAGCTGCAAGGTTAAGGAAGGTGAAGTGGTAGATGACATCTCAGAATGGCTACTTGGTGAGGCTGACATCAGAATATCAAGGTGATTCAGAGGTGCGGCTGACATCTGACATCTGAAGACAATGATTTCAGACAGCAAAAACGACAAACCAACCCAACGCCAACTCTAGCCTAACTGGATTCCTTTATCAGTAGGGTAGGACAATCAGTGAACCCGACAAAAAGTCCAACCACAACAAGAACCACAGAAGCACGCAACTGCAAACTGGACCGTAACGCTAAACAAAATACAACTCCCTGGCCAAAAACTTGCAAACCGCTGGACGAAACCTGAAATAAATAAACACAAATGAGGATAGGAAAAAAAACGAGCAGGAATGGTCAACGTGTACACAAACAAACTGGACGTGACAACTAAGTGGCCTGATACGGCACCACTTACAGTTTTACTGCAAACACTAAACATGTATTACATGTATTGGGCCTGGTGTTGGACGTTGGGACGAACACACTCAGACAACGCTGAAAAACATTCTAACTTCTTGTATACAGAAAACTCCAAGCTAACCTAAATCTACAATCTCAACCATTGTCAAAAAAAAAAAACAGTAAACTCACAAGTATTACGTGATCAAGTTCATGGCAATCTTTGTCCTGAAAAGGACAAATCAACTACAACAAACATTTTACCCAAAAAAAGACAAATGGGTCTTTGTTAGGACAAATCAACTACAACAAACATTTTACCCAAAAAAAGACAAATGGGTCTTTGTTAGGACAAATCAACTACAACAAACATTTTACCCAAAAAAGACAAATGGGTCTTTGTTAGGACAAATCAACTACAACAAACATTTTACCCCAAAAAAGACAAATGGGTCTTTGTTAGGACAAATCAACTACAACAAACATTTTACCCCAAAAAAGACAAATGGGTCTTTGTTAGACTCTATAACAAGTTTGTCCTGAAAAAGACAACCAAACACAAAAACTTATTGTAACGACTATTGTCCGGTGAGCTCGCGTGCGTCCGACAACAGTTATGCACCTACTAGACATGTAAGGAGGAATTCTGTTCTCTTTTCACATGCGTCACTATTACTGACGGGTGGCTGCTGATCCTCCCACTCCTACTTTTGCCCTGATTTTTATTCCGTCTTGTAGAATTAGGAGCTGGTTTCTGTCTTCTGAAGGAGTCTGTCTTCAGATCTTTGTTTGCTTCTTTCTAGCTTTTGCCTGCTAACTTTAGTTTGCAGACTATAAAACAAGGAATCCCTTGCAGACCTCCCAGAACAAACCAACACATCCTCTCACTTGAACATCTAGAACAAAACTAAACTTTTCATGCATCGCGCCACTCAGGGATTGTTCTGCAATCGGAAAACGGATAACTTTTTTTTTCCGTGCTCAGTTAAACAGTTGAGTTGTGGTCGACAACTTTTTGAATATCTCATTCAGAATACTAAGTAAACAAAATAAATGTTAAGAAAGCCCTCAGATTTACGATGAAGAAAACACACTGAATGAAAAATTGGCTCACTGATTTACATTAATAAATAACTGAAATATAAAGAAAGCATTTTGCAATTAACAATTTGTTAATATGCAAAACGAATTAAATTCAAACACATGGCATCGAACTGACAATAATAGACGTAAAATTAAATATGAAGAAATGGCATTTGTCTATACTACGTTGCCTAGTACTTCTGTCTTTAATCATGGGTTTCCATCTACTTGCAAACAAATTATTTGTAAAATTGTGGTGTACAATATATGATTTCGAGTAATATTTCGTATATGATAACATATGTTTCTTTTCACCTTATTTAACCTGGCTGTGCTGGATAGCTGTTTCGTACGTAATAAAACTATCAACATTCTAATCATTCACATGGCTATGTGTATCTAAGAAAACAATTTGGAACTGTTTTTCTGTAACATGCAAAGTTTATGTAAAAAAGCACGTAATTGTTCTAGCGGAAGAAAATTTCATGCGCAAAATAAATAATAAGAAAGCCTGCCCAATTCACAATGAAAAACAGAAAAGTAGAACACCTGATTCACAATAAAAAAGTGTTACATTTATCTTATAATGTGCTGCCAAACACTTCTGTCTTTGTGTGTGATTTTCTCATGGCCAACTTCCATTTCATATCTTTTTATTTTTATTCACTTATACAAGAGTGATTCAAAACGTAACGGCAAATTGACAATATTTGGCGAAATACTGTAAAATCAAACTTTCGTATACAGAAGGTACATTATTAGTGAATATATAAACACTGTAAGATAGATGGTAGTGAAGATATAAACACTGCAAGATATATTGTGTAGCGAGCTTAACTGGAAGGACGCCATTTTTAACATGGCAGCCTTCTTAGCTGTTTGCACCATACAGAACCAAAGAGCACCATCAGATTTTTGGGGTCGAAGAGTGTTAATTAAAGCCTTGTGAAATTCATGGAAGAATGCTGCAACAGTATGGAGATGTATGCATTGGCGAGATAAAAGTGTACGAGTGAGTAGAAGTTTTTTTTTTTTCAAATGGGCGAAATTCACTTCAATCCGTAATGAGAAATGTTCCGGTCGTCCCAGCACAGCTGTTACTGACGAGAATGTGGGGTTGCGCTGACGCCATTACTCATGATGACAGGCGCACCTCTACAGAAAGTCTGGCCAGGGAATTGGACGTTAGTGTCGGATTCGCACATACCACAGTCACGGATATTCTCAAGTATCGCAAATGGCATGGACTGTGGACGCCTAAGATGCTGACTGATGAGCACAAGATGATTCATGTGCAGACTTCCACAGCCTTCTTGGCGTAGTATAATGACGAAGGAGAAGAGTTCCTGACTTGCATCGTCGCCGGGGGACGAAACTTGTGTGCATCAATATGAGCCCGAGACCAACAAGAAGTCTTCTAATTGACGACACATTGTTTTTCCAGTCAAGAAGAAGTTCAAGTCTCAACAATCTGTCAGTTAGGCCCTCTTCAAGGAAGAGTGAAATCGCTTTGGACTATGACACGAGTAGGAACAGAAAAGTTAACATCTGAGTTCCTATGGTTATGGTTAGGCAACGAACACTGTTTAGTGAGTAAAAAACCCGCTAGCCACAAGTCGTCAGTCCTCCTCCTGCTATCTGTCTTGTCTACAAAGTCCCCACAGCTACAGCCGCCACTCACTAGCCACACAACAACGACAACCATGTGCTCAGCAGCAGCACATCATAAGTCTCTCAATATTATTAAATTATCGTCATCTCTCCTTCCCCGCGTATCATTCATCATAAACACATCACCACGTTACAATAAACTATTGAAAATAGAACTTAGATTAGATATGCAGTGCAAAAAAACATGTGGTACACTAGAAACGAATAATAGATCTTTGCAGAATGTACGAGTATTATCTTTAAAACAGCTTTCAGAATGTTCACGCGTTCGTGCATTCATTTTGTCTTTCAAGAATAATTAGTTTGGTCACTTGAGCTTAGTAAATATAGCCGCTATGTTGTAGACCATATGTGGTATTTAGTAGATATACAGGTGAATCAGGATATTTTAAACACAGATAGCTTGAAAAGTGCGCACACACACATAAATATGCATAATTATATATATATATATATATATATATATATATATATATAACAATGTTCAGTCAGGTCTGTTCGCTAGTCTACGGTTTTATTTCATACAGTTTTGGCAGACACTAACGAGCACATTAGTTTATCTGCACAGAAATGCTCAACTCATTGTTTAAAATTAAGACAAACTATTTTAAACAAAACTTACGAATGTTTTTGCATTCATGTTAGTTAAAAATATTAATGAAAATTTATTAACACAGCTTGATAATGAGAGGAAATTGAATATTCTTAGCATATGAAATTACAGTAAACAGTGCAGCGTAATGTTAGAAGAATTACAGGCATTCAGGCTAGGCATAGTCATTATGAAATTATTAATAATATCGTATATGTTAGGTGAGGTCAGATGTAAAGGAAACCGCAAGCACGCATGAAAACACATCGTGCAGCAGTGTTGTACCTCTTTGGCGTCTTTTAGTTGGTAACTAGGTGTGCTTGATGTCATTCGTTTTTGAACACCAGGACTCCAACTGTGGCCGCTTCTTTCATTTCCAACTGCTTGGGGTGGATTCAGAAAAGTATCACATACCTCATTACTACTCAACATTATCTTTGTTTTATTAGTTTACGTTTCCGTTTCAGAAAATCATAATAACCACAGTGGCGCACATTATGTAGTTTCCACCGCTTACTTAAGACTCATTGCACATAAACATCATTGACAAAACTGACCTAACGGCTAACCCAACAAAAATGCTCATTAAAAATAAGAACCATTTCGTAATGTTCCCACCGTTCACTTTAGTTTTGGGAACACTGTCACTAATTCTGAACTGATAAGTTTACAGCATTCTCATGAGAATAAACGTTCAAGGAAAAAAACGTATAACAGGAAATAGAGAAAAATAAAACATACATCATTTAAATGCGAGTTCTAACGTTTTAAAACTGAAAAAAGTTCACAATGAGAACATATAAGAGAAGACACTATAACTGTGACACAGTACCTCGTATATTAGGATATTATTATGATTATTATTATTAATGTTGTTATTATTATTATTACTATTAACATTTTTTATTATAGTTACGATTATGTAGATAAGAATGTAGGTAAGAAAATATGGAAATTTTGAGAACGGGTGGGAGAGGAACACTTCCACGGTATTAGTATTATTACGATAGAATTAAGCAGACACTTAGAAATACTAGACAGGATGGACGCCGATAATATAGGACAGATTAAGGAAACACACCCAGAATGCAAACTAGGATTTACTCAGATAACAATAATACATATGGAGACAGACAGACGCACACTGTGTAAACAGAAGTGGACTAATAGCGAAATTCACAAATATCACACTGAGACATCGCAGGAAGCATTTTACACAAAGTTACAAAAATATATAATTTCTCACACAGTATTAATAATCGCGCAATACTAATAATCAGGTGCTGGCGATGCCTGACGTCCCCGTCAGGAATCACCAACACCTGATAAAGAAAAGTTTACTCCCGCAAGAAAACTGAATAGACGGATTTGACGCACCAGACTTAGTAACAGGTAAGCATATTTGCTAATCTTATGATGCAATTTACACACATGAATTGTTCGGCAACCCAAAAAAATGACCAAAGGGAGTGGACTGACTCATCCCGAAATCCAATCAGTATGTACTCAACCAGCTGACCAAAAGAAAGATCTATAGGTATATCCTATTGGACAACTGACTTACCATACATAAGCCAGGCATGCAGTTTTGAGAAAAGGACAAAGAAAAAAAAGGACAACAGAAAATACAAAAGAAGAACAGGAGTCCAGAGAAAAGAAGAAAAGAAAGACAGGTAGGAGAGCAACGACAGATAGAACAGATGGATATGTACAGCCAATCAATCAGCTGATCAATTTAGAACCAGAATTAGTTTAGGACATTCAGGATGGAAAGTGATTATTAGTATTGTGTGAGAAATTTTATATTTTTGGATCTTTGTGTCAAATAGTTTCCGAGATGTCTCAGTGTGATACATGTGAATTTCGTTTGACGGGTATTAAAAGTGAACTATATTTAACTCAATAACGAATGATCTGAATTTTATAGTGACTGTGTGTGTTAAGATTTCAGACTTATGGTGTAACACGTGGAGTGACATTCAGAAATATCGAAGTGAACGAAAAGAAGATGTGTATTAATAACTTAAAAGTGAGAAGGTATATCAAATATTGGCGCGGCCACCTAAAATAGCAGTGAGAACGATCATATAAAAGAACAATAAAGACTACAGGAAATTCAACAGAGAACACTTCGTCATCATTACTATAATAATTCAGAACTATTCTGTGTTAAATGGTGATGGATGCTACTTTTTAACATTTTCCTCAGTGTTACTGAGCTACTAAGAAGGTTTGATACAGTTATGCAAAATTATGTGCAAAAACAAATCCAGAAAAAGGATCTACATGATCATTATTATGAACAAATGTATAGAATGCACTCATTAAATGAGTGAAACTATTCTAAATGAAATCATTTTGCGAGTCAAAACTGCTAAATATTTTGCGATAGCTCTCGGCAGCTCTGCTTACAATAGTCATCAGGAGTAAATGCCAATGGTAATTAGATATGTAGCTAATGTTGTACAGCCAAATGCACCAGCAGAAGTATATATAGGATATGTGCAGCTGATTGTTGCGAGATTGTATGTTGACTTCTTGTAATTCAGTGTTGCTAATCTACCATATGAAGATTAAGACTGACTTTTGACGTATTATTATTCTGAATCTGCATTGAATGATCATTATCAGTCCAGCTAGAAATTCTTGAACTGAGTTGTGATGCAATATATTTTCTTGACAGAGGTATTGAATACTGGGGGCAGAGATTAGTAGCGCACATTTTCATGTGATGTCAATATTAATGACACTGAAGGCCACTTGTGTAATGCATTACTGAAGAGGACCCTGAGAATTTTTGCTACATTGAATCATTCATTTTGTTGACTCATTCTCATCATCATATTGTTTGCTCACGTTAATCTCATACTATATTTCTCACAGTCCACTTCTATTTATAAGTGTTATATGTGGTGTATATCATGGACAGTATCAACATGTGTATGTGTCATCAGTCATGTGCAATAAAGTTTTATTTGATGTAACATAATTATGGAATATTTATATAATATATGGAATTTCTTGACTAATGTTGTTGAAGTCATATTTTGGAGAGAGAGAGAGAGAGAGAGAGAGTTGACAGCTTGAACTGTTCACCTCATCATATATAGTATGTTACTGGATGACCACGAGGGGAGGGGACCTTTAGGCTGAAGGTAGGTTATTGTTCTCAAAGTATGGATGTACATTTAACTGAAAAATTCGTTTCTAACTTCCTTAAATTCCCCTGTTCCACAGTTTTCATTCCCCTTAGTTGTTAACAAGTTATATCAAGTGCATATAGTTCTTCCAGCATACAGGTTGAAGATCTGTCTCACAAGTTCGGTCTGCAAGTACAGGTATGGTTCTTACAACATACATATTCAGGTTCAAGCTCTCCAGATCGGTCTGCAAGCACAGGTAAGCTTAGGCACTCGCACTGGATAGAGCCAAAGGTAAGATGTGCCACTGCTGAATGCAGGTACAGACATCATCGTCGTCTTACCGACTTACCCACAACGCCCCTGAATGTTCACCCCACTACCACTACTCCTACTAGAAAACTTTTCCTTCAACTCTACAGTTAAGGACCCTGACGTGAAATTACAGACCAAAATTTGATCACTAACCATTGAATAACTTGAGTTCCCTAGCTAGCTAAATCCTAACAACTCCTAAGATATCTGCAAACAACTGGTGAACCTATTCTAACTAACTTATTCTATACCAATAAACTTCACTGCATAAAGCTAAACATCCAGTACACTCAGATGCTACAATCATGACAACTTGTGGTAAGTGGCGTAACAGGGCACAGCTATATACTTAGTGACAGTGTACACAAGTAACAACTCTATTCCAGACACATATGGTGAATCCAAGTGACAGAAAACCTTGCCGTCAGAATGAAACACGGCAGTATTGAAATATGGCGTCGTACGAATGAAAGCGCCAGTCAGATGAACAACTAAAGAAATATGCTATCAACCGTGAAAGAAAAACAGATGCTCACGGCCCTAGCTAAATAGTGTTGAGCATGAAAGAAAGGGCTAGTCACGGCAAAAGTTGAAATAGTATGTGTTCGGGTCACCGGACCAGCTGAAGAAGTGAAATGTTGAAGAAGGTTGCTTATGCTGCTGTTAGAATGGGTTTAACAGAGTAAGATTTGAATGTTGTAAGAAAGTATACTCAACTGGTTTCTATTATATTCGCAGAAAAACTAACACAACCCAGGCATTCGACTCCACCTAAACGACAGCAACATAACATGAGAATCTCTGACACTCCCACCATAATACCAACACATAACGGTGTGGAGTAACTTGAAAAATAGTGTGGAACACAGAACAATTTTTTATTAATGAGAACTGACGACAGGCGAGTGATGACGTGAAGCAGGTTGACAAAATAACACACTAAGGCTCCACACCCCCGCCGAGAACTCAGTTCGCCAAATGGGGAGTGAGTGATCAACTTTCACACTCAACAAAACATCAAATATGCATCTTGAACAGTAAAAAAGTTACCACTTATAGAGTCAGGAATATGCCTCACTGAATTTCACAAAACTCACATCACAAAGTTTTAGATTCTCAGGTCTTAACAAGAAGAACTATTTCTATATGTTTAGTTCTACAATTTTTACTTCACAAAAAACATGAGGCAACTCAGTAACATCGTGTAACTACATAAAACTGCTAGCTCACATCCTAGACAATTTAACAAGACATGGCTGTTCCTTTCTCTCTGGCTGCTAAAACAGTAATCCCTAAACTACTCAAAAACAGCCAACTCTTTTCTCAGCTCAGTCCAAGAGACACCAAAGTCTCGTGCAAAAACCCCATGTTTTATAACTGTCCTTGACTTATGAAAACATGTCTCATTTTAGCCAAGGCTGTTTTTTTAATTGTTCTCTTAAGTTAATAAAGACGGGCTACTTCAAGATTCCACGTGTCTCTTGACCAAATCTTTCCATGAGCATTTCACCTTTTCAAAAACCACGTGCATATGTAAAACTACTCAAGGACTTATTCTGCCTAACTTTACAATAATACCGATTACATCCATTTAAATGTCTAAACTACAAAAGAAAAATCCATATACTGTTATAAGTTAAAACTTGCACCATCCTCCAAGTTTTACATAAGAACAGCTAGAGGATGAACGTTTGGAAGTGTGCAAGGTTTTTAATCGTCTACATGAGTGCTGAGAAAGCGACTAAATAGAGTATATGTGTGAGATCTTGGAGTTAGACATCTTCTTGGAACTGTTATTCAATGCAGAGGTCGTTTCTGAATCGCGGTCAAAATCAACATGAAGTGTAGTTTGCTTTGATGTTATTGAATGTTAAGCTGTCACCACTTACAACATAAGTCATCATACACAGTCATTCACTATTATATTACGCAGTGCACGTATACGGGGCAAACATGTACAGGAATATACCTCATGTGCGATGGCACAATTTCTATTTAAAAATTCAAGAGCTTTCGTTAGATAATGCACATGGCACAACTACACACTAGTTGTGGGAGACACTGCCAAAACATATCCAGCTGTAATGACTTTCTTTGAAATTTTAAAACAAATTTATACCATTTTTTAATCATTTGCTACTAAATGGTCTCTACCTAAGAAACATGCGACACGTCTGAAACACTCTCTCTGAGACACGATGGGAATATAGAACGGGAAGTACTGTATCAAGCTTATAAAGTTTATCATTTAACATAAGAGTTAATAAGCGAAGAAAACTAGAGCTTTCTCGCGGACCTGGAGGAGCTGACTGATAGACTGAGAGGACTTCAACACTAGAAGTGAGAACTGGGGCAATCTTATCGACAATGCTCTGTGACGTGCGCTGGACAATGCCCTGATAAAGGCGAACTTGTCTTTCTTGAACAGCGTTAAGATGACTCGACTGGCCACTCGAGAGTCTGATTCAGATTCTAATATCGACCTGACTCTGGAATCCACTAAGGTAGCATGGGACGTTCACTGGCAGTCACTGTCCTACTTTGGCAGTGACCATTTACATGCTCAGTGAGAATAACTAAGAGCTGACCAATGAGACACCAAAAGCACGAATCTGCATTCATGTACGAGCGTGCTAATCAGACACCACTCGAAAAGAGCACAAGTAGCATGGAAGAGGAAGTTCAGAAGAAAGGGTTTCCTTCAGCCCCCATGGTGGACGGAGGAGATCGAAAAGACTTGGAAGATGAAACGCACCCTGGAAATACAGTGGCTGAAGTGGCGGAAGAAAAATGACGACAAGAGATTGCACGGAAGGATGAATAATAAACCTAGAACAAGGAACTGTACAATATCAAGGATGAGATCGATTAGGTGTTGAAGACATATGCAGAGAAAAGGGCGGCATACTTCCGCAAATATAATGACCAGTCGAGCCAGGGCAACACAGAATATCGCAAGTCAGCATGGAGCATTGTAGCAGAATCGCTATGATCTCGGCAGTATTCAGATTTGATCAGTGTTGAGAAGATTTCACAAGCCGTAAAGGAATCTAGGATAGTTCCCAGGTCGGGATGGATTTCGGTATAGCAGGTATTAGAACAAGTTCAAGCTAAGACGACAGAGGAGTATAACAACAGCATAAAGTCAGGTGAGAATGGTTATATAGCCATCTGCAGCGACAACACCAAATTGGTACAGCATCATAACCATGCAAAACGTTTATTGTAAGGTGCTGGAGAAGATCATGGCTAAGAAACTGACATTGGAATTGGAGAATGGCACACAGCTTTCGAGCACACTGGATGGCTATCGACGCAGCAGAGACACAACAATCAATTCATCCACACTGGCTTATGATGCCCATGAAGGGTTTAAGAGGAAAGAAGAGATCGCAGCTGTTGCACAAGATCTTGTATCTAGAGGATGTATATAACAGAGTTGACTACACAACACTCCTGTGCCTTATGACGGAAACGGGCACTGATACCTGGATCGTGTTGTGAGAATCCTCAGTGCTTCTAAAATAACTGTGGCACTGTGATATGAATCATGGAACTCGAGCCTAGGACTGCCTCAAGGCTCTGCGCTGTTACTAATGCTTTTCAACATATACACTGCCAGGATTTCACAACTGCACAAGACTGGCCTTAGCCGCTTACTCACATATGCAAATGACATCCTGACATATGTACATGGAAACCGCAGAGGGAAGATATTTGCCCACATTCAGGAAAATATTGATTATATCATTAGTTGATTTGAGGAAAACAGCGCAGTGATCAATCATACAGAGGCCAAAACCCTATGGTGCTCATTAGATAACAGATCTGCGAAGACCACCCTTTCCGTAGCGCAGTGCAGCTGCGAATATATCGACAGGAAACAATTTTTTAAAAATATCTTGGGACTGTTTTTGACAGGACATTCTGTGGAGACCACGGCAGGTGATGGTCTACAACAAAGGACACTCTTCCTGGTGATGCGGGCATTAATGGTGTCGGTGATTCAGACGTTGTCCACATCTGAGATAATCAAGCTCGAAAGAATCCAAAATGAAGCCATGAGAGCAGTTCTGGGGTGCACCAGGGATACTCCGATCATAGCAGTACGCCACTTGCCGGATATGTCCAGCATGAGAGTAAGGCACAAGTATGTGCAAGTGAAGACGTACCTAAGGATTACTGAAACGGCAACCCACCCCCTTCTACCTGGGCTGAACTCAGCAAAGGCAAGGGCATCAAGCGAGGGAGATGATGGATGGCGAAGTCAGAAGAGACACTGTCATCAGTCTGTGACCCAAAGCAGATCTGCTGTGAACCGGAATAGACTAAAGTGTCAAATACGCAGAATGTTATGAAAGTTGTGATCCAGTCTCTCCATGAATTCCGAGACTGGTCTCAGGGTAAAACTGAAGTCAAGGTGCAGGAACAGATTCACCATCTCTCCAAACTATATGACTATGTGATCTTCACAAACGGATCAGTGGCACGAAGCCTAAAACTTGGACGAGGCTATGTTGTCTACAGCAACGGCAAACTGGTTGCTAGTAAACCAGGAGTCTATGCAGCCACTACTTCAAGCATGAGAATGAAAGTGTAGGCTGTATCAGAAGCAATTTCCTGATTTGTAGAGCAGGACGACTCGCATGTGATCATTGTGACAGACTTCCAAAACATGTTACGGAGAATCGAGAGACATTTCTTCCGTAGGGAAGGTGTCCAGCTTCTACTGGACGTGGATCTACTACCCAGGTCACGCGAGAGTTAAAGGCAAAGAGACAGCAGACAAGTTGGCAGGTATTAAGTTGGCATCAATTCAAGGACACCCTAAAAATGAGGAGGAGATTGCAAGAGCCGCCGTGAATAACGTATGGAGGATGATATCGGGTTGAATGACAACAATCACATCAGGAGGATGATCGGAATGGGGGAGGAGATGGGAAGTGGACATTTTTCTGAACAGAGTGGTTTAGTGCGCATATAGCAGTACAGGCTAGGGGTTATACCCAGGATTGGTATTTAGGAAATAATTAATAGAGTGAGTACCCTTGTTTGAGAGGTAGGTTGGTTGCGACCATTGAGCGGGGGTCTTGGGAAAAGCGTGCAGCATGGCGAAAACTGAGTGGGTAGGAATAGTATAAATACCACTCACGATTAGTCTAAAGAGGAGAGCCTTACTTGTTTTGTGTGGCAAGAGCCTTACTTGTTTTGTGTAGCAAGAGCCTTACTTGTTTTGTTGTAGGAAGAATTTTAGTAGTTTTGATGTAGAGGAATCTCGTTTAGGAAGAGTTTCTAGCAGTGGCAATTTGTTAGCAGTTAGTTGGAGGAATTAGGTTTCTTGATGGCTGAGGTTTTAGGTGGAATGTTGTGAGTATGATTTCATGTGTATAGGACTTATTGTAAGGCGGATTGCCTTTTACTCATTTTCCTGTTATGTCCATGTTGCGGACAGTCTCATGCGCCAGATATAGGATGGGTTGTTATGGAGATTGCATATGTTATACGTTACTACTCATAGCGTTGAATATACACATAGGAGTGGGTAGTTATTTGAATATTGTACACCTTGGTACACCTTGTGGGTAGAATTAGGGTTGTGTTGGATAGTGATTAGTTTGATTAATTCTTTTTTTGAGAGTTTTCTGTAAAAGTTAGTAATTTTTTGTTGGAAATATTTGATGGCCAAATATCTACCTTTAGGGGGTGGGGAGATATTCTGTAACAGAATAGCAATTCTGTTCAGAGATTATTTGTGTAGTGCTAATAATTGTGTTTGCGTAGACCACAACTCATGTCGTTAGGAAAGTACGTGTGCAAATTACGTCGTTAGAAAGGTCCGTGGGCAAAAAGCCGGTCGTTAGAGAGTCTTGGTGTGAATGTGTAACAGGATGGACGTGCTTTGTGGAACGGTGTGATTGTCTCGAGAAGTGTGATAGAGAGAGCATTGTTGTTGTTAGAATTAGTTTAGTTTATTTTCCCTGTGTGAGTTGCAGTCTTTGGGTAAGCTTGTAAGTATGATTTTTCGTATGTATAAATCATTGTAAGGTTTTCTTTGCCCATGTGGCGTAGAGGTCATCTCACGCCGGGCATTTGTTACTGTGAATTTCTGTTCAGCCTGATGGCTACATTCCCATCATCATGATTTCACCCCTCATTTTGGTCCATTAATAAATGTGTGTTGTCTGATGATAAACTACACCAATTGGCTTTGTGGGAATTCTCATTGTTGACCAGTTTGTTTTGGTCGGAAGACTGCCAAGTTATGTTTAAGTCGTTGTATTTGTACTAATTTTTGTGTAGATAGCGGTACGGCCAAACTGTTATAGTGGCTGCTATAAATAGTCACACACTTTCTGTTAGACGCATTATCAACAACCAGTGATCTGCTTTGGGTCACAGACTGGCTCCATCAGCAGGCGCACGGTTCAGTGGGTGTTGGAACGGAAGACAGAACACATATGGGAATGCCTGGAGAGCGAGGACGCCAGTCTGTGATTATGGATGACAGATTTTGAAACTGCCCACGTATTTACTTGGCTTTTTAAAAAAAACGAAAAAAGTCTTTTTTCCGTAAAAAAGATAACAAATTCAGAAAGCATCCCGTAATAATTCTGCTACCAGAAATGAAGTTCAAAAGGCTTAAACACCTTCATTATAATATGTATGAAAATTTAATGTTCCAGTGCATTGCGCATTTTTTTAAAAAGCCACACGTTTAAAAAATAACAAGATATGGGGTGCTAATGTATAAAATTAGTGCTCCATATCCAATCATAACAAATCGTTGTTTCATATATAAAATGAGTACTTTGATACAGTAAGGCTGAATGCATTAATTACCTATCATTAGAATGTTCATAACCCATAAGAATATCACAAGTGATGAACTAAGCAGACGAAATAGAGATCTGCTTTTAAAGATACATGAATAAAAAAAAACAACAAACACGCTGGCAGTTCAGAAAAGTATATATATATATATATAAACGAAGGGCGTTCAGAAAGTAATGCACTACATCGTTTTTCTCAGCTGTTTATTTAAAAAAGCATGACATTTATACTCAATATACATGGGTATCTCAGGTAAACATCGGTATTATTCAACATAATCCCCATCAACTTGTAGGCCTTTACACCAGCGCGAAACAAGTGCATGTATTCCTATCCCGTACCAGATTTTCTATTGACCATGTAGCCATTTCTTCACTGCATGAATCATTCCTTTGAAATCTTCAAATTGTACCCCTTGGAGTGCATATTTAAGTGGACCAAACAGATGGAAATCAGAAGGTGCCAAATCGGGACTATAGTGTGGATGGGTAGTACAGTCCAACCCAATTTGGTGATTGCTTCCCGTGTTGTCAGACTTGTGTGAGGGCGCGCATTGTCGTGAGGGAGAAGCAGATCTGGCGGATTCCTGTGCGGCCAGACTCTGCGAAAGCGCTGATTGAGTTTTTTCAGTGTCTTAATGTAAGCTTACGAATTGATCGTCTCTCCTCTTGGCATAACATCCACAAGAATCACACCTTCAGTGTCCCAAAAGACAGTGTTCATGACCTTTCCAGCTGAAGGAGTTGTCTTGAATTTCTTTCTTAGTGATGGTTACGAATTGTGTCACTCCACTGACTGTCTTTCTGTCTCAGGTTCAAAATGATATGCCCAGGTTTCGTCACCTGTTACGATCTTAGCTAAAAAGTTCTCTCTCCCTCAGCATTGAAACGCTCCTACAATTCAGAAGAAATTGCTTTCTTTTGCAATCGATGTTCATTTGTGAGACTTCGAGGAACCCATCTTGCGCAATATCTTAGAAAATCCGAGAGCTTTTATAACTGCACTGGCACTACCATTGCTGACTGACAGTTTTAAGACCAACTTTTGAGTAGTGATACGCCTATCAGTAAGAATAATGCCCTCAGCGCATTTCAACATTTCTGCCTTGGTGGCTGTGGCAGGACGTCCACAGCGCGGGCGAACACGCAATTTTTTCTCCACATTTATTGATTCTTTGATTATCTGAACCCAACGACTGACTGTCGACTGCAAAACTTCCATACACATCACATAGACGCTTGTGAATGGTCACAACAGTTTCCTTCTCTGCAACGAGAAATTCTATCACAATTCGCTGCTTATACTGCAAATTGTTAACACGCTCCATTTTAACGGTTAGGGCAGCCATATTCTTTGGCCGGTTGCAGTGCAGTTTGGTTCACACAATCGACATATGCCATATTTAAAGTGTGTAAAATGTAATGCTTCTATCTTCATTATTAGCTGGAAAAAGCAATGTGGTGCATTACTTTCTGAACGCCCCTCGTATATACACCACATAAAAATATACACCACATAAAAAATATATATACACCACACACACACCATACACCACATAAAAATATATATACACCACACACACATTATATATATTTATAATGGAAATAAATACATTTTCTGCTCCACTCTGAACTGAAAGTCGATTAAAATTTTGAAGCAATTAAATAATAATGTTAAAAAGCAATATATGTGAACAAGCACACTGAATGACTGTATTTAATTAATACGCTGGCGCGTTTGCACGATTGGAAAATAATTCTAAATAAAGAACATTGAACTAACGCAGACCACAAGTCTGGAAAATTTGAACCTTTTATGCACGAAGCTGCTTATATATGAAGTACATTACTTTTAACTTGATCGTTGAAAAACAAAAAACATATACGCATTATAGTACACTTTCGTGTGCCTGATGTGCATCTTTCTTATTCAGCACCTCTACTTTTACCCACTCGCTGCACGTTACGAAACGATGGGGAAAAAATACGCACACACCAGAGATTACACATGCATAAGTTTCTGGCTATACCTGTTTTACCTTCACTGCATTTTGGAATTGCCCATCATCCGCGTTTGACCCCGATTGTTTTCAGGCAATGGGGGAAAGACAGATAAACAAACTGACATTGTGTAGGCTGGTAATGAATTTGCCTGTGAAGTCTATTTCTCATCTGAAGATGATGCCATTACTGAGATAAGGAATGCTGAGCTAATCGGATTGTTGCTTACATAGAAACAGTGTAACTGGCAAACATCGCCGAAAAGTTCATCTAGAATTTTATTACACTTTTTTAACCGAGGCATATTTAATCAGCATTTGAGTTTTAACACATTTCTTTATACTTTTTCATTTGCTGTCTCACTGGGATGTCAACTAACTTTCTTTTTTTTTTTTGCCAGCAAAAATATAATTAGAAGTTTTTTTTTAAGTTTGTCTGGAGGTGCGGAGAAGAGAGGAGAGAGAGGTGAAAATATTTAGAAATATTGAACATTAATATTCTATTTAATTTGTTTACTTTCAATAATTTTTTTTCAAGCCTTGTGCTTTGTAACCTTTCAATATCATTTTCTCAATCTGATGAAAATCAGTCTAAAAGTTATCCACATCCTGATATAATCTGATAGCCAGACCTTCTAATATAGTTTTGGATCAGGAAAGAACAGTGCCGTATTATACAAGACACACTTTTAGATCTCGTATACGTGAAACTCTAAAGAGTACATTGATAAGAGAGGCCAATTCTGTTGGCATAACATCCCTTGATGAGATTGAAAAACTCGCAGACGACCGAAAATCTTGTGCGGGCCCTATGTGACGTTTAGCGGTAAGGGAAGGATGAGATGAAATACTTCTCAGAAACAAACACACGTTTGTACGGCCCAACATTCCAGCATGTCTACGTTTCAGCTCACTGTCCATGTCACAGTTGTTTCATTACACCTTTTGTTTTCATCTGAAAAAGAACTTCCTTATTATACTGAGCACTGTACGTCCGTGATTTACACACTGCCGTTTTCTTACTCCAGGCACGGTAAAAATGTCAAATTCCAGTTTCCGTGTCTTTAAGGCATATTAGGGATAATAATTGTTAGGCTTGTATTTCCACGACCTTTGGCAAATAAAAGCGTGATGTACTCTAGATACCATACTACATAAAAACAATAGTACATAAAAAACAATAGTACATAAAACACTTTTAGACACAGTACTACAAAAAAACTTCAGCCGGCTGAATGCTTTCAGTAAACAAGTGACAGAAAAAAAAATCTGTGTAATGTGCAAATGTCCATGCAAGAGTTGCGCATGCTCAACAACTGTCGTGTGCCATACGTATTTTTTCCGACCATAGGTCTATCTGAATGCACCTGGGGATTCTACAAAGCTGTTAACATTATCGGCCCGAGTAATGTGAGTCCTAAAATTCTCTCTCTATATGATTTATGATCATCAGAAAAGTTGATTCGGATCTGGTGTCATTGTTGCCTATTTGGAAGGTTAAAAAAAAGTCACACCTTGCTATATGTATTGAGAAAATGAAGATCATCTGAAAATATGTCTATAACTTTACTGTTGAGACTCAGAAACGTTTTCGAACCACGCACTTGCTAATGAGTTTCTAAATACAGTCATTTCCATTGTAATTGCAGCCTAAAGAAGGAAATCAATATATAAGCTTTTACTCTCTGAAATGAGGAAATAGACATATAATAACATTTTGTGTTCAGATTAAACGTAATTCTTTCTTACCCCTTAATTTATGCCTTATTGTAGAAAGAAATTCAGGGCGAGTAAATGTTGCTGTAAGGGGATATACTATGCAATGCAGACATCTTATCCCATCCTTCTTCAAATGCATGAGTACGGAGACATGTCGGTCATTTTTTACAAATGACATCAACAGACCCGATCAAAGATGGCCCTTTCTCTTGAAGCATGCAAGAGAGAACAGCTCGTAGTTATTCGTTTCTTGTGTAGTGATGATGAGAAACCTGCAGATATTCGTCGCAGAATGATGAGACAGTTTGGGGACCCATGTGTGTCGCTTCATATGAATGGCACAAGGAGTTTAAAAATGGGGTGTAAAATTTGATGGATGCAGCTTCCTCTGGCCGGCCTCACACTGCAAATAAGCCTGATGCTAAAGCTGAACTGGAACGAAAATGTCTCCTCCCTCCAACTGGGTACCAAGACAACTCACCATCTATCTGAAAGGACCCCATGGGGATGTTTGTGAAGTTTTATACGACCAATAGCCGGTGGAGACGAATAACTAGGTGCGTAGGTTTCAGCCAGAGACAAAATACAAAGTAAGAGGCAGTGGTATATTTGTTCACCGAAACAAAAGAAGTTCTGTACAGCTGTCGTCTGGAAAATTGATGTTCAGGTTGTAAAAGAACATTCTTGGAACATTAGATGCACAGGTGAACTACTATAAACAGCAAAGCATACTGTGACCTGCTTGAGAACCATTTAAAACCTGCAAACAGGTGAGAACGTCACGGTTCGCTCAGTTCAGTTTTGGTGTGTTGTCACAGCATGATAACACGTGGCTTCACACACCAAGTGCAACAGTTCAATAAATTACATATCTGCGTTTTGAGTGTCTTCTACATCATACATATTCACCCGATCTCGTACCACTTGGTTATCATGTGTCTGAACTTATCAATGAAGCGCTAGGTGGGAAGAATTTAGTACAAATGAAGAGACTTAAAGGAGTGGCTATAAGGTCAGTCAAGATTTTTTTTTTCAATTTTGTAAGGAATCCAGGCATTAGTGAAGTGGTGGCATGTAACAAAGTGCCTCGTAAATTATGATAGTATTGTTAATGTTAATATTATTATTCATATTGTTATTATCATTATTTTTATAAGTATTGCTGATAAGTAGAATTTAGATAGGTAGTGAAAATAGAGAGGCAAAAAATTTGAAAACCAGTAGGAGAGAAACTCTAACGGTATTAGTATATGATTCTTCTTCTTCTGCGTTCTAGGTTGTTGGCTAAATCAAATCCTGATCCCTGTTGACATGGCAAAGCCCGCAGTCCTCTCCAGAGCCTGATAGGAGCCCCAAAGCTTTTGCCTCAAGCTTGTGTCCTTTGACCCCGTCTCACGCCTCAGGTCTGCATAGTTTGGGCACTCTTGAAGAATATGTCCCTGGAGTCTGGACTCCACTACCAAATATTATTAGTAAGTAAGCATGATTTCGAAAAGGAAGAAGCTGTCTCGGCCAGATCTTTACTCTAAAAATAATACTTGAAGAACATATTGAAAAGCAAAGACAGTTAATCCTGAACTTCAAAAACTTTAAAAAGGCATTTGATAGCATACACAGAGATTCATTGTGGAGAATTTCAAGTATATATGGATTACTGCCACCGGCCTTGTGTCAACTCAAAACCAAACAACAACTCACGAGCAAAGGCCCAACTGGTGGCAACAGTTAGTCAGTCATTTGGGAGAAAATCAGTTTTTCTGTTTGTTTGTTTTTTCTGCTTTCATTTGGCGAAAGTCATCAATTCAAGTGTGCATTCCAATTAATCTTCCTTTCTGTCCCCCCCCCCCTTTCAGGGTACCTTGTCAATCTAGTTGAGTCCTTGCTCCTCGTCCCCCCCCCCCCAGTCCGTCTCTATATAATCTCTAACCCCTTTCGTCACTATACTGTTCTTTTTCATTCACTGTTTTTCTTTTGCTACTTGGTAGTCAGTTTGTAATTCCGGCCTAGTCGGCTTATCCTGTGCATTTCCTGTGGCCCTTTCTTTAGTCATACTGTCACAGTTACTATCTCAGCACTTTACACTTTTTTAAAATGTAAAATTAAACACACTTCACAAACATCAGCAGGAATTAAATGTTTGTATGAAATTTCTCTTACCTTACTTGTGACGAGATTTAATATTTACAAAATGCTCACATGCTGAATCAAATAAAAACCAGCTTATTCTTTTCTATACATACTGAGTGATCATCATCAACCTACCAGCCTGATTATTCGCCAAATGATTTCACTGGTTGCTCTTTACTAGGTTTTTTATAACAAAAACAACCTCCACGATTTTTAAAAATTAATAAGCCATTGATAATTGCGGGTTAGCATGATCACTGATCCTTCATATATATAACACTGACAAATTTTTTGTGGGAATTCATGCCACCTGAGAATTCTCCAGAGTGCTACTATCTATACTGTAAAATGCGTTTTCAAAGTCTATGAAGAGTGCATACAATGATTTATTCCACTCACTGGATTTATTCCACTCACTGTTCTTTTAACTGCCTTGTTTAATCTTTTGTTTTCTTGAAGCCTGCTTGTTCCTTTCTGGTTATGTTTTCTGCTGCTTTCACTATTCTATGTATGAAGATTCAAATACATATGCTTGAGTCTCCCCTATTTGGTAGTTTGACTATTCATTCATTCATTCATTCATTCATCTGCATGTCCCTTGCGGAACTTTGCCTCCCAAACAGTACTCCTGTAGGCCTCTCGGTTGTGAGCAAGATGGCTGCAGCCATCTTCGTTTTGGTCTTCCTCTTTTTCTTTTTCCCATTATGTATCCTTCCAATACAGTCTTCTCTAAATTATCATGACGTTTAATATGTCCAAAATATTTAAGTTTTCTCTCTCTAATCCTCCATACTAGCCAGTCATCCTCAACATTAAGCTCTTGTAGTATAGATATATTTGTTCTTTTTTGTGTCCACGATATTTGGAGAACTCTTCTGTAGCATTTAACTCAAAGGCATTTATGTGTTTCTCAGCTTTTTTGTTAAGTGTCCATGTCTCACAGGCATATGTTGCGATGTTTGACTATTAACCTGATTAATTCCTCTGGATTAAAAAAAAATCCCTTATGCTTTGTAGTATTTTGCATAAATACTTTGGTTTTTTTTTTTGGCCCTTGGCTTTCTGCACTTACTCTGTCTTCACCTGGTGCTCTGCCAGTTTTCACTTTCTTTAAAATCCTTGACCGCTTCTAATTGTTATAGGTCCTTTGTTTATTTTAAGTTCTTTTGCTGGTAGTATATCTGCTATAATGAGGCTTGGGTCTAATTAGTAGACTGCTAAGTAATTTTTCCATCTTTGAATTTTCTCTTTTTCTCAGTTTGTTTTCCATCTTGTGCCTTTAGCAGCTCATCTTGGCTGATGGTTTTGTAGTGTCCTCAAGTCATTGCTATGTGAAAGCTGCATCAGTTTATTCTGCCAGTGCATCATAGAGTTGCATCTGTCTTGACAGCATGGTGCTATTATTTCTTTGTCTTTTTGAGTGTATGCCTGTTCTTTAATCATGATTTTGTATTTAGAAGCTTTCTTTTCAGTTTCTTCTTTGCTCAGTGTTGTGCCATGTGGTTTTGCTAATCAGTTCTTCTTTTCTTGTTCTTCTATCCTATTACCTCTTTTGCAGTTTCTTCCACTGCAGTTTTAAATCCGATATGATCAGTTCTGTGCTGTTTTGCAGGACTCTAAAACAGTTTTGTAAATCAATGGAGAATTCTCCTCTGATGTGATTGTCCTCTAACTGCTTTGTGTCAGAGTGTAAATTTATTCTTTCTCCTACTTTTGCTTTGTTTAACTTCAGTTTGATTTCAGTAATTGTGATTGCTTCATACATTGACTCTTCTGACAATAACATCCTGTAGAGATTTTCACCATATGCTTGTTTATGAGCATATGAACAATTTGTTTCTCTGTTGTTCCAATGGAGGACATCTATGTCAGTTTATTAATTTGATTGTGTGCAATATCACTCCACTGTGATCAATTTATTTTCTTCACAAAAACTACAGCATCTCTTTATTTGAGTTTATTTCTTCCTTACCTTCTTACCAATCGATCAATCAAGTGCTGTGCCCATGGTGTAGGTGGTCATTTCTCTCCATAGTTCCCTGTCTTTAGACTTAATTATGAGATCTGTCGGTAACTTTCTTCCTAGCCACACTGACAGCCCATCCAGTAACTTCTCTCTCTGTCTCTTTTTCCTTCAATTTTTCCACTTGCCACAGTGTGTTCCAATTTTCCTCTTCTCAGAAAATGTCCTACAAATCTCACTTGTCTGCCTCTGATCTTTTCTGTAATTTGCCTTTTAACTCCAGCCTCTCTTAAGACTTCTTCATTGGTTTTCTTAGCTGTACATGATACCACATCTCCATGGCCTCCATTTCTTGCCGTACTCTATTTCTTGCTGCACTCTCATGGACCATGCTTCACATCCGTAAAACAAAATTGGCTTGATGTAACATTTAAGCACTCAGAATCTTGTTTCCATTGATATGGATCTGTTGCACAAGATATTTCTCATTTTCTGCATGTTTCATATGTTTTCATAATATTCATTATTACTGCCAGCTTTTGCACTGAATGCACTTAAGATCAGTAGCACATCATGTCTAGAAACTTTGTCCACTGTTATTTGCAGACTAATAGAAGTTCTCTTTGGTATCTTCCTCTGCATTTTCTGTTGGTACTTAGCATACTATGACAAATTTATGAATCATGATTTCATTCTGACATAAACCATTCTCCGTCTACTGATGTTCATTCTGTTAGTTTTTCAGAGATTTTCTGGTTTATAATTAATGCTACTCTTTCTTTTATTTTCTCTTCCTGGCCATAGAATGATCAATTACCATCATTTTACATCTACTGGTTGTTTTCACTTGCCGTGTCCTTTGGACTATCATGCTCCCTCACTTGATTTCTTTTGTTATTTCTTACAATTTCCCTGCCTGATTCAATGTTCTTAATTACAGTTTAAAATTTTAAGGAGTGTCTTTGGTGTTACTATGTCACTATGTAACATTTAACATGCTTGGTGTCCAGAGTTATGTTGACCTCTTGTTGCAAGCCTCATGGATCTAGTTTCCTGGTTAACTGTTCTCTCTCACTGGAATTTTAGATTTCTCTTGCATATTTCTGCAGCTGATGTTCTTTTTAGGGGAATGTGGTCACTGGCTCCATGCACCAACTCTCACTCTGGATGACCAGGGAGCTGCTTTCATCTGGCTACAACTTGCACAGACCTGTCAAGTTTGATAGAACCTACCAAGAGCATGATAAAATCCCACTGGCATAACTGTGAAACTCCCACTGGTATAATCATGAAGGTTATCAAGGCATGAAAACTGCCACACCATGTCAAGGCCTATGCATCAATTAGCAGACTCATGACTAGTTTCATAAACCTTTATTAATTAAAAAAATTATTCTAAATTAAAATGGCTATCTTTAGAATAGTCCACTGCAACAACAATATACTGCTGCCAAAGTTTTTCTGCTTTTAGAAGCTTTTCTTGTAGGCACTTTTGGGAACCTTAAATTCAGCCTTAAAATTTTGTTGAATCTCTGAAAATATTATTTTAACAAGCTCTTCAGTTTTGGAAAGAAGTCATGCAAGACCTTGTCACTATGTATATGGCTGGGGAATGAAGATGACTGTTGTTCACAAAAAACTCCTGAACCTGATGAGAAGCACTAGCTGGTGTATTGTCATGTTGCAGAAAATGACTTTGAAAGATTATATGGCATTTATATTTCTTCTGCAATCTAACAGTCAGTCACTGACTGGCTTGGATAAATTCATGAAGCTGAATATCCTTTTCATTAGTTTTGTAAGTTTTGAAGGCCTATCTGTTGTTTTATCATCTTTGAAGTTCTCATCTCTTTAGAGACTCTAAAATTACTCAGAATATATGACCTGATTTACAGCGTCTCCTCCAAAGACTGTTTTCAAAAACTGAAATGTTTTTTTCTGACTTCCCAGATCTGAAACAGGATTCTGAATTTTTTCTCTCTCCCTCTCGCACATACACACACAAATGCATGCATGCACACATGCATATACACACACACATGCATACACACATTCTATCTCTCTCTCTCTCTCTCTGTTTTTCAATCAGGTGTATCTTAAAGACAACTTGGGTAAATAAATTATACAAGCCACCTTAAAATTTGAAATTATTTAAATTAACAGAAGTCAACACACAAATGACAAATGATACTGGAAATGTATCCTGAAATTTCTCTTACCTGTTATAGAAAAAAGAAAGATATGATTTTAATATTTGAATGCATTAACTCTGTTTCCATGTAAGTAGCATCGATAAAATTATGTATCTAGATATGTTAAAGAAAATTGTAACTGAAGTTCATAGGTTTGTATTAAGCATAATAATGTAGTACCTCACTCTGGTGTCAAAATATTCGTGGCCAATAAACTGTCCTCATAAGGTTTCCATTAACCATGGATTTCTAAAGCTCACAGAATACACTTTGAATAGCAACAAGAGTATATTTGATTATATAAACATCCACTAAATGGCACTGGGATAAAGTCACTGCTATGAGATGAAGTGATCCAATATTACATATGAATCAGTGATACAAAAACCACTGCTTTGGTTGGTTATCTGGAGCAGCTATGTAAATTAATTCTAAATGTGATAATTTTCATCATTATTGTTATAAAAAGTTTGAATATTTATAATATGCATAATGATTTTAAACTGAACAAAAGCATTTTTTCTCAGACCAATATTCAACCCAGCTATCTGCTTTTCTTTTGGCTGTCTATGATGTTTAACTTCAGTAGAATGTTCTACAATTATGCTGAGACATATGATAGTTCTTTTTATTTACAGGAATTATTCTGCTACTACTGTTTACTATATGTTTTCTATTATCTTACATCTTTCCCATGGCGTTAAACGTCACATTGGGCTCACACGATAGTTTGCCAAGTTTTCCTGTTTTTGGTGAGCTTTTCAGCCTCATCAAGGGATTTTATGCCTATTAATTTGACCTCTCCAATGTCTTCTTTAGAGTTTCACGTGGTCGACTTCTATTTCTTCAGCCTGTGTGTTCCATTTGATAGCTTGTTTTAGGATTCTCTGATTGTTTATTCTCATCACATAACCGATATATATCCATTTCCTTTTTCTGATCACCCATGAGACAGGTTGTTGTGAACAACCTTATCTGCCTTATCTCTGTGTTGTTCTTGAATTCATTCCACTTTATACAGAATATTTTCCGTGGGAATTTGTTTTCAAAATATTCTAATTTCTTGTCTATTTCTTTAGTTGTTTTCCAGCTTTGACGTGCAGAAATGAGGGTGGATATTTAAATTAAATAATCTTAGCTTGGTTTTTGTGCTTACAACTTTTAAGTGCCATATAGTTCTCAAGATTCTTGAAGTTCAATACTGCTTTTGCAATTCTACTTCTAACTTCCTTTCTAGTGTCATAATCCTTGTCTATGTAGCTGCTGAGTTATGCAAATTAGTGTACTTCTTCAACAGCTGTTCCTTGTGTCACTGATAAAAGTTATGTCATCTGCAAAATCAAGATCTGCTAGTTTGGTCCCAGGTACCCAATCAATGCCAGTTTTACCTGTACAACAATTTTTTATTATGAAGTCTATGGCAATTCCAAAAAAGCAAAGGAGATAGTATACATCCTTGTTTCATGCCTGTTTCAGTCTGGAACCATTCACTCATTCCTTCTTCTGTCTTTACTGCACAAACACATCAGTTGTAGAGATCCTTAACAATATTAGAAATTTTAGATGGTCTTCCATATAGTATTAAAATTGTCCACATTGAATATCTGTGCATGCTATCAAATGCCTTTTTTAAAGCCTATGAAATTCAGTATAAATAGTTTTGCATTTCAATATGTTCTTCATGTATTTATTCTTAAAGTAAGACACAGTAATATACGTAGAAGGAAAATCTGTTGATGAAGTAAACCAATTTGCATACTTTGGCAGCTACACAGATCAGGATGGTGACACCAGGAAGGAAGTTACAATTCGAATTGCTTCTTCTTCTTTGTACACATTGTCTGTCTATATCTGCAGTCCTGTCTCTTGGATAAATTTCACAGTTTTTTGTAATTCATGTATGGAACCATAAAGATGATCTTCTTTAGTGGTTTCACTGGGCCAGTAATTATTTCTCAGTGTCTTGTAGTTGGTGCAGTTTTGGAGGATATGTTACACTGTTTGGGGCACCTGGGCACATGTACAAAGATTAGTAGTACCAACCTTAAACTTTGTATACATATGACTTTGGAGTCAGCTGTGTCCTGTGTGGAGACGGAAAATGATGACTTGTTCCTTTCTGTTTAGCATGTGATAGTCATCATGTGGTGGTGTTTGTAGCTTCCTGTAGGTTTTTATCATGCTTTTCTTCTGATTATAGGTGTTTGGTATGTCTGGTTGCTCCATTTCAGTGCCCTCTTTGGCCAGATGGTCAGCTTTCTCATTGCCTGGTATCCCACAGTGGGAGGGAATCCACTGCAAGGTGACTCCGTGGTGTAAGCCAGTTTTTGACATGGCATCCTTAAGATCTGGTAGTTTGTTGCACTGAAGAGCTTCCAGTACTGATCTTGCATCTGTGAGAATTACTATGGGGCATGTATCAATTCTGGAGGCTGATAGTTTTTCAACTGTAGAAATAATTGCCCTAACTTCTGCATCATAGTTGTTGCAGTATTTTCCAGTGGGTATGGAATTCTTGTCAGTGGTGTTGTTTGGATATTCAATATGTGCTCCTGCCCCTCCATTCTTTATGGCATTATGTGCAGATCCATCTGTATAAACACGTATCCAGGTGTCACATGGATATTTTTCATCTAGCACACTTAGTGTGGCTGTTGGTCTTACAAGACTACTTTGCACTTCACCATTCTGCACACCTTTCACTTCAGTCTGAATAGTTATTTGTGTACACTGTGCTTCTTTCCATGGTGTATGCTCTGGTACAGATGATAATGGAGCGACTACAGTTGGAAGGTCAGGTATCAGCCTACGCATATGCTTGGTCTGGATAAATTAAGCTGCTTCTTTTAAGCCATCTTAGTGCCAAGTTATTGAACCTCTCCTTCAGGGGATGGCTTACAGGGCTAAGGAATTTCTCTCCCAAGGTCATGACCTTTGTGTCTCTACATTCTTTTAGCGCTTGAACACCAACTATTTTCTGCATTTCTACTACTGGTGTGGACATCATGGCACCTGTGATAATCCGTAGTGACTGATTTTGTACCTTGTCTAGCTAAGGCATGACAGGACTACCTTTACCTTTATCTAGATTATGCAGCATAGTGTTTGATGCTGTGCACCAAGATGTTGAGCCATATTCTAAATGTGGTAGAATACTTTGCTGATATACATTCTTGAGGATTCTTTCATTAGCTCCCCATGTAGTTCCACTCAATTTTCTTAATATGGCTAGTTTTCTTCTGGCTTTTGCTTCTGCACTGCTGATGTGTTGCTTCTAAGTCAGTTTTGAGTCAAGAGTCACTCCTAAGTGAGCTGGTTTTCCATCCTTAAGAATATTTACAAAGATCTTACCTGCTTTCTGTTTAGATGAGAGATTGAACAGAGTGGCACTTGATTTATCTGTATTGATACTTACACACCATTTGTTTGTCCATGATGTCAAGATGTCTGCTGCTCTTTCGAGTCTCTGTGTATCAACTATCACGTATTCATCTGTACACCACATGAAAAGATCATTTGCATACAGTGCCGCTTTGATTCTATAGAGAAGTTCCTTGACCAAGTCATTAAATGAATACCAGAAACAGTCTAGGTGAAAGGACTCCTCCTTGTGGTACACCATGTCACAGCAGTACTTTCTGGCTTTTGTGTCCGTCCATCTTGCTCTTCTATTGTGTAAGTAGGACTTTATCCTGTTGTACAATCTTCCATTCACACTGCAGTTTCTTAGTTTCAACAGCAGACTTTTTTCCCATACTTTATCAAAGGCTTTCTTCAGGTCTATCCACGTTGCTAGTACAAGGTTTTTCTCTTGGAATGCATCCTCAAATTGTAATACTGCCTAAATCTGGCTCGTTGTGAAATGAGGTTTTCACTTTCTAGATGCCATTTTAGCATCAGGTCAATAATGCGTTCCATCATTTTGCACAGGCAACTAGTGAGACTGATTGGCCAGCAGCTGGAGGCAGTATCACTGTTTTTCCCTGGTTTTAGCAGTGGTACCATGCTTGCTTCCTTCCAGATTTGAGGTAACTTACCTGTGCTCCAGCAAATATTGAAAATATCCAACAGCTTTCCCATTGCTGCCATTCTCAGGTTGTTGATCATTTCATTGGACACTCCATCTGGTCCTGGTGATTTTCTTGGTTTCAGTTTACTAACTGCTAGGTCAAACTCACTGCGTGTGATTGGTGCATCCATGACCTCCACTTTTCTGACTTGTTCCTCCTCTTTCTGTGGCTCGATGCGCACTGTACGCTCCTTCTCTGGATGGATATCAATGTTGCAGTCCTGTGCAAACATGCGAGCAAAGTGATCTGCTACCTGCTTACCTGTAAGAGTTTTCCCATTCTGTATTAGTGTAACCTTTGTACTTCTTCCAGTACTCTCATCATTTAACTGTTTGATTAGTTTCCACAGTTTCCTTCCATCCTTTTCAAAGTTTAGGGACTCTGTTTTCTCTCTCCAACTTTCCCGTCTGGCTTGCAGCTTTGCTCTCTGAAATTTGGCCTTAGAATGTTGGTAATTATTGTGGTGTTCTTGGCATGGTCTATTTTCTGCTTGCTTTCGAGCTGCTTCCACGTCATCATGGAGTTTTCCCAGCTCACTAGACCAGTATGGTTTATAGTCCCTGCGAGCTCCTCTGGGAATGGTTTCACGAGCGGCCTGAAGGATACAAGCATTGAATTCCTTCACTATGCTGTTAATATCCTTACCTTCTGTGGACAGCTGTCCCATCAGGATACCTGTACGATGTCTGTACATTGTCCAGTTTGCTTTTTTATAGTTCCATCTGGGGAGAGGGCTACTGGTGTTAAGGAGTTCATTTTCTATTGTCAGGAAGACTGGTCGATGGTCGCTACCTCCAAGTTGTTTTCCAACTTCACGTGTAATGTTCCACTTCAGATCTGGAGAGTGGAATGCCAGATCTGGTGTTGATTTTGTATGCCAAGCCCTTGAGTAAAATGTTGGGAGATCCATTGGCTGGTTTATCAGGAGAAGTCCATTATCATCCTGCCAGCTCTCAACTTCCTCTCCTCTCTTGTCTATGTGGTCATAGCCCCAGCTCTGGGAATGGCTGTTAAAATCACCACAGACCATCAGTCTCTCTTTGTGTGGGATTGTTTCTAAAGCAAGTGGGCGGTCATTAGGACAGTAATAGTTAAGGAGGTGGAAATCTGTATTACTACTTTTTAGATGGATCATCTGGTATTCGGCTCCTTCCATGTACACTCCCACCTGACATGCGCTGATGTTATTTTTAACAAGTGTGAGTACTCCTCCTTTTCTTCTGTCCTGTCGGTCTGATCTAAAACACTGGTAGCCTCTGATTTTAAAGGCGGCATCTTTGGTTAGGTGTGTCTCCTGTATGCAGCATATACTTACCTGCTCTGCAAAAAGTATGTTCTCTAGTTCAACCTTTTTGCTATAGCCATCTCTAACACTGCTGACACCCTCAGCATTCCACTGCATTATTTTAAGTTCTTGCTTTTTGGCTGTTTTCTTCTGTTGTATTTTTTGGCCAGTAGCTCTACTCTCATGTCTCCTGACTCCACAAGACGAACTGAGAGGACCTCCAGTAGCATTGGGTGGACCCTTTCGAGGCAGGGGGCCCGGCACTGCACCTGCCTGGTTAGTCTTCACAGGGTGAGCTCCATGTTTGAAAACTGCAGATAGAGACATTTCATTAGCGATAATGCGTGTTACCCTGATTTTTGCAATGCACCTTTTGGCTGGGTAACTCCGACTTCAGCACCTTTCCTTGCTAGGGCAGACTGTGGTCTTGCTCGGACTGCCATGAAGACAGTGTGGCTGGCCTGGCCAAAACTTTGTTTTCCAGCCTCTGGTGGCTGTACTTAAGCCCCTTCTCCATGTCAGATGGTTTTGAGACAGTTCCACAAAGACACTCTGACTTTGAGATGAGGAATCTCAACGATATCCATTCCCCGCCACCCATAGTCTACTGGCTCTGTTTTGTTTACATCATTCTGATAGCCATTGTTGTAAAGACCCATAGGCTTGTCACGTCCTGGATTCATTGGTTTCACACCAGACTTCCCTCATCCCCGCCAGAGATCTCCATGTCCTCATCCGTCCACCAACCTGACATTACATTTTACAAAAATAACAATTACAATTAGTGTTGATTGCTACAAGTTTCTGGGCTACAGAGGTAGGTCAGAGTTTTTAAGCAAAATGATCTATGTTCCCTGTCTCACAAACAGATAGAGGTTTTGCTCTTCGCTGTTCATACGGACTGACATAATTAAGTTTTCTATTCCTTTCTGTGTTGTGGACAGTAATATTGTGTCATCATCGTATCTGATCTCTGGTATTTCACAACCTCCAATTGTTATTGCATCGTAATAATCTTTGTTTACATCTTCTCTAACATTACTCATTATATTTTCAGTATACAAGTTAAAGAAGTAATGCTACGATATGCACCCCTGACAGACCCCTTGTTTTATATCAAACCAATCCCCCTGGGAACAACTGTGAAGAAAACTAAATTGATGAAAACTGACGAAACACACAAGGCAACTATGAGGAAAAATTGGAAGAAGTGGAGAGTTTTTAATATCTTGGATCACTACCAACTAATAATGGAGATACAATGAGGGAAATTAAAAGGAGGACATCTATCGCTCTTCAGAAAGTAAAACAAGTAAAGTGTCTGTGGAGAGGAACAGATAGAACTACAAAAAAAAAAAAAGATTTTTTAAGGGTATGCATCTTTCCCATTGCAACATATGCCTGTGAGACCTGGACACTTAACAGAACAGCTGAGAAACACATAAATGCCTTTGAATGTAAATGCCACAGAAGGGCTCTTCAAATATCATGGATACAGAAAAGAACAAATATATCCATATTACTAATACAGATGGATAGCATGTCTATTCTGGCTGGAGTTTGTGACAAACACACTCAAAGATTATCCTCCACATTCATTCTTGAACAATATTTGGTTTTCATGGCAGTCGATGCAGAAAATGAAAATGAAGAGATATTCACAGCGGGTTCATTAAATTTGATTTGTAATGTGCAGTCGCTTGATAATTCCATTAATTCTTCTTGTGCATGACTGGTTACTTCAGAGAATGCACACTGAAAGGATTATGAGTCTAATTGTATGCTTGAATGTCTTCTGGTGTGAAGTATTTGTCAAAATATTCAGCAAGAGATGTCAGATGCCCTTTTATTACACCAGTGACCCCTTCCAGAATCTTGCCATTAACTTCATTGCCCTCTATAAACTCACAGAACAAGTGAAACATGTCTTGTGATTTGTTCCCACCAAGGTTGTAGTTTCTTCTTAAAGGCTGCAACTTTGTTGTATGTCTTGGGTATACTGGCATCTTTATCCTGCAGTGATATGTTCAAACTGTTCAAAAGGCTAAAAATGTCACCAAAGGTATGCCAGCATTGCAAGCCACTCAATATCAGTGACCTTACCTGCCAGGTCGACGTTGTGTTCGGTCAAAAACTGTAACAATTCTAAAGGAAGGTCAAACACTCTTGCAAGAACTTTTCCTCTGGACAGCCAACACACAGCCGAGTACAGTAGGATATGCTTTTGTTCTGCATCTGACTCAATAAATACAAAGTTGAGCAAATAATCAACTGTTCACTGTTTTAGTTTTTAAGAAGTTTACAATCCAAACACAGCCTTCAAGTACAGATCACAGAGTTTCATTCCACTTCTTTGAACCGAGTGCCTCACAATGGATCTTGCAATGGGTGCCTCCAATCTCGGGTGACACTTCCTTTATGAGAGTTACAATACCATTGTTGTGGCCAATCATTGTGGCAGCACCACTGGTGCAAACACAGATAATGCAATTCGTCCACTACAGTCCAAAAGTTGTGAAAAAATCATTTAAAACACTAAATATTTCTTCGGCCGTTGTTCTCGCTGTTAGTAACTTGCAAAAAAAAAAAAGAAATTCTTCTTGCATACTGTTTTGCCAAAAATAGCGAACATAAACAAGCAGCTGTGACTCGCCGGTGATGTCAGTTGACTAATCTAACTGAATAGCAAACTTAGTAGATTGTAATCGTTCAGTTAGCTGTGCGACATGTCCTCGGACATTTCATATATTCTTCTGCGGACAGTATCGTTCAAGATGGGAAGGCTTTTCAGTTTTGTAGCGCATTCTGAGTCGAATAATACATCACAAATGTCAACAGCGGCTGGCATGATAAGATCTTCTCCAATCGTGTGCAGTTCTTTTGATTTTGTGATTCTCTGGGCAGTCAGGTACGATGTTTTAAGAGGTTTTTCATTGAGAGTGGCTTTTGTTTTTAACGCTGTCTTCTGCTTACTATATTCTTCGGCTTTATGTTCGAAAAATTCTTTGGTTTTATTCTGTAGATCTGGATGTCTTTTAGTTAGATGACGACACAATTTTGTCGGCTTCATTGCCTCATTAGAAACGATTTCCAAACAAATAACACACTGTGGCAGATTTTGGTCATTTGTTGGTGGAATGAAACCGTACTTAATATACTCTACATCATATTTTCGAGTGTATTTAGTTTCCTTAAAAGTATCAACGTTAACGTCGTCTCGATCACAGTGACTTTCTCTGCCACTACTATCAATTTGTTTGTGCGAAATCGAAGGCTTATGTTTCACAAATCGATCCATTTTAGTGCCTAAAGTTTTAAAGTTTAAACAATAAAAAAGGCTATCTGAAAAGTCTCCACGATCACTACATGGGTAAATGGAATCCGTTGATTAATCCAATATGAATTACACACAGCACCAAGACTGAATAGTGGCTCTCACGCCAACGAAATATAATTTTTAAACTAAAACACAATTGCTGAGAATTATATTTCACTTCTGTTCTCTCGCAGAATCTACGCCGACTGTTCTCTGAAATTACATTGTAAAACTCCACGTTTCAGCAACACGGTCTGAAATACGCCGGTGTCGCACTTCATAAGCGATGTCGTCTTTTTATGTACCTCACATTTCTGTTTGATGCTGGAAGAAACGTTGTCTGGACCATCCTTTCTCCAATAACCGCACTACGGACATACTAATAAAGCGACCCACAATCCTGCGGCTTGCATCTGTACAGTATGCCCCTATGCATTGCGTGAAAAATGTGGAATAATTTTTTATTGTACCTACTTTTCTCTCTCTCTTTCTCTCTCTCTCTCTGTTTTGAGACTTCAGTGCAGCCCATAATACTCCCTGTCACGCCCCACGGCCCATAGGTTGAGAACCACTGTTGTAGACTAACGTAGATGGACTGTATTAGATGAATTGCATTATCTGCAGACAGGAGCTCCATAATTAGGGCTTCAGTTGGTCTTGTCTGACCGTAAGTCACAAAAGAATAAACCATCTAACCTTGTGCAAACGAACAAAGCTTCTTTGAATGCGCAACTTAAGAAGACTATAAAGATTATTTTAAAGAATAAAGGATCACAGCATAGCCCTGCTCCATTCTTGACCTGAAATTTTTCACACAAAATGTGTGGTGGCTTTAATATCCTTTTTGGAAAAAAATCAATCGGTGTGAGTATTAATGGTGCTCTCCAGCACGGGATGAAGAGCTTGTGGAATATTTATGTGCGAGAGCACGGTATCCTGCTCCGGGGTGACGTATTGTTGACAAAAGAGAGCGTCTTCATTTCCTTTCAGATCATGTGCGTGCGCGGAGATCAGCTACTATGGACAGCTGCTCATACCTGGGGAATGATGAATTGTAAACGATTTGTAGTGTTCCACAGAACTTGTCTATCTATTCATCCACTGCAGCTAATGTTAGCGCACAAGTGCTAATGATGTTGACGAAACCGCATTTCAAGGGGAATCTAAAGAATACGTTCTGATGCCGCTTCTGGCGTGGTAATAGTACCACTAAAACTAATATACAGTCGAACCCACTTAATATCATATCGCTTTATGTCACAGAAATTTGTATCCCCGGCCCCAACTCCCATAAGTAATTAGTGGGGTTTACTTCAGTTAGTATCACTCCGCTTATTGCCACAAATCGGTTAATGTCACAGTATTTTTGCACCCGGAGGAGCTAAAGACCCCGCTTTTTATTACAGACTGGGCGAGTACAAGTTATAAATATATCACAAAGTGTTATCAGCTTCGCACCCATCAAAGAAGGGACCGACCGTTAAATCACCGAGTACGTGCCGCATCAACCTTTTGAAAATATAGGCATCGAAAACCAGGTGGTGTGAATGAAAAGCTTACCAGGGCCACACTTTCGTGATTAAAATCTGGCTTTTTTCAATCATTGTCTTCTTTATCAAGAGGTGAGCAGTGTTAAATTGGCAACTGGAGTTGATAAATGGTCAGACGAGTAACATACTGTGAATCGTTTATAAACGAGTAGTGTAATTCGAGTAGTGTACTGTGAATCGTTTAGCCTGGAACTTATCTCTGGTTCCCATTGTGACAGATAATGGCTACTAAAAGCAAACGTGTTGATCTTGATTTGAGCACTAAAACGGATATTCTGAAGCAAGTTGATGAAAAAGTTACAAGAAAAGACATAGTGGATAAATTTGAAATTGACATTTCAGCTATATCGAACCTTGTTAAAAACGGAAACAAAATTTAGTTAGGTTAAAATGTCAAAGAAAATATGTGGGTTCTTGCATAGATATTGAGTGTGTTCTGTTGAAATTGTTCAAGCAGGCACGTTCTGTATCTCTTTCTGTGTGCGGTCCTACGTTGGTAGAAATCACAGAACGTTGTGCTAAAGAAATGGATATGCGTAACTGGAAGTGTTCGAACGGCTTTCTTGGCCACTTAAAAAAAAAAAACGCCACAACGTAACATTTACTCTCGCTTCCGGTGGAACAGCCCGAGTTAACATCGATATCGTTAATGAATGGATGTCGTGTTTGCCAAAAATTTTGGATGCATAGAGCCCAGATGACATTTTTAACATGGATGGAACAGGCGTGTTTTATAAACTGCTACTTAACAGAACTTTGTGCTTTCGCGATGAAAAGTGCCACAGTGGCAAACGAACTGAAGATCTCTGTCATGTGCTGTAACATGTCTAACATGTCTGATTAATAGACCAGTTATCACTATAGAACGCAGAATCACGTATTTTTGTACTACTACTGCTAACAACATCTCGGACCGAGTCCCACTAGCCCAACTGAAAGGATGACCAATAAACATAAATATTATACAAGTGTACGAGATGACCAATAAACATAAATATTATACAAGTGTACGCTCCAACATCTGAAAGTTCTGAAGAAGATGTATAGCTATTTTATAATGACATAGAGACAGCCCTAAAACACACAAAGTCACATGAAGTTACTAAAGTGATGGGAGATTTTAATGCCAAAGTTGGTAAAGGAAGAACTTCAGACATCGTTGGTGACTATGGACTGGGGGAGAGGAATGACAGAGGTTGTAAAATACTTGAATGGGCAAGAGTACATAGCATGGTTGTAGGAAACACCTGGTTTAAACAACATCCTCGAAAACTGGCAACGTGGTGCAGCCCAGACAAAAAGACTTTTAACCAGATAGACTACATATTAATCAACAAAGGATTCCACAATGCATTACTGACAACAAAAACCATGCCAAGAGCCGACTGCAATAGTGACCATGACCCACTCTGTGGAAAAATTAGAATAAAACTAAAGAAAGCATGCAGAAAAGTGAGAAACATCAAACTGAATACAGAACTCCTTAAAATGACCAATAACTGCGAGAACAATACAAAGTTATTATAACAAATAGATACAATGCAATAGCAAAGATAAATACTATAGATGAACAATGGGCAATGTTAAGAGATTCTATCCACCAAACTGTTAAGGAGATAATACCACTGAAAAAACGAAGCCTCTAAAAATAAATGGATGACAGACGACATCTTAGGACTGATGGACAAGAGGAGGAGGAGTAAAAATAATGAGGAAAAATATAGCAAGATAAATAAAGAAATAAGACGCAAATGAAGAGAAGCAAAAGAAATGTGGTTAAATGAACAGTGCAGACAGATAGAGGACTTTCACAATAAAGACAACAAAAACATGCACAAACGTATTAGTGAACTCACAGGCAGGAAAACAAAATATACTACAGGATGCCTGAAATCGAAAGAAGGTAAAATGTTAATGGGGAAAGAAGACATTGTGGACAGGTGAACAGAGTACATCGGTGAGCTATATGGAGGAGAAAGACCAGAAATAACACCAGATACTGAAAACTGTGATGGACCACCAATACTTGAAGATGAAATCATAGATGCCATCAAACACATGAAGAAAGGAAAAGCGACAGGGCCTGATAATATAACAATAGACGAAATAGAGGCACTAGCGAAGGCCGGAATAAAAATAATAACCAAGTTACTGAATGACATTTACAACAGTGGTTAAATTCCCAGTAACCTGATTAAATCCACATTTATAGCACTACCAAAGAAACCAGGTGCAAAGGAATGTGATGACCACTGAACTATCAGCCTCTCATGTCACATAACGAAGCTACTTCTGAGAATCATTATGAGAAGAACAAGGAAAAAAGATAAAAATGGAAATAGCAGATGAACAGTTTGGATTTGTTGAAGGAAAGGGAACACACAATGCCATTTATGCTTCACGAACACTAACAGAAAGAGCTTTATAAGTACAGAAAGATCTCTACTTATGTTTCATTGATTACACCAAGGCATTCGATAAGGTGAAACATAATGAAATTATTAAAATGCTTGAAGACATCAATATAGACGGCAAAGACCTGAGGATTGTAAAACATCTATACTGGCAGCAAGAAGCAGCAATTCGATTTGAAAATAGTACTGGAAAATATCAACCTACAAAACAAGGGGTGCGACAAGAATGTGTACTATCTCCAGACCTTTTTTGTCTGTACAGCGAGAGTATTCTAAGAACGATCATCACAGAACCAGGCATAAAAACTGGAGGATACAATATTAACAACCTTCAGTATGCTGACGACACAGTACTGATAGCTGAGAACCAACAAGACCTGCAAAATCTATTAGATAAAGTGGTCAAAGAAAGTAAACAGAAAGGCCTTACTTTGAACATCAAAAAGACAGAGACTATGGTTATATCTGAGAAACAGAATCCACCAGAATGCAGCATAAAATTAAATGGAACTACTCTAAATCAGGTGCAGAAAATCAAATACCTTGGAGCAGTAATAATGAAGAACATATTGAAAAGCAGAAACCATTAATACTGAACTTCATAGACTTTAAAAAGGCATTTGATAGCATACACAGAGATTCATTATGGAGAATTTTAAGTCTGTATAGAATACCATCTAAAATTGTCAACATCATTAAGGACTTCTACAATGGATATGTTTGTGCAGTCAAGACAGAAGAAGGGATGAGTGAATGGTTCCAGATTGAAACAGGTGTGAAACAAAGATGTATACTGTCTCCTTTACTTTTTAGAATTACAATAGACTTCATAATGAAAAGTAATACAGGTATTGACTGGGTACATGGGACCCAGCTAGAAGATCTTAATTTTTGCTGATGACATAACTCTTATCAGTAACAATGTGAATTCCATGCAAGAAAAAACAGATAGCCTGTCTTCACTGGCTAGCAAAATAGGACTTGAAATTAACAATGACAAAACAAAAATAATGAAAATTCCCCTTAATTAAAATGGAAAAATACACATAGAAGGGACAGATATTGAAGAAGTCAATCAATTTGCATTCCTTGGCAGCTACATAGACCAAGATGGTGACACCAGAAAGGAAGTTAGAATCAGAATTGCAAAAGCAGCATCGATCTTCAAGAATCTTGAGAACATATAGAATTCAAAAGTTATAGGTACAAAAACCAAGTTAAGACTATTCAATTCAATTGTAATATCCACTTTCATTTATGCATGCGAAAGCTGGAAAACAACTAAAGAAATAGACAAGAAATTAGACTCTTTTGAAAACAAATGCCTAAGGAAAATACTCGGCATCAAGTGGAACGAATTCAATAACAATGCAAAGATAAGACAGATGAGCGAACAACAACCAGTCTCATGGGTGAACAGGAGGAGATGGACATACGTTGGTCACTTGACGAGAAGAAATGATTAGAGAATCCCAAAACAAGCTATCAAGTGGAACACAACAGGCCAAAGAAAATGAGGCAGACCGCGTGAAACTCTGAAGAGGACATTGTTAAGAGAGGCCAAATTAACAGGCATAAAATCCTTTGATGAGGTTAATAGACTCGCCAAAGACGGGAAAAATTGGCGAACTACTTTGCGAGCCCTATGTGATGTTTAATGGCACGGGAAGGATATAAGATATAAGATAAGTAATAATTTCAGATGGGAAATGCAGAACAGAAATTAGGAACAGAAAAGGCCAAGCAAAGACTGCACTTCAGATAATGAGAAATATATTAGCCAACACATCCTTATCAATGAATGTTAGAAAATGAGTCCTAAAATGCTATATTGAACCTATCTTGTTATATGGAAGTGAATCATGGACAATAGGCAGGTCTACACAAAAATCATTGGAAGCAGCAGAAATGTGGTTTATTAGAAGAATGTTGTGAATCCCCTGCAAAGAAAAAATAACTAATGAAGAATGTATGAGAAGAGCTGGAGAGACAAAAAACTTTGTCAAAAAGATAAGAGAGAGACAATGTACTTTCATAGGACATGCAATGTGAAGAGGGGGGCATTGAAAATATTATAACAACAGGAAAATAGAAGGAAGAAGATCAAGAAGAAGACCAAGAGAAATGATACTGGACAGTATGATGGGATAGTGTGAAAGGAGATCACCAAATGTGCTGATGCCCTGCATGAAGGATCGTGTACTCTGGAGAAGCATAATAGCCAATGCCAGTCGGCATGGCACCTGATGATGATGATAATGACTGCTAACAAGTCAGATTCTGCTTGATTTTAGTGTTATCTATATTGTAAGACTAAGACTTATTGTATTTTGTGATTAATATATTGTGTTATTAGTACAGTTTGTGTCCGATGGCGATAGCTTCGGCTGTTTGTTATGTGTTTAATGTAGAAAATGTGGGGCGGACGGACACATACACATACACACGCACACACTGGCCCTTATAATGGACCTGCTTAATTTCAACTTCGCTTAATGTCACTATATTTTTAATGTCCCGACGATGTGACATTAAGCGAGTTCGATTGTATATCAGTCATTTTCACGTCTCTTGTGGAACTGCCTCCCGAACAGCTCTCCTGTAGGCCTCTCGGTTGTAAGCAAGATAGCCTGCTGCTGATGCTTCCATTTGCAGATTATCAACGATGTCTTACAGCCGTCTTCGCCTTGGTCTTCCTTTCTTTCTTTTTCCCATTATATACCCTTCCAAGACTGTCTTCTCTAAATTATCATGACGTTTAATATGTCCAAAATATTTAAGCTTTCTCTGTTTAATAGCCAACCTTCTTCAATATTAAGTTCTTGTAGTATGGATATATTTGTTCTTTTTTGTGTCCATGATAGTTGAAGAACTTTTTCTGTAGCATTTACATTCAAAGGCATTTATGTGTTTCTAAGCTGTTTGTTATGTGTCCAGGTCTCACAGGCATATGTTGCGATGGGAAAGATGCATGCCCTTGAAAATCTGATTTTTCTAGTTCTGTCTGTTCTTCTCCACAGCTTCTTTAGTTGTTTTACTTTGTGAATATCGAGAGCTGTCCTCCTCATTATTTTCCTCATTGTATCACCATTATTAGTTAGTAATGACCCAAGATATTCAAAACTCTCCTCCTCTCCCAAATTTTTCCTCATTGATATATATTTCAGCTGCCTTATTTGTTTTGTCAGTAATCATCAATTTAGTTTTCTTCGCATTAAGATAGACGTTTTGCTAATATGTATACCAAAGCCAAATCCGAATAGTCGGGTTTATTCAGAATTGAGACCTAGAAAAAAGAACAATGTATAATTATTTTTATCCACTAAGCCAATTTATGAATGCAGAAATGTTGACCTGCAATTATTCAGTTGCTGGTGAATTAGGGTTTTTTTTCTGAAATCTGTCTTCATTTGTCTTCAATTGCAGGCTACAAATACGTTCGTTCTCTGTTTCTGACTGGGTTGCAATTTCACATAGGGTACTGACAGGAAAACCAAACCTTTGAAATCTCTTCCTCATAAGTTGGCCAGTTTACACATCTTTGCTTTCTATCCCGAAATATGGGTGTATCACAAAAAAATATATATATTCTCAACAGTGAAAGATTGGAAAATGGCATCAGCATACTCACTTTATCAGCAACCCAAACAACCCGGCTGGAGAGAATTCAAATGAAGCAATGAACACGGTGCTCGGGCGCTCCAGGGACACACCGGTATATGCCGTGAGACACCAGTTGAATATACCGAACATGAAAACTCAACATAAATGCACCCAAGTATAAGAGACATACGAATCAAGAGCATGGGACATCTCCATTTAAAAAGGAGATTCAAACACAAAAAAAGGTGCACGTATGAAACGAGGTCAGTCATGGATAGCGGAAGCTGAATAGACCATAGGGTAGATATGCATCCCTGAAGAAATCTCCATGGGTGGCGACTGAATTGATGCCCGAAAACATCCACACCTAACCGAGGCTTACCGAGATTCACGTAAGGCTCAGATGAGAATGCAGAAATTGGGCGGAATTAGAAATAGAATCAGAAATAAGGAGCAATTTATTAAGCACTCCAACCCAGATGACTCTATAATATATATAGATGGATCGGTCACGCGCGGACAAAGGAGCAGATGGGTATTCATGGACTATCTCAGTGGACGCCCTATCGTCAGCGAGTCCGGAGCCTTCGCCACAACAACACCCAGCATGAGGATGAACCATCCACTCAAGCCATAAATTGGCTAGCAAACCATCAACCATCACGAACCATGATATTATCATAATGTATGCTCACAATGTATGCTAATAAAATCGAAAACCAGTTGATGTGTCACTAGTGGTTGACCAAACTAAAGGTCTCAAATCTCCCTTATAAGGATTATTATGCCAGTATCAAAGGCAATGAAATAACAAAGCAACAACCCTGGGACAAATGGACAAAGCAGACATTATAACAGCCACCCTATCAAAATTACTGGGAGATGAGCAACAAAATTTTTAATTCGGCACCAATCACCCAAAGACTATGCGAAAGTGAAATATCGAAGGGCAGTGGCAGACATTCAGAATTTCGCAGAAAAAATCGAGCTGTGTTCATTTAATGTACCACTGACACTATCACCCAACATACACTACAAACAACACTGAGTACAAACAACACTGAGGTTAATGGGCGAGTACATATGGGAGTGTTCTGGGTTCAAGGAGACCCATCCCTAGGCCAGCAGCAGACCATGACAGTTCTTCAAGTTCAAGTTTGGTTTATATTAAGGATTTATGTAATGTACTTCCCATTCTGCACCGAGGTCCACATACACAGATGATCATAATAAGATGAACACAATATTATATATCGTGCATGAATATAACATCATCATCATGTGCCTTCTGCAGAACGAAAGTAGGCGGCAATGAAACTACAGTTCCCTCTCTCCCTCGCCTTGATGGTGCACTCAGCCAGACAGTACTCTGTCATTTCTCGTATGTTGTCTTTCCATGTACATCTCTGCTTACCTCTTTGCTCTTTCTCTTCTACCATTCCTTCTACTATGGTCTTCAGTATATTGTTATGTCTTTTGATATTGTCAAAGTATTTTGTTTTCCTCATCATTACTTCTTTGAGAAGTTAATATTGCACTTGGAGCTGTTCTAAAACTTCTGTTCGAACTCCAAAAAGTAAACCCCGTCTACAGATGGTACGTTACAGAAGTACCAGAAGACTGGGACGGTGACTGAAGTGGAAGATTCTAATAGAACAGCAGCTCATACAGAAGGAACAGTTGTTGATGAAGTAAACCAACATATGGAATTAAAATGTTATAAGCACAAAAACCAGGTTAAGATTATTCAATTCAAATGTAATATCCACCCTCATTATTGCATGTGAAAGCTGGACATCAACTAAAGAAACAGACAAGAAATTAGGCTCTTTTTAAAACAAATGCCTAAAGAATATACTTGGTATAAAGTAGAACAAATTCAAGAACAACGCAGAGATAAGACAGATGAGCAAACAACAACTTGTCTCATGGGTGATCAGAAAAAGAAGAGGCCAAATAAAAAGAGGTCGGTCACATGAAACTCTAAAGAGGATATTGTTAAGAGAAGCCAATTTAGTGAGCATAACATCCCTTGATGAAGTTGAAAGACTGAGAACAGGAAAACTTAGCAAACAACTATACGACAACTATGCCCTATGTGACATTTAACGGCACGGGGAGGATGTAAGATATGGAGTATATCAAGATATCAAGAGTCCAGGAGCAGAATGATTCAGATTATATAAATGTTGCAGATATTATTATTATTAGGAAAGCAGAATCATACAAATATCTCTTCTGTAGCATTTACATTCAAAGGCATTTATGTGTTTCTCAGCTGTTTTGTTAAGTGTCCAGTCTCATGGGCATATGTTGCGATGGGAAAGGCGCATACCCTTAAAAATCTTTTTTTTTTGTTGTAGTTCTGTCTGTTCCTCTCCACAGATTCTTTAGTTGTTTTACTTTCCAATGGATGTCCTCCTTTTAATTTCCCTCATTGTATATCCATTATTAGTTAGTAATGATCAAGATATTCAAACCGCTCCACATCTTCCAGTTTTTCCTAACTGATACATATTTAAGTTGCCTTGTTTTGTCAGTTGTCATCAGTTCAGTTAAACTTCACATTAAGATAGAGGTTTTGCACTTCTCTATTCTTACAGACTGACATAATTAGTTTTTCCATTCCTTTTTGTGTTGTGGACAGTAATATTGTGTCATCAGCATATCTAATCTCTGATATTTCATAACCTCTAATTGTTATGGCATCGTAATATTCTTTGTCTACATCTTCTCTAGCATTTCTCATTATATTTTCTGTATGGAAGTTAAATAAGTAAAGCAACAGTATGCACCCCTGACGGACCCTTTGTTTTATGTCAAACCAAGTTGTTGTTTCACCATTTATTCTTACTGCTGCTTGTTGGTCTAGATATAGCAGTGATGTTAATTGTATTAACTTTCCCGTTCCTTTGGTAAATGTAGCGACCCTTCCGGTTTTCTGATTTGTCGATATTGCGACTCTTGGTTTGTTTCAATAAAACAACCTGTGTAAAATTTAGACTGTACATATTTCGTCCGCGTTTCCAGTGACACTTTTCAAAATGCTGAAAAAGTACTTAGTTACGAGCGATGCCGAGCGAGAAAAAGGAAAAGAAACATCGAAAATTTTCAATTTTTGATGTTGTAGATAGGGGTATAGACATGGCCTGTGATCACACAACTGCTCTTGAATGTATCCCAAGTAGATCTAGACATATTAGACGACTGGAGAATAAGGAGGTTATTTCAGACATTAATTTAGCGAGAATGCCACATAGAGTCACAATAAGAGATCGACAAGTAGATCTAGACATCTCAGGTGGTAAATAGTGTAGATCTAGACCTAGCCGATGGTGAGCTGGGCACAATAATTGTTTAAAAACATCACATTACTTCTTTTGTTTCCTAAAAAACTCTGCATTTATGAAATGTTCATACATTTAGTTATATTTTGACACGTAATAAGTACACGGAAGTACATGTAAATACTGTTTTCCATTCCATGTTACAACTGTACTCCCTATACATATCAAGACCCACGATTTTACTCGGGCATCCAAATGAACGTCCGCGTTTCTTCCTGTGGCAAGGGAAGAGCACTGCTGGCGAGATTCTTCTGATGCCGCGTGTGGAGTGAAACTCCTCCTGGCCAATGAAGAAAGTGCAAAAAAGCAATTAGGGTTGCCGTGCAGCGCCGATGTGAAAAGGTGATGGAAAGGATAAAGTGAATCTTAAACGGTATGTCCAGTAGTCTCGCAGCGAGAGCTACTCATACCACGGCACCTCTGCTCTAGAGGCCGGCCACGTCCGATATACACCCATACTGGTAAAATATGCCTAAACCGGCTTAAACTAGGGGTGAAACTTGATGACTACTCATGTCACGGTACCTCTGCTCTAGAGGTCGGTCACGTCCTAAACACGTCCATACTGGGATAATATGCCTAAACCGGCTCAACCCAGGGGTGAAACTTACTAGTGGCGAGGACAAAAGCTCCGTACTGGCCACAACTAGGAAGGGTAACGGCTACGACAGATCTAAAACTACCATTGTTTTAGTGCAATAAACCTTTGAAATCAGGGAAAGACTTTATGCTCACCGCATATTTTAATACCAGGCTTTTAATTTAAAAGCTCGCCCTCTTTTCACATCTAGTTAATAGATGCCGTAGTCGAGAGGATTTTCTCACTTGTATATACATAGAGGTTCTGTTCTTGTTTATTATAGTATTGAAGACGAAGTATATTCATTACTGTCTTATACTTCTGCCACTTGAATCTGTGTGTCTGGTTTATAAATCGTAGGTGCGCTGTCCAATAGGACGCATAACTAGATCTTTCTATTAGTTAGCTGGTTAACTACCTACTGATTGGGCCCTGGATGGATTTCAGGATGAGTCAGTCCACACCTTTTTTTTCAAAACTGTGCAATTTGTATCCTAAGATTAGCAAAAATACCTCACCTGTCAGTTTCGTCAAATCCGTCTATTCAATCGTCAAGGGGGATATTGTCCAAGTTCACTATCTCTTTCATGTCGTATGTTTCATGGATTAATCCGTTCTCTACTTTTATTGTGTCCTCGCTTTTCATTGTGTCTTGTATTTTTGGTATCTACTTAGTCTGACTACTATTCTGAGCGTCCTGTTGTAATATTACAAATAATGCCTTGGGAGTGTTCCTCTCCCATCTGATCTCAAACTTTCCATCGTTTCTGACCTACTTTCTGTTTATCAATAATAACCATAACTATAATAAAAATGTTAATAGTAGTAATAATAAGAACATTAATAATTATTATTATGATAGTATCCTAATTTACAAGGGTGTATGAATTATACGATTTTTTAAATGGGCTAATAATTGTTTGTAATGTATATGTTATTATACTATATTTTATTTGTTGGTATCTTATCTTCATAGGTACATGAAGGTTGAAGATTGCGCAGACTAACACATTCACACATGACACCAATGAAGGAAAAAATAACAATCGATTCAACTTCTTAAAAATAATCATAAACTTATATTGTTAAATCATCTGTTTACATAGTTAACAAAATCAAACAAAGGATCATCATTTTATATGCTGTTATTCATCCACTTATATTTTTATCAACAAAATCACATCAATTTCTTTTAATAGTTGACTCCTACAAAATGTACCAATAATGGAATAACTGCAATCATTGTAACATCTTACGTATCGTTAGTTAGTTTGATTTATTTTTTTTTACATAAAAGCGTTCCTTGCAAAAATTCTCTAACCATCATCATTAAAGATTAAGTGTCTGAATATAATCATAGGTACTAATTGGTCATAATTGCGTACAACAATATAATATAGTGTCAAATACATACATTTCATAAATACATATTTATGTGCACATATAAAACATCATTTTTTGTACACTATTAAAACATCAAAATCTTACATAGAACAAATATGTTAAACTGCAATTTATTATTATTCATATATTATTCAACTAACATAAATTATACCTAAGTGGATCGGGACTGGACCGGAGGAGTCGACTGCACACCTCGCATGCATCCACACCACAGAATAACTAAATAACTACACAGTCTATGAAGAGATTAACAAAGAAATAAGAAAGTGGTGCAAGGAAGAGTGGTGGTTATTAAAGCAATGTAATGAGACCGGAAAACAGTTTTATAATTGCAAAGAATTTCATAAAAAGATAAAAGAACTTTATATGAAAAAAAAACAAAACAAAACAAGCAAAGCAATCCGCTGTTTGAAACTAAAGGAGGGTAAATCTATTATCGAAAAAGAGAAAATCATGGAGAAATGGTCAGATCATATTAAAAAAACTAGTAACACACAATAATTAGTGTATAGGCATACAACTATTCACAAAGCACTGCAGTAAAGCTGTGATACCAAAATATATAAACTAGGAAAAAGTAGGAATAGCTTTATTATTTAACGATAACACACTTGTGACGTTTCGGCGCGAGCCTTTGTCAAACAAAAACAAACAGGACAAAGAATTAGAGAAAGGAGACAAAGTACAGATTCACATTAAGTGTTAACAAAACAATTAAAAAATAAAAAATTAAAGAAAAATGGCAAATGATTTATTTCAGCTTGTGCTGTTCCAGAATCTGAGATACGTCATTTGCCATTTTTCTTCTTTTTATTTTTTACTGTTTTGTTAACATCAAAGTAATGTGAATCTGTACTTTGTCTTCTCTCTGATTCTTCATTCTGTTTGTTTTTGTTTGACAAAGACTCGCGCCGAAACGTCACAAGTGTGTTATCGTTAAATAAGAAAGCTGTTCTTACTTTTTCCCTAGTTTATACATAAAAACAACTTGTATAATTACTAGAGAAATAGTAGTTCAGTGTAAGTATGAAAAATGAAGGACCACCAATACTGGAAATGGAAGTAAGAAATGCAGTCAAACAAATGCGAGCAAGGAAGGCATCAGGACCAGATAACATCACAAGAGAAATGATCACGGCTATGACACAGGGTATATACCATCAGATCTGTCCAAATCAGTTTTCATAGCAGCTATAAAGAAAGCTAAACAGCAGAATATGATCAGCATCACATAGTCAGCCACATCACAAAAATGCTGTTAAGAATCATTAACCTGAGAATACGAAATAAGATATAAACTGAAATCACATAATAATGGACAGCAATTTTGGTACAGAAAAAAACACAAGTAATACAATTTTGATATTAATAGCTATAAAATGACAAGCTCTTAAAGCAGACAAAGATTTATGCTTGTGCTTTATTAATTACATGAAATCTAATGACAGAGTTAGACACAAAGATATTATACAAATGCTATAAAAACTTGATATAGACGGTGAAGACACAAGAAGAATATGTACTGGAAGCAAAGAGCAGAAATAATGATTAATAGTGCCATAGGTAAGTATCAGGATATGTAATGAGGTATAAGACAAGGGTGCGTATTGGATTTGATCTATTCTCATTATACAGTGAAAACATCACCAGATTAATTTAAAATGTGAAAAGAATTAAAACAGGAGGCCATGTCAGTAATTGGGGATATGTGGATGACGCCATTCTAATAGCAGAAATAAAAAGCAGGTTGCAGAAACTTATGACTATTCAGTAATCTTTTCTAAAGAAAGCAATAAAAGAGGCAACAAGACAGAAACAATGGCAATACTGAAAAGAATAAACGTACAAAGTGCAACATCTGAAACGGGAAAATGCCAGCACAAGTGAACAATTACCTTGGAATAACAATAACAGCTATTGGTAAGTGCAAAGATGAAATACAGTCACAAATATCAGCTTTTTATGACACACAGAAGACAATAACAAATAATAAAATGTCCCTAAAAGTGGGAAAATCCATTAGCATTCGCATGCCATATGGGTGTGAAGTGTTAGTGCCTTCACATTTCTATACCACCACAGCATTTTGGGTAGGGATACAAGCACCTTGCCTCGCTGTCTTTGTTTTCAAGGGGGGAAAACCTAGATACCCATCTTTTGAGGCTGGGTTGACCTTGGTGTTGGTCGGTCCGAAAAAAATTTCGCCCCAATGCGAACTTGAACCAGGGACCTTCTGATCGGCAGGCGAGTGCACTAACCACTGCACCACTGCGGCACATAAAAAAAAGAGTATTACAGTGCTATATATATTTTAAATGCTGCACAGGTAACACAGGTATTGATTGGTTACATGGGACCCAACCAGAAGATCCTGATTTTGCTGATGACATAACTCGTATTAGTAACAGTGTGAATTCCATGCAAGAAAAAATAAACAGATATATAGCAAAATAGGACTTGAAATTAACAAGGACAAAACAAAAATAATGAAAATTCTCATGAATCAAAATGGAAAAAAATACACGTGGAAGGGACAGCTGTTGAAGAAGTCAATCAATTTGCATACCTTGGGACCAGGATGGTGACACTAGAAAGGAAGTTAGAATTAGAATTGCAAAAGCAGTATTGATCTTCAAGAATCTTGAGAACATATGGCATTCAGTAGTTATAACCACAAAAACCAAGTTAAAACTGTTCAAGTCAAATGTAATATCCACCCTCATTTATACATGCGAAAGCTGGAAAACAACTAAAGAAATAGACAAGAAATTAAACTCTTTTGAAAACAAATGCTTAAGGAAAATACTCGGCATCGAGTGGAACGAATTCAATAACAATGCAGAGATAAGACAGATGAGCGAACAACAACCAGTCTCATGGGTGATCGGGAAAAGGAGATGGACATATGTTGGTCACAAGATGAGAAAAAACGATAAGAGAATCCCAAAACAAGCTATCAAGTAGAATACAACAGGCCGAAAAAAAAAAGAAGCAGACTACAGAAAACTCAAAGAGGACATTGTTAAGAGAGGCCAAATTAATATGCATAAAATCCCTTGATGAGGTTGAAAAGCTCGCCAAAAACAGGAAATATTGGCGAACTACCTTGCGAGCCCTATGTGACGTTTAATGGCACAGGAAGGATATAAGATAAGATATATTGCCATATGGTTGTGAAACATGGATAGTCAGGAAAAAAAATTGACAGAGACTGGAAGCTAAAGAGATGTGGCTTTGGAGAAAGACGCAATAAATACCTTGTACAGACTGAAACGTAAACGAAGAGGTTCTCAAAGAATTTTCAGAACAGATATAAGACCAGTTAAAATTATAGGAAAAAGACAATCAAAATTTCTTGAACATGTCATAATAAGATACAATTTTGAAAACATAGTAATGACTCCGAAGAATGAGGAAGATCCTTTCATCAAACAAATATCATACCAACTTAGATTAAAGCATTGTAAAATGCTTCATATATTCAATATTTTTGTATGGTGTGTGGATAGAAGAGAAAACAAGCAACAATGTGCTAAACCAACTAGAAGTGAAAAGAGAAATATTGAAAATCAAAAAAACAAGGCATCTAAGATACTTTGGGCATGTCAAGAGGCATAATACTATACTGAAGACTCTTCTTGAGGACAAGATCGAAGGGAAAAGAAGAAGAGGACGACAGTGATATAGTTGGGTGGACAACATCAAGAGATAAACAGGGACCAGCTTGGCCGAGTGTTCTGCGAAGACAAGAAACAGAACGGATTGGAGATGCATTGCAGCCAATCTTCCGTGGGGAGACGGGAAGAAATGATGATGATGATGAGGATGATGATGATTAATGACTGGAAAATTAAAGGGAAAAATGTAGAGAGGAGGACTAAGAGAAAAATATCTCAGTGGCACGAAAAAAGAAAATCACCTGAATTAATCTGAAACACCAAGGACCACACAAAGTAGAGAAGCATGATCGCCGACACAATCTGGCATGGCACATAATAAGTGTGTGACCCGTGTGAAGATAAAAAACATTTTTTTTGTTTTGTTTTTTTTTTTTTGGTCTGCCGAACATAAAAAGGGCCCGGAAGGGCATGGTGGGGATGTGATTATAGACTGTTTTATGAATTTTAAATCAGGGGATAAACGTAAAGGTTGGAGATAACCCGTATTAAGTTTAGCTTAAAGAGCCTTATCTTATCTTATCTCCTTCCCGTGCCGTTAAACGTCACATAGGGTTCGCAAAGTAGTTCGCCAATTTTTCCTGTCTTCGGCGAGTCTTTCAACCTCATCAAAGGATTTTATGCCTGTTAATTTGGCTTCTCTTAATAATGTCCTCTTCAGAGTTTCACGCGGTCTGCCTCTTTTTCTTCAGCCTGTTGTGTTCCACTTGATAGCTTGTTTTGGGATTCTCTGATCATTTCTTCTCATCAAGTGACCAACATATGTCCATCTCCTTTTCCTGATCACCCATGAGACTGGTTGTTGTTCAGTCATCTGTCTTATCTCTGCATTGTTCTTGAATTCATTCCACTTGATGCCGAGTATTTTCCTTAGGCATTTGTTTTCAAAAGAGTCTAATTTCTTTTCTATTTCTCTAGTTGTTTTCCAGCTTTCGCATGCATAAATGAGGGCGGATATTACATTTGAATTGAATAGTCTTAACTTGGTTTTTGTGCTTATAACTTTTGAATTCCATATGTTCTCAAGATTCTTGAAGATTGATGCTGCTTTTGCAATTCTGATCCTAACTTCCTTTCTAGTGTCACCATCCTGGTCTATGTAGCTGCCAAGGTATGCAAATCGATTGACTTCTTCAATATCAGTCCCTTCTATGTGTATTTTTCCATTTTGATTGAGAGGAACCACACTTCGCCTGGATGGTGGTTAATCCGTCCCTGATAAGGATTTCACAGAAACTTTTAAAATGATGAAACACATACACACACACACACAACAGGAACAATAAAACAGATTTTACGACCGACAAGATTTATTGCTGTAAGTTCAACTCGTTTCAGTAGAGATGACAGTGGTGATCTGTTTACGGAACTTTTCGTCTGACGTACATACCAAAAATATATATTAAAATTGGCTTTTTTCTGTTTATTTTTTTTTCTCGTTTGGCTTTCAATCAAACTTTCAATCTGGCAACCTTTGTTCTGACCTAATGCGAAGTGTGGTTCAACATGTCGGGTATAAGCGACTTGAGTACTGCTGGAATTATAGGTAATACATATTCAGCATTCCAAATAAACAGAATGGATACGATTAATTAAATATTTTGTTTGTAAGTGGAGCAAGTTCTTAAAGTATGTAGCAGATACACAAAATTTTACACGTATGAGTTACAATGATAAACAACGAAGCGAAGTAATAAGACACTGAAGGGGGCGTGTCACAGTAAGAGATTTTTTTTTACAATTAAAAATTATACGAGGTAAAGCAGGGCATCTAGCTTATAAACGAGAGGCCTGCAGGAAAGCTGTTAGGGAGGCAAAGCTCTACAAAGAACATACAAATGACTGACGAGGTAAAGTACGCCTATCACCGGGTTTTTCGATTGTAGATAGAACCGACGGGGACTTCATTAGTATTATTATATGTAAGTTATGAAGGGTTCCTCTCATCAAGCCAATGCGTCAAAAGTTTTTTTTTTCTGAATAGGCACCTAACACTCAATTGTAAGAACAGACGGACCTCAGTATATGTATGGTTAATTAGGGGTGTGAGCTGGAGATACATCTTGTGCAACAAATCCATATCAATGGAAAAATTCAGAATTCTTAAATGTTACATCGAGCCAGTTTTATAGGTGTGAAGCATGGTCTATGAATAAAAGAGTACAGTGAGAAATGGAAGCCTTGGAAACATGGCTTATAAGAAGGATGTTGAAGGTACCATAGACAGTTAAGAAGACCAATGAAGAAGTCTTAAGAGATGCTGTAGTTAAAAGGCAAATTATAGCCAAGATCAGAGGCAGACAATTGAGATTTATAGGACATTTTCTGAGAACACATTGTGGCAACAGGAAAAATTGAGGGAAGAAGAGACAGAGGAAGACAGAGAGAAGTTACTGGATGTCTGTGTGCCTAGGAAGAAAGTCACCAGGGTAAGTTATAATCAACACAAAAGACAGGGAAGTGTGGAGAGAAATGATTGCCTACAGCATGCGGCATGATGCTTGATTGACTGATTGCACTTGATATACATTGAAGAAAGCCATCAATTGACAAGAACATTAATTTGAATCTCAGCTCTTTCTTTATGCTTGAAAACCCATAATTACATACTGTATTAATTCATTTGCATGTCCCTTGGGAACTTTGCCTCCTAAACAGCACTCCTGTAGACCTTTCAGTTGTGAGCAAGATGGCCTGCTGCTGATGCATCCATTTGCAGATCATCAACGATGTCTTGCAGCCATCTTCGCCTTGGTCTTCCTCTCTTTCTTTTTCCCATTATCTACCCCTCCAAGACGGTCATCTCTAGGCTATCATGACGTTTAATGTGTCCAAAATATTTAAGTTTTCTCTCCCTAATCCTCTTCACTAGCCAGCCTTCTTCAGTATTAAGTTCTTGTAGTATAGATATATTTGTTCTTTTTTTTTGTGTCCATGATATTTGAAGAACTCTTCTGTAGCATTTACATTCAAAGGCATTTATGCATTTCTCAGCTGTTTTGTTAAGTGTCCAGGTCTCAAGGCATATGGTGCGATGGGAAAGATGCATGCCCTTCAAAATCTTATTTTTGTGGTTCTGTCTGCTCCTCTCCACAAATTCTTTAGTTGGTTTACTTTCTGAAGAGTGATAGATGTCCTCCTTTTAATTTCCCTCATTGTATCTCCATTATTAGTTAGTAGTGATCCAAGATATTCAAAACTCTCTACTTCTTCCAGTTTTTCCTCATTGATACATATTTCAGCGGCCTTGTTTGTTTTGTCAGTTGTCATCAATTTAGTTCTCTTTGCATTAAGATAGAGGTTTTGCTCTTCGCTGTTCTTATGGACTGATATAATTAGTTTTTCCATTCCTTTTTGTGCTGTGGACAGTAATACTGTGTCATCAGCATATCTAATCTCTGGTATTTCATAACCTCCAATTGTTATGACATCGTAATATTCTTTGTCTACATCTTTTCTAACATTCCTCATTATATTTTCAGTATACAAGTTAAATAAGTAAGGTGACAATATGCACCCCTGACGGACCCCTTGTTTTATGTCAAACCAAGTTGTTGTTTTACCATTTATTCTTACTGCTGCTTGTTGGTCTAGATACAGTAGTGATGTTAATTGTATCAAATGTGTTAGAAATCCCATTTTTTCCATTATTTCTCAATGTTTCTGGTGTTGTACACAATCAGATGCCTTTGAGTAGTCTATAAAGGATAAATATAGATTCACATTAAACTCTCTGCATTTCTCTATTATTAATCTTATATTGAATATATGATCTCTTGATCCTCTTCCTTGCCTGAAACCAGCTTGGACCATATTGACTTCTTCTTCTATTTTCTTTCAAAGTCTACCTATTATGATTTTTAACAGAATTTTACTGCCATGACTAATCAGGGCAACAGTTCTGTAGTTTGTGCATAATTTCAGGTTATTCTTTTTTGGCAGTGGTATGAGTGCAGTTCTTTTCCATTCTTTTGGCCAAATGCCAGAATACCATATATTTTTACATAGTGCATGATAGATTGTTGCACATTCCTTTCCTCCTGCTTTAATAAATTCAGCTGTTATCTCATCACATCCTGGTGAGATATATACAGTATACATTATACTGTATATAAAATACATAAATATACAGCACAAATTATATAAGAGGACATGAGTACAGTAATAATAAATTTTACAAAGTTGCAAAGCTATTACTGTATGCTATATAGCACAGAGAGAGAGAGAGAGAGAGAAAGAGAAAAAGAGAGTCCCTCATAGCAAGTATAAAGTCTCAATTCACAACAAAGTCACAACTCTGTAGTCCTTGAAAGCAGCTTCAAGTTGATGTCTCAAGTCTATGAGTCAAAATGCACAGTTTACTATGTGTACAAGGGCATGTACTTAAAAAATTATTTTTGTAAGTTGTGAAAATAAAGTGAAGTAAATAAAAGTGACACTTTTATATTTTGTTCTTCACTTTATCAAGTGTCTCAGCAGTAGTGTACTCATTATTAGTGAAACTGAAATAAGATCTATTTTATGTGAAACTGAAATAAGATCTATTTCATGTGAAACTGAAATAAGATCTGTTTTATGTGAAACTGAAATAAGATCTATTGTCTGTCTCTCCCTCTCATCCCATTAGTACACAGAACACAAGGGGCTGCTGGTAGCAAGAGATTTCCACTTCTGTTGGTCTTTTTCTGACTTGGCTGACTTCCATATCAGTTTTATGTTTACCAGTAATTTTCTTTGCTCTATATTTCTATGTTTTTTTTTGGGTCATCTGAAACCTCTTTTACTTCATGCAATCTATGTCAAAGCTGTTTGTGGTATGGACTCATCTGTCATTCTCATAATGTGGCCAATCCATTGCCACTTTCTTCTTATCATTTACCATTGACAGTGGTGTCATATCTGTCTCTCTTAACAAGAGATCATTACTTATAGTATTTGGCCAGAACATTCCTGCTATCTTATATAAGCACTTGGTTTTGAAGGTGGAAAGTATGTGTGCTGTTGTCTGTGTCATTTTCCAGCATTCACTCTCATATAGTAAGACACTTAAAACATTGCTTTTGAATATTCTGCATTTGGTTTTCTGGCTTTCTTTTTTTGGACCTCCAGATATGCTTGAGGGCAGCCCAAGCTTGAGGAGTCCTTTGTAATATCACTTAGAAGGCATTGAGGCCAAGAAATCTCTCACACTGACTTCAACTTCTTCCAGTGAACTGAATTCCTGCCCTTGAGGGAAGTGTGCCATCACATGGAATAGATGGTAGTCAGAGGGTGAAAGGTCGGGACTTTTTGGTGGATGGGACAAGGACCTCAATTTCCTCCAATTGCATGAGCTGTTAGAAGTGTGGGCTGGTGTGTTGTTATGCTGTAGAAGTACCCTCTTCCTGTTGATGAGTGCCAGGTATAGGGTGCACAAAGCATCATGCAGCTGCTTCTCTTGCTCAGCATACAGATTCCTGTTCACAGATCAACCAAATGGAACCAATTCCCAGTGCAGGGGGCCTTGAAGTTCCACTAGATGTAAAGCATAATGTTCTCAAACTGGCCTTTGTCACCTTTGTCACCTGGCTTGGCTGGAGCCACTGGATACCTGTGTCAGGGTACAGCAGGAGAATCCACTTTTCATCTCCAGTGATGATATGGTGGAGAAACCTTTTGTCATGTGAGTTTGTCAACAGTTGGTGACAGATGTCAACATGTCTCACTCTGGGAATGAGATTATGGGGGACATGTTATGGTTGCCTCTTGCTGAAGCAGAGTTCAATGCATATGCTGAACTATGGTGCTTTGAGAAGAGTTTGGCTGGGCTGACAAACACCAAGTACTGGTACTGGGATTGTCTTCAACAGTTTTGGCACAGGGCTTCATCATTGGTTGTGAGGGGGTTCTCAGCCTGGTCTTGTCTTTGATATTGGCATCCTCAGACCTGAACCTTTGGAACCACTTCCTTGCAGTGTTGTCATCAACTGTCCCATCCCTTTCCATGCTGCAAATTTCATGGGCAGCTGCAGAGACATTCAGTTTTTTTTTTTCCAATGATGCCTCAGGAGAATGGGAACAACAACCTTGCTGTCTGCCATATTTCCTTCTACTGATCACCTGTCTCACAATTCATTGCATAAAAATGGGCATGTGCTTTTTGGAATGATGTAACACATGATGTCAGCATGATGTTACAAATGTCAATACAGTATATTAGACAGGAACCTTGACCAAACTTAGGATATTGAGAAACGTAATGAATTTTTGACTTACCATAATACAACTTCTCTACCACTGTCTCAGTCTGCTGTTACTGTACTTACCAAGGCATATAAATTTAACTGTAAAAAAGGGCTTAGCTCTCTTGTTGGTCCTGGAGAGCAGCCTCATTGCACTCAGGACATGCATGTTTGGCCTTTGACGTCAGCATTTTTAGTGAAATGATTCCAATGTTACAAAGGCATGTGAATTCCTTGACTTCTTATGTTTTGTTATAGATGGATCATCATCACTGCACTCCAGATACATCCGTAGGTGTTCCAATCTCCTCCTCAATATACCCCTTAGTGTACAGTAATTAATGTACCAGTTTAGTGTTGACTGACAATTTTTCTCAGTCCTTTTGATGTCATTCTTCACTCTAATCTTGTACATCTGAGACAGCAATGTCAAGTTATCTCTCTCAAAGTCCTCTACTCTTCCAAGCTCTCTGAGGGCATTAACAAATGTCAGCATGATCTATTGATTGGCCATCATCTATGGTGGCCAAACCTGGCAGTCTGTCAGCTCTCTCATTGCCCTGGATGCCAGCATGACCTGGTACAAAAATGGTGACACTGCGAATCTTTGACCTCTGCAAGGACTCAAGTCACTGCCTGTGCACTGATCCTATATGAACCTTTCAGATCATGCTCATTTAGTTGCTCAGCACACAGACATTAGTATAATCCTTGATTTCAGCCAGATAAATATCATTGCCACTGCCATGATCTCCATTGTCATGTTGCTGGTCATCATTATATGGGCACCACTGAATTCCTCTGCCACTAAAGTGTGCGATGAATGTCCAGGCACTGCTGATGGCACACAACAGACTCATCTGTGTGGATCACAGTATCTGTGTCATGACAGTTTTCACTTATTAGAGCACTGACCTCTATGTCAACGACAACAGGGTTCTGCTTTCTGCAGCTTCTGTCAAGTGTAACAATGACAGAAAAGATGTCTCTGAAATCAGAACGCACTGACGTCAATTCTGCACTAGGATTGATGCTAGTCAGTCTACAGACCTGTTTGATGATGTCTTCTGCACAACCCATCTAAGATTTGCCTATCTCCCTTTTTTTTCCTCAAGGAGCTCTGAATATGTTGAGTGCTCCTCATCTGCGCTTATCCTGAGGTATGCGTGTTCTCTCCAAATCTTGATGTTATACCTCTTGGTAGGAAAATCAAAGAGAAATCTCTTCACCATACGTGGAGTGTCTGTAGCACAATCCAAGATAATGCACATGGCTTCATTTTGCACCCTTTCAAGTCTTTCAGTCTGTTGGGCTGACAGTGAGGATGGCCAAGGTATACTCAGTCGGTGAAAGGTTATATTTCTGGTACTGCATAAAAATCTGAGTGTAATTTTTGTCACTGCAGCTGGAAAGATTGTTATTTTATAATGTAAAGTATCAGTCTGCAGGATCATACCACTAATTTTTTGCCTTTTTTTTGTCAGATTAATGACAGAACCATGACAATGAAAAGTGGAATTTTCAGTTAAAGAGCTCAGGGCAGTCATGAAATTTCTGTTCCTGCAGAAGACTTTCAGCATGGAGATTTTGAAAATGAGGATGTAACAAGATCAGGAAATCCTTCAACAGAGTCAGATGCAAAAATTGTTGATCATGTTCATGACTTAATTTTGGAACAGTGATGAATTTCAACTAAAATAACCACTATGTGCTAGAGATATCCAGGGAACACATTGGGTTTATAATTCATGAGTATTTGAATATGCAGGAACTGCTGGTCAAGCAGGTACTGAAATCTATGAATGTCAACAAAAAAACTAAATTAAATGAACACCTGAGTTGATTTTGAAGCATTTTGAGTGATTTAGTGATAACTTTTGGGAACAACTCGTCACTGTTGATGAAACATAGTTACGCTATTAGATCTTGAGATCAAACAACAGCCCTTGTACTAGCAGCACTCAGGTTATCCATGGCCAGAGAAATTCAAGACCCAAAAATTCAGCAGGAAAGGCCATAACCACTGCTTTTTGTTGGTTTTTTTTTGGGGGGGGGGGGCGGATGATTTGCCTATCTTCATATGGGCCAAACATTTAATGCAGAATCCTACTCTAATTTGCTGTGCCAACTGAGGGATGAATTAAAAGAGATATAGTGAGGGAAGCTTTGGAAAGGTGTTTTTTTTAATAAGCCAATGTGCTGCTCACTAGGCATTGAATGTTTTGAAGAATTTGGGGTTTGAGAACATAGATCATCTTTCAGCCTGCTCGCCATCTGAATTTCCTGTTTACCAGCCTTAAAATGTGTTTGAAAAGGAGGAAATTTTTCAAATGACTTAGAAGTGATAGCAGTAAGAGAGCAGTATTTCAGTGACCTGATATTTTTTTTAGAAGGGTTTAAGAAACTTGAGGAAGCATATTTCCCTCATGTGTGGAACTTGTACTTCTTTTCTTGGTTGAGCTGATAACTTTTCAGTAAACCCTCATATTTTACCAGTATAAGATGTGGATTTATATTCTGTCTGGGATCTTATAGCACTAATTCTGTAATTTTATATACACAGAAAGAGATCAGAACAGTGATGTGCTGTGGACATGGTCCTATCCATCTGTTTCACCAGAGCAAAGGAACTTTCTTATTTTCAAGTCTGGGTTGGGCAGTGATACTCCTTTGCCAACCTCTTTTATCTATGGACGGTGGAGGCTGTCATGGTACTACATACAAATTGTGGACGTAAATAATGAAGATACAAATCTTTCTAAGGTATGGTCTTAAGGTGTTACTGTGCCTTTATTTTTTTTCCTTACAAGTAGCAAATTCCTTAAATTGAATAGATGAAATGTGGTTGAATGATACAATTCAATTTTCAGACCTTTCACAAGGCAACTGTTTATGTCACCATATCTGTTGCTGTGTATAGGCCTTTGCTTATTTTTATATATCTGGTTTTCACTCCATTGATCATAAATTCTGATAAAAATGTTAACTGTGAACTTTATTTCACTTTTTGTTCATTCTTCATCAAAGTCACACACATTAAGAGGCAAATCTGTATATGAATTTATGTCAAGATTGCTCAGTTTGCTTTGGTGCTGCTGAGTAGAGACTTCAACCCTGAGAAATACCACACTCTGTGTAAAGTTTTTAGTCGACAGTACAAAAAGACTGGCAGTGCTGCAGACATCTTGGAATCATACCTTTCAGTGGCTACTCGAGGCACTTGCAACAGTGATGAAAATGGAAAGTTCAGCATAAATGACTACAACAAGCAGCAAGCTTATACCAGGACTTGTATAAAAGGTGCAGTATACACTAAATTTGTTTTCAGTTGTATATTGGCTAGTAAATAAGAAGAATCTTGCTTATATGTTTTGTTCTCTGAATATTTATGTTTCAACTGTCTCTTTAGCATTCAAAATACATGCTACCCAAAAGTTCATGAAATTTAAACAGCATGCCCAAACTGGTTGTCGTATACCCTTTGACCACTAGATGGGGCTAGCAGTATGCTTTGTGAATAAGTGTGCCAACAGTTATGAAGTTGAGAAAACATGTGATTAATTTCTGTGCTTTTTTGTGAGGTCAGGTTTCAATGATTTGATGAATTTCTTTACAACTGATGTGATGGATTTTAAGGAGCAAAGAATCTGCATCAAATATTGTTTTAGCCTTAAAAAACTGTTGCAGAAACTTACTGATTGCTACAGTAATGCTTCATGAGCCAGAGTAAAACTTTTTTATGGTACAGACAGTTCAAAGGCAGATGAATGTCTATTGACAATAATGAGTATTCTGGACAACCATCAACGAGCACAAACCAGAAACATAGCAAAAGTTCATGAGGCTATCCTTGCAGATTATAGGTGAACTATCCATAATGTTTGTGAGATAGTTGAACTGTCATTCAGGACCCTTCAATGCATTTTAACAAACAATTTGAACATGAGACTGCTGATCAGCGACCAGAAAGCCAACCACATTTTGTCTGCAGGGAATCAAACAACAAACCAGAGATGACTCCAACATCATCTGCAGTATCATAACCGGTGATGAAACATGGATGTATGGTTATGACCCTGAGACAAAGCAACAAATTTGTAATGGAAGTAGCCAAATTCACCACAACTGAAAAAAGCCTGTCAAGTTTGCAGCAGTATGAAGTCCATGATTGTTTTTATTTTTTCAACATCCAGGGCACTGTCCACAAGGAATTCATACCCCCTGGTGGAACTATCAGTGGCAGATTTTACAGTGAGGTTATGAAATGGCTAAGGGAGGGCATTTGGTGCATGTGTCAAGACAAGTGGGAGAACAATTGATTTCTCCACCATGACAACACGCCCACTCACACATCAATCATTGGTCGATATTTCCTGACTTCTAAAAACATTACAGTGATTTCCTACATCCCCCATTCACCTGACCTCACCCCTGTGATAGTTTTATTTTCCCCGAAAATGATATCATGGCTGAAAGGCCATTGTTTTTACATGACTGGGGAGATCTCCACACAGAATCATAAGAGGTTATTGACACACACACACTTCTGAGAACTTCCAGGGATGCAAGAAATCATAGGAAAATGCTGGGACTACTTTGAAGGAGGCAGTGGAAACTAGAACTTTTTGTAATAAACTTTTTTTTTGTTATGGTAAAACTCCCTGAAATTTTGGGCAGCACCATGAATATTTAAATGTATAGGACAGCTTGTTTTATCCTGCACAGAAATGTTTTTTTTAATGGAATTTTATGTCATTTATCCTGCTTGTTGCTGAAGTCAGACTTCAGTTCAGGAAAAAAAGAATGTTTCCTTCATCTTTTTCCTTCAACCTTCCTTTCAGAATTTTGTAAGAGGTGATCAGAAAAGGTTTTGTTACAGATTAGTAATAAAAAAGAGCCATACAAACAGAGACAACTAAACCAATACTTGGATCAATATTTCTGCACAGAGTGGGGTTTATTATTATTAGGTACCATGCCAGATAGCACTGGTGATAATGGTTTTCCATCTTGTGTGGTCCTTGGTATTTCTGATCAGTTCAGTTGCTTTCTTTGTTCCATGCCACTTGGTTAGTCCATTGAGATATTTTTCTCTTGGCCTTCCACTCTTTGCCCTAGAATTTTCTAGTTATTATTAAGTTCACTAACATCTGTCTTATCATGACATGTCCAAGACTGTCTTTTAAATATAATTTTCACTAGTTTCCATTGTTCTGAAACTTCTCCGAGGACTTCTTCATATGTTTAACTGTCTGTCCAGGGTATTTGCTGCATCTTTCACCAAAACCCCATCTCTGTTGCTTCTAATTTCTTTGCCATCCTTTTGTTAATTGTCCAAGTTTCACAACCATACAGCAGTGTCAATTCTTTATAGCACTTTTTAGAGATACCTTATTTATAAGTATCTTCTTCATGTTATGAAAAGCTACTTTTGCCTTACCTATTCATGATTTTATTTCATCTATGCATTTGCCATTGGCTACTATTGTTGTTCCCAGATAATTGAATTTATTTGCTTGCATCAGTGTCTTCTTGTTTGAAAGGGTGTTGACTTCAGTACATTTACTCTTGATATTACCACTGTTTCTGTTTTGTTGCTCTTTAGCTCTAAAACCTCTTTTATTGCTCTCTTTAAAAATCTTGTTCATAAATTTCTGCAAAATGCTTTCACTTTCTGGCATTACAGTGGTGTCATCCACATATCTTAGGTTGTTGGTTTTATTTCTTTCATATTTTTAATGACTCTCTTAATGTTTTCACTGTATAATAGTGACAGTACACACACTTGTCTTATGTTTCGTTTTGTATCTTGATACTCACCTATGCCATTGATCACTTTTATTGCTGCTTTTTTGTTCCAGTACATATTCTTAATAATTCTCATCTGTATTAAGGTTTTTTTTAGAATTTGTATCATATCTTCATCATTAACTCTGTCAAAAGCTGTAGTGTAATTAGTATGTATAAATTTTTATTTATTATCACTCTAGTGATGTGCAAGATGACGGATGTTTTTTTAATGCTCTTGCCTTCTCGCATAAATCTGTCCTCGAACTGGGAGTTGGGCTTAAGGCTAACAGCCTTATCCTGGGACCCATCTAGAGGTAACTCTAGTTGGGGGAAAAAATAATTGTTATGGAAACTTGGAACAAAACCAACTGAGCATCAGGGATACTAACTCCGAAGAACTCAGACAAAGATTGAAAAAATACATTTGTCGGCCCTAAATATATAATAAAGATTAGATTATGGAACATAAGAACAATGGCAGCACCATCAAATCAAAAACTCCTCAGGTAATCAGAGAATTCACTAGGGATCAGTGAAATGCAATGGCCAGAAGCAGGGAAAAAAATGGTGGAAAACCGTACGTTAGTAATACACTCAATGGGAAACATCAAGAAGGCATAGACATAATTATGTCATGTATAGCAGTAAAGAGCCTTATAGAATGGGAACCAGTGAACAATCATATAATAAGAGCATGATACAAACTAAGACATGGAAGATTGACAATCATACATTGTTATGCACCCACAAATGATGTAGATGATGAAATAAAAGGCAATTTCTGTCACTAAATACAACTCCTCATCAGCAAAGTCCCTAAACCCGACATCCTAATTGTCATGGGAGACTTCAGTCCTAAGGTGGGGAAAGATAACACTGACATCGAAAAAGTAATGGCTAAAAAAGGAATTGATTCGGTAAATCCGAATGGAGAAAGATTATTTGAACTATGTTCAATACAGTTTTGTAGGATTAGACCTCGAAAAAAAATCATAAAAAGAGCACTTTAGTTAGACGTGAGAGAAAGAAAAATCACAAGAGAATTACTTGGGATTAAAACACGGACTCCAGTAGGCGAGCAGCCATCTAGCCATGAGAGAACAGCGTACTATCGACTTAGCCAACTAGCACCCCCAAAAAAAAAAGGTGTTTTATTGACATAGTCTTTAGTAACTGTTCAGAAGACATACGGTATTGTGACACCCAGAAAGAAACGAGGTTGTGACACAAATTCTGTAGCATAGATTCAGCCTCTCTAGCAAGTACTCACTTTTTTTTTTTTAGACAAACATACACACGGTCTCCTGTCATGTCTTGTGCAGACTTGAACAACAATAACAAATGAGTGAATACTTATTACATGAAGTTAGTTACAGGTATAGTTTAAGGAACAATTTTTGTTATAAGTAGGAAGGCTTTGGTACGGTAAAGTAAGAGAACACAATTTTGTAAGATTAGACCTCAAAAAGTTGTAGACAAAGCACTTTAGTGAGATGTGAGAGAAAGAAAATTCACCAGAGAATTACCTGGGATTCAAACATGGACTCCAGTAGGATTAGCAGCCATCTAGCCACTAGAGAACAGCATACTATTGACGTAGCCAACTGGCATCCCCAAAAAAGGGTGTTTTATTGACATAGTCTTTAGTAACTGTTCAGTAGACACGAGGGATCATGACACCTGGAAAGAAATGAGGTCGTGACACAGAAATTCTGTAGCTTAGATTCAGTCTCTGTTTAACAGAGAGTATGGTCATTGGAGGAACAATATTTCCACACAAAGAGATATATAAAACAACATAGTTACCCCCAGAAACTATATAGATCAATTTTGTATCAGAAAACAGTTCAGAACATCTCTGATAGATGTAAGAGCATACACAGGTGCAGATGTCAGCAGTGATCACAATCTGTGTATAAAGAAAATGAGACTAAAACTGAAGAGCCAGCAGAAGAAATAAACAGCCACAGCCTACAGGAAGGAAATACTAACAGTAATTTCAGTCTGGAACTTACCAATCATTTCACAACTCATTGAGGTAGAGGAGGTAGATATAGATGAGTTATGGAATTCTTACAGCACAGCAGCAAAAGTAAGTGCTGGACTGCAAAAAAAAAAAATAGAAAAGCATGGATATCGTAAAACACATGAAAGTACATACATGAAGGATGAGCACCCAAATTAGCCATGTTGACAGATCTTGGGAAAAGATTTGGCAAAAGCAACATACAAAAAAATAGACAATAAAGTAAAAAGTTCGGGTAGAAGATATAAAAGAGAATACATAGACAATATGGCAAAAGAGGCAGAGAAAGCAGGAAAAACAGGAGAAAGCAAAACTTTAATATACAGAAGTGGCTAACAGGTACTTTTACATCTAAAGAAAGACCAATCTTTAGCAAAACTGGAACCCTATTAACATCAAGTAAAGACCAAAAGCAAAGATGGGCCGAACACTTCCAAGAAGTATTTAATTGACCACATCCAAAAGAATTGATAAACCTTGAAACCAGCTTACCAATCCCACAACTAAATGTCAATTTAGATGAAATTACATTGCATGAAATTGAAAAGCAGTGAATCTAATGGCTAACAACAAAGCTGCAGGTGAAGATGAAATAACACCCAAAATGCTAAAAGCTATTAACAGTGACAATATGAGACATATGTTTAATAAGATTTGGAAAGAAGAAAAAGTCTCTTCTAAATGGAAAAAGGAATCATTGTTAAAATACCAAAAAAAAAAGGGTCACCTTAGTGACTGTAACAATTGGAGAGGAGTAACCTTAATATCAGTTGTGTCAAAAGTATTTTTCAAGGTAATTTTGAATAGACTTAAAGATATAGTGGATGCTGCAATGAGAGAAGAACAAGCAGGATTTCAAAAAGGGAGAAGCTGTCTCGATCTAAGAATAATACTTGAAGAATATATTGAAAAGCAAAAACCTTAAATCCTGAACTTCGTAGACTCTAAAAAGGCATTTGATAGCATACACAGAGATTTATTATGGATAATTTTAAGAAAATATGGAATACCATCTAAGATTGTCAACATCATTAGAGACTTCTACAGTGGATATGTTTGTGCAGTCAAGACAGAAGAAAGAATGAGTGAATGGTTCCAGCTTGAAACAGGCGTGAAACAAGGATGTATATTATCTCCCTTGCTTTTTGGAATTGCCATAGACTTCATAATGAAAAAATGCTGCACAGGTGAAATGGGCATTGATTTGGTACATGGGACCCAACTGGAAGATCTTGATTTTGCAGATGACATAATTCTTATCAGTGACAGTGTGCAATCAATGCAAGAAAAAACAGATTCCCTGTCTTCAATGGCTAGTAAAATAGGACTTGAAATTAACAAAGATAAAACAAAAATAATGAAATTCTCATTAACTACGAAAGAAAAATATACATAGAAGGAACAGCTGTTGAAGAAGTAAACCAATCTGCATATTTTGGCAGCTACATAGACCAGGATGATGACACCAGAAAGGAAGTTAGAATTGCAAAAGCAGCATTGACCGTCAAGAATCTTGAGAGCATATGACATTCAAAATTTACGAGCACAAAAACCAAGTTAAGATTATTCAATTCAAATGTAATATCCTCCTTCATTTATGCATGTGAAAGCTTAAAAACAACTGAAGAAATAGAAACGAAATTAGATTCTTTCAATAACAAATGCCTAAGGAAAATACTCGGTATAATGTGGAATGAATAGAAAAAGAATGCAAAGATAAGATAGATGAGCAAACAACAGCCTGTCTCATGAGTGATCAGAAAAAGAAGATCAACATATGTTGGTCACGTGATGAGAAGAAACAATCAGAGAATCCCCAAACAAGCTGTGAAGTGGAACACAACAGGCCAAAGAAAAAGAGGTCAGCTGTGTGAAACTTTAAAAAGGACACTGTTAATAGAGGCCAAATTAGTAGGCATAACATTCCTTAACGAGGTTGAAAAGCTCACCAAAGACAGGAAATCTTGGTGAACCACCATGTGAGCCCTATGTGACATTTAATGGCATGGGAAGGATGTAAGATTATAGTTCTTATAAACATTGCATCACTTAAGCTTTTTCATTCAATAAAACCACATTGTTCTTCAGCAGTTTCAGTTTTTAATCTCATTTTGTATTCACAAGTTATTGATTCTTAATAGCATTTTTGTCATATGCCTCATTAAACTGATTCTGTGATGTTGATCACATTCAGTTTCAACTTTCTTTGATACTGCAATGAAAGCTGATTTAAACAAATTTGATGGTGTATGTCCAGTGTCATAGATCATATTTAAGAGCCTTCTTATTTTTTCTGTGCCAATATCATGATCATTTCTCTTGTGATGTTATCTGGTTCTGATCATATTTAGGAGACTTCTTATTTTTTCTGTGCCAATATCATGATAATTTCTCTTGTGATGTTATCTGATCCCGGTGCCTTCCTTGCCTGCATTTGTTTGATTGCATTAGTATTGGCAGTCTTTCATTTTTCATGCTTACATTGAATTGCTTATTTCTCTGATCACTACAGAGGTCTCTTATGTGCTCTAGCCATCCATGATTTTCTCTTTTCCACAATAAATTTACCCTCCTTTGTTTTCAAGCATTGTGTTATTGTATTCTTTTCCCACAGTGTTCTTTTATCTTTTTATAAAATTCTTTGCCATTATTAAACTGTTTTTCAGTGTTTCACATCGTTCTAACAACTACCTTTCATTTCTTCCTTTCACTGCCTTCATATTTCTTATGTATTATTTGGTTATTTTTGTTCTTTCTTCTTTTCTAGAAATCATTTGTTATCCAGTTTTTCTTGACTTATCTCCTTAGTACTGATGCCTCTGATGTCTGATGAAATGGTTCTTATAAGGTTTCCCATTTTATCATTTATATCTTGAAATAATTTTTTCTTATTAGATAATAGATTTGTGAAGCATGATTTGACAGGAATGACAGTATGGTGGTGGTTTCTTTTTGGTTCTGCTTGGTATGTATGTGGTTTTCTCTGCTAGCTTTTGTCTAAAGAAATTGACCTGTAAGGCAGCAGAATATCTGTTTTGGTCTTACTTACATCTTACATCCTCCCTGTGCTGCTAAACATCACATAGGGCCTGCATGGTAGTTCGCCAAAATTTCCTGTTTTCAGCAACTTTTTCAATCTTATCAAGGGATGTTATGCCCACTGAACTGGCCTCTCTTAACAGTGTTCTCTTTAGAGTTTCACGTGGTCGACCTCTTTTTCTTTGGTCTGTTGTGTTCCACTTGATAGCTTGTTTGGGGATCCTCTGATTGTTTTTTCTCATCACGTGACCAACATATATCCATCTTCTTTTTCTGATCACCCATGAGACAGGTTGTTGTTTGCTCATCTGTTTTATCACTGTGTTGTTCTTGAATTCATTCCACTTTATACCGAGTACTTTCCTTAGGCATTTGTTTTCGAAAGAGTCTAATTTCATGTCTGTTTCTTTAGTTGTTTTGAGCTTTCATATGCATAAATGAGGGTGGATATTACATTTGAATTGAATAATCTTAACTTGGTTTTTGTGCTTATAAGTTTTGAATACCATATGTTCTCAAGATTCTTGAAGGTCAATGCTGCTTTTGCAATTCGAATTTTAACTTCCTTTCTGGTTTTTGTTTTGGTCTGCTGCTGTTCTATTCAGATATTAACACCTGACCTTTGTGCATCTCTCAGTGGACACATCAGGTGAAAGGATAGGCTCCCCACAGGAAGAGTGGACAATGACAAAAGTGACCTTTGGGATATAAAATGAAGCATAAGAAAAAGGTGTGTATTATCACCTGATCTATTTTCATTATGCAGTGAATACATCATAAGAGTCATTAAAAATGTGAAAAGAATTGAAATAGGAGAGCATAATATCAGTAACCTTCTCCATTGTGGATGTCACTTTTCTAATAATAGAAAGTGAAAGCAGTTTCAGGAACTTGGGAGCAAGATTATTGAAGAGAGCAATAAAAGAGACCTAGAGCTGAACTGCAACAAGGCAGAAGCAATGTAGTATTGAAAAGAATAAACATATCAAAGTGCAACATCTTTTCAAATGAGAAGACACTGACACATGTAAATAAATTCATTTGCCTTGGAACAACAGTAAAAGCTGATGACAAGTGCACAACTGAAATAAAATCACAAATAGATATGGCAAAAGCTGCTTTATAATGACTTGAGGAAAGATACTAATAAATAAGAAGATAATAAAGAGTGGTAAAAAGAGCCTAATGCAGAGACAGAAGAAATTCTAGAAAGATGGAAGGAATATTGCAGAGGAATGTATGAAACAATTGGCTGTGAAAGCAGAAATCAACAGTGTGAACTATTATTGGAGGAGAAAGAACCAGAACCGACAACTGAAGAAGTTTTATGGGCAATAAATAATCTGAAAAATGGTAAATCACCAGGATGTGATCTTCTTCTTCTTCTTCGTTCGCATTGTCTGTCTATACCTGCATTCCTGTCTCTTAGATAAATTTCACTGTTTTTTGTAATTCATGTATGGAACCGTAGAGCTTATCTTCTTTAGTGGTTTCACTGGGCCAGTAATTATTTCTCAGTGTTTCATAGTTGGTGCAGTTCTGGAGAATATGTTCCACAGTTTGGGGCACTGGGCACATGTACATAGATTAGTAGTACCAACCTTAAACTTTGTATACATATGACTTCGGAGTCGACTGTGTCCTGTTCGGAGACGGAAAATGATGACTTGTTCCTTTCTGTTTAGCATGTGATAGTCATCATGTGGTGGTGTTTGTGGCTTCCTGTAGGTTTTTATCATGCTTTTCTTCTGATTATAGGTGATTGGTATGTCTGGTTGCTCCATTTCAGTGCCCTCTTTGGCCAGATGGTCAGCTTTCTCATTGCCTGGTATCCCACAGTGGGAGGGAATCCATTGCAAAGTGACTCCATGTTGTAAGCCAATTTTTGACAAGGCATCCTTAATGTCTGGTAGTTTGTTGCACTGAAGAGCTTCCAGTACTGATCTTGCATCTGTGAGAATTACACCAGGATGTGATGAGATAATTGTTGAACTTATTAAACTAGGAGGAAAGAAATGTGCAATAATCTACCATGCACTATGTAAAAAGATATGGCATTCAGGTATTTGGCCAAAAGAATGGAAAAGAACTGTATTCATACCACTGCCAAAAAAGAGTAACCTGAAATTATCCACAAACTACAGAAATGTTGCCCTGATTAGTCATGCCAGTAAAATTCTATTAAAAATCATAATGGGTAGACTTCGTAAGAAAATAGAAGGAGAAGTCAGTATGGTCCAAGCTGGTTTTAAACAGGGAAGAGGATCAAGAGATCATATATTCAATATAAGATTAATAACAGAGAAATGCAGAGAATTTAATGTGAATCTATATTTATCTTTTATAGACATTTGTTTGTGTACAACACCAGAAACTTTGGGAAATAATTGAAAAAATGGGATTTCCAACACATTTTATATAATTAGTATCACTACTGTATCTAGACCAACAGGCAGCAGTGAGAATAAATGGTGAAACAGCTTGTTTTGATATAAAACAAGGGTTCTGTCAGGGGTGTATATTGTCACCTTACTTATTTAACTTGTATACTGAAAATATAATGAGGATTGTTAGAGAAGATGTAGACAAAGAATATTATGATGCCATAAAAATTTGGAGGCTATGAATACCAGAGATTAGATATACTGATGGCACAATATTTCTGTCCACAACACAAAAAGGAATGGAAAAACTAATTATGTCTGTCTGTAAAAATAGTGAAGAGCAAAACCTCTGTCTTAATGTAAAGAAAACTAAATTGATGACAACTGACACAACAAATAAGGCAGCTAAAATATTTATCAGTGAGGAAAAATTGGAAGAGGTGGAGAGTTTTGAATATCTTGGATCATTACTAACTAATAATGGATTGATTGATACAGTGAGGGAAATTAAAAAGAGGACAACTATCATTCTTCAGAAAGTAAAACAGCTAAAGAAGCTGTGGAGAGGAACTACAAAAATAAGATTTTTTAGAGCATACATCATCTTTCCTATTGCAGTGTATGCCCGTGAGACCTGCACAAAACAGCTGAGAAACACATAAATGGCTTTGAATGTAAATGCTACAGAGGAGTTCTTTAAATATCATGGACAAAAAAGAACAAATATATCCATACTGCAAGAACTTAATATTGAAGAAGGCTGGCTAGTAAAGAGGATTAAACAGAGAAAACTTAAATATTTTGGACACATTAAACGTCATGATAATCTAGAGACACATTATTGGCCGTCTTGGAAGGGTACATAATTGGAAAAAGAAAGAGAGGAAGACCAAGGCGAATATGACTGCAAGACATCATTGGTAACCTGCAAATGGATGCATCTGCAGAAGAACATCCTGGTTACAACCGAGAGGCCTACAAGAAAGCTGTTAGAGAGGCAAAGTTCCACAAAGGACATGCAAATAACTGACTGACTGACTAGCTATTTGTTTGTGAAATTTGGATAGTCAAAAGAAAAGATGACAAGGAAAACAATTGAGATGTGGCTTTTGTGAAAGAAACAACAAATACTGTGGACAAACAGAAAAACAAATGAAGGGGTTCTCAAAGAAGCTTCAGAACAATGGTTCAAAGGCAGACTTCTATATCATTGCATTCAGGACTGCCCCATATATGCTCCGCCATATACCGCATCATCCATCCAAGAGTATGTATGCTAATAGTTCCCATCAAGTGTTGGTTCTTTACAGTGTGTTTTCTGCTACACAGTTCATATTCCCTACCAACACCCTTAACTTGTCTTAGATCCAGCGATCACTTCACAATTGCATACTTCTTCCATTCCCGCTAATCATGTCCCTCAGTCTTTCCAATACAGCTTTAAGAATATCACTCTTGTCCATTCTCAGCCTGCCATTAATTTTATCCTGTCAAGCAAGCCTAACTGCCACTTCATTGCCATGTACTCCTGCATGCCCAGGAAAGTAAAGCCACATTAGGCTCCTCACAGTTGACTGGCTTAGCAGATGAACCCATTCTTTTTGAAGCAGTTTTTCTAAATCTTCCAAAGCAGAGTCTGTGAATCCATCACAGTGATGCCATGAACTACATCACTGGCAACTAACCATTCAATTGCTGCTGACACAGCCTCAATTTCCATTCATATGTTTGATGTGGTGACTTCAAAGGGTCCCAGACTCCGTGCCACTACTCTTCCATTATGAAAGACAAGATAACACCAACCACTTCTGCTGTTCCAAGACACTGAGCCATCTGTATATATTACTATATCTGAAGATCCACAATGGTACTGGATGAGATCTTGAACCCATAGTTTAACTACCCCCTGAACCCAGTCTACATTTGCAACCCTCCTGTATAATAACCTTTGTTAGCTGAGGTCGGTCCTGTACCTGTAACCAGTAATCACCTTTAGGCACCTCATCTAGATCACATACTGACATTATTGTATCCTCAGCCATCCAGGATCTGCCTTGTTTGATTCATCTGTCCTTTGTCAACCCCAGCTATTTATGGAGCCAGCAACTTCATGCCAGCAACCCTGACATATGCCTTTACCAAAGCATACTTGTAGTTTGACCTCACACTCAGTATATCAAGCATAAAGCACATGGCCATCACTGGAGTATCCCTAGTGCAACCCAAGACCACTCTCATTGCCTCATTCTGTACATGCTCTAGTCTGTTCAGCTGTGTATTTGAAAGTGTGAGTAGACCAAGACCATATTCCAGTGGTGATATCACCACTGCCTGCATCAACAAGGATAGAGTGTACTGTGGAAAGTTTGCTACAACCATTAACCTAACTGCTCTCAACACTTTCCTGGCCTTTTATATTACATTGTCCACATGTTATGCAAAAGAACAAGGATCAATCAAAGGTGATCCCTAGATACCACATGAAATGTGTTCTCTTAATATCTTGTCCCTAACAATTGACAGTCAGAACATTAGATCTTACAATTCTGTTATTTAATGAGCACCACATAATCCTAGCTTTTTCAGGGTTTATCATTGCATTGTTATCCTCACACCAGCCTGTTATCTGATTCACTCTTCTGTACCCTCTCTACATCTCCCATGTTCTTATGTTAATATATCATCAGTGTAGGTCAGTGTTCACCCCACACTGTTCTCAAATAACAGTGGAGTGCCAGTAGAATATACGTTGAATAGCACAGGAGATAAGGGAGACCCATTACAATGGTTCTGGACTCTGGGATCCATGATCTGTATCTCAAGGCAACAGATCGCCTTAACAGCATTGAAGCTATCCATTGAAGTAATCTTGCATCTACCCCAAACTTCATCAGAAGTGTCAACAACGTTATTTATTCTACTCTGTTGTATGTATCCTCAAGATCAAGTGCCACAACTATGATTTCCTCTTTTCTCTGAAATCCCTCATATACGAGGGGCGATCAGAAAGTAATGCACCACATCTTTTTTTTTCAGCTAATTATGAAGATAGAAGCATGAAATTTTGCACACTTTAAATATGATATGTGCCAGTTGTGTGAACCAGATTGCACCACAACCAGCCAAAGAATATGACTGCCTTAACCATTGAAATGGAGCGTGTTAGCAACTTGCAGTATAAGCAGTGAATTGTGATAGAATTTCTTGTTGCAGAGAAGGAAACTGTTGTGAATATTCACAAGCGTCTATATGATGTTTATGGAAGTTTTGCAGTTGACAGGAGTACAGTCAGTCACTGGGTTCAGAGAATCAAAGAATCAATAAGTGGAGATAAGGAGTTACATGATTGGCCGTGCTGTGTATGTCCTGCTACAGCCACCAAGACAGAAATGTTGAAATGTGCTGAGGGCATTATTCTTACTGATAGACTATCACTACTCAACAGTTGGCCTTAAAGCTGTCAGTCAGCAATGGGTAGTGCAAATGCTGTTATAAAAGCTCTTGGATTTTCTAAGGTTTGCACAAGATGGGTTCCTCGAAGATTCACAAACGACCATCGATTGCAAAAGAAAGCAATTTCTTCTGAATCATTGGAGCATTTCAATGCTGAGGGAGATAGAACTTTTTAGCTAAGATTGTAACAAGTGACGAAACCTGGCCACATCATTTTGAACCTGGGACAAAAAGACAGTCAGTGGAGTGGCATCATCCACAATCACCAGTAAGAAAGAAATTCAAGACAACTCCTTCAGCTGGAAAGGTCATGATCACTGTCTTTTGGGACATTGAAGGTGTGATTCTTGTGGATGTTATGCCAAGAGGAGAGACATTCAGTTTGCAAGCTTACATTAAGACATTGAAAAAACCTCAACATTTTCACAGAGTTCAGGTGCACAAGAATCCAGTAGACCTGCTTCTCCTTCACAACAATGCATGCACTCACACAAGTCTGGCAACATGGGAAGCAATCACCAAATTGGGTAGTACCCCATCCACATTATACTCCTGATTTGGCACCCACTGATTTCCATCTGTTTGGGTCCACTTAAAGATGCACTCCGAAGGGTAATATTTGAAGATGAGTGATTCATACAGTGAAGAAATGGCTACATAATCAAGAGAAAATCTTGTACAGGTTAGGAATACATGCACTTGTTTTGCACTGGCGTAAAGCCATACAAGTTGATGGGGATTATGTTGAATAATACTGATGTTTACATGACATATCCATGTATATTGTATATAAATTTCATGCTTTTTGAATAAACAACTCCTGAGAAAAACAATGTAGTGCATTACTTTGTGAACACTCCTCGTATATATACAGCATATGCCAGAATCACTGCATTATTAGTTGCATCTCTTCCTGGATGTTAACTTTATTCAGTAGTAGCCTGGTCTCTGGAAAGCCTGATAGTTGCCTGGTTATAATCCTTTTATTAAATTATAACATTACAAAATGTATATGGCAGAGTGATTCAGAACAGTTAAAACTAGTTAAATTGATAAGGAAAAGACAGTCAAAATTTCTTGGACATGTCATGAGAAGACAGAAGTTGAAGAATCTAGTAATGACTGGAAAATTAAAGGGAAAAATAAAGAGAGGAAGGTCAGAAGAAAAATATGTAAGTTGACTGACCAAGTGGCATGGAAAAAAAAGCATCTGAATTACAGTAGTTGGAAACAGAAAGGACTGCATAAAATCGAGAAGCATGATGCTGTCGAGCATGGCACATAATAGTAATAAAATCTGATGCCCATTCATATCTATTTTTAATTTCCATATTGAATTTCTCTTTTATTTCTTTATCTGTTCCTAAGACATCTAGATTAGAGTTTCTGGTCATTATTTTAGCTGTCTTCAATTTTAACCTTAACTGTAAAGTTATTACTAATTTGTGGTCAGTATGAAGTCAGTTCCTGGGACTGGTTTAGCCACCGATTCTTCTGTTGTTAAGAACATAATATATTTGGTTTCAGGTCTTAATGTCTGGAATTTTCCAGCTGTATTGTCTCCTTTGTTTCTTAGTTGCTGGATGTTGCTGGTAGCAGGTATTGCCAGTAACTGTGTGGTAACTTTTTGTCCATCCATCAGTTTGCCTCCTCTGTAATTACGCTTTCCAAGATCATACCTTATACTACTTGATCTTCTGGTTGGTTTCTTACTTTGGCATTGAAAATATTACAATTGATTGTTTGCATTGTGTCATTGCACTGTCCAAATGATTATAAAATTCCTCCTCCTCCTCTTCTGAGCTATGTGCTGTTGGGGCATAAGTCTTTGTATGAAGTTAATGTCAGTAAGCCCACCATATAGTTTCACTCACAAGGATATTTCCCAGTGTCCTTAAACAGTAATCCGGTGGTACTGGGTTCAGTCCCAGCAGTGGGATTTTTTCTGGTCATCATCATCATCATCAGGTGCCGTGCTGACTGCCGTTGGCTATTATGCTTCTCCAGAGTACACGATCCTTCATACAGGCCATCAGCTCAGTTGGTGATCTCCTCTCACACCATCCCGTCAGACAGTCCAGTATTATTTCTCTTGGTCTTCCTCTTGATCTTCTTCCTTCTATTTTTCCTGTTGTTATAATATTTTCAATGCCCCCTCTTCTCATTGCATGTCCTATGAAAGTACATTGTCTCTCTTATCTTTTTGACAAGGTTTTTTGTCTCTCCAGCTCTTCTCATACATTCTTCATTAGTTATTTTTGCTGTCCAGGGGATTCGCAACATTCTTCTAATAAACCACGTTTCTGCTGCTTCCAATGATTTTTGTGCAGACTTGCCTATTGTCCATGATTCACTTCCATATAACAAGATAGGTTCAATATAGCGTTTTAGGACTCGTTTTCTAACATTCATTGATAAGGATGTGTTGGCTAATATGTTTCTCATTCTCTGAAATGCAGTCTTTGCTTGGCCTATTCTGTTCCTAATTTCTGTTCTGCATTTCCCATCTGAAGTTATTACTGCTCCAAGTTATTTGAATTTCTGCACCTGCTTTAGAATGGTTCCGTTTAATTTTATACTGCATGCTGGTTTATTCTGTTTCTTAGATATAACCATAGTCTCTGTCTTTTTGATGTTCAAAGTAAGGCACTGTTCACTTTCTTTGTTGACTTTATCCAAGAGATTTTGCAGGTCTTGTTGGTTCTCAGCTATCAGTACTGTGTTGTCAGCATACTGAAGGTTGTTAATATTGTATCCTCCAATTTTTATGCCTGGTTCTGTGATGATCGTTCTTAGAATATTCTCGCTGTACAGAGAAAAAAGGTCTGGAGATAGTACACATCCTTGTCACACCCCTTGTTTTATAGGTTGATATTTTCCAGTTCTATTTTCAAACCGAAATGCTGCTTCTTGCTGTCAGTGTAGATGATGTTTTACAGTCCTCAGGGCTTTGCCGTCTATATTGATGTCTTCAAGCATTTTAATAATTTCATTATGTTTCACCTTGTCGAATGCCTTGGTGTAATCAATGAAGCATAAGTAGAGATCTTTCTGTACTTATATAGCTTTTCTGTTAGTGTTCGTAAAGCATAAATGGCATTGTGTGTTCTCTTTCCTTCAACAAATCCAAACTGTTCATCTGCTATTTCCATTTTTATCTTTTTCCTTGTTCTTCTCATAATGATTCTCAGAAGTAGCTTCGTTATGTGACATGAGAGGCTGATAGTCCAGTGGTCATCACATTCCTTTGCACCTGGTTTCTTTGGTAGTGCTATAAATGTGGATTTAATCAGGTCACTGGGAATATAACCACTGTTGTAAATGTCATTCAGTAACTTGGTTATTATTTTTATTCCTGTCTCCTCTAGTGCCTCTATTTCTTCTATTTCTTCTGTTGTTATATATATCAGGCCCAGTCACTTTTCCTTTCTTCATGTGTTTGATGGCATCTATGATTTCATCTTCAAGTATTGGTGGTCCATCACAATTTTCAGTATCTGGTGTTAATTCTGATCTTTCTCCTCCATATAGCTCACCAATATACTCTGTCCACCTGTCCACAATGTCTTCTTTTCCCATTAACATTTTACCTTCTTTTGATTTCAGGCATCCTGTAGTATATTTTGTTTTCCTGCCTGTGAGTTCACTAATTCATTTGTGCATGTTTTTGCTGTCTTTATTATGAGAGTCCTCTATCTGTCTGTACTGTTCATTTAACCACACTTCTTTTGCTTCTCTGCATTTGCGTCTTATTTCTTTATTTATCTTGCTATATTTTTCCTCGTTATTTTTACTCCTCCTCCTCTTGTCCATCAGTCCTAAGATGTCGTCTGTCATCCATTTATTTTTAGAGGCTTCTTTTTTCAGTGGTATTATCTCCTTAACAGTTTGGTGGATAGAATCTCTTAACATTACCCATTGTTCATCTATAGTATTTATCTTTGCTGTTGCATTGTATCTATTTGTTATAATAACTTTGTATTGTTCTCACAGTTCTTGGTCATTTTTAAGGAGTTCTGTATTCATTTTGATGTTTCTCACTTTTCTGCATGCTTTCTTTAGCTTTATTCTAATTTTTCCACAGAGTGGGTCATGGTCTCTATTGCAGTCAGCTCCTGGCATGGTTTTTGTTGTCAGTAATGCATTGCAGAATCATTTGTTGATTAATATGTAGTCTATCTGGTTAAAAGTCTTTTTGTCTGGGCTCCACCACTTTGCCAGTCTTCGAGGGTGTTGTTTAAACCAGGTGTTTCCTACAACCATGCTATGTATTCTTGCCCATTCAATTAATTTACTACCTCTGTCATTCCTCTCCCCCAGTCCATAGTCATCAGCGATGTCTGAAGTTCTTCCTTTACCAACTTTGGCATTAAAATCTCCCATCACTTTAGTAACTTCATGTGACTTTGTGTGTTTTAGGGCTGTCTCTATGTCATTATAAAATAGCTATACATCTTCTTCAGAATTTTCAGATATTGGAGCGTACACTTGTATAATATTTATGTTTATTGGTTGTTCTTTCAGTTGGACTAGCAGATGTTCAAATATCCTAGAATTGTCCTTGCTGTTTGTTTGTCAAATATTATTCCTACTCCTCTTTCATATTTCTCACTTCCTGAATATATTATTGTATACTTATCAGAGTTTATCTACCCTCCACCTGTCCATCTAACTTCACTTATTCATAATATGTTGATCTTCATCCTTTCCATTTCCATCTTTACATTTTCTAATTTTCCAGCTTGGAATAAAGTTCTAACATTCCATGTTGCTATTTTGAACTTGTTAGTTTTGCCACCAGTAGCTTGATGATGATCTAGCTTCATCTGTGGCTCGTGAGCTGCCCTACCAGATGAGGCTGTTCCAGAGGAACATCCGTTAACGTCGTTCATGATAAATCTATGACTCTGAATAAGCATAATTGTTCTTGGGAGCTACAACAGTGGTTTCCCGTTGCCTTCTGTCGGTTTGTGTACGGACTCTCCGCTAGCCTTTGTACTCCCTGTCTTACCTGCAAGGCAGCGGGAGCGAGAGGTTTTAAGGCGCCTCTTACCCGCCTGGTATTCCCTTCACCGAGCACCTGAGGCACTTTAGTAGAGCCACCTACTACCCCACCTCGCTCTCTGAGTCTACCGCCAGTTAGTCCGCTTATTTGGATAACTCCTTATTCACAGGGATCCTCCATATTTGGAGGACTTTCACCATCCGCCACCTGTGACGCGCTGGGTTGGGGATGGTCGCCCCAGCTTTACTGGTACACACCGAAAAAAAGCCATGGGGTTCACCTAGCATCTAAAAATTGGTGCCAGAGAACTCTGGGAAGGTAAAATGGCCAGGCATGATATTGACCACATCACACCTTTCATATGCCGAAGGTCATGGAAAATGCAGACCTAGCACTGTATTCTCCAATAAGCCTTTACCTTAAACAGTATTTGAAATTTTTCATGTCTATGATCATTACCACACCTCTTAACATAGATTCTCCTCTAAATAGAAAATTTTATGACCCTGTAACTCTTCTTCTCCTGAACAAGTTTTTTCTAGTCTCACACAATCCTGTTTTCTTCTTTCTCATCATACATATGTTCCAGGTCCCTAGATTTATAATATTATCTCTTAAATGCACAATATCTTGCATCCATGATGCGGCCAACTGGGCGAGACTGCTCCTTTAGAGTACCCCTTTATGCCATTACTCTTATTCATTTTGTGAAGCATGATTTGACAAGGAAATAATACAGCTGCTGCAGTTTCCATTCGCCTTCCATTCAGTTTTTATATGGTTTTCTCGACTAGCCTTTGTCAAAGGAGACTAACCTGGAAGACAGCAAGGTAGCTGTTTTGGTCTGCTGCAGTTTATTCATATATAACTGACCTCTATATCCAGAAGGCATTCCACCATCCACTACCAAGCAGATGCACTTGGTAAAAAGTCAGGCTCCTCTAAATAGAGTAAAAAAAGGGGTAATATAAGTATTTTTATGGAATACCATCTAAAATTGTCAACATCGTTAAGGATTTCTACAATAGATATGTTTGTGCAGTCAACATAGAAAAAGGAATGAGCAAATGGTTCCAGATTGAAACAGGCATCCCCTGGGAACAACTGTGTTAAGAGCACACTTATCTTAACACAGTGTTTGTGAGACAGGGAACATAGATCTGTTTGCTTAAAAACTCTGACCTACCTCTGTAGCCCAGAAACTTGTAGCAATCAACACTAATTGTAATTGTAATTGTTATTTTTGCAAAATGTAATGTCAGGTTGGTGGACGGATGGGGACATGGAGATCTCTGGCGGGGATGAGGGAAGTCTGGTGTGAAACCAATGAATCCAGGACGTGACAAGCCTATGGGTCTTTACAACAATGGCTATCAGAATGATGTAAACAAAACAGAGCCAGTAGACTATAGGTGGCGGGGAATGGATATCGTTGAAGCACTCATCAGATTCCTCATCTCAGAGTCGGAGTGTCTTTGTGGAACTGTCTCAAACCATCTGACATGGAGAAGGGGTTTAAGTACAGCCACCAGAGGCTGGAAAACAAAGTTTTGGCCAGGCCAGCCACACTGTCTTCATGGCAGTCCGAGCAAGACCACAGTCTGCCCTAGCAAGGAAAGGTGCTGAAGTCAGAGTTACCCAGCCAAAAGGCGCATCGCAAAAATCAGGGTAACACGCATTATCGCTGAACTGCATCAACTACGAGACACTGAGAAATAATTACTGGCCCAGTGAAACCACTAAAGAAGATAAGCTCTACGGTTCCATACATGAGTTACAAAAACAGTGAAATTTATCCAAGAGACAGGACTGCAGATATAGACAGACAGTGCGAACGAAGAAGAAGAAGAAGAAGAAGAAACAGGCATGAAACAAGGGTGTATTCTATCTCCCTTGCTTTTTGGAATTGCCATAGACTTCATAATGAAAAAATGTTGCACATGTAAAACATGCTTTGGTTGGGTACATGGGACCCAATTAAAAAATCTTGATTTTGCAGATGACATAACTCTTATCAGTGACAATGTGAACTTGATGCAAGAAAAAACAGATCCTAGTCTTCGCTGACCAGCAAAATAGGACATGAAATTAACAAGGAAACTTTCCATTAATCAAGCAGGAAAAATATGCATAGAAGTAACAGTTGTTGAAGAAGTACACCAATTTGCATACCTCAGCAGCTACATAGATCAGGATGGTGACATCAGAAAAAAAGTTAGAATTGCAAAAGCAGCATTGACCCTCAAGAATCTTGAGAACATGTGGCATTCAAAAGTTATAAGCACAAAAGCCAAGTTAAGATTATTCAATTCATATGTAATATCCACCCTCATTTATGCATGCGAAAGCTGGAAAACAGCTAAAGAAATAGACAAGAAATTAGACTCTTGAAAACAAATGCCTAAGGAAAATACTCAGTACAAAGTGGAATGAATTCAAGAACAACGGAGAAATAACCCAGATGAGTGAACCCTGTCTCATGGGTAATCAGAAAAAGGAGATATGTCAGTCATGTGATGAGAAGAAACAATTAGTGAATCCCAAAACAAGCTATCAAGTGGAAGACAATAGGCCAGAGATAAAGAGGTTAGCCACATGAATTTCTAAAGAGGACATTGTTAAGAGAGACCAAATTAGTAGGCATAACATTCCTTGGTGAGGTTGAAAAGCTTGCCGAATACAGGAAAACTTGGCAAACTACCATGCAAGCCCTATGTAATGTTTAGCGGCACAGAAAAGATGTAAGATAAGTATTTAGCTGTTCCCTAAAATGTTTGGAGAACTAAAACATGGAATGTTCAGGTGGATACACATACTCAGATATGTATTAAATACCCAGGATGTAAATGAAGAGATATGTATTAAATACCCAGGATGTAAATGAAGTTCTGTAGTGAAAAAAGAACCAATCAAAGTTATCCTTTGCAACCTGACAGCACTCTCTTTAAGATTACCACCACTAGGATTCAGATTTATATTGGTTTTGTTAGTGCACTTGTAATCAAGCATTGGTGCAAGAAGCTGTTGACTGAGCAGCACAACCCACCATCTGATGATCAGATGACACAGTTTTTGTGGGCTGTGTGCAAAATGTTCAGCTCGTGTGCAAAAAAATTATTGTGTGTGGAAATGTGTATATATATGTGCACATTTCCACACACAATAATTTAATAACAGGATAAGCCTGCTGTAATTTTCAGTTACTGGTATTTAGTTAATTGCAATGATGATTTCTTTGTTTACTTATTCAGTGATTATGCTACAGTACTACCGAAACTGAGATGAAAGACCAATTGAAACATCCGATCCAAAAGCCATATCTGAACAAGAAATAAACAGTAAAGGAAAAACATGTACAATCATTGTATTTTTCTTGATCGTAATTATAGCACAGAGTAACATCTGGAAGTTGGAAAATAAAAGTAGCAGTTTCATTTTTCTTTTTGTGCGACTCCAAAAATTTTGTGCACGGCATGATTTTTTTCTGTGTGTGGCGACGCAGACGCTCAGCTTAGAAGGAACAGTGGTCACAGCCCTTCAGACTATTCAGAAAACTGATGGCTGCAAACACACCTGTATCACCCCAGCCTGTCACACACCACTGATTGTACATGAAAACTGTTATCCAGACCCAAGAGCGCATCCTGCAGTCCTCCCCCCTTAACCACAAAGCCCAAACCCAGCTATGGCCACAGAGATTGAAGGCTTAAAGGTTTAAAATCAGACTCCAGCATCATTGCATTAAGGACACTCCACATATAAACAGCTGCATGCCACAGCATCCATCCGAGAGTATGTTTACTAATATTTCCCATCAAGTGTTGGTTCTTAACTATGCATTTTCTGCCACACAGTTCAGATTTCCTACCAGCACCCATAATTTTTCTTAGCTCCAGCAGTCACTTAACAGTTACATTGTGCTTCCATTCCTGTTCATCATTTTCCCACATTCTTTCCAATCCAGCTTTAGCAATGTTGCTCTTCTCCATTCTCAGCCTACCAATTATTTTAGCCTGTCCAGCAAGTCTATCTGCTACTTCATTGCCATGTACTCCCACAAGGCCTGGACAATAAAGTCACAGGAGCTGCACTAGAAGACAAACTTTGGGATACAAAACATGACCCCCAAAAGACTGCACAGTATATCCAGACAATAAACATAGATGTCTGAGGCTAGAACCATGGAATGCAGAAAAAAATGGAATCAGTGCACTAACTGAAACAGGCAACTAATTTCTGTCATACTTTATTTATCCCAGTCATCGATCATTTTTCTTTTTAAGGTGGTGGGGAATATTCATATGATAAAATCAGCATCACTGCTATCAGAATCTTTGTTCACAATGTATTGCTATGAAAAAAAACTGATAAAAAACTAAAAAAAAAGTGATTTCTAGGAACAAGAATAAAGAATGTTAAGATGAGACAGAACAGTCTCATAAGAGCTATATGACAAAATACAAGAACAAATTATTTCATGACCAAATATGCAAAATTTAGAAAGAACAATGAAGGGTAAGAAAGTTACATAAATCAACAAGAGGAGTTCTAACAAAATCTAAATGAAGAAAACTTGGCCTTTTCTCCAATTAAAACTTAATGTTTGGTTTTAAAATGTCCACAGATATTATACACACTTTTGGAATTGAAACAATTCTACTTTACACTGCTGTTTTGCTGAAAAAGAGGATTGCTGTCTATTTTCCACTGCATTCATTAGATAATTTGCTGGATTACACAAGGTTTGTAGTGAGTGGCTTTATAACCTAGAAAAAGTGTTTTTAAACTTTGAATTATGACAACAGAAAATGATTTTAAAAAACTCGGATATGTAGTGAAACATCATGTTTGGGAGGAAGGGGAAGATTGATAACAAAATTTTTTTGACACATATGTGCAAAGTAAATCAATGTAACACGCTGCAAAAAAACGCACTGCCTTATATTTTGCTTTTTATGTACTCTGCAGGTATTTTTGAAGGAAGGCATTCAGTTATTTCATTGCAAGGTCTTAAATCATTTCATATTTATAGGCATATATGCAGTCACATGAAAATGAAGGGGGATATAATTACAACAAAGTATTAGACTAACCTGTCAGTAGTCCCCTATGTTGTCTGCATATCTCTGTTTCACAAACCAAAGGACACCAGCTTCACAAAAGTCTTTAGTACCACCTCATGTACTGTATACCTCATGTACTCTTCTTCTTCTTCTAAGTACGCATTGTCTGTCTGTATCTGCAGTCCTGTCTCTTGGATAAATTTCACTGTTTTTTGTAATTCATGTATGGAACAATAGAGCTTATCTTCTTTAGTGGTTTCACTGGGTCAGTAATTATTTCTCAGTGTCTTGTGGTTGGTGCAGTTTTGGAGGATATGTTCCACAGTTTGGGGCACCTGAGCACATGTACAAAGATTAGAAGTACCAACCTTAAACTTTGTATACATATAACTTCGGAGTCAACTGTGTCCTGTTCAGAGATGGAAAATGGTGACTTGTTCCTTTCTGTTTAGCATGTGATAGTCATCATATGGTGGTGTTTGTGGCTTCCTGTAGGTTTTTGTCATGCTTTTCTTCTGATTATAGGTGATTGGTATGTCTGGTTGTTCCATTTCAGTCCCCTCTTTGGCCAGACGGTCAGCTTTCTCATTGCCTGGTATCCCACAGTGGGAGGGAATCCACTGCGAGGTGACTCCATGTTGTAAGCCAGTTTTTGACAAGGCATCCTTAAGATCTGGTAGTTTGTTGCACTGAAGAGCTTCTAGTACTGATGTTGCATCTGTGAGAATTACTACAGGGCATGTGTCAATTCTGGAGTCTGATAGTTTTTCGACTGCAGCAATAATTACCCTAACTACTGTATCATCCGAATCAAATTTTTTGCCTCTCAGATACTTAAGTGGGCCAAAGATACAGAAATCACAAGGTGAGAGGGATTGTAGGGGGCTTGCTGCAGAACTTCCCAGCCATGTTCAGCTAACTTCTGCTTCACTATAGTGGCCACATTAGGTCTGACATTGTCATGCAGAAAGATGACACCACTAATCAAGGACCCACAAATTGAAATCATGCTGCTGCCTACTCCTTGACATGACTCTTTGAATATGTATTCACCATACACATTTACCATTCTTTGATGGGTTTCTGCTGGGGAGCTTTCTTCAGCTGTCAGAAAGCGAATAATTCCACGTTGTCCTTCTTTCAGTGTAAACATGTTGGTAGGTGAGTTGCAGCATATTTCCTCCTGCATGACTTCCGTTAGTGTGACCTTGAAATAATCAATAAGAACTTCACTTCCAGTCCCAACGACTTTTGCACTAACACTAAATACCACAAAGGCAAATGTACGAGGGATGATTGATAAGTTCTCGGCATAAGGTACAATGGATTATTTGTGGACAACTTTTTTGGGTTATTTCTCAACATAGTCCCCTTGCAAGTTTATGCACTTAATCCAGTGATCCTGGAGCATACGGATCCCTTCTTTGTAAAAGTTAGCATATTGTGCCAGTAGAAAGTGATCTACAGCATGAATGACGTCATCATCTGAAGCAAATTTGCAACCACTGAGCTCCTTTTTGAGTTTAGTAAACAGATAATAGTCCAAATGGGCCAAATCTGGGGAGTAAGAAGGATGTTCAAGAAGCTGGAATGAATGGCAGCCATTGCCACCGCTGACTTGTGAACTGGAACATTGTCTTGATGAAAGATGACTCCTCTCATCAGCTTCCCTCGATGCTTTTCCTTTAATTTGACCCGAAGTTGCTTCACAAGTTTAGCGTAATAGGCCCTAGTGACCATTCTGCCCTTTTGAAGATAGACTACCAATAGCACACCTTCTGAATCCCAAAAGATGGAAGCCATCTCTTTGCCTGCAGACAGAACAACCCTTGCTTTCTTTGGGGGTGGGGATCCATGATGTTTCCACTTCTTTGACTGTTCTTTGGTTTCTGGTTGAAAATAATGAACCCAAGTCTCATCCATAGTCACAAATTGCTGAAGAAACTTTTAAGGATCTGCAGAAAAATGGCCAAGATTGTCTCTTGACATGTTGAGATGCTGTCGTTTGTGATCAGCTCTAAGAAGTTTCGGGACCCATCGAGCAGAGACCTTTGTCATTTGAAGATCATTGTGAATAATGGAATGAACACGTTCCTGAGAGGTACCCAACTCAGTAGCAATGTACTGCTCAGTTAGTCATTGATCCTTCATTATCATGTCATGGATTCTGCCGGTGTTTCATCGGTGGTTACCACTCTTGGTCTTCCTGGATGGGGATCATCTTCCAGATTCTCCCTTCCATGTTTGAATTGAGGTGCCCATTTCTTCACTGTGCTGTAAGAAGGGGCACTCTCCCCTAGAGACTCCGCCTTATCCTCATGGATCTCCTTTGATGGTAAGCCCTTGATGCAGAGGTAGCGAATGACTGCTCAGTGAGAAATTTTATCCATTTTCTCAATTTCTACCACCCCTTACCACTTCAGTAGCCTGTTAAAAAAATTGGTTGCAGTTAATTTCTTGAACCTTGATCTACAAATGCACCTAATATCAACTGTGTGTTTCAAGTATTTGTACCTTATTCCAAGAACTTATCAATCACCCCTCGTTTCTCTCCTAAACATATCTGAAGATTTAGCAGCCAGTGCTCATTTTCATGTGACTGAAATCTATCAACTGAATGCTTCTATTAAAAAAAAAAATAGGGGAGAAGTGCATACTGTTGGTTTATTTTTCAAGTGTGTATCTAGTTAATGCATCATATTTCATATCATATTAGAGCAGGCAAATGAGTGACTGTTAGCTTTTCTCATCTGTAACCATTAATTCTTTTCAATTACATGTGATTTGAAATTTCTGTGGTTAGCTTTTTTTATGTTAGTTAAGGTGACATATGAAGAGTGTTTAAAAAAAACAATGAAAAAAAAAAGAAATTAGTAAAAAGAGGACAGTAAAAATGTATTGGCACTGGTGAGAACAGGACTATCAGAAGTACCATTTCGGTAGGAAAGGAAAAAAGAAAACTAAAAACAAGTAAGACAAGTCCCAGAAATAAGATCATAATGGCTTTAATATCAAATCACAAAACTGATGGGGTGTCCAAGCTAGAGAAGATCTACCATGATACCTGATGATGGTGACAACAATGAGTACTGTTTACCATGCTGTAAGCAGTGTGCCCATTTGCTTTCTTTACCTTTTTATCTTATCTTATATCCTTCCTGTGTCGTTAAATGTCATATAGGGCTCACAAGGTAATTCGCCAATTTTTCCTGTCATCAGCGAGCTTTTCAACCTCATCATGGGATTTTATGCCTGTTGATTTGGCCACTCTTAACAATGTTCTCATTAGAGTTTCACGCGGTCTGCCTCTTTTTCTTTGGCCTGTTGTGTTCCACTTGATAGCTTGTTTTGAGAATCTCTGATCATTTTTTCTCATCACATGACCAACATATGTCCATCTCCTTTTCCTGATCACTCATGAGACTGGTTGTTGTTCGCTCATCTGTCTTATCTTTGCATTGTTCTTTAATTCGTTCCACTTGATGCCGAATATTTTCCTTAGGCATTTGTTTTCAAAAGAGTCTAATTTGTTGTCTATTTCTTTAGTTGTTTTCCAGCTTTTGCATGCATAAATGAGGGTGGATATTACATTTGAATTGAATAATCTTAACTTGGTTTTTGTGCTTATAACCTTTGAATGCCATATGTTCTGAAGATTCTTGAAGTTCAATGCTGCTTTTGCAATTCTGATTCTAACTTCCTTTCTGGTGTCACCATCTTGGTCTATGTAGCTGCCAAGGTATGCAAATTGATTGACTTCTTCAATATCTGTCCCTTCTATGTGTATTTTTCCATTTTGATTAATGGAAATTTTCATTATTTTTGTTTTGTCCTTGTTAATTTCAAGTCCTATTTTGCTAGCCATTGAAGACAGGCTATCTGTTTTTTCTTGCATGGAATTCACATTGTTACCGATAAGAGTTATGTCATTAGCAAAATCAAGATCTTCTAGTTGGGTCTCATGTACCAAGTCAATACCTGTGTTACCTGTGCAGCATTTTTTCATTATGAAGTCTATTGTAATCCCAAAAGTAAAGGAGACAGTATACATCCTTGTTTCACACCTGAATGGAACCATTCACTCATCCCTTCTTCTGTCTTGACTGCACAAACATATCCATTTTAGAAATCCTTAATGATGTTGACAATTTTAAATGGTATTCCATATAGACTTAAAATTCTCCATAATGAATCTCTGTGTATGCTATCAAATGCCTTTTTAAAGTCTATGAAGTTCAGTATTAATGGTTTCTGCTTTTCAATATGTTCTTCAAGTATTATTCTGAGAGTAAAGATCTGGTCAAGACAGCTTCTCACTTTTCGATATCCTACTTGTTCTTCTCTCATTGCGGTATCCACTATATCTTTAAGTCTATTCATAATTACCTTGAAAAATACTTTTGACACAACTGATATTAAGGTTACTCCTCTCCAGTTCTTATAGTCACTAAGGTTGCCTTTTTGTTTTTAGTATTTTAACAATGATTCCTTTTTTCCATTTAGAAGGGACCTTTTCTTCTTTCCAAATTTTATTAAACATTCTCTATAGTTGTCTCATGTTGTCACTATTGATAGCTTTTAGCATTTCTGCTGTTATTTCATCTTCACCTGCAGCTTTGTTGTTAGCCATTAGATTCACTGCTGTTTCAATTTCATGCAATTTAATTTCATCTAGGTTAACATTTAGTTGTGGGGCTGGTAGGTTGCATTCAAGATTTAACAATTCTTTTGGGTGTGGTCAATTAAGTATTTCTTGGAAGTGTTCCACCCATCTTTGCTTTTGGTCTTTACTTAATGTTAATAGGGTTCCAGTTTTGCTAAGGATTGATCTTTCTTTTGATGTAATAGTACCTGTTAGCCTCTTTTGTATGTTATATAAAGTTTTGCTGTCTCATGTTTTTGCTGCTTTCTCTGCCTCTTTCACCATATTGTCTATGTATTCTCTTTTATCCCTTCCAGCTGAACTTTTTACTTTGTCTATTTCTTGTATGTTGCTTTTGCCATATCTTTTCGAAGATCTGTTTTTACATTCAACATATCTAATTTGGCTGGTCGTCTTTCTTGTATGTACTTACATGTGTTTTCTGACATCCATGCTTTTCTATTTGGTTTTTTCAGTCCAGCACTTGCTTTTGCTGCTGTGATTGTGGCTGTGCTATAAGAATTCCATAATTCATCTATACCTATCTCCTCTACTTCACTGGGTGTTCTGAAATGATTGGCAAGTTCCTGATTGAAATTACTGTTAGTATTCTCTTCTTGTAGGCTGTGACTGTTTATCTTTCTGTACATTGATTTCTTGTGTTGGCTTTTCAATTTTAGTTTTGTTTTCCCTATGCACAGGTTGTGATCACTGTTAACATCTGCACCCCTATAAGCCCTTACATCTATCAGAGATGTTCTGTATTGCTTTCTAATACAAAAATGATCTATTTGGCTTCTAGTTCTATCATCTGGAGATATCCACGTTGTTTTATGAATCTCTTTGTGTGGAAATATTGTGCCTCCAATGACCATGTCCTCTGTTAGACATATTTCAATTAATCTTTCTCTGTTCTGATTAACCATGTTGATTCCTTCTTTCCCCATTATTTTTTCAACGTTGGTGTTATCTTTCCCTGCCTTAGTGTTGAAGTCCCCCATAGCAATTAGGATGTCGTGTTTAGGGACTTAGTTGATGATTTGTTATAATTGGTGATAGAAGTCGTCTTTCACTTCATCATCTGCATTGTTCGTGGGTGTATAACACTGTATTATTGTCATTCTTCCGTGTCTTAGGTTGTATCGTGCTCTTATTATATGACTGTTCACTGGTTCTCATTCTACAAGGCTCTTTGCTGCTTCATTTGACATAATAATACCTACCCCATCTCGATGTTTACCGTCGTTTCTGCTTGAATGTATTATTAAATTAACATTTTCCGCCGATCTTTTACCTGCTTCTGGCCATCGCATTTCGCTGATGCACAGTACGTCTAGATGGTATCTCTCCATTTCTTTGATGACCTGAATAGTTTTTGTTGGTGCTGCCATCGTTGTTACATTCCAGGATCCAATCTTTGTCACATGTTTGAGGCTGACGAATGAGCTCCTTGGAGTTGGCATCCCAGATGCTCAGTTGGTTTCTCTGCGAGTTTCCGTTACGTATCTTTTTTTCCCTTCTGGAGTCGCCTCCAGATAGGTTCCAGGATGATGTTGTTAGCCTTATGCCCAACTCCCAGTAAGGATATGTGACAGATCAAGCGGAATTCTGCTGATTTCTGCATAATGGCGAGAGCTTTAAAAAAACTTCCGCCATCTTGCATGTCACACCGGAAGCATCCGGTGTGACATACCTTTATCACACAACTGAAATTTACCATATTTTCATTTTTTTAAAATCAGATCAGTACCTGCATTTGCATGGCACAGACAAAACTGGGACATTGTGTTCCCAAATGTTCACCTCACAGAAACTGAAATTGCAAATTTACAGTCATACTCACATTATGTGGCAGGATTCACCGAAGCTGCAGTAGAGGGGAGGTAAGTTTTGATTGCTTTATAAAAATATCCCTTAATGCATATAAAATTCAACAAGACTGAATGAACTGAAGGATGTGGTAGTTTACCAAGCAAAGTTCAATGATCTTCTGTGTCCTAAGTTATTTATGTGGTAACGCATCCTTACTCAGTAAATTCTACTGTCCTCAACAGTAAATCAGATAAACCTTGTTTTAATTCTTACATAATTTATGGGGCATGAGAAGTGTCCACTACAAGATCCTTCATAACATTAAGTTTCTATTATTCAACCTTCAGTGGTCCATAACTTAATTTTTACTTCAGTTCATCTCATTATTAAGAAGCTGATCTGAATTACTGCTGTTAATGGATATTTGTAAAACATTGTTCGATGTGCGTTTATATTATATATGCATTATAAATTTTAATAATTTTTTACAAAAATGATACTGCCATTGACAGAATTTTTAACAAATGACCATTTATGGTGTCAACACCTTTTTTTTTTCATGTGTCAAAAGGCAGAAAAATTTTAGATACAGGTTATATTTTGCTTCATTGTGATGTTGAGTCTCCTTGTGATTTAAGTTAAATACAAGAAAACTAATGCAAAATCTTTTGTAATTGTTCGCTTATGTATTGTAGCCTTTTAAGGAGCTTTTATTCTTTTTTTTTAAGCATTTTAATTTATCAGATGTATAATGTTCAGCATTTTGTTTCTTCCTCATTGTCGTCAGAATGTCTGCAAAATTGATTGTGCTTATTGATTCAGCTTTATTTAATGTATACAGAATATTCATAAATGTATTCAGTCAAATAACAACAGAATTTGAATATTTGTATTTGAGAACAAAATTTGAATATTAACATTTTGAATGCTCACACATATATTTTTTGGTAGTAAGTAAAAAGAACAAATAATTATAATTTGGGGATATTTTCTTCTTTGATCTACTTTCTGAAACACAGTATTATTAAGATAACACATGCTTCAGTGATGTTATTTCCTTGCATGTTGTCAGGCATATCTAATTTGAATCTATGGTTTTGTCATTTTCACATCTAGTCATTATCTAATAATCTGTTTATTGTAGTCATAGTAATGGCAATAAAGGATTGAAACATATCTCCTAAGTGTAAGCTGATTTCACAACCATCTGAATAGCATATTCAAGACGGTGCTGACACTGGTCACATCTACCAAGGAGACTGTGGAGGAAAAAGGGACATTTCTGTAACTGCAATCTGCTTTGTTCTTCTGATGAATGATCTTGAAAAGCTCTGGAACAGTGCCTTAATTTGTTCATGCTATAAGTATACAATGCGGCAAACTGGGGCTATCTGGAGCATAATGCTATGTTGTTTAAAATATGGTACCCTTTATCATCCTCCCTTAACTTCATTTCTCAGCCAATTACTGACTTCCACTTTGTGCTTTCCTGTGTCTATCTGAGCACATTTTGTGCCTGTCTTTTTGTATTCTTACATCTTACAACCTTCCCATGCTGTTAAATGTCACATAGGGCTTGCATGGTAGTTCGCCAAGTTTTCCTGTTTTCGACCAGCTTTTCAGCCTCATCTGAATTGGCCTCTCTTAACAATGTCCCCTTTAGAGTTTCACAAGACTAGTGCTGAACCAGGCTTGAGGCTTTTTGTCAAAACATAAAAGAAACAACTGGGAGAACATACCACTCAGTCACCCTTGTCAGATCAGATTGGAAAATGTTGGCTGGTCTGTACTGCTATCTTTCTTTTCTTGTCCTGCCTTTAATCATGAATGTCAGTCTTTTGAAGATGAAGTTTCTTCAAACAGTTATAGTGTGGAAGAATAAAGAGGTCATAGAATGGGAGGGGCTGAAAAACACATGGTCCAATCCAGAATGATCATATAAACTTATATATATGATAACATATATATAAAGTTATTCATTCATGTAGCATGTCCTTTCCAGAACAATGTCCCTCTAACAGCTTCCCTGAATGCAATATGGTCTTGCACAAGCTCTCCATGATGTCCTGAGTCTACCTCACTATGCCTTCCACTACTGACCTGTTGTGTCTATTGATGTGGCCAAAGTATCTCAGCTTCCTAATGTTTTTGGTGTTAACGAGCAGTTTTCTGTGATACTTAATGCAATTAGTATCTCTTTGTTTGATTTTTGTTCTACCCATGATATTCTAAGTGCCCTTCTGTAACATTTCAATTCAGATGCTGTTATTATCTTTTCTAGTGATTTGTTAAGTGTCCATGTTTTGCATCCATCTGTTGCCACTGGGAATATGTAACCTCAGAGTAAACACAACTGCTAGTCTTCATTTAATATCCATTGCACAGTTACCATTGGTAGTGATGATCAAGCTCTTGATCTTATATCTTACATCTTTCCCATGCTGTTAAACGTCACATAGGTCTAACACAGTAGTTTGGCAAGTTTTCATGTTTTCGGTGAACATTTCAACCTCATCAAGGGATTTTATGCCTACTAATTTGGCCTCTGTTAACAGTGTCCTCTTTAGAGTTTTATATGGTCAACCTCTTTTTCTTTGGCCTGTTGTATTCTACATGATAGCTTGTTTTGAGATTCTCTCATTGTTTCTTCTCATCATGTGACTGATGCATGAAGCTCTTGTTGGTCTAATGTGTTTTGGGCTTGCTTCTCATTTTGTCAGTTATCATTATTTTGATTTTGTTGGTGTTTAATAAGAGGTTCTGAGCTTTGCTGTGTCTTTTGGTTTGAAGGATCAACTGTTGCAGTCCTTCTGAGCTGTTTGATAGAAAGACAGAATCATTGGCATATCTAATTTCTGGAATCTGGTGACCCCACGATGTAAAATTTTGCTGTTTCCTGTTCATTACTTACATTCCTCATGATGTTTTCAGTTTAGATGTTAAATAGATATGGAGAAAAGATGTATCCCTGTCTTACTCCCTTTTGTATGTCAAAGTAACCTGATGTTTCACCATCTTCCTCACTGCTGCTTGCTGATCTTAGTACAGTTTGGTGATCTTCTTCTTCTTCTTCTTCGTTCACTTCTACCACCAAAAACCGCACTGTGAACCTACTGAATTCACACATGTGGTCCTCGTTAGGTCCGGTGGTCCCCTGTGTGGTCCAAAATAGACCACATGAGTTCCACGAAGGACCACAAGGGGTTCAGAGTATCACAGTGCTTTAGCCTGTATTCTTGGTGGGTCTCGGAAGCGGGATTGCGTGACACCGTGGTTTTCATTGCACCAGTTTGGTCTAGGGTTGGACTTTCTCACCGGAAGACCTCGACGTGTTTGGAATATCAGTGCATCCCCGCTGGGTGAGAGGCGTTAGCCCACCCAGGACAGAGTTGGACTTTCTCACCGGAAAACCTCGACGTGTTATGAGATACCCGTGTATCACCGCCGGGTGAGAGGTGGTTGCCCATCCAGTCCAGGGTTGGACTTTCTCACCGGAAAACCTCAGCGTGATTAGGATACGCAGACATCCCCGCCGGGTGAGAGGTGGTTGCCTATCTAGACTTCCCTGGTCCAGTGTCTCCGACTTCAGCATTTTGCGGTCGTGGCCGCTACCCTTCCTAGTTGTGACCAGGATGGAGCTTTTGTCCAGGAGGACGAATCCTCGCCACTAGTGACTTCTACCCCTGGGTTGAGCCGGTTTAGGCATTTCCCAGTATGGGCATGTTTGGGACGGGACCGACCTCTAGGGCAGAGGTACTGTGACATTCATAGCCTTCAAGATTCACCCCTGGTATGAGCCGGTTTAGGCAAAATTCACCAGTATGGGTGTTTATCAGGCGTTACCGACCTCTAGAGCGGAGGTGGCATGACATGTCTAGCCATCGAGTTCCACCCCTGGTGTGTGCCGGTTTAGGCATATTTCACCAGTGTAGGTGTATTTCGGACGTAGGCGGCCTCTAGAGCAGAGGTGCCGTGGTATAGCTCTCGTAGCGATACTACTGGACATACCAGGTTAAACTTCACTTTCCACCACCTTTTCCCATCGGCGCCGCACAGCAACCTTTATTTCCGCATTTACTTCCTTAACCGGGAGGAGCTTCACTCCACGCGTGGCATTTGAAAAGTCAAGCCAGCAGTGACTTAACCTCTGGGACAAACCGGTTCATGCATTTCACACGATATGACTGCACTCAGGACGTGGCCGACCTCCAGACCAGAGGTGCCGTGATTTGACTGTTTGCTTCGCTTTATTCTTTCAACCACCTTTTCCGCAGTGATGCTGCGCGGCAACCTCATTTGCAAATTTCTTCATTGGCCGGGAAGAGCACCGCTCCACGCACGGCAGCTGAAGATCTCGCCAACAGCGGCAGATGAGCTACCAAACGTGACACTCATCTACCCTAAGTAACTGGTTTTCAGGCGCCAGATATTCGCCCTCGCCCCTTCTCCTGTCAGTTTAAACAGTTCTGCCACGGGAAGGCCAGGAGCTGGACTTGACTGCCAGAGGCTGTTTGTGGCGCGTTTGCAGTCCTTAGAACCAGTTTGGTGATGAAGTGTACAAGATGATTGAGAAAACCTATGTAATAGTATTTTGTGATTTAGTAGAGTAAGTTGGTTCATTTTAGTCAAAGGGACATACGCAGCTTAAAAAAGTAGGGTTAGTAATTATTCAGTTCCTTATCTCTGTGGGAAACTTGAATCTATTTTTAGAATACATACCTCATTTTTTTTTTGGGGGGGGGGGAGGGGAGGGGAACGACACACTGGTCTCAAAACTGGAAAAATGTCATGTGGGATGTCTGTTTGTTGACACACCAGACAAATTTTAGTAACAGAGAGGTATTTTAGGAAGATGTTTTTTTTTGGGAAACAAAAGGTCATAAAAACATTATTCACATGGAGTGAGCTTTTCTTCAGGATAGAACATTTGGGAAATCCTAGAGAGAATATGTATGTGATATAAAAATTGAGATAAGGAGATTTAAGGAGGAGAACTGATAGTAGTCATGTTTCAATAGAAGCTGTATCAGTTCTGTGATGACTTAGATTGAGTTTCAGTAATATTGTCTGTTTAATTATATATATATATATATTATAAAATTAATTTGTTTATATATATATATATTATAAAATTAATACTGCCAAAAAAAGTCAACCTTAGCAATTGCAATAACTGGAAAGGAGTAAGCTTACTATCATTTGTGTCTAAGGTATTTTGCAAAAGTTATTCTGAATAGAATTCAAGATATAGTGGATGCTGCAATGAGAGAAGAACAAGCAAGATTTTGAAAAGGGAGATGCTGCCTTGACCAGATCTTTACTCTAAGAATAATACTTGAAGAATATATTGAAAAGCAAAAACCATTAATCCTGAACTTCATAGACTTTAAAAAGGCATTTGATAGCATTCACAGAGATTCATTGTGGAGAATTTTAAGAAAATATGGAATACCATCTAAGATTGTCAACATCATTAGAGACCTCTACAATGGATATTTTTGGGCAGTCAGCACAGAAGAAGGAATGAGTGAATGGTTCCAGATTGAAACAGGTGTGAAACAGGGATGTATATTATCTCCCCTGCTTTTTGGAATTTCCATAGACTTCATAATGATAAAATGCTGCACAGGTAAAACGGGCATTGATTGGGTACATGAGACCCAACTAGAAGATCTTGATTTTGCAGATGACATAATTCTTATCTTATCATTGACAATGTGAAATCATTGCAAGAAAAAACAGATACCTTGTCTTGAAAAACAGTAGTAAAACAGGACTTGAAATTAACAAGAACAAAACAAAAATAATGAAACTTCTCATTAAGCATGATGGAAAAAATATATCAGCTGTTAAAGAAGTTTTGCATATCTTGGCAGCTACATAGACCATGATGATGACATCAGAAAGGATGTTAGAATTCAAATTGCAAAAGCAGCATTGACCTTCAAGAATCTTGAGAACATATGGCATTCAAAACTTATAAGCACAAAAACCAAGTTAAGATTATTCAATTCAAATGTAATATCCACCCTCATTTATGCATGTGAAAGCTGGAAAAACAACTAAAGAAATAGACAACAAATTAGACTCTTTTGAAAACAAATGCCTAAAGAAAATACTTAGTATAAAGTGGAACGAATTCAAAATCAACGCAGAGATAAGACAGATGAGCAAACAACAACCTGTCTCATGGGTGATCAGAAAAAGAAGATGGTCATGTGTTGAGAAGAAACAGTCAGAGAATCCCAAAACAAGCTATTAAGTGGAACACAAAAGGCCAAAGAAAAAGAGGTCGACCACGTGAAACTCTGAAGAGGACATTGTTAAAAGAAACCAGTTTAGTGGGCATGACATCCCTTGATGAGGTTCAAAAGTTCACCGAAAACAGGAAGTTTTGTCAAACTACCATGTGAGCTCTATGTGACATTTAACAGCACGGGAAGCTCTATGTGACATTTAACAGCACGAGAAGGATGTACAATGTAGGAAGAACAAGAGATTTTGTTAGTGAAATGTAGTAGTTACAGAGTTGCTCTTGTTATGACAATACAGTGTTGTAGTAGTTCTTCCTTTGGAGATATGTGTATTCTGGATGTTTTTTTATGTGTCTGAAATTCAGAGAATTGTAAGTAGTTACTTAAGCTGCAGTTAGTCTGTTTTTTCTTCCCAGTGGCATTGACTATGTGTCATAGAAGTTCTATGTAACACTTGTTTAATCATCCTGCCATGTTGGCAGCATGTCCTTCTCTTTTTATTTGTCTCACCTTCATTAGTTATCGCCCATTTCCCGATACAGTAAATGTTGATGTGTGCTCTCTGTAGTTGGAGATTTATTACCTTTATGGAGTTTTCTGGCTGTTAGTTCTGTCGAATGAGTGGGAAGTCCTGTTACAGTTTTCATACGTGACACTTTCATTTTTGTTGTAACAGTTTTGAAGCTGGCATTGTTGTTGTGCCACTAAAGGGTATACCATAGTGACAAAATTGCCTTATTTGGTAGAGTAGTAAATTCTCACAGGCAACAACAACATGTAAGACTATACAAAGTACAGTAGAGATCCACTATTTCTAGAAATGGGTATAAACTTCCTAAACACAATCACACCAGTATGAAATTTAGAAGCTTCAGAAAGTTTAACCTAGAATTATTCCTTAATGATTTGCAACCATCTTCACTTACACACGTGTACCGACTAACTGACCCTGATGAAGCAATAGAATATTGACTAAAGATCTTCAGAGATATATTAGAAAACATGTCCCCATGAAAGAGGTAAGAGTAAAACACCAGACGAAGTCATCTTGGATAACACCTGAAATATTACAATCCATGAGAGAACGTGACAGGTCGCACAAAATCAAGGACTTCAGGACCTACCATTCACTCAGAAACAAAGTTCAATACTTAATAAGACAAGAGAAAAAAATTACTTTAGGAATCTAGTACAGAATAAATCAGACAATAAATCAATTTGGAAAGCCATAAATATCCTATCAAATAAAAGAAAAGCATTTGATTTTCAAGCTATCAATCGTGAAAACACTAGTGCACATATCAGTACACATTTCAGAGAAGAAATCAACGTTCTTAAATCATCAATACCAGCTCTTGTATGTGACTTACATGAACTACAAACATTCCTGGACAGCAGATGTACTGATTTTAAACAATTACACATTCCATTCTTAACAGTCAGTGAAGTTCACAGTTATCTCTTAACCTTAAAAAACAACAATACAGCTGGGCTTGATGATATTAGTAATAAGATCTTACGTTATGCTGCACCTGTCATTTCAAATACACTAACATGCATTTACAATCAGAACATTGCAAAATGTTATTTCCCCAAGGCTTTTAAAACTGCTAAGGTGTATCCTCGCTTTAAATCTGGCTCTTCCAACAATCTTACCAACTATAGACCAATATCCATATTATCGTCATTATCAAAACCACTTGAAGAAACACATACACAAAATAACTATGACACATGCAAGAGAACAGTTTACTCATAGACAGCCAGTCAGGCTTTAGACCCAATTATTCCTGCCACACAGCTCTTACCAAAATGACAGAAAACTGGTTAGTAAACATAAATGACGACAGACTATGTGGTGCCATCTTTGTCGACTTTAAAAAGGCATTTGATATGATTGACCACGATATTCTTGTAAGAGAAATAAAGACTTATAAATTGCACCCTGACCTAATAAAATTAATTGCATCATTTCTTTCAGACAGACAACAGGTAGTTTTCTTCAACAATTCTCTATCAAATTCTGCTATAGTTGACACTGGTGTTCTGCAAGGTTCTATTCTAGGCCCGTTAGTTTTTGCTATCTATATCAATGATCTTCCACTTCATCTTAAACATTCTTCTTGTTACCTTTTTGCTAATGATTGCACAATCTACACCAGTGACTATGATTGTATTAATCTAGAATCAACTCTTCAGGTCGAGTTATACAATTTAATTAAATGGAGCAAAAACAATGGCATGATTATAAATACCAATAAAACAAAATCGATGCTCGTAACAAGACAGAAACTACAAAACACAACAAAAACAACACTTCAGCTCAGCATGGAAACATCACAGATAGAAAATGTTACTGAGTACAAAACACTAGGTCTTATTATTGACCAACACCTGACCTCTCATGTGCAAGGTCTAACAAAACTCATCGCACAAAAAGTATACCAGTTAGCCAAAATTAAGCACTTCATTGATCAAGACACAAGGAAAGCATACTACATATCACATATACAAACACATTTAGACTATTGCTCAACAGTCTTGGATGGTTGCTCAGTGTCAAATACAAAGAGGCTTTGCTCACTCCAAAAACGAGCAGTAAAGCTTATTAGTGACAAAGATCAAGCACAAACAACTAACCAGCACAAACGAATCAGAATACTGCCTCTTAAGAACAGGTTCCTCTTCAACAAAGTCAAGTTAGTACATCAAATTCTTTCACGGCATGCCCCGCCTTATCTATGGAACCTGTTTAAATTTAGCCTAAAGTGCAGCCAATGCTTGAACAACATGTCTTCCAAAACCTAGACTTGATCTTTACAAGAAAAGCTTTAGTTATTCTGCTGCTCATCTTTGGAATACCCTCTATCCTATATAAAAAATATAAACTATACTCCTTCCAACAACTACAAACTTTCCCAATATCTATTTGATGTCGACTATATGCCTCCATGAGTCATAAAACTTAAAAGTTATCTTAGACTGCTCTTACAGACACCGAATACAGTTAATTGTTTATTCTGAATAGTCCTGAAATTTTTGTTTAGTAGATATTCATTTATATATGTATGTAGTTATTTCTGTACTGAGTGAATGGATAAGAGTGAAACGTAAATGTTTTATTTTATTTTATGTCTCTCAGCTTCAATGTTAATTATGTTTGTTACATGAACAACATATTTGTAGAATGTCTGGAATAAAGTGAAAGATGTATGATAAAAGGCAGAGTGTTAGACGGGTCTGCGTGCCCAATTCTTAACCCTTTTGAAATAAAGATCAATCAGTCAATCTATCTCTTGATGCCTTAGACACATTCTCATAGTACCCATCATGAACATGAATGTAGGACACCTATACATACTTCACAGAAAACAGTAATGCTGTTGTATTCCTAATAGACCATACCTATTGATGTTGTACACAGTCAGAAACTTTGGATTTGTCTCCAGAACAAGTGTATAGATCCACATTAAACTCATGTTTAGTATGTGATCTTTGGTGCCTCTGCCTGGTCTGAAACCCACCTGTACTTCATATATTTTTTTTTCTATTTTTCCCTTCACTTTTTTTTCAGTATGATTCATAGCAGTATCTTGCTTGTGTGACTTGTAAGCACTTTAGTTATATAGTTTGTACACATTTTTAGATTGGCCATCATCAGCAGAGTAAATTGAGTATTTCCAGTCCATGAGCCAACTTCTGCTTTTCGAGATCCTACAGTACAGAGCATGATAAATGCAGGTGCTACTTTCTCCTACTGCATGTATTATTTCAGCTGTTATTTTATCCCTTTTTAAGACTCTTAATGGCATTTCTGACCTTCTCCAAAGAGGGATCAGGTTCTTCATTTGTTCTCACCTCACTGTCTTTATTTTCTGGACCATTTGGTTCGTGGTAAATCTCTTTGCAGCACTCTTCCCATCTGTTCAAGGTTTTCCATTAGTGGATTCCCTTGTTTGTCATTAATTACACAAAGGGACGTTTTCAACCTGAAGTCCTTCAACAATTTTGCCTCAGGAAACATTTTCACAGAGACCATCATCTAACATTCTTTCCATGCTGCTGCAAGAATCCCTTATGTATTTGCTTTTGTCATGTCTAACTTCTTTCCTATTGTCCTTTGTATATTTTTTATTCAGTGATTGGTTTTCAGCATCTTTTCTGGACTTGATTTTCCTTCTATTAGCTTGATTGTTTCTTCTGAAATATAATCTCGCTTCTTTTACTGCTCTTTTCAGTATTAGAGTTTGGGCAGATATGATATAACCAACTTTGATATGATGGGCAAGCTCATCTGCTGTCATTTCTTCCTGCACTGCCATTAGGGCCTTGAATTTGTTCTCCATTTCAATGTTGTACTCAGATAGGACAGTACTTGTGTCATACCTAATTACTTTGTTACTTTTTACAATGTTTTTTAATTTGATCTTGAAATTTGCCACCAGAAGTTCATGGTCAGAGTCACAATCTGCTACAGGCGATGTTTTGATGGATGATATACACAAACACCATCTTTTCTGAGTTACAGTGTAGTCTGTTTAGTTTCTGCTCTTTTTATCTGGAGATGCCCATGTGTATAGTTGTTGAGGACGTTGCTTGAAGAAGGTATTTGTGATGGTGAGATTGTTCTCTAAGAAGAATGTTATTAGTTGTTCACCTCTATCATTTCTCTGACCCAGACCATGGAGTCTCCTCACTTTTATTTCATGATTGAGTCTTTCTTCTCCAGCTTTAGCATTGAAATCCCTCATTATTATCTTAAAATATTGTTTGTCAGTTCTTTCCAGAGTCTTCTGTTGGCTGTCATAGAAAACTTCACATAGTGTTTCATCAGAGGCTAGTGTTGGTGCATACACCTGAGTAAGCGTTATATTTCTTTTTCTGTCTCTCAGTCAGATTGTATGTGGTCATTTATTGGATTGTAGCCTAATAGGGAGGCTGCTGTTGTTCTGGACAGGTAGAATCCAGCCCCACTCTGGCCTTCTCTGTCTTTGCCTGAATAAATATAGATTCCTTCTGACAGAATTGAGAAATGTCCCTGTCCTGGCCATCTGTATTCTGATATTCCTAGGATGTTGATGTTTAACATGCCCATCTCCTTTTTCACTGTCAGGTGTTTACCTTGATAAATCTTACATTCCAGGTACCTATTTTTTAGTGTTTTCTTTAGTCTGTTGGCAGAGTTTTCCTTGGTAACACAGTCAGGTTTTTCACCATCATCTCGTTTGCCTGTACTTGCACTGACTTCACCCCCTTCCCCAGTTATTGCAGACAATCTGCCTGGCCTGGGGGACCTGCTACCAGATCTTTGTACTTTCTTCATATTGACTGTGTTAGGTTTCTTGGTAGTGTAAGAAGGTAGTTTGCCATTCCTTTCTTTCTTAGCAGTGACTGTTACAAGTTGGTGATCATAACCATTGTCCCCATAGTTGAGATCCTCTGCCTACCATCATAGAGTGGGGGCCATCACCTGAAATAACTGCTGACTGCTACCACTGCTTCATTCATCACCTGGTCCCATGGCTTCATATAACCTTGATCAGGACGCTTCACCTTGCCCAAGGGTAGACTAGCAGAGAGAAGGAAGCGTCTTCCTTTGATAGGGAATATCCATACTCCGTCCCCTGGGAACAACTGTGTTAACTCTCCCTGTGCTGGCGGGGAAATGCACGGGTGTTTAGATAATTTAAGGGTATCATTGAAAAATTGAATTTAAAATATTATTTCCGTGTTAAAAAAATATGAATTATACATTAAAAAAAAAAAAAGGTAAATGAATGAAGGTTCCAGAAATGTAGAGTTTTTTTAGGAAAAAATAACTGGTGAGAAAATGAGACAAAATTTGTAGCGCCCCCCCCCCCAAAAAAAAAATAATCTATAAAACACTAAACTAATTGTTGTCTACTTACCAAGAGCTGTAAATATCCACTTGTCACACACAATTTGAAGATAAAATGAATTCCTTCCAAGAAATATCACTTTTTATACAAATTGACACACAAAAAAAAACAGAAGGAATGGACCAGCAAGAAAAGATGAAGCAGAACAATGAAACTAGCAAGAAAAGATAAGGAAGCAGAACAATGAAACTAGCAAGAAAAGATAAGGAAGCAGAACAGTGTTTGGTTTTAATCAGTTTTAGAACAATCTCCAGGAAGACTGGGGTGGTCCTGAAAAGGACCTGATTATTTTGCAGAGTAATGTGATGACTGGCCTGATCAGGATTTACTTGGCAGCTGCAGCTTTCTTCAGGGCTGCTGTTGACTGGGTGGTGCTGGCACTGACTGATAAAGGGCTGCTGTTGACTGAGTGGTGCTGGCACTGACTGATAAAGGGCTGCTGTTGATTGGGTGGTGCTGACACTGACTGATAAAGGGCTGCTGTTGACTGGGTGGTGCTGACACTGACTGATAAAGGGCTACTGTTGACTGAATGGCCCTGAAATTAAAAAAAGGTAAATGAATGAAGGCTCCAGAAATGCATAGTTTTTTGTAGGAAAAAAAAAAACTCATGAGAAAATGAGCAAACATTTTTAGACTCCCAAAAACAACAAAATTATAAAAAAACAAGTAAAAGTGATGTCTACTTACCATCAGAGCTGTAGATTTATGTACAGGATATTTTATGAATGTTACAGCTGGCAGCGAGCAGACAAAAAAAATATAAAAAACAAACAAGTAGTATACCTTTGATATGTACAAAACAGGCAACAAAACATTATGTACAGAATTATATATACAAGACATGAAAAGTGGAAAAAAAGAGAGCAAAAAATATTTACAAATAACACATGAATACTTTACAACACACTGTTATCTACTGTCTCCAGTCCAAGAAATGGATAAGAAATAAAGATAACCAAGTTAGAATGGTATGAAAAGAAAGATGAAAGAGGTGGCCCAAACAGAAAATGCAGACAGCACAAACAAATGAAGTTGTGGAAGCAGTAGCATCTAGCTCAAGATGGCTGATGATACTTCTCAAAACATTCTACTGGACACAGATGAGGTCTTTCCAAGCACTTGGTGCAGTAGAACTTTGTCCTGACCCTCTTATCAGGTCTGCTGCAGCAGGCACAGTTCTTGTTGGTTTTCTCGCAGTTCACTAGGTGATTACCTTGGAACCTATTATCTACTGGAGCTTTTGCTCTCCTTCCATTGGCTTGGGATATAACAGAAACACCAGGAATGGAACTGCTTGCTGCCAGGGATCTCAGGCCTTCAATGAGTTGTTCCTTGGCAGGCTCCTCAGTTAACACATATAATACCTGAGCATTCACCTGAATAACTTAAAAAATCAGAGTGAATATTTTTTTTCCACCACTCCACCTTCTTTCTTCCATGCAAGCCATAATATGAGACCATTTGGTCAATCCTGTCAGACCCATACACTGGTTGTATCTATGAATGATGGAGGTTTTTCAACCTCCTCCTTGTCCTCAACAACACACGTTGTTCTAGTGGCTTTTCCATATGTTGTCACAACATGGACAGGTTTCTTTTTTTTTGGCTTTTCATGCCAGGAGACAGAAAATATTCTGCTGACCATCTTTGACAAAGCAGATGGGTTCTTTTACAGGTATTAACTGAGTTTTTAGCTCCTTGGGAAAACCTACACATTTCACATTCAATGTGCCAGTGTATCATGCACTATGTAAAAAGACATGGCAATAAGGTATTTGGCCAAAAGAATGGAAAAGAACTGTATTCATACCACTGCCAAAAAAGGGTAACCTGAAATTATGCACGAACTACAGAACTGCTGCCCTGATTAGTCATTCCAGTAAAATTCTGTTAAAAATCATAATGGGTAGACCTCGAAAGAAAATAGAAGTCAATATGGTCCAAGCTTGTTTCAGGCAAGGAAGAGGATCAAAAGATCATATATTCAATATAAGATTAATAATAGAAAAATGCAGAAAGTTTAATGTGAATCTATATTTATCCTTTATAGACTACTCAAAGCCATTTGATTGTGTACAACACTAGAAACTTTGGGAAATAATGGAAAAAAATGGGATTTCCAACACATTTGGTACAATTAACATCACTGCTGTATCTAGACCAACAAGCAGCAGTAAGAATAAATGGTGAAACAACAACTTGGTTTGACATAAAACAAGGGGTCCATCAGGGGTGCATATTGTCACCCTACTTATTTAACTTGTATACTGAAAATATAATAAGGAATGTTAGAGAAGATGTAGACAAAGAATATTATGATGCCATAACAATTGGAGGTTATGAAATACCAGAGATTAGATATGCTGATGACACAGTGTTACTGTCCACAACACAAAAAGGAATGGAAAAACTAATTATGTCAGTCTGTAAGAACAGCAAAGAGCAGAACCTCTATCTTAATGCAAAGAAAACTAAATTGATGACAATTGACAAAACAAACAAGGCAGCTGAAATATGTATCATTGAGGAAAAACTGGAAGAAGTGGAGAGATTTGAATATCTTGGATCACTACTAACTAATAATGGAGATACAATGAGGGAAATTAAAAGGAGGACATCTATCACTCTTCAGAAAGTAAAACAAATAAAAAATCTGTGGAGAGGTGCAGACAGAATCACAAAAATAAGATTTTTAAGGGCATGCATCTTTCCCATCGCAACATATGCCTGTGAGACCTGGACACTTAACAAAACATCTGAGAAACACATAAATGCCTTTGAATGTAAATGCTACAGAAGAGTTCTCCAAATATTGTGGACACAAAAAAACAACAAATATATCTATACTACAAGAGCTTAATATTGAAGAAGGCTGGCTAGTAAAGAGGATTAAAGAGAGAAAACTTAAATATTTTGGACACATTAAACGTCATGATAAGTTAGAGAAGACCGTCTTGGAAGGATACATAATGGGAAAAAGAAAGAGAGGAAGACCAAAATGAAGATGGCTGCGAGACATCGTTGATGATCTGCAAATGGTTGCTCACAACCGAGAGGCCTACAGGAATGCTGTTTGAGAGGCAAAGTTCCGCAAGGGACATGCAAATGAATGAATGAATGAATGTGCCAGTGTAGTTGTGGCCTTTGGACTGCAAATATTCAATAAATGGAAGACTGGTGAAGACAAGGTTCTAACCTGTCTGCATAGGTATGGTGTGAAGATGTGAGTGGCTCCATCAGTGTATCAAACACTTTCACAGCATTTAGTTTACTGTCAGCACTGGCAGAGCTGTAAGACTTGTGAGAGCCAAAATACACTAACAGGTTGTAAACATAACCTGTTGTGGAATCACAAAGGCCAAAGGTTTTGATGTGATATTTAGAGGGTTTCTTGGCATTATACTTTTTGTGTTTCCAGCATCCCTTGTAGCCAGTTACCATCTTATCAATGCTCAAATCACCTTAGGGGTTAATAGGCTGCCTAAAATGATGCCAACAGCTGATTGATAAACGGCTCAATTTTGGACTTGCCTTGGCTATCAGCTTCACTAACATGCAACATGGTGTTGTAGTATATCAGTTCAAACTGATTCCTGGAAAACATCTGCCCAAAAAATGCAGTGTGCAGAAAAGGTTTGGTACTCCAATAATCACTGATTTTTGGTTTAGATTGAATGCTCATAGCTAATAGTGTCACCAGAAATTTGTACATTTCATGACAACCAACAGGTTCCCACTGATGAAGTCTATTGCACTTCTTTATATTTGCAGATTGGCTAAGTTTCATACAGCATATTCATTTATGTTACTAATAAGACTGTCCAAAACATCTTCTGTGAAAAGTGCCAGGAAAAACCCATAGGTGTCCTGTCAGTTCCAGGATTGAGCAAGATACCACTGGCATCATCTTTGTTAGTAGCAGTACCTACTACTTCACTACTTCATTTGTCTGTGCTGCTCTCTATGTTGAAACTGGATCTGCATTTGCTGTTTGAGCTGCAGAAACATTCCTCTTCACCATTTTGGCAGGTGGAGGAGCAGAAGTAGCAGCACTTGTTGAGGGACGACAGTCAATTTCTGTGTCACTACTAGAGGTCACTGCATCAGAACTTGTCACATCAGAAACAGAAACATCGTCAGAACCATTGTCAGAATCAGAATCGCTTGAATCAGAATCATTGACATGGTGAGGTTTCCCAACTAATACTGTCTTAAATAACTCATTACAAGCAGTTTTAGTCCTTCTAGGAAGTCTAGAACTACGTGTGGGGTACAATCAGTAACATTTGTCATGTCGGAGGGCGTGTCCATTTTTCAAATATTCTCTAACAAAATTCACAGATCTAAGCACAAATAATACTCTGTCCTTCTGTCATATTGCTTCGAACAGGAAGAAGTATAAATCTGACATGCTCAGTTAATGTGCGAACCAAAATGAGAATTACAATTATATGAAACAAAACACGTGGCAATAAAATGGCTTAATGCAAGAAAGTAAAAATCGACTTTGGTAAAAAAAAAGTGGCTTATGGCATGGAAAGAGTTAAGAACACACTTATCTTAAAATAGTCTTTGTGAGACAGGGAGCATAGATCTGTTTGCTTAAAAACTCTGATCTACTGTTGTGGCCCAGAAACCTGTATCAACACCAATTGTAATTGTTATTTTTGTAAAATGTAATGTCAGAATGGTGGACAGATGGGGACATGGAGATCGCCGGCGGGGATGAGAAAAATCTGATGCGAAACCAATGAATCCAAGATGTGACAAGCCTGTGGGTCTTTACAACAATGGCTATCAGAATGATGTAAACAAAACAGAGCCAGCAGGCTATAGGTGGCGGGGAATTGATATCACTGAGGCACTCATCAGATTCCTCATCTCAAAGTTGAAATGTCTCTGTGGAACTGTCTTAAAGCCATCTGGCCAGCCAGTGTTGCATGCTGGATCTGACATGAAGAAAGGGCTTAAGTTCAGCCACCAGAGGCTGAAAAAACAAAGTTTTGGCCAGGCCACTGTCTTCATGGCAGTCTGAGCAAGACCACAGTCTGCCCTAGAAGGAACGGTGCTGAAGTCAGACGTACCCAGACAAAAGGCGCATCGCAAAAATCAGGGTACCACACATCATCACCAGTGTTGTACGAAGAAGAAGAAGATCTCTACTCCGCTACTCACATATAAGGTATATACAACTAATTTATAATTAGTATTATTTCAAGAAATGTCTGTGACAGCATAATACTCTACAAATTTGTGTCAGATTTCTGTACAACACAATCTTCCTTCAAAATCTGTGCTGTTGGTTTCAAACAAGGACATTAACAGCTTAAAGAAAAAGGAAAATCATTAGCAGAATTGTGAAGTTTGAGGAGAATACTAAATGTAACAAGAATGGAAAATCTGAAAATGACACCATAAAGGCAAGGGTTGGAGTAACACGAGTATACACTACATCCAGAAATAACACACTAAATGTTTGATGATGTTGCATGACTACTGCCAGACAGTGGACCTGTACTACTGAAAATATTCATGAAATGAATTGTAGAAAACATAAGGAAGAGGCCACCTACCTAAGAGATAGAGGGAGGAAATTACTGAAATTTAAATATTCCATTATATGCAGTAAACTGCTGAACCCTATCAAGAAGTCTGTTTGTCTCCTCAACATTGAAAGGTATATGAGCAAGGTGTCAAGAAAAGGTAAGACAAGACAAGGCAGCCCTAGTACATATGAGGTGGTATTGGAAAGTTCCCATCTCTCTCTGAACCTTAAGTGCCCAGGGCACATGGGGCTTCCGCAAGGGTTTTCCACAAATGCCTGTCCTTTGCCTTTTTTTCTGCTATTGCCCAGGTGAGCCCTCTATTGCTCAACATCCTTTCTGTTATTCTTCTCCATGTCTCTTTTGGTCTACCCTTACTTCTGTTCCCCTGTGGTGTCCATCATAGTGCTATTTTTGGTAGTGAGTTGTCAGTCATTCGGAGCACATGTCCCAACCATCGCCAGCGTCTTTCCTCAATAATTGCTGTCAGTGGCTTCATCTGCATTTCTGCCAACAAGATGATATTTCTTATGGTGTTTGGCCAAAATGTTTTTCTAATTCTTCATAAACATTTAGTCTGGAAAGAATTCAATTTGTTTTTTATGGTTTTGGTGATTTTTTTTGGGAAAGTTCCCATACTGATCCTTAGAAGGAAAAAAAGTACCGGCTTACTTTATTTAAATTTGGTTGCCGTCTCCTTCAAAATAGTCCCCTTGGAAACATATATACAATGATCCAATTGCTCTTCCATGCCTCAGAAACACTGTGGAAATCCTTTTCATGAAGACTGTTCAATACCGCCTCTGATCTCTTTTGAATTTCATCTATGGTGTTGAAGTGGCACCCTTTCATCTTCAGTTTAATTTTGTGGAACAAGGTGAAGTCACAGGAGGCTAGGTCAACCAAGTGTGGAATGACCGCCATTCTGTTTTCTGTCAAAAATTGCATCAATTTGAGAGTGGGCACAATTTGTCATGATGCAACAACCAATCGTAGTTGCATCACTTTTCCAGGAACAATTTTTTATAAATAGGAAACAACAAAGCTTTTGTATGGTAAAGTAAGACAGCACAGTTTTGTAGGATTAGACCTCAAAAAAAATGTAGACAAAGCACTTTAGTGAGACATGAGAAAAAGAAAAATCACAAGAGAACTGCCTGGGATTTGAACCATGGTCTCCGGCAGGACAAACAGCCATCTAGCTACAAGTATTTCCAGTCTTTTTTCATCACATGTCTTCTCAGAATGCTGCAGGGAAAGTCAGAATTTACTTTAGTGATGGAAGGAACAAATTCTCGGTGAATAATGCCCTTGATGTTGAGAAAAAAAGCTATGGGCAAGCTTTTTGTTTTCTGCTCTGGGTTTGCTGTGCCTTCTTTGTTTTTGATAACTGCAGGTTCTTTCAGAATGATAACTGTTAATTTTTTCTCCAGATCCTAGCCTTAAACTCAAATTTCATTGCCATGATAATCCTAGAGATGAAAGCTGAGTCATCATTAGTCATCTCAAGAAACTCAAGGCACAAATTAAGATGCTGCTGCTGTTTCTGATCTAGTGTCAAGAGCCAGGGGATGAGCTCTGTGGTAACGCAATGCATTTTCAGGTTTTCTGTGAGGATCTCCTGGCAAACTCCATAACTGATTCCAGCCTTGTGAGAGAGCTGATGAATTGTTTGTTGATGGTCCTCATAAATGAGTATGAATTTTTTTCCACATTTTGTGGCATTTTGCTGGTAATTATTCACCTTGAATGCTCATCATCTTGATCAGATGCTTGCTCAACTAGCCTTGAAATGCACATACCACTCAAGAACCTGTGTTCAACCTAAAGAATGTTTTGACAAAAGCCTGAAGAAGGATCTTGAGAGTCTTGGTGGCAGATTTGCCAAGCTTCACACAAAATTTAATTCAGCATGCTGCTCAAATTTGTAAGCCATCATAATGATTGTAGAATGGTCACAGAACCATATATGAATTGAACATATATAGAAACTATGATGCCAAGAGATAGACTGGCTTGGTAAGCTTGAGAGTAATGACCTTCAGTGTCTTGTATATGTATTTATCAAATAGTACAGTCACAGCAAGTACAGTCTGAAAACTTTCCAATACCACCTCATATATGTTATACCCTCTAAAAAAATCTAAATCATGAAGTAGACATTTGTAGTACAGATATATTATGCTATCCCTCTCTAGATGTATGTATGTAGAGGCACATCTGCTATTTTGAAATTATGATATTAGCAGACCAGATCAAAGATGACCACTCCTTTGGAAGCATGTACAAGAAAAGAACAGTGCACAGTTAATCATTCTTGAGTGGTGCAGGTGAGAAACCTGCAGCTATTCACTACAGAATGAAGATGCAGTATGGGAACATGTGTTGCTTGAGCTGTTATATGAATTTCACATGAATTTGAAAGTGGATTGCCAAATACGATGGACACAGCTTATTCCAGACAGCTTCACATTGTGAATGGGCCTGACACTAATACTGAAGTAAAATGAATATGGGAAAACTGGTGGGTAACAATCGGTGAGGTGACTGAGAACTGAAGATTAGATATGTGCTGCATCACATCATTCATGAAGTGCTTCAGTACTAAAAAAGTCTGCCAGGTGAGTACCGAAACAACTCACAACTGATCTGAAAGAATATCACGAGAATATTTGTGAAACTTTTTTATGACATTTTGAAGATGAAGATGGCCTTCTGTGACAAATTTTACTAATATTACTTCCAGCAAGAGACAAATCAAACCAGCAAGGAGTAGTGACATATTTCCTGCCTGAAACCAAAGAAGTTTTGCACAACTCCATTGGTCAGAAAATTGCTACTCACTGTTCTAGGTGTGTAAAGGTCAAATCCTGTAACATTACATGCCCAGGGGAGCCAAGCATATTGTGATCCACTTGAGAATCACTTGAAACATGCATTGTGGTTTGCTCAGTTCTGGTGTGTGTTAAAGCATGATAATGTACGGCTTCACACATCATGTGTAACTCCTCAACAGATTATGAATCTGCTATTAGAGTATCTTCCAAATTCAGCATATTTGTCCGACCTTGCACCATGTGATTATGATGTGTTTCTACCCCAAAAACAAGCACTAGATGGGAAGAAGTTCAGTAAGGATGAAGAGATTAAAGAGGCTGTGCATAGTTGGTCAAGAGATTTTTTTTTCTCTAGGAATCCAGACATTAGTGAAGCAGTGGCCTGCACTGAATATGGTAGGGACAATGTTGTAAAGTGATAAGGAGTTTGTAGTCGTATTTGTGCATTTATTGAAATAAAAGTTTCATGCCAAGTTGCAGAAATGTAATAGGTGGACCAGTTATGAAATTTGATTACCCAAGAACATAATATTCTGAAGAAAAGAAAAAAAACAGGAAAGAAAAGTTTCATCCTTACAAACTTCAATCCTGCATTATCTGACTTAACACATCAGCTTGAGAAAAAATGCACAGAGCATCAGAATTAACATGTCAATTATGTACTATAAAGGAGAAATGCATGTATAGCATAAATCTCATTGATTCCATACTTTTCAGACATTCTGTACTTGGTTTCCTGGCTACTTTAGTTATGATATTCTTGTTTTAATACTATTGATGAGAAGCTTTTCATATCTTTGGATGCAGACTGATCACACAGACTGATCTAGTATGTTATTTATTGTCTTGTAAAGCAGCAAGATGTTCTCTCCACTTTTCATGGTCTGCACCAAACATATGTAGGCTTAACATTTTGTTGCATGCTGCCCATCTTAGTTTTAACAGTTCTTTGCTATTTTGTCATGGTCAGTCTTCTTCCTCCTCCTTATAGGTATCAGTCACATGGCTGCTGTAGCAGTGTTGTTGATATTTTTTAGAACCTGTGACCAATCCATTTCCATTGCCTATTTTATTATAGTTGTGTGCATATCTTCTAGCTTGCATTAATCATGCAAGTCTCAGTTACTTGTGGCCAGAAAATTTAATCCAAATATCCAGATACCTATATACAAATGCCTAAGGAAAATACTCTGCATCAAGTGGAATGAATTCAAGAACAATGCAGAGATAAGACAGATGACTGAACAACAACCAGTATCATGGGTGATCAGGAAAAGGAGATGGACATATGTTGGTCACTTGATGAGAAGAAATGATCAGAGAATCCCAAAACAAGCTATCAAGTGGAACACAACAGGCCGAAGAAAAAGAGGCATACCGCGTGAAACTCTGAAGAGGACATTATTAAGAGAGGCCAAATTAACAATCCTTTGATGAGGTTGAAAGACTCGCTGAAGACAGGAAAAATTGACGAACTACTTTGTGAGCCCTATGTGATGTTTAACGACACGAGAAAGATATAAGATCCAGATACCAGATTTAAACCAGGTATCCAAGAAGGCACAAGCACCAGAACTTCTGTCAAGAAGACCAGAAAACAGGACATTTCTGTCACTGCAACCCACTGTTTGTTCTTCAGATGAATGATCTTGGGAAAATCTGGAATAAAACCTTATTTTCCAAGCTAGGTGTCTCCACCTAGCTGGAATTAACAATAAATCAGTTTTCTTTGAATTAATTTTCATTTCTACTATCAATTTCAGTTTCTGCTGGTTCATGCTGAAACTCATTTCTTGTCTTAGCACCACACACTTTGCTGCATTTTCTCATTCTAGAGATGACTATGTATTCATTTTCCAGGTCTTTGACATACTCAAGCCACTGGAGAGGTTTAATAGGTTCCTTGTATAGGCAACTTAAGCTAGTGGTCTTGTCCTTTTATTGATCATTATTCAGTCTTAACCTTCCTTCATCCACCCTATTAATTCTTAATCTTCCTTCATCCACCCCTCCCATATTGTTTCCCCATCCGGGCAGCCTTTGTTTAGACTACATTATCTGATTGGAGCAAGTTGGGACCATCTGGGGCATGATGCAGTGTTGTTTACAATCTGGTACTTTTTGTCATTATACCGTTATCTCATTTCTCAGCCAACCAGCTGCTTCTACTCTGTGCTTACCTGTATCTATCTGGGAGCATTTTGTGCTGTCTTTCTGACACATAGAATACAAAAAAAAAGCTAAGTGTTGAATTTTTCATATGTTTTTCTTGTTTTTATCTGTTGTGTTGTTTTTGTATATGATCCTTGAAAAAAGCTCGTGCTGAAATATTGGATTGTTGTATGTTCATTTAAACATCCTTATTTTGTTTTTTGCCATTCTTGTTCCTGCCCACTTTCCTAACTCTTTTTTTTTTGTAAAACTGAATGATACACCCCAGTCTGACTTTATTACCAGAAATTTAACAAATCTTTCTTTAGCAGAATATGTATGAAGTGAGGCTAGTGCATTGTGAAAGTTGATAAATTATTTAAAAATTCATAACAACCACATATTCTTTGGCACATGTAGAAATATAATGCATGTAAGCATAATATGTATCAGTCACAAATGTTAGAAGTCTGTATGTTTACACTGAGTGTTAATGGAAAGTATTGATTAATGAGATGACAAATATCTGGACAGCAATCTCCAATGCACAGTTGTTTTTCCTCTCTATGCCCCTGAATTCATTTTAAAATGGTTATCTTTAAAAAAAAAAAACAACTTTTCATACTGGGTGTAATTAACATTGAGATGTTCACTAGACTAAGGATAACTTATTAGATGAATGGAAGTTAAAAGATGAAGATGACTCACCAGACTAAATGAAAGCATATGATAAGAATGTCTCATTAGAGCAAGATACTGTGTTTTTAACTAACAACAGAGGAAGCATGATATGTGGTAAAAAGAAAATTTTAGATATAATGATTGCAATACAGAACAGCTAAGTTAACACAGCACTAAAGTTGTACAGTGCATAAAACACACCATTCAATTCAAGTGTTGTATTTGTTATTTTTCTATGAGCATTAGGCCTACACAACTAGTCATTTTTTAAATGTATTTTGTTAACTGGCTTTTTTTTATCTATTCCAACTTTAGAACAGATCTTTTTGATGTGTTTGTGAATGCTGCAAGTAGTCAGATTGTAGTTCTTCCACACGCAAAAGGTAATGAGAATTATTTTGGCAGTCACATTTCATTATTTACAATGTAAGTTAGCCAGTCTCCTTGATCATCTTCAAAATAAATATTAATAAATTTATAGCAGTTTCTGTGTATATTTGTGTTTGTAATTGATGACATATGCATAGCATATTACATTAGATTAATCAATTTGTCTCTTCCTTATAAACCACAATAACAGGATCTTAAATCTGGATTGATAGCAAAAGGTTATATAGGACAACTGTATTTTCACAGATATAACATGCAAACACATGAAAAATCCACCTTTTTTGTAAAATTAAATGGGAATAACATACAGTTGTGTATAGTGTGCTGGTATGTGTATGTTTTACCTACATGCACAGGTATATATGTGTTTTCATTCATGGACATTTGATGTGTGTGTGCATTTGAGAAAGAGAACAGAATCATGCTTATTCAGAGATTTCATGTTGCATTTCATGGTAATTAAAACAAATACATCACAACTGAAACAAAAAGGGCACTGTACAACACAGTTTTCCTCCCAACTCTGTGCTGTCAATGTCAAACATGGACACTAACATCCAAGAACAACAGAAAAATCATCACAACAGAAATGAGATGTTTAAGGAGAATACTAAAGGTGACAAGAAGAGACCAAATAAGAAATGACACCATCAAGGCAAAGGTTGGAGTACTGCATTATATCCAGAAACAACAAGTCAAATGGTTTGGCCATGTTACATGCTTATCATCAGACATTATATCACAGACAACATTCATACTAAGATTTGTAGGTAATAGAGAAAGAGCCCACCCACGCATGAGATGGAGAGAGAAAATTACAGCAGCATTAAATATCCCATTCATCATTCATTTGCATGTCCCTTGTGGAACTTTGCCTCCCTAACAGCACTCCTGTATGCCTCTCAGTTGTGAGCAAGATGGCCTGCTGCTGTGCATCCATTTGCAGATCATCAACGATGTCTTGCAGCCATCTTCGCCTTGGTCTTCCTCTCTTTCTTTTTCCCACTATGTACCCTTCCAAGACGGTCTTCTTCTAGATTATCATGACGTTTAATGTGTCCAAAATATTTGTTTCCTCACTTTAATCCTCTTTACTAGCCAACCTTCTTCAGTATTAAGTTCTTGTAGGATTATATATTTGTTCTTTTTGTGTCCATGATATTTGAAGAACCCTTCTGTAGCATTTACATTCAAAGGCATTTATGTGTTTCTCAGCTGTTTTGTTAAGTGTCCAGGTCTCACTGGCATATGTTGCCATGGGAAAGGTGCATGTCTTTAAAAATCTTATTTTTGTAGTTCTGTCTGTTCCTCTCCACAGATTCTTTACTTGTTTTACTTTCTGACCTCCTTTCTTGTTTTACTTTCTGTCCTTCTTTTAATTTCCCTTATTGTATGTCCATTATTAGTTAGTAGTGATCCAAGATATTCAAAACTCTCCACTTCTTCCAATTTTTCCTCATTAATACATAATTCCAGCTGCCTTATTTGTTTTGTCAGTTGTCATCAATTTAGTTTTCTTTGCATTAAGATAGAGGTTTTGCTCTTTGCTATTCTTACAGACTGACATAATTAGTTTTTCCATTCCTTTTTGTGTTGTGGGCAGTAATACTGTGTCATCAGCATATCTAATCTCTGGTATTTCATAACCTCCAATTGTTATGACATCGTAATATTCTTTGTCTACATCTTCTCTAACATTCTTTATTATATTTTCACCATACAAGTTAAATAAGTAAGGCTACAATGTGCACCCCTGACGGACCCCTTGTTTAATGTCAGACCAAGTTGTTGTTTCACCATTTATTCTTACTGCCGCTTGTTGGTCTAGATACAGCAGTGATGTTAATTGTATCAAATGTGTTGGAAATCTCATTTTTCAATTATTTCTAAAGGTTTCTGGTGTTGTACACTATCAAATGTGTTGGAAATCTCATTTTTCAATTATTTCTAAAGGTTTCTGGTGTTGTACACAATCAAATGGCTTTGAGTAGTCTATAAAAGATAAATATAGACCATTTAGTTTGAAGTTGCCTTAAGACAGATGGCATTTTTTATGGTACCAGATGTTGCTGATGGCGTAGATGCAATACTTGCCCGTTTATTGTCGAAGCTAGCCAGATCTCCTTCCCTAAGTCCAAGTATCAGTTCAGGAGGGTCTCACTTGCACTTCACGAGAAGAAACAGTCATTTTATTTATGCTATTATGTGCAAATGCTGCGGTATGAAGTACATAAGGGAGACCATTTTTACCAACATCTTAACGATATTTCTAAGATGCCCGGGGCACCTGTGGCTAAACATTTTTGTCTTAGCAACGACAGAGGAAAACAGGACATTTCTGTTAGTGTGATCCGCTCTTGTTCTGCTGATGTATGATCTCAGAGGGTCCTAGAACAGCGCCTTATTTTCCAGACTGGCTGTCTCCACCCAGCTGAAATTAACAATGTCTTCACCTTCCTTTAACTTCTTTAGTTTTCCACTTTGTTTTTTTTTTATTTATACTCTACTTTCTTTCTCCTAGCTCCCCTCCTTATCGCTACCTTCTCTTCTTCTCTAATGGCTATCATGTGTCTATTACCCTTCCGCCCTTCCCCCATTTCCCTCCCTCTCTCCACCTCTTCTTTACGATTGGCTCTATCAGCTTATCCTTTGTGTGGCCCTTCGTGGTCTCTATGTCTTGTCTAGTGGACACACATTTCTGTGTTCCCTACTGTTGGAGGATGCCATATTAAGATAAGTTTCCCATTTAGTTATTCATTTTTTGTCTCGTTTGTTATGTAATCCTCGAAAAAAGGCTCATGCCGAAAAATCGGATGTTGTATGTTTTTCGTTTATACATTCTCATACTTTCTATTTATTTTTTTCTTACTTTACTCACTCCTTTTGCTACCTTGTAAAACTATACCATACACTTCTATCTACCTTTACGATTGGTTTGACATAGCTTTATAAAAATTACTTTCTGATTTACATGAATATATTGGTTTGACATACATCTTACATCCTTCCCATGCCATTAAATGTCACATAGGCCTCGCATTGTTGTTTGCCAAGATTTCCTGTTCTCAGCGAGTCTTTCAGCTTCATCAAGGGATGTTATGCCCACTAAACTGTCTTCACTTAACAATGTCCTCTTTAGAGTTTCACGTGGTCGACTTCCTTTTCTTTGGCCTTTTGTGTTCCATTTGATAGCTTGTTTTGAGATTCTCTGACTGTTTCTTCTCAACACATGACTCAACAAGTAGATGTATATCCATCTTCTTTTTCTGATCACCCATGAGACAGGTTGTTGTTTGCTCATCTGTCTTATCTCTGTGTTGTTCTTGAATTAATTCCACTTTATACCAAGTATTTTCCTTAGGCATTTGTTTTCAAAAGAGTCTAATTTCTTGTCTATTTCATAGTTGATTTTCCAGCTTTCACATGCATAAATGAGGGCAGATATCACTTTTGAATTCGATTTTAACTTGGTTTTTGTGTTTATAACTTTTGAATTACATATGTTCTCAAGATTTTTGAAGGACAATGCTTCTTTTGTAATTCTGACTTCCTTCCTGGTGTCACCATCCTGGACTATGTAGCTTTGACATAGCTTTGTAAAAATATGCTTTTTAATTTACATGGGCAGATGTTTGGCTGACTAGCCAGTCAGTTTTATTTATCACACTTACTGTTTATTGTGATATAGTTTGCAATAGATTGTACATATAAGTCAAGCAATTTCTTTCTTTCATTGTAGTCATCATATTTGTTACTGTATGAATAAGATAAATGTAGGTCAGAATGACATGTGCAGTTCTCTGAATGTGGATAGACGCTCCCTGGCAGTTTAGTTAATCGTGCTTGAGTGTGAATAGACACTTCCTTACTTTATGTGTTCATTTCTTTTACCTGACATAGTCCTTTTCAGTGAATAGTTTTGTTGAAAGATAACACTGTTAATAGATAATACTTCATACACTGTTATAGAGCTGATATTAGATAGAAGATGACATCTTGAAGTTTTTACTTACTTTACCCTTCCTCTTGTACCGCAAGGTGTCAAGGGGAGATGCAGTTGGCATCTTTGGGCCGTCTGAGTTGCCTCGGTGATGTTCATGCCATAATTCATGTGTGTTTCTATAACTCTATTTATTCATCTTTTCTGCAGTCTTGTTAATCTGTAGTTCTTTGGTTGAAGGCAATTTTGGCTGTCAGTATATGTCATTCACATTAAGTGGTCAGACCACTTAATTCTTTGATATCTATATATTGTAGATATGGTGTAGTTCCTACAATTGTCTTGTGCCATCATTTCTTATCTTGTCCCTCCTGGTGATGTTTTGGTGCTTTTAGGCATCTAATTTCAGAAATAGACATTTTATTTTGGTGTTTCTTGGTTAGTGCCTATATTTGGCATTGGTAGCACAACTTTGTCAGATCATAATGTTTAAAACTGTGATGGAGTTCATGTGATCTTGTAAGCATTTTAGAGTCACTGTAATGCACTAGTCATCTGCAAAAATAACTTATTCAGTTTATGATATGTCTAGGTTTGCCTATTTCATTATTTTGTCATGCAGATTATAAATAATAATAGTGATAATGTACTGCTCTAAGTGTTACTTTGAACCAATCTGCATTTCCTGTTGTTATCTTTGTTGCACTTTGATGACTATTTTTGTATAATGATCTTATGTTATGTAATAGATGTTCTGGTACCCCATATTCCTCAAATACTGCACACAGTTTTTTTCTGTTCACCCTGTCAAATTTTGATCCACAAAAATGATATTAAGTTTCCAGTCATATTCAGTGGCTTTTTCACAGGCTTGTCAGAGAGCAAATACTGCATCAGTGCAGCTTCTTCCTTTCCTAAATCCAAATTGTGTTTCACTCAGTTGTGTTTGTATAACTTGTCTTGTTCTGCTTTCTGATATCCTCGTGTACGTTTTACCCACACAACTGAGCAAGGATATCCCTCTGTATGATCTACAAGCTCTTTTATCTCCTTTATTCTCCCAGATGGGTACAACTACAGCTCTTTGCCAATCTTCTGGGACATTCCTTTCAGACTATGCCTTATCAAAGACTCTTTCAAACTGTTTTATATCAAGGTCTCCACATGCTTGGATGGCTTCTTTTGTCAGGTCATCAGCTCGTGGTGCCTTGTGTCAGGAAATTCTGATCACTTCTTCAGTCTCACCTCTTAGGATTGATAATCCAAGTTCCTTGCTAGTACTAGGTAGATGTGTGTTTTCTTGTTCTGTTTCTCAAATTGGATTGAGAAATTCCTTGAAATATTTCCTTCCATTTTGTTTAATAGACAATGTTGAAGTTTTTATACTCCTTTATTTAATGATTATGAACCCAAAACACCATGCAGCTAACTAAACTAGTTAAATTCAAGCTATTGTTAGCACATCCAAAAAGCAATAGACATTTTAGAATTCACTTTATACAGCACAGTTTCTTTGAGCTGTTTTCATAGGTTTTCATAATATGATTTAGGTTCAATCCTAATAAAGAAATGACCACCCAAGCAACTGAATGGAAACTATTATGATATTTTCATATAAGTACTGATGTGAGTGTGGAATGAAAAATATCCAATGGTCAGTATTTTATATACTTATAAGTTTTTTGTTTCTTTTTAATATATGTTCTTTCTGTAAGGTGATGACACTTGAATTAAGAGTTGTAGAAGTCATGGTCAGCATCAGTGAAACTGTGTTAGTAAAGTAGACATATGAAATAGTGTATTAAAAAGAATTCAAAGCACCTGTCAAGCAAGGATGCAATTCACCATCTGAATATGCAGTTGTTCTGTTTCCCTGGACTATGAGCTTGATGTTTTTTGCAGCCAATGCAGTGTATGTGTTGAAGCACAAGCATTATTTCATACAAAGAGTAGATTACAGCTGCTGTTTTTGCTGTTGAAAGAGAAGCTAAAAAACAAGAAAGATGCACCGCTCTTTAGCAGAAGCTGCTGCCATGGGAACCATAGCAGTCCATGTAACATTAGCCAGATGATCTTTATGGTTTGCTGACTCTAACAACTGTGCTGTCACTCTAGTACAGTCATCTTCACTCTCACCATCAGAATAGGATGGAATGCTGAGAAGTTATCAGCTTGACCCATATCTTAAAATCTGAGTGAAATTTTGTCATTGTGAGGGAAAAAGTGTTATTTTATAATATTTAACATTTTGGGTTGGTCATAGTGGTAATTTCTTTACTTTTTTTCAGATTAATGACAGAATCATGTCAATGAAAGGTGTGGAATTTCAAGTGGGGAATTCCAGACCATCATGAAGTTCCCGTTGTCTTGAAACAAAATCAAATGAACACCTCAAAGTTGATTTTACAGCATTTTGAGCGATCTAGTAATAACGTTTTGGAACAACTCAATCACTGTTGATGAAATATGGTTACATTACTATGAGATAGATACAGAATAATAAAAAGTATATACTGGAACCAAAAATCAGTCATCAAGATAAACAACAAAGTAGGCAAATTTCAGAACATAAAAGAGTAAGACAAGGATCTGTACTGTCCCCAGATCTGTTTTTTCTGCAGTGAGAATATTATTAGAGCCATTACCGACAAGCCTGGGATAAAATTTAGAGGACACATCACTAACCTGAGATATGCCGACAACACAATCTGATAGCAGACAACGAAGAAAGATCTGCAACACCTGCTAGATATAGTAGTACCAGAAAGTGAATATAAAGGACTGTCACTGAACAGTAAGAAAACAGAAATGATGGTCATGTCCAGAAAGAAAACTGTACCAGAATTCATTCATTCATTTGCATGTCCCTTGCGGAACTTTGCCTCCCTAACAGCACTCCTGTAGGCCTCTCAGTTGTGAGCAAGATGGCCTGCTGCTGCGGCATCCATTTGCAGATCATCAACTATGTCTTGCAGCCATCTTCGTTTTGGTCTTCCTCTCTTTCTTTTTCCCATTATGTATCCTTCCAGTACGGTCTTCTCTAAATTATCATGACGTTTAATGTGTCCAAAATATTTCAGTTTTCTCTCTTTAATCCTCTTTACTAGCCAGCCTTCTTCAATATTAAGCTCTTGTAGTATAGATATATTTGTTCTCTTTCTGTGTCCACGATATTTGGAGAACTCTTCTGTAGCATTTACATTCAAAGGCATTTATGTGTTTCTCAGCTGTTTTGTTAAGTGTCTAGGTCTCACAGGCATATGTTGCGATGGGAAAGATGCATGCCCTTAAAAATCTTATTTTTGTAGTTCTGTCTGCTCCTCTCCACAGATTCTTTATTTGTTTTACTTTCTGAAGAGTGATAAATGTCCTCCTTTTAATTTCCCTCATTGTATCTCCATTATTAGTTAGTAGTGATCCAAGATATTCAAAACTCTACACTTCTTCCAATTTTTCCTCATTGATATATATATTTCAGCTGCCTTGTTTGTTTTGTCAGTTGTCATCAATTTAGTTTTCTTTGCATTAAGATAGAGGTTCTGCTCTTCGCTGTTCTTACAGACTGACATAATTAGTTTTTCCATTCCTCTTTGTGTTGTGGACAGTAACACTGTGTCATCAGCATATCTAATCTCTGGTATTTCATAACCTCCAATTGTTATAACATTGTAATATTCTTTGTCTACATCTTCTCTAACATTCCTCATTATATTTTCAGTATACAAGTTAAATAAGTAAGGTGACAATATGCATCCCTGACTGACCCCTTGTTTTATGTCAAACCAAGTTGTTGTTTCACCATTTATTCTTACTGCCACTTGTTGGTCTAGATACAGCAGTGATGTTAGTTGTGTCAAATATGTTGGAAATCCCATTTTTTCCATTATTTCCCAAAGTTTCTGGTGTTGTACACCAGAATGCAATGTAAAAATCAAAGGAATAACATTAAAACAAGTGCACAAATTCAAGAACCTTGTTACAATGATAACATCAGATGGTAGATGTACCACAGAGACCAAAAACGCAATATACCACCAAAGGCAGCATTTCAGAAAATGAAATCTATTTTGTGAGTTCATCTATGTCAATAGATACTAGGAAAAAGTCTTGAAATGCTACATCGAGCCAGTATTGCTATATGAAAGTGAATCATGGTCAGTAACAAAAACAACAAGAGAATTAGAGGCAACTGAAATGTGGTTCCTATGAAGAATGTTAAGAATACTATGGACAGCCAAAATATCAAATGAAAGAAAATCAGTGTGAAATGAACATTAATAAACGCACTGCAGAAGAGACAATCATGGTTTATTGACCATATAATGAGAAGAGAAATGATTGAAAATATTTTGACAAGGAAAATTGGAGGCAGACCAAGAGAGAAAATCTTAGATGACTTGACAAAATGGCATGGGAGAGCCACAACAACAGAACTGACGAATAACACGAAAGATCAGAAACTGGAGAGACATGTTTACTAATGCCTCCATGCATGGCACATGATGATGATGACTGTGAGATGAAATATGGTTATCTCACTATTATCCCAGAACCATAAAACAGTCCCTGCAGTGGCAGCACTTGGGTTCTTCACAGCCAGTGAAATTCACAGTGCAAAAAAGTCAACAAGAAAGGTCGTGGCCACTTTTTTTGGGATAATAAAATATTTTGATGGTTGTCTATTTTCCTCTGGGCCAAACAGTTAATACTGAATACTACTCTAACTTGCTGTACCAATTAAAGAATGAATTGAAAGAAATATGGTGAGAGAAGCTGCAGAAAGGTATTCTCTTTTCGCAGAACAATGTGCCTACTCACAAGATGTTGGTTGTTTCGAAGAATTTGAGGTTTGAGTGTATAAGTCATTCACTGCACTCACCAGATCTTGCTCCTACCATTTCCTGTTAACCAAACTTAAAAAGTGTTTGAAAAGGGGGAAATTTTCTAATGCTTTGATAGCAGTATTTTGGTGACCAGATATTAGATATTTTAGAAAGGTTAAAGAAACTTGAGAAATGATGTGCCAGGTGTGCTGAACTTCAGGACATGAAATATGAAATAACATGCAAATTTTGTAGCTGTAGGTCATTGCCTTCTTAGTTAGACTGATAGCTTTTCAGCACCCCCCTCATATAATCTTCTTCAGAATGAACATAATTATTTATTTTCTGTTTCAAATACAAGCACTTCAAATTGGGCAGTTTTGTCCCGTTTGTCCAAAAGATGCATTATTGACAAAACTTTTAACAATCTCATAATAGTGTATAGATCCATTAAGTTATGAGTTAGATGTAACAAGTTGAATATAAAGTTGAATAAATAACATCATTATTTTAAACAATGAATAGTACATTTTAAAATGGTACGTAAAATGTTTTAAAATTTGTGTGCCACTTAGCACAAAGATTTAAGTGATTGTGAGAACACTCATGAAGCACTTGTATTTGAAGAGACCAGCTCTTCATATGTAATGGAAGGGGAAAAAAATTAAAACTTCAAAATTCTTGGAAATTTTTTACGGTGCACAGTACAGATGAAAATTGCTGCATCTCTCTTTAAGCAGATCTGAAAAAAAAAATTGGGCTCCATGATGTAATACCATTCACAAAGATAAAATTTATGCAGGGGATGAGTGGTGTTGCTGATCACAGTGACTATAAGCTTTGACCTGTGCCACTTTGCATCTAATCCCCAACCCAGAAATGCCTGACAGACTACGCATAGTCACAGCTGGAGTAAACTTTGTGTAAACCAGGACAGTCAGCATAGCTTCATTTTGAATTCTATCCAATCTATCAATTTGGGTTTTGGATAAGGTCAGTAATCTGAGCCTATAATCGACCACTGCAAGCTCCAGTGTCTACATGAACCGTACAAGTATCCCACCTAGCCACTGCCTTAATAGCATTAAGTCCTTTTTGTGCTCATATGACATTGTTAGTGTGCCGATGGTAAGACAACTGCATAAATCACTGGCAGTGATGAAAGACTGAGTTTGCAATTCAGGGGTTCAATTACGCTCATGCTCAACTGTATGACCCAGTCATCTTCATGGATGGTTCAGTGCTGTGAGAATGGATGTGGCTTCACTGTCTATAGGTGAGATAAACTGGTGGCACAGAAAGCAGGGCCTCCTTTATGATGACATCGAGCATGCAGATGGAAATTGAGACAGTGACCAAAGCTCTGTCCAGGCTAATCTGGCAGGATGATACACACGGTGTGGTGGTAACAGACTCTCAAAGCATGCTTCACAAGATAGAGAGGGGTTTACTGTGTCATGAATGTGTTCAGCTTTTGTGATAATCCAGTGTCAACAGGCTGATTTGGATATATTGCCCAGGGCATGTGGGAGTGAGAGACAGTGAGGTAGACAATCATGTTGCCCGTAATGCTATTGCAATAAATATGATTCCAGTGGATAGGATGGATATTCAAGTCAGTGGCAGAGGATCTGGTGCAGGAAGAGGAAAGGATATGTGTTGGTAATATATGTCTATGAGGATGAAAGACAGAGCTGTGAGAAGGAGAGAAGGAAGAGCTGGTTGGTAGAATTCGAGATTGCCAGAACCAACAACTGACTGGCACAATTAGGGTTCATACTCCTTTGTGGTTACTGAACCAGAGATCAGAGCATGTATGGGTGTGCCCCGAGTATGATGATGCTAATTCATAGATTCAATATTTGCAAAGATAAAAGTGGTTCAGGTTGTGCAGTTATAAAGTAGATATTATATAAGGAAAGGTCCAGCAGAATGATAAATTTGACCTCACACTTTAAATGTTGGCACAGGTTAATTTTTACTTAGAATAAAAAGCAGTAGTGTGAAAACAGGAATTTTAATTGTTAATGTACAATTTTTTTTATAATGGTAAGGCATTGGACACTCTGAAGTAATATCACATCACTTTGTCATAGAAATAATTTTATGTAGTTCTCTGTCTGTGTATTATTCACTCTTCACTTTAATTTTCTCTTTTCATTAGAAGCTATATTTTTTAAAGCAAGTCCATTCTTTGATGACATTAAATTTCATGAACAAATATTTTTTTGAAGATTAGAATCCAAATTAAAATTTTAAATTTGTTAAATTTGTTTCATATTCTGCATTAGTAACTTGAGGAAAGTGTATGTAAATTCTTGAAAGAAAATAATATTCCATATTTGTCCTTCTAGTGTAGAGATAAAGATTTATAGGATCTCCAATCAGTGAAGTTGTGTTTGTGAAAAACAAAAACCTTTTAAATTGATGATTTAGCTTATATTTAATTCAAAATTTATGAGTCAAGCTTCATATTCAGTTAACCATGAACAAATTAAATTCAAAGAAGGCACATCAAATTCACAATAAGTGAAGATATTGAAGCCTAAGAAAGCACATGCTACATTTTGTCATATCATATCATCTAACATGCAATCTTTGTTATAGATAATGTCTCAGTTCAAACATAATTTTTTTTTAAAGTTATGTAAAGAGAAGGGGAAGTAACTATGCAAGGACTACCTTTTCAGAGAAAGCATAAAGTTGTAGGTGAAAGTATGGTGCTGTTATGCAATATAACAAAAATTGACAAAAGTGGTGCTTGTTAAAAAAATCACTTCCTGACTGATTGTCAGATGATTAATATCATCTGTCAGTGATGAATAATATATAAGGATCATATGGCTCCTTTCTTATCATCACGTGCCTTCCCCAGAAGAAAGGTTGGTGGCAATGAATCTCCAGTTCCCTAGCCTTGATGGTGCACTCATCCATATTGTATCCTGTCCATTCTCATACATTATTTTCCCGTCTACATCTCTGTCTTCCTTGTGCTTTTTTCCTTCCACCTTTCCTTCTAATATGGTCTTCAAGTATATTGTTATGTCTTTTGACATGGCCAGAGTATTTTGTTTTCTTCATCTTTATTTCTTTGAGAAGTTCATTTTGCATTTGGAACTGTTCTTTAGTGGGAGAAAATGATTGATGGATTTATGATATTCTGATCAGGAAACTGCCATTGCCAAAAGCATGTTCTTGAAAGTAGACAAATCTCTTCCATGACTTATTGTGCACAGTTCTAGTAGATATTCATAACCAGGTGATTAACTTCTAGAGCAAATGAGCATACATTGATGATCTTTTTATAGTATAGATGATCCTTTTAAAATATAGATTCTCTAAATAGTTTACATGCAAATGATATCCACAAACACTGTTATGATGACCTATTAGATGAGTTAGGAGAATATTTGTGGATCAGCACAACAGTCATCGTGACTTTACTTTCATATATGTGGGTCATTTCTCAGATCTTTAATTCATAAACTTTAACAACTACGTCTGTTTTCTTGACTGCTTTCTTTTATCTCGAAATGTTCTCATAAAACCTTTTATTTTCCATGCTTGCATGTTATTTTACATTTCACTTAAGTTTACATTTTCTCTCTGTTGGTGTTTTTCTGAAAATATCAGTAACTGACAGTTTAAAATATACACTATCATTTATGAAATTATTTTTCTTTTAAAATTAGGCAACAAACTGAAAGGTGATAATATCAAATACGAGTCATACTACAGTGTTAGGAGTCGTGAGCAAAAATTTTTTTTAAAGTCAGAATTTACAGATTGAGAAAACATAATTGTATCACCTTAATCTGCATTCTTTACACTTCATGTAGAGGTCACATGATGTCACCATCATCTGTCACATGACCACGCGGAGCAGAAACAAAATGGCGGGGGCTGAAGTTTCGTTTCATCAAGGTGCTGTTATTGAGTTCCTCGTTACAGAGGAAATCCCTGCTGCTGAAATTCACCAAAGACTTCAACTTGCTTATGAAGATGTGTGTATGGGTGCTAGCAGTGTTAGGAGGTGGGTGAAACATTTCAAAGATGGAAACATGAGCATCCAAGATATGCCTCGCAGTGGTTGCCCTCGAACTCTCTCCACTGAACGCAACATGGAAAGGGTTGACGACATCATTAAACAAGACAGACATGTCACAGAATCTGAAATCACTGTAAATCTTGGAAAAGGACACAATGCAGTACAGGAAATGATTGAAACCCTAGGCTATAGACAAGTTTGTGCCCATTGGGTCTCACATTTGTTCACTGAAGATCACAAAAGTGTGAGAAAAACCATCACTCAACTGAGGAAATTCAGAAATAGGTTGGGAAATTCTTCCACACCCTGCCTATAACCCCGACCTGGTTCCTAGTTCAACCATCTTTTTGGTTTTGTGAAAGAATAAATGCGAGGCCGTCACTATGACACAGGAGAGAACGTCCAGAAAGCAATGCGTCTGTGCCTTCGGTCAGCTGGAATGGAATTCTATCAAGAGGGTATTTTCAAACTTGCAGAGCGATGGAAATTATGTTGAAAAGTGAAGAAAAGGATGCAAATTAAGGTTATATTTTCTCTATCTATAAATTCTGATTTTTAAAATATTTTTACTCACGAATTTTGGTATGACCCTCATACTATAGTGTCAAATGATTTGGACAGTGCAAAATTATATATGAATTAAAACTACTAATAGGAAATGCAGTTTATAAGCAGCTGGAGTTGATCCATAGAATATATCATCTTACATCTTTACATCCTTCCCATACCATTAAAAATACATAGGACTTGCATGAATCTGAAAAATGGTAGATCACCATGATGTGATGAGATAACAGCTGAACTTATTAAAGCAGGAGGAAAGGAATGTGCAACAATCTATCATGCACTATGTAAAAAGATATGGCATTCAGGTATTTGGCCAAAAGAATGGAAAAGAACTTTATTCATACCACTGCCAAAAAATGGAAATTTGAAATTATGCACAAACTACAGAAATGTTGCCCTGATTAGTCATGCCAGTAAAATTATATTTAAAATCATAATGGGTAGCTCTTAAACAAAGTTCCACAAGGGACATGCAAATGACTGACTGACATGGTAGTTCGTCAAGTTTTCATGCTTTTGGTGAGCTTTTCAATCTCATGAAGGGATTTCATGCCTGATAATTTGGCCGCTCGTAACAATGTCCTCTTTAGAGTTTCACATGATCAACCCCTTTTTTCTTCAACCTTTTGTGTTCTACTTGATAGCTTGTTTTAGGATCACGTGACCAATATATGTCCATCTCCTTTTTCTGATCACCCATGAAACAGGTTGTTGTTCGCTCATCTGCCTTATCTCTGTGTTGTTCTTGAATTCATTCCACTTTATACCAAGTATTTTCCTCAAGAATTTGTTTTCAACAGAGTCTAATTTGTTGTCTATTTCTTTAGTTGTTTTCCAGCTTTCACATGCATAAATGAGGGTGGATATTACATTTTAATTGAATAATCTTAACTTAAATAAGATTTTTAAGGGCATGCATCTTTCCCATAGCAACATATGCCTGTGAGACTTGGACACTTAACAAAACAGCTGAGAAACACATAAATGCCTTTGAATGTAAATGCTACAGAAGAGTTCTCCAAATATTGTGGACACAAAAAAGAACAAATATATCTATACTACAAGAGCTTAATATTGAAGAAGGCTGGCTAATGAAGAGGATTAAAGAGAGAAAACTGAAATATTTTGGACACATTAAACGTCATGATAATTTAGAGAAGACCGTATTGGAAGGATACATAATGGGAAAAAGAAAAAGAGGAAGACCAAGACGAAGATGGCTGCAAGACATCGTTGACGATCTGGAAATGGATGCAACAGCAGCAGGCCATCTTGCTCACAACTGAGAGGCCTACAGGAGTGCTGTTTGGGAGGCAAAGTTCCGCAAGGGACATGCAAATGAATGAATGAATGAATCTTAACTTGGTTTTTGTGCTTATAACCTCTGATTGCCATATGTTCTCAAGATTCTTGAAGGTCAATACTGCTTTTGCAATTCTAATTCTAACTTCCTTTCTGGTGTCACCATACTGGTCTGTGTAGCTCCAGAGGTATGAAAATTAATGTACTTCTTCAACAGCTGTTCCTTCTATGTATATTTTTCCTTTTTGATTAAAGTAAGTTTCATTACTTTTATTTTTTCCTTGTTAATTTCAAGTCCTAAAATAGGACTAGCCAGTGAAGACAGGGTGTCTATTTTTTCTCGCATTGAATTCACATTGTCACTGATAAGAGTTATGTCATCAGCAGAATCAAGATCTTCTATTTGTGTCCCATGTACCCATTCAGTGCATGTTTTACCTGTGCAACATTTTTTCATTATGAAGTCTATGCCAATTCCAAAAAGCAAGGGAGATACAGGTGTAACATACATCCTTATTTCACACCCATTTCAATCTGGAACCATTTGCTTATTTCATCTTCTGTGCTGACTGCACAAACATAGTTATCGTACAAATCTTTAATGATGGTGATGATTTTAGATGGTATTCTATATAGTCTTAAAATGCTCCATGGCGAATTTCTGTATATGCTATTGAATGCCATTTTAAAGTCTATGAAGTTCAGGATTAATAGTTTTTGCTTTTCAGTATGTTCTTCCAGTATTATTACGTGTATACAGAGGCTTCCAAAATAATTGTATGCTCAGTTTACTTGACACAAGACCTTAAAAGGAAATGATAACTTTACTAGAAAAACTGTACTATGAAAAAGTAGTTATTATATCTTTTTTCTAACATGTAGCTGAGTGTTTTATTTTCCTTTTCCCATTTTTGTCATGATTGTTGTTTATGTATGAAAATCAGAATATCAGAATGGTTTGCTTTCATATAAAATTTTGTAAAAGCCTGATTCTATTCTTTGTAAACTCTAATTTTTAAGTCACATGTCATATATTTTCAGAGTCATTTACTATGGGTAAATTACACAAAGATATTGCATTGCTAATGGTGGAGAAAGCAAGTGATGACAGTTTGAGTGATATTCAAGTTGTGAAGGTAACTTTCTTCATTATTATACAAATTTGTGGAAGTAATAAATTTCTGAATGTAAGAGATAAACTGAACAAGATCTTATAGTAGCCTAGCAGCAACCACTTTTAGCAGTTTGTTTTTTTTTTCAGTTAAAAAAGACCAGCAGTGGATGTTTAAAAAACTGCATGTGCTTTCCTGAATAAGCTGTCATTTAATTTTTTTTTTTCATAATTGCAACAGTGTGTTGAGGCCATCCAGTGTTTATTGGAAAGTATAATGCTTTTGCTAAAAGTTAAATTATTTTGAGAGGTTTTTTTTTAGTGTAATAATATGTTAGTGTTATTTGAGGCTTAATCTTGTAGTTTGGAATAAGGAATTTTCAGGTCAATGACTGGTGTTAACAAATCACAGACTGACCACTTTATTAGCCTGCCCTTAACCTTTAAAGATCAGAAAAGTAATGGATCTTCCTTCTATTGTGCTAAAAGAATGAGACCATTGTCAGTTATGCATATCTATAAGTCTTGTCTTGTCATTTTTTTTTTCAAACTTAAAGGAACTTGCTTTAATATTATTTGTAACATGTAGTTCAATAATGTACATTATAATTTTGTTTAATAGTGTTTTCTTTCAGTCAGATACTTTGAATAATTAACATCATTGTGGTCAGAATTTATTTTCTAACCAGAGTTTGTGATTATCATGTCTTACAAGCATGGGTTGTCTAGAATGTCAAAAAAAAAAAAAGGTCGAAATAATTTGCTAGGGAACTGTGTTTCTATGGTGAGTGTAGTTTTTTAGTGATAGTGATGATGTATCAGTGCCAGGGAGGAGTTGAGATTGTGGCTTAGATGAAGACTCCAGCTCGGATGGCGGTGTGGCATTGGCAGATCCAAATGGCAAATGGTGAAAAATTATATTGATAACAGCAATTAAATCACAAACTTCAAGTGTTCAAACTCAGATGCAGTGCACAATACAAAATGAAAATGACAACAGACAGAATGGATTTCAGTATCAAACTAAAGCAGTGATAAAACTCAGAATGGATTCAAATTTCTTTCAAAGAATGGACATAAAACTAAATAATCTGCTTGAATTGACTATATAACCAAAGACTCATCTGTAAAATGCATTGTATGAAAAAAATAAAATAACAAGAAATATATTATATAATACACTGAAAATAATTACATATACAGCATTGGCAGTGAAATACATGATAATTGATCTCATCTTTATTTCAAATACAGTTTTAAAGTAATGCTTGACTAAGAAACATTTGATGAAAATGTAAATAAAGCAATAAAGCATATCTATAAGAAATACTTATACAAATAAAAAGGCATTTGATAGCATACACAGAGATTCATTGTGGAGAATTTTAAGACTATATGGAATACCATCTAAAATTGTCAGTATCGTTAGAGATCTCTACAATGGATATGTTTGTGCAGTCAAGACAGAAGAAGGAATGAGCAAATGGTTTCAGATTGAAACAGGTGTGAAACAAGGGTGTATATTATCTCCCTTGCTTTTTAGAATTGCCTTAGACTTTATAATGAAAAGATACTGTACAGGTAAAACCGGCATTGATTGGGTACATGGGACACAAATAGAAGATTTTGCAGATGACATAACTCTTGTCAGTGACAATGTGAAATTGATGCGGAAAAAATAGATTCTCTGTCTTCCTTGGCTAGCAAAATAGGTCTTGAAATTAACAAGGACAAAACAAAAATAATGAAAATTCTCTATAAGCACAAAAGCCTAGTTAAGATTATTCAATTCAAATGTGATATCCACCTTCATTTATGCATGCAAAAGCTGGAAAACAATTAAAGGAATAGACAAGAAATTAAAGACTCTGTTGAAACAAATTCTTAAGGAAAATACTTGGTGTAAAGTGGAATGAACAACGCAGAGATAAGGCAGATAAGCAAACAGCAACCTGTCTCATGGATGATCAGAAAAAAGAAGATGGGCATATGTAGGCCATGTGATGAGAAGAAACAATCAGAGGATCCCCAAACAAGCTATCAAGTGGAGCACAACAGGCCGAAGAAAAAGAGGTCAACCACATGAAACTCTAAAGAGGACATTGTTAAGAGAAGCCAGTTTAGTGGGCATAACATCCCTTGATGAAGTTGAAAGACTCGTCGAGAACAGGAAAACTTGGCAAACAACTATGTGACCCCTGTGTGACATTTAATGACACGAGAAGTATGTAAGATAAGAAATACTTAAAACACAGAAACATTAATATAAAGAGTATCCATGTTAGCAAATTTTCTTCATATCTACCAGTAAACATACAAATGTTGTAAATTTTCAGTATAGTGTGCTTAGATGAGAAAGACGAAATGACTGTCAAGGAAGCTGAAACATGCACATTTTATTCATATCTGGATATGTTTCTTCTTCATTGAACACTTTCAGACATTAGCTTGGATATCTTTGTATGTAGGAATCTCTACTGTAGAGAGCAGAAAAACAACACAATTTCTTCAGATAATTAGAGGAAGTACCCCCCCCCCCTTCCAGACAAGTGTTTCAGGCCTATTAAACTTCTGACACTCTAAGGGGGGTGGGCCCCTTTGGGTCATGACTCCCAGAGGTCTTGTAAGTTGTTACTTTTTATTTTCCATCCCGGAATTGAACCCATAATCTTCCAGTTGGCACTGCACTTTGAAGTGCATCTTAGTGATTTAGCTATGAAGGACTGGTATTGGTTGTGAGAAACGAAATTATTTAAGTTTTCAGTGCTTGTTTCGCATGCTCCACAGCCAGCATGAGGCCTTTTCTGCTGTTTCTAAAAGGCTTTTCAATGCCCTTGCTCGTCCCTTTATGCCCATTTGCTTACATAGGTCGTATGCTGATGTTGCTATGAATCCTCTCGTTCTCATTTCTACAGCTATCACTTTTGCCGTGGATATCTTTGAGGAATGCTGCTATTTGTTAAGATCACCATACAGCTTAGTCATAGAATGGTACAGTTAATGGCCAAAACTGCCATCTTGGTTCTTCAAATGAAGGGTAGTCCTGAAACAGGAAAAATTTTTTGTTATAAATAGGAAACAACGAGGCAGTATACAGTAAAGTAAGATGTAGGATTAGGCCTACAAAAAATCATAGACAAAGCACTTTAGTGAGATGTGGGAGAAAGAAAAGGCACAAGAGAATTACTTGGGATTCGAACACAGACTACAGTAGGACGAGCAGCTGTCCAGCCATGAGAGAACAGCGTACTAATCAGTTTAGCAAACTAGCACCCCAAAAAAAAGGTGTTTATTGGCATAGTCATTAGTAATTGTTCAGTAGACATGAGGGATGTGACACCCGGAAAGAAATGATGTCAGGACACAAAAATTCCAAAGCTTAGATTCAATTTCTCTAGTAGGTACCAACATTTAGACAAACATACACATGATCTCCTGCCATGTCTGGTGCATACATGAACAACAATAACAAATGAACAAATACTTACTACATGAAGTTAGTTTCAGGAACAATTTTTGTATAAAAACCGTACGAAAGCCTCATTGTTTCCTATTTATAAAAAAAGTATTCATAATTAATTCATTCATTTGTTATTGTTGTTAACTATGCATCAGACATGGCAGGAGACTGTGTGTATGTTTATCTAAAAGTTGGTACCTGCTAGAGAGACCGAATTTAAGCTATGGAATTTCTGTGCCACGACCTCATTTCTTTCCGGGTGTCACGATCTCTCGTGTCTACTGAACAGTTACTAATCACTATGCCAATAAACACCTTTTTAGGGGGTGCTAGTTGGCTATGTGAAGTTGAGGAGATAGGTATAGATGAATTATGGAATTCTTACAGCACAGCCATAATCACAGCAGCAAAAGCAAACACTGGACTGAAAGAAAACAAATAGAAAAGCATGGATATCAGAAAACACATGGAAGTATATACATAAAAGACGAGCAGTCAAATTAGACATGTTGAATGTAAAAACAGATCTTGGAAAAGATCTCGTGAAAGCAACATACAAAGAATTAGACAAGAAAGTAAAAAGTTCAGCTAGAAGGGATAAAAGAGAATACATAGACAATATGGCGAAAGAGGCAGAGAAAGCAGCAAAAACATGAGACAGCAAAACTTTATATAACATACAAAAGAGGCTAACAGGTACTATTACATCTAAAGAAAGACCAATCCTTAGCAAAACTGGAACCCTATTAACATCACGTAAAGACCAAAAGCAAATTTGGGCTGAACACTTCGAAGAAATGCTCAATCAACCACACCCAAAAGAATTGTTAAACCTTGAAACTGACTTACCAGCCCCACAACTAAATGTCAACCTAGATGAAATTACATTAAATGAAATTGAAACAGCAGTGAATCTAATGGCTAACAACAAAGCTGCAGGTGAAGATGAAATAACACCCGAAATGCTAAAAGCTATCAATAGTTACAACATGAGACAACTACAAAGAATGTTTAACAAGATTTGGAAAGAAGAAAAGGTCCCTTCTATATGGAAAAAAGGAATCATTGTTAAAATGCAAAAAAAAGGCAACCTTAGTGACTGTAACAATTGGAGAGGAGTAACCTTAATATCAGTTGTGTCAAAAGTATTTTGCAAGGTCATTTTGAATAGACTTAAAGATATAGTGGATACTGCAATGAGAGAAGAACAAGCAGGATTTCGTAAAGGGAGAAGCTGTCTCGACCAGATCTTTACTCTAAGAATAATACTTGAAGAACATATTGAAAAGCAGAAACCATTAATACTGAACTTCATAGACTTTAAAAGGGCATTTGATAGCATACACAGAGATTCATTATGGAGAATTTTAAGTCTATATGGAATACCATTTAAAATTGTCAACATCATTAAGGATTTCTAAAATGGATATGTTTGTGCAGTCAAGACAGAAGAAGGGATGAATGAATGGTTCTATTCAGGTGTGAAACAAGGATGTATACTGTCTCCTTTACTTTTTGGAATTACAGTGGACTTCATAATGAAGAAATGCTGCACAGGTAACACAGGTATTGACTCGGTACATGAGACCCAGCTAGAAGATCTTGATTTTGCTGATGACATAACTCTTATTGGTAACAATGTGAATTCCATGCAAGAAAAAACAGATAGCCTGTCTTCACTGGCTAGCAAAATAGGACTTGAAATTAACAAGGACAAAACAAAATAATGAAAATTCCCATTAATCAAAATGGAAAAATACACATAGAAGGGACAGATATTGAAGAAGTCAATCAATTTACATACCTTGGCAGCTACATAGACCAAGATGGTGACACCAGAAAGGAAGTTAGAATTAGAATTGCAAAAGCACCATCGATCTTCAAGAATCTTGAGAACATATGGAATTCAAAAGTTATAAGCACAAAAACCATGTTAAGACTATTCAAATGTAATATCCACCCTCATTTATGCATGCGAAAGCTGGAAAACAACTAAAGAAATAGACAAGAAATTAGACTCTTTTGAAAACAAATGTCTAAGGAAAATACTCACCATCAAATGGAACGAATTCAAGAACAACGCAGAGATAAGACAGATGACTGAACCAGTCTTAATCTTAATCTTAATCTCCTGAACTTCATAGACTTTAAAAAGGCATTTGATAGCATACACAGAGATTCAAACCAGTCTCATGGGTGATCAGGAGAAGGAGATGGACATATGTTGGTCGCTTGATGAGAAGAAATGATCAGCGAATCCCAAAACAAGCTATCAAGTGGAACACAACAGGCCAAAGAAAAAGAGGCAGACCACTGGAAACTCTGAAGAGGATATTGTTAAGAGAGGCCAAAGTAACAGGCATAAAATCCCTTGGTGAGGTTGAAAAACTCACCTAAGACAGGAAAAATTGGCAAACTACTTTGTGAGCCCTATGTGACGTTTAACGGCATGGGCAGGATATAAGATATATAAGTTTAGCTAAGTTGATTAGAATGCTGTTCTCTCATGGGTAGACTGCTGCTTGTCCTACTGGAATCCATGTTCAAATCCCAAGTAATTCTCTTGTGATTTTTCTTTCTCTCACATCTCACTAAAGTGCTTTGTCTACAATTTTTTCGAGGTCTGATCCTACAGAGTCCTGTAACAGGTGCTGGGCTGTCATTTTGTCTGTACCACTGCTGCATTCATTGGTTGTGCCTATCTTGAGCTTGTTAAACATGTAACACACAATAATTAGTGTATAAGTATATAAATATACACAAAGCGACTGCAGTAAACCTGTGATACCAAAATGTATAAACTAGGAAAAAAGTAGGGAACAGCTTTATTACTTAACGAGTATACAGTTGTGATATGTGATAGGTGGGACGTAACTGAGGGTGGTGGGTAGGGAAACCATGGAGGGTAGAGAGAGTGATACAATGGTAACCTAGATGAGAGAAGGTGAAATAAGTGATTATAGTTGGGGTAGAGGGTGTAGTTCTGTCAACCTAGATGAAATTATGTTGCATGAAATTGAAACAGCAGTGAATCTAATAGCTAACAACAAAGCTGCAGGTGAAGATGAAATAACAGCTGAAATGTTAAAAGCTATTAACAGTGACAACATGAACCAACTACAGAGAATGTTTACTATAGTTTGGAAAGAAGAAAAGGTCTCTTCTAAATGGAAGAAAGGAATCATTGTTAAAATACCAAAAAAAAAAAGACAACCTTAGTGACTGCAATAACTGGAGAGAAGTAGCTTACTATCAGTTATTCCAAAAGTATTTTGCAAAGTTATTCTGAATAGAATTCAAGATATAGTGGATGCTGCAATGAGAAAAACAAGTGGGATTTTGAAAAGGTAGAAGCTGTCTCAATCAGATCTTTAAATATGCAGGAAACTCTACTGTAAAGCGGAACAACAACACAACTCCTTCAGATCATCAGAGGAAGTACTCCCCCCCCCCAGACAAGTGTTTCAGCCCTATTAACTCCTGACACTTTAAGGAGGATGGGCCCCTCTGGGTCATGACCCCCAGAGGTCTTGTGAGTTGTTGCTTTTTTTCATCCTGGTATTGAACCCATGATCTTCCAGCTGGCACTGCACCTTGAAGAACAATACTTGAAGAATATATTGAAAAGCAAAAACCATTAATCCTGAACTTCATAGACTTTAAAAAGGCATTTGATAGCATACACAGAGATTCATTGTGGAGAATTTTAAGAATATGTAGAATACCATCTAAGTTTGTAAACATCATTAGAGACCTCTACATTGGATATGTTTGTGCAGTCAACACAGAAGAAGGAATGAGTGAATGGTTTCAGACTGAAACAGGTGTGAAACAAGGATGTATATTATCTCCTTTGCTTTTTAGAATTGCCATAGACTTCATAATGAAAAAATGCTGCACAGGTAAAATGGGCATTGACTGGGTATATGAGACCTAACTGGAAGATCTTGATTTTGCAGATGACGTAACTCTTATCAGTAACAATGCGCAATCAATGCAAGTCAAAACAGATACCCTGTCCTCAATGGCTAGTGAAATAGGACTTGAAATTAACAAGGATAAAACAAAAATAATGAAATTCTCATTAACCATGAAGCACAAATATACATAGAAGGAACAGCTGTTGAAGAAGTAAATCATTTTGCAGTCTCGGCAGCTACATAGACCAGGATGGTGACATCAGAACGGAAGTTAGAATTTGAATTGCAAAAGCAGCATTGACCTTCAAGAATCTTGAGAACATATGGCATTCAAAAGTTATAAGCACAAAAACCAAGTTAAGATTATTCAATTCAAATGTGATATCCACCCTCATTTATGCATGTTAAAGCTGGAAAACAACTAAAGAAATAAAAATGAAATTAGACTCTTTTGAAAACAAATGCCTAAGGAAAATTCTCGTTATATAGTGGAACAAATTCAAGAACAACGCAGAGATAAGACAGATGAGCAAACAACATGGGTTATCGGAAAAAGAAGATGGATATATGTCAGTCATGTGATGAGAAGAAACAATCAGAGAATCCCCAAACAAGCTATCAAGTGGAACACAACAGGCCAAAGAAAAAGAGGTCGATCACATGAAACTCTAAAGAGGACATTGTTAAGAGAGACCAGTTCAGTGGGCATAACATCCCTTAATCAGAATGAAAAACTCAATGAAGAAATCTTGACGAACTACCATACCTATGTGACGTTTAGCAGCACAGGAAGGATGCAAAATGTAAGAGGGGTTGTAATGTGATGCTGTGAATAGGTACTGGACTTTTTGTAACAAATGAGAAGGGAGTGGAACTTAGTGGGGAGGGATTATGATTGTGGAAGATGAGAATGTTAGGTGTAGCTATTCAGTTCAAACTGCCTAGTGCTTGAGAACCACTACATTCAGGAATATGGGACACTGGAGCTACCCTATCATATGCCTACCAGAAGTCTGCAAAACAACTGCAGAGTTTCTCTTGTACACAAAATGTGTACAAATTATACACCTGTTTGAGGAGAAATACCTGGTCTTCAGTTCCTGATCCTTTGCAGAAGTCTGCCTGGAAGTTACTGATTAACCTTGAGGATTCCAACTATCAGTACAGCCTGTTGTTAAGCATTTGTTCTGTTAGCTTACCTATGTGGAAGTCACTGAGATTGTGAGATTGATCTAAAGCTTTTTAGATCATCTTCTGACTTCCTTTTTTTCAAGTTAGGTATGACTATGACTGACTTCCAAGATTTTGGAAGTACTCCACTTTACCAGGTCTTATTAATAAGTTTAAACAATGTGGACTTTCCTGTAAGGCCTAGATAATTTTATATATTGTCTAGTCCTGGTGCTTTTTTTAGCTGCATGTTACTCATAAGCACTCTGAAGTTCATGGATGATAAAGCTTTTTTCAAAATGTGAAATGTTTGCCATGCTAGATTTCTCTTTACTTTTCATAACTTTTCCCAGCATCTTGTTGAGTACTTTCCTGTTGGAAAATTTGTTGGTGGCAGACGAATTTTTTAAAGGTACTGGCTTTGAGTTGTTTGAGAGGATTTGACCAGAGATTTGCAGTGGTTTAGGGTTAGTTTGTTTTTCCCTGCCATGTTGTCTAAAAGTTTGTACACAAAGCCTTTAGTTCTGATGCTGAGATGTGCTTAAGCATTTCTCTTTCTTTGTTTTTTTTAGTTACAAAAACCTTAGCGGTTAGTCTGTTGTACTGTTTTCTGGAGTGGGATTTTTCTCTGCTTTCTTCCTGACTACTTTTTTTTTAACTAAGGGATTTGTCCAGAAGGAGTTATACACTCACGGAAAAAAGTAAGTGTGCAGTGGTGTCAAGCGCACCAATTACGTTGTCATGAGTGAAATGAAATCAAATTTGACACAAAGTTTTGTCTGAGTGTTGTCTACTTCCCCGTGCTGCACGAAGTTGATCGCACTATTCATGGGGAGATAACCACAGCTCCAGTGAAATCACATGCATGATCCATGATTGGTTACTGACCACGGATAAAATGAGGGTAAGTGTGTAATTCTGTTCTCAGAGATCTCTTCATGTAATCGTTGAAGAAAGAAGTAGTGGAATTCCAACATAAACATCTTTTTTCATCATGCCAAGATTGAATGAACATCAGCGAGAAATACTGTTGGGATGTTAATTGCTGGATCAACAGTAGCAGCAGTATCTCAATATTTTAATGTTCACAGAAACACAATATCACGCCTTCAAAGTCGTTTTAACCAAAATGGTTCAGTTGCTGACTGCCATAGAAGCAGCAGACCACGAGCTACCACCCTTGCACAAGACTGCTACATCCACCTCATTCACCTTCGTAACAGGTTTCTCCAGGCAACATGGACTGCCTGCAACATTCCAAGTGTAAGACGTGTGTTGGGCAGGACAGTGAGGAACAGACTCAGAAAGGTAAATCTATTATCTCATAGGCCTGCAGTTAGACCGGTACTGACAGTTCGCCACAGACAAACCCACTTGAACTGGGCCAGGCACCATGTGGCATGGCCTTATTATCAATGGAGACAGATCCTATTCACTGATGAGTCCAGATTCTGTCTGCAAGGCCATGATGGGTGTGCTTTAGTGTACAGGCAAAGAGGAGAACGCTTTGCGAATAACTGTGTGCTAGAGGTGGATAGGAGAAGAGGAGGCAGTGTAATGGTTTGGGGAGGAATTTCCTATGCTGGCCGAACAAACCTAGTCTTCCTCAATGGCAACCTTACAGGTTTATGATATAGGGACGAAATCATTACATGCCACGTAATGCCTTTTCTGGATGCTAATGGACAAGGCATGATACTGCAGCAGGTTAACGCTCATCCACATGTCGCATGTGTGGTCAGGGACCACTTTCAGCAGCACTAGATTACTGTCTTGCCACGGCCAGCAGTTTCACCTGACCTATCAACCTATCGAGCACATTTGGGATGAACTGGATCGCAGGTTGAGAAGACGACACAATCGTCCTGGAAACTGCCAAGAATTAGCCCAAGCATTGCAAGAAGAATGGAATAACATGCCTCAACAATTGATACAACTTGTCATTTGTTCGATGAAGGCGGTGTCAAGCAGTGATAACTGCCAGAGGAGGACACACACGATATTGAAACCCTGATTTTCTGTTCTTGGGGTGGTGAGCCACATTAGGTGAGTTTTTTTTCACTTTTTTGTGACATGTGACTGGCCTGAAAGTTATCATTTTATCTGTTATTGAATAATCAAACATAATGTGTGCCAAATTTTATTTCAGTCATCACATGAGCACATTCATTGTGCTTTTTAAAGCATTGCACACTTACTTTTTTCCGTGAGTATATTTCTTTCTGCATCCTTGGGGGATTGTTTTGTAAGCTGCTCCAAGTATGGCTTGGATTATGTTTGTGTAGAGTGTGCCAATGTTTGTGTTTTCATCTACTGTTGATATTTTTTCATTTGTTTGTATTCTGAATTTTTCCCAATCTGCTTTCCTATAATTCCTGCAGGGGTAGTTTTCGTGGTCTTTTCATGGGAGACCAGTAGTAGTATGGGACAATGATCACTTCTTTATGTCATCAAGCACTCTCAGAGTGCAGTCATTGTGGATAGTGAGATCAAGTATATCCAGTGACTTTGTAGAGGAGTGCAGATGGGGAGGAGGAATCTTGCAATATTATCATGTTGCATAGCTCATCAGTGTTGTTTCCAGTAACATTTTATTCTTTGTATCCTAGTAATGGTAGATGTGCATTAAAATCTCCTGCAGTGATAGCTTTCTACATGTCTTTGCTATGTATGTTGATTTGATTTTTTTAATTTGGGGCACAATAAACTTTATATAGAGTGTACCGCAGGCAGTTATGCCATACTGTCATCTCTTGAATATCATTTTCATTGCTTTTTCTGTTTTTAACTTCTTGGATGTCATTTCACAAGAGTGAAGAGATACTCCTGCACTTACCGCATTCACAGTTATTCATATTGTACCCAGGCATAGGGTGATCTTTTTCACAAAGAAGGGTTTCTTGTACAAGCACATTATAGATGTTGAGCTTTTTCAGCTGACTGCTTAATCCTGAGGCCTTTGGCCTGAGTTTTGAAATGTTGATTTGAAGAATGTTTAGTGAGTCCCCTGTTTTTTTGCTTAGGGCAACCTGAGAAGTAAACCACAAGGTCAGTCAGTCATTTGCACATTCCATGTGAAACTTTGCTTCCCTAACAGCTCTCCTGTGGGCCTCTCGGTTGTAAGCAAAATACACTGCTGCTGATGCATCCATTTGCGGATTATCAACGATGTCTTGCAGCCAACTTCACCTTAGTCTTCCTCTTTTTCTTTTTCCCGTTATGTACCCTTCCAAGACGGTCTTCTCTAAATTATCATGATGGTTAATGTGTCCAAAATATTTAAGTTTTCTCTGTTTAATCCTCTTTACTAGCCAGCCTTCTTCAGTATTAAGTTCTTGTAGTATGGATATCTTCTTGCATCCTTCCCATGTTGCTAAACGTCACATAGGGCCCGCATTGTAGTTTGCCAAGATTTTCTGTCTTCGGCGAGTTTTTCAATCTCATCAAGAGATGTTATGCCCATTGAACTGGCCTCTCTTAACAATGTCCTCTTTAGAGTTTCATGTGATCGACCTCTTTTTCTCTGGCCTGTTGTGTTCCACTTGATAGCTTGTTTGGGGATTCTCTGATTGTTTCTTCTCATCACATGACTGACATATATCCATCTTCTTTTTCCGATAACCCATGTTGTTTGCTCATCTGTCTTATCTCTGCGTTGTTCTTGAATTTGTTCCACTATATAACGAGAATTTTCCTTAGGCATTTGTTTTCAAAAGAGTCTAATTTCATTTTTATTTCTTTAGTTGTTTTCCAGCTTTAACATGCATAAATGAGGGTGGATATCACATTTGAATTGAATAATCTTAACTTGGTTTTTGTGCTTATAACTTTTGAATGCTATATGTTCTCAAGATTCTTGAAGGTCAATGCTGCTTTTGCAATTCGAATTCTAATTTCCTTTCTTGTGTCACCATCCTGGTCTATGTAGCTGCTGAGATATACAAAATGATTTACTTCTTCAACAGCTGTTCCTTTTTCGTATATTTGTGCTTCATGGTTAATGAGAAGTTTCATTATTTTTCTTTTATCCTTGTTAATTTCAAGTCCTATTTTACTTACCATTGAAGAGAGTGTATCTGTTTTGACTTGCATTGATTGCACATTGTCACTGATAAGAGTTATGTCATCTGCAAAATCAAGATTTTCCAGTTGGATCTCATATACCCAATCAATGCTCATTTCACCTGTGCAGCACTTTTTCATTATGAAGTCCATGGCAATTCCAAAAAGCAAGGGAGATAATATACATCCTTGTTTCACACCTGTTTCAGTCTGGAACCATTCACTCATTCCTTCTTTTGTGTTGACTGCATAAACATGTCCATTGTAGAGTATGGATATAGTTGTTCTTTTTTTGTGTCCATAATATTTGAATAACTCTTCTGTAGCAAAGGTATTTATATGTTTCTCAGATGTTTTGTTAAGTGTCCAGGTCTCACAGGCATATATTACGATGGGAAAGACGCATGCCCTTAAAAATCTTATTTTTGTAGTTCTGTCTGTTCTTCTCCACAGCTTCTTTAGTTGTTTTACTTTTTGAAGAACGTTAGTTGACCTTCTTTTAATTTCCATCATTGTATCAATCAATCAATCAATCCATTATTAGTTAGTAATGATCCAAGATATTCAAAACTTTCCACCACTTCCAGTTTGTCCTCATTGATATATTTCAGCTGCTTTATTTGTTTTGTCATCAGTTTAGTTTTCTTTGCATTAAGATAGAAGTTTTGCTCTTTACTATTCTTACGGGCTGACATAATTAGGTTTTTCCATTCCTTTTTGTGTTGTGGACAGTAATACTGTGTCATCAGCATATCTAATCTCTGATATTTCATAACCTGCAATTTTGATGGCATTGTAATGTTCTTTGTCTACATTTTCTCTAACATTCATCATTATATTTTCAGTATACAAGTTAAATAATTAAGGCTACAATATGTACCCCTGTTTTACTTTCTGAAGAGTGATAGATGTCCTCCTTTTAATTTCCCTCATTGTATCTCCATTATTAGTTAGTAGTGATCCAAGATATTCAAAACTTTCTACTTCTTCCAGTTTTTCCTCATTGATACATATTTCAGCTGCCTTGTTTGTTTTGTCAGTTGTCATCAATATAGTTTTCTTTGCATTAAGATAGAGGTTCTGCTCTTCGCTGTTCTTACGGACTGACATAATTAGTTTTTCCATTCCTTTTTGTGTTGTGGACAGTAACACTGTGTCATCAGCATATCTAATCTCTGGTATTTCATAACCTCCAATTGTTATGGCATCGTAATATTCTTTGTCTACATCTTCTCTAACATTCCTCATTATATTTTCAGTATACAAGTTAAATAAGTAAGATGACAATATGCACCCCTGACGGACCACTTGTTTTATGTCAAACCAAGTTGTTGTTTCACCATTTATTCTTACTGCTGCCTGTTGGCAGTGATATTAATTTTATCACATGTGTTGGAAATTTCATTATTTTCCAAAGTTTCTAGTGTTTTACACAATCAAATACCTATGAAGTCTATAAAAGATAAAGATAGATTCACATTAAAATCTCTGCATTTCTCTATTGTTAATCGTATATTGAATATTTGATCTCTTGTTCCCCTTCCTTATCTAAAACTAGCTTGGACCGTATTAATTTCTTCTATTTTCTTATGAAGTCTACCCATTATGATTTTTAACAGAATCATGGCATGACTAATCAGGGCGACAGTTCTGTAGTTTGTGCATAATTTCAAGTTACCCTTTTTTGACAGTGGTATGAATATAGTTCTTATCCATTCTTTTGGACAAATACCTGAATGCCATATCTTTTTACATAATGCATGATAGATTGTTGCACATTCCTTTCCTCCTGCTTTAATAAGTTCAGCTGTTATCTCATCACAAAGAAGGCAGCAAAAGCAGGGGACTACAAAACTCTATATAACACACAAAAGAGGCTAACAGGTACTATTACATCCAAAGAAAGACCAATCCTTAGCAAAAATGGCACACAACATCATGCTAAGACCAAAACCAAAGATGGGCCCCGAACACTTCCAAGAAATACTTAATTGACCACACTCAAAGAATTGATAGACCTTGAAACTCTGACTTACCATTCATACAATTAAATGTCAACTTAGATGAAATTACATTGTATGAAATTAAAACAGCAGTGAATCTAATGGCTAACAACAAAGCTGCAGGTGAAGATGAAATAACAGCCAAAATGTTAAAAGCTATTAACATTGACAACATGAACCAGCTACAGAGAATGTTTAATAAAGTTTGGAAAGAAGAAAAAGTCCCTTCTAAATGGAAAAAAAGGAACCATTGTTAAAATACCAGAAAAAGGCAACATTAGTGATTGCAATAACTAGAGGAGTAACCTTACTATCAGTTGTGTCAAAAGTATTTTGCAAAGTTATTCTGAATAGAATTCAAGATATAGTGGATGCTGCAATGAGAGAAGAACCGGCAGGATTTCGAAAAGGGAGAAGCTGTCTTGACCAAACCTTTACTCTAAGAATAATACTGGAAGATCCCCATGTGTTACCCGGGATCTGCAAAGAATAGGACCACTCTACCCTACCAGGCATGATCGTAAAAGGCGACTAAGGAGGGTTCGGCATAGGGCTAGCAACCCTATCTGGTAAAAAAACTATCAGACTGCTACAGAAACAGAAGAAAGGGAAAAAAACAAATGCAGGTGGAAGGAGAAATGCTTATCAGGAAACTGAGCCCATGAAGGTTGTGGATGAAAGCCACTCACTGGAAGTCCCCAGCCCGACTGCAGACCTCCTGGAACCTAAACACAAGATGCAAATAGGCTGCTGGAATGTAAGAACACTTAACCAGACTGGAAAACTAGAAAAAACCATCAAGGAAATGCACAGATACAAACTAGAGTTACTAGGAATACAAGAAGCAAGATGGACAGAACAAGGCAGAAGGAAATTAACAACACAGCACACAGAAGATACAATAATATGGTCAGGTAAAGTAGATCATCATGAAGGAGGAGTAGCATTGATTATAACAAAAGAAGCATCAAGAACATTGCTGAAGTGGACCCCTATAAATGAGAGATTATTATATGCACGCTTCAACTCAAGATTCACGAAGCTGTCTATTATAGTTTGTTATGCACCAACAGAAGCAGCTGAAGAGGAATTAAAAGATTTTTACAACAGCCTTCAACAACAGCAACAGTAGAAACAATACCCAAGCATGATATGCTACTCATCTTGGGCAACTTCAATGCAAAAATAGGTGAAGGAAATGAAGATAGAAGAAGAATCATGGGAAGAGAAGGAATCGGAGAAATAAATGAAAATGGAGAAAGACTGTGCAGTTTCTGTGAAGAAAACATGATGACCATCGGAGGGACAATTTTCCAACATAAAAACATCCATAAGGTGACTTGGAGGTCCCCAGATAAAACCACAGAAAACCAAATCAATCACATACTAATAAACAACAAGTGGAAACGGTCACTACAAGATGTGAGAGCAAGGAGGGGAGCAGATGTAGGAAGTGATCACAACCTTCTGGTAGCAAAAATAAAACTAAAATTAAGGAAAGCCAAAATTGGAGAACACAGAAAGATACGTTTTGATACAAGAAAACTGAAAGACCAGCAAACAGGAATTAATTCTCAATGGTACTTAAGAACCACTTCAGTGTCCTACAAGACAAAGCAGAAATGTCCATACTAGAGTTCAATAAAACATTATAGGAAACGGCAAAAGAGGTGTTGAGATATCGGACACGGAGAAAAGAGGAATGGATAAGCAAGACCACATGGGAAAAGATAGAGCAAAGAAAAGAAATAAAAAAAATTACTGAACACCAAATCACAACGGCTTAAATAACAAGTTTTAAGTAATTATGCTCAAAAAGACAAAGAAGTGAAGGAATCATGCTGTCAAGATAAATGTCAATACTAAAGAAGCAGTAGAGAAAGCAGCATATGCAAATGACATGAAAACCATATATAAAATCACAAAGCAGATGATAGGTAACTTCAGCACAAGATGTGAGAGTGCAGTAAGGACACATAATGGACAACTGGTCAGTGGAGAAATAGAAAAAATTGAAAGATGGAGGGAACAGTTTAACACCCTACTAAACAGAACACAAGCAGCACAAACAATAGACATACCTGAAGCAAAAACGGAACTAGACATCAATACAGGACTAATAACAATAAGTGAAGTAAAGGAGGCGATAAACAAGCTAAAATTAGACAGGGCACCAGGTGAAGATGAAGTGACTGCTGAGATATTGAAAGCAGAAGAAACAGAAACACCAAAACAACTAAGCTAATCAAACAGTTAAATGATGAGAGTACTGGAAGAAGTACAAAGATTACACTAATAGAGGATGGGAAAACTCTTACAGGTAAGCAGGTAGCAGATCACTTTGCGCGCATGTTTGCACAGGACTGCAACATTGATATCCATCCAGAGAATGAGCGTACAGTGCACATTGACCCACAGGAAGAAGAGGAACAAGTCAGAAAAGTAGAGGTCATGGATGCACCAATCACATGCAGTGAGTTAGACCTAGCAGTCAGTAAACTGAAACCAAGGAAATCATCAGGACCAGATGGAGTGTCCAATGAAATGATCAAGAACCTGGGAATGGCAGCAATGGGAAAGCTGTTGGATATTTTCAATATGTGCTGGAGCACAGGTAAGTTACCTCAAATCTGGAAGGAAGCAAGCATGGTACCACTGCTAAAGCCAGGGAAAAACAGTGATACTGCCTCCAGCTACAGGCCAATCAGTCTCACTAGCTGCCTATGCAAAACGATGGAACGCATCATTGACCTGAGGCTAAAATGGCACCTAGAAAGTGAAAACCTTCTCGTTCCACAACAAGCAGGATTTAGGCAGTATGGAAGATCAAGTGACCTATCTCTCTCAAGAGATTGAGGATGCATTCCAAGAGAAAAACCTTGTACTAGCAGCGTGGATAGACCTGAAGAAAGCCTTTGATAAAGTATGGAAAAAAGGTCTGCTGTGGAAACTAAGACACTGCAATGTGAATGGAAGACTGTACAACTGGATAAAGTCCTATTTACACAATAGAAGAGCTAGAGTAGTAATGGATGGACACAAAAGTCAGAAAGTACTTCTGCGACATGATGTACCACAAGGAGGAGTCCTTTCACCTACACTATTCCTTGTATTCATTAATGACCTGGTCAAGGAACTTCCCTATGGAATCAAAGTGGCACTGTATGCAGATGATCTGGTCATGTGGTGTACAGATGAACATGCAACAGTTGCTACACAGAGACTCCAAAGAGCAGCAGACATCTTGACATCGTGGACAAACAAATGGTGTGTAAGTATCAACACAGAGAAATCAAGTACCACTCTGTTCACTCTCTCATCTAAACAGAAAGCAGGTAAGATCTTTGTAAATGAAATATCCTTAAGGATGGACAACCAACCCACTTACTTAGGAGTGACTCTTGACTCAAAACTGACCTGGAAGCAACACATCAACAGTGCAGAAGCAAAAGCCAGAAGAAAACTAGCCATATTAGGGAAATTGAGTGGAACCACATGGGGAGCCAGTGAAAGAATCCTCAAGAATGTATATCAGCAAAGTATTCTACCACATTTAGAATATGGCTCAACATCTTGGTGCACAGCATCAAACACTACGCTGCATAATCTAGACAAGGTTCAAAATCAGTCACTATGGATTATCACAGGTTCCATGAGGTCCACACCAATAGTAGAAATGCAGAAAATAGCTGGTGTTCAAGCGGTAAAGGAACGTAGAGACACAAAGGTCATGGGAGAGAAATTCCTTAGCTCTGTAAGCCATCCCCTGAAGGAGAGATTCAATAACTTGGCACTGAGATGGCTTAAAAGAGGCAGCTTCATTCATCAGTCCAAGCGTATGTGTAAGCTGATACCTGACCTTCCAACTGTAGTCGCTCCATTATCATCTGTACCTGAGCATGCACCATGGAAAGAAGCAGATTATACACAAATAACTATTCAGACTGAAGTGAAAGGTGTGCAGAATGGTGAGATGCAGAGCAGTCTTGTAAGATCAACAGCCACACTTAGTGTTCTAGATGATAAATATCCATGTGACACCTGGATACGTGTGTATACAGATGGATCTGCACATAATGCCATAAAGAATGGAGGGGCAGGAGCACATATTGAATATCCAAACAATACCACTGACAAGATTTCCATACCCACTGAAAAATACTGCAACAACTATGATACAGAAGTTAGGGCAATTATTGCTGCAGTTGAAAAACTATCAGATTCCAGAATTGATACATGTCCTGTAGTAATTCTCACAGATGCAAGATCAGTACTGGAAGCTCTTCAGTGCAACAAACTACCAGACCTTAAGGATGCCTTGTCAAAAATTGGCTTACAACATGGAGTCACTTTGCAATGGATTCCCTCCCACTGTGGGATACCAAGCAATGAGAAAGCTGACCATCTGGCCAAAGAGGGCACTGAAATGGAGCAACCAGACATACCAATCACCTATAATCAGAAGAAAAGCATGATAAAAACCTACAGGAAGCCACAAACACCACCACATGATGACTATCACATGCTAAACAGAAAGGAACAAGTCACCATCTTCCATCTCTGAACAGGACACAGCCAACTCCGAAGTCATATGTATACAAAGTTTAAGGTTGGTACTACTAATCTATGTACATGCGCCCAGGTGCCCCAGACTGTGGAACATATCCTCCAGAACTGCACCAACTATGAGACACTGAGAAATAATTACTGCCCAGTGAAACCACTAAAGAAGATAAGCTCTACGGTTCCATACATGAATTACAAAAAACAGTGAAATTTATCCAAGAGACAGGACTGCAGGTATAGACAGACAGTACGAACGAAGAATAAGAGGAGACCAAAACAACTTTGCCGGATACTACAACAAATTTGGGATCTAGAAAAAGCTCCAAAGGAGTGGAAAACTGGCCTTATAGTAAAACTACCAAAAAAGGGTGACCTCAGAGATTGCGGGAACTGGAGAGGCATTACCCCACTGCCACTCACCAGTAAAATATTTTGTAGAATAATCATCAACAGAATTGTACCAGCACTTGAGGGAAAACTTCGGAAAGAGCAGGCAGGATTTAAGAAAGGAAGATCATGCATAAACCACATATTTGTACTTAGACAAATATTAGAACAGGCAAATGAGTGGCATAGCACAACATATGCATTGTTTATAGATTTTGAGAAAGCCTTTGACAGTGTCAACAGAGATGCACTGTGGAAAATCCTAAGATGGCATGGCCTCCCCCATAAGATAGTGAATGTAATCAAAGCTCTATACAAGGGTTTTCAGTGCAAAGTGATCTGTGGAGAACATACCTTTAGGGTACAAACAGGAGTGAAACAGGGATGTATACTATCACCAACATTATTTATCTTGGCAGTAGACTGGTTAATGAAGGAGGCAACATCAGACAAACGCAGAGGATTACAATGGACCCTTGATACAGTCCTGGAGGACCTTGACTTTGTGGACGACATTTGTCTACTATCAAGCAGCCGCAAAGATATGCAAGATAAAATAAACAAGCTAACTCACAATGCAAACAACATAGGACTAAAGATCAACATAGGAAAGACAAAGTTAATGAAGCAAAATGTGAACAACAGAAATGTACTCAGAGTAGATAGCAAGTTAGTGGAGGTCAATGAATTTGTATACCTTGGCAGTAGAGTAGTAGAAAATGGAGACAGCACAGAGGACATCAACAGCAGACTTACTAGAGCAAACCAGTCTTTTGCAGTGCTGCAGACTATATGGAAATCTAAAAAACTAAGCATAAATACGAAAATCAGGATATTTAAGAGTAATGTTCTAAGTGTATTACTTTATGGAAGTGAATGCTGGAAAATCACCAAAACCATAGAAAACAAGTTGAATTCTTTCCAGACTAAATGTTTACAAAGAAATAACATGTTGTTGGCAGAAATGAGATGAAACCACTGACAGCAATTATTGAGGAAAGACACTGGCGATGGTTGGGACATGTGCTCCAAATGACTGACAACTCACTACCAAAAATAGCACTAAGATAGACACCACAGGGAAACAGAAGTAAGGGTAGACCAAAAGAGACATGGAGAAGAACAACAGAAAGGATGTTGAGCAATAGAGGGCTCACCTGGGCAAGAGCAGAAAAAAAGGCAAAGGACAGGCATTTGTGGAAAACCCTTGCAGAAGCCCCATGTCCCCTGGGCACTTAAGGTTCAGAGAGAGAGATAGAATACTTGAAGAACATATTGAAAAGCAAAGCATTAATCATAGCCTTTAAAAAGGCATTTGATACCATACACGGAGAATCATTGTGGAGATTTTAAGAATATGTAGAATACCATCTAAGATTGTCAACATCATTAGAGACCTCTACAATGGATATGTTTGTGCAGTCAGGACAGAAGAAGGAATGAGTGAATGGTTCCGGATTGAAATAGGTGTGAAACATTGCTTTTTTTTAATTACCATAGACTTCATAATGAAAAAATGCTGCATAGGTAAAACGGGCATTGATTGGGTATATGAGACCCAACTGGAAGATCTTGATTTTGCAGATGGCATAACTCTTATCAGTGACAATGCGCAATCAATGCAAGTCAAAACAAATACCCTCTCTTCAATGGCTAGTAAAATAGGACTTGAAATAAACAAGGATAAAACAAAAATAAAGAAACTTCTCATTAACCATGAAGCACAAATATACATAGAAGGAACAGCTGTTGAAGAAGTAAATCATTCTGCATATCTCGCCAGCTACATAGACCAGGATGGTGACACCAGAAAGGAAATTTTAAAAAATAGTTTCCCTGAAATTACACCAAGCACAGTGAAACATTCATAAATCTACGTTTAAAGCAGCATTGACCTTCAAGAATCTTAAGAACATATGGCATTCAAAAGTTATAAGCACAAAAACCAAGTTAAGATTATTCAATTCAAATGTGATATCCACCCTCATTTATGCATGTGAAAGCTGGAAAACAACTAAAGAAATAAAAACGAAATTAGACTCTTTCGAAAACAAATGCCTAAGGAAAATTCTCAGTATAAAGTGGAACAAATTCAAGAACAACGCAGAGATAAGACAGATGAGCAAACAACATGGGTTATCAGAAAAAGAAGATGGATATATGTCAGTCATGTGATGAGAAGAAACAATCAGAGAATCCCCAAACAAGCTATCAAGTGGAACACAACAGGCCAAAGAAAAAGAGGTCGATCTAAAGAGGACATTGTTAAGAGAGGCCAGTTCAATGGGCATAACATCTCTTGATGAGATTGAAAAACTCACCGAAAACAGAAAATCTTGGCAAACTACAATGCGGGCCCTATGTGACATTTATTGGCACAGGAAGGATGTAAGATGTAAGATTCTTTATTAACCATAAAACTTCTTCAGTTGTCTTTTCGGGTTCTTTCTTAATAACATAATTTAATAACACCAGGTAAAGATATGGTTCCAGTAAAGAAAACACAAAAGAATGAATGGATTGCAACAGACACACTAGAACTAATAAAACAATGTAGAGAAATGAAGACAAAATGGAAGGTGATAAATAACAACAAAGAGGAATAAAATCTTTAACAAAAGAAGAAACATAACAAAAGGCAAAAAAATGATACATACAAGATTGTTGTGAAAGAATATAAGGACATCAGAAGTGTGGAAGAGATAGTGAAATGTTTACAGAAATGAAGACATTGATGAGAAATGTCACATCTATGGTAAATGTAATTTGTGATGAGATGGGAAAAACCTTGACAGAGACAGAGGAAATTCTAGAATGATAGAAGGAATATTGCAGAGGAATGTATGATACAACTGACTGTGAAAGCAGAAATCAACAGTGTGAAACCACCAGGTGCAAACCTTATATGAGGTGATATCCAGGCTTATGTGGTTTTCTTTTTGTTTCTGACTTTCTCATATTGGGGTTTTTGTCCTAAATCATTCTTTCATACCTAGGAGGCCGTTCCAATGAGGATCTGGGCTCTGTGTCCAACCACAGCAGGCTAGGGAGCTTGGAGACAGTGCTATAGAGACACTGACTTTGGTATGAGGAATCTGAGATTGCTTCAGCGATGTCCATTCTCTTCCACTTATAGTCTGCTGGCTCTATTGTGTTTACCACATTCTGATAGGCTTTGTTGTACAGACCCAAATGCTTGTCACATCCTGGATTCATTGGTTTCACACCAGATTTTCCTAATCTGCAGGTCATCTCCATGTCTACTTTGGTTCCCATCCTGACCAGCCCATCATGGCCTCAGACCCGTGTCTGAGATCCACCTGTTGATGGGTGTGACTGTCAAAAGCTGGAAGACTTTCTATCCTAGGAGGGGTACTTTGTGCTTGTCTTTTTGCCCATGATCAAGTGGGTTTTCTTAGCATACAGATAATTTTGTCTGATTTATCTGACATTCCTGTAATACACAAGAGGCTTCCACCAGATTTCTCACTCCTATTACACAAAGTTCTGTTCCCTAAAACTTCTGTCCAGTAAGAGGTGATATTATATGATATTATACTTTTTAACTATAACAATAATGATCAGTGTTGATTTGTATAGGTTTTTGGGCTACAGAGACAGGTCAGAGTTCTTTTAAGCAATCAGATCTGATGTTCCCTGTCTTACAAAAAACAATGTTATGATAAGTATGTTCTTATCATAGTTGTTCACAGAGAAGCGTACCAAAGATTAATACTGTATTCCACAGTTCTTAACTGGGGAGGAGGGGGGGGCACAATGTCTTCACAGTGAAGTGGTGCCAAGGTACTAACCATTTCTGAGTGTATATGCAAAATCTGAGCTTATTATCTTCAGTCATTCACATTGCACAGGCCTCCAAGTGAATACATACCTGCTGGTTCTGGCATATTTCAACATGGATGAAAAAGTTCAGCATCATGTGGAAAACTGGTGCTGAAATTTGTGAAATGCTACAATCAGCTTTTGGTGAGTCCTGCCTAAATCGATGGAAGACATTTGAGTTGTTTTCCTGTTTCAGAAGTGAATGGTAATCATTCGAAGATGACCTCTGCCCTGGCAGACCATCCACTTCCTTCACTGATGAAACCATGGCACAAAATCATTCATGTTAATGTCTAACATCAGAGAAGTAGCAGAGGATGTAGGAATAGCTGTTGCTATTGACCATAAAATTGTAAGCAAAGATTTGGAGATAAGACATGTCAATGAAACTTGTACCCTGTCAGAGCAAAAGGAAGATCATATGTCAGTTTTGCAGTGATCTCCATGACCAAAGCCAAAACATCTCAACTTCACATCATCAATAATCACCAGTGATGAAAGCTGGATGTACAAGTATGACCCCAGAAATAAAGCTAATGTCATCCCAATGGAGAATGTCATCATGTCCTTGACAAAGGCACAGCAGATGAACTCCATTGTCAAGACCATGTTGATTGGGTTCTTTGATACTGATGGATTAAATTCATCATGATATGTCCCTAGGGGGGCAGATAGTGAGTACAGAATTTTACACAGCAGTTCTACAATGCCTCCATGATGCTGTGCACAGACATTGTTCTGAGAAGTGACATGTTAGCAATTGGATCCTTCACCTTGACAATGCCCCTGCACATACATCTGTCAAAACAAATTAATTTTTGACAAAACACCACATTCCATGCTTCTACACCCTTCATGCTCCCTGTAACTTGTTCTTGTTCCTACATCTAAAGAATTATTGGAAGGTCACCGAATAGACAAAGATGATGAGATTCAAACACGATGGGCTATCTCACAAAATGACTTCCAGGACTGCTAAAAGGGACTACTTTGAAGGAGACTAGACAAGAAGCCGATAAGTCTACTCATTTAGTAAAAAAACAATTCAGTCCTTGAACTTTGTGAACAGCCTTCATATTGTTGGAATATAGTTATATATTAGTTTGACCCACTGCTGAATTTACTATTCCAACACCCTCATTCTTGTGTTGTTCACATTATGCCACCACATTGCTGGAACATCTAATGCTTCTCAAAATTCTCTAGCTGGTTAAGAATGTTCTTGACATGTGAAGAAATTTATGTCAAAATTGAAAAGACTGTATTTATCAGGAAAAGAGTCAGTCAGTATTAGCAAATGTTTAGATGAACTTCAGAATAATAACTATGGATTATTCAAAATGATCATATTTCTTCTTTGATATCTGCAAATAAAAACATTTGGTTACTGTGGGCTAAGTAATTTTTCAATGTTATGAGGGGGTGCTGAAAAGTTATTGGCCAGATAAAGAAAGGAATGACCTAGAGTCATCTGGAAGGCTTTCAACAGTGTCATTTTCAGGAAGTGTTGATCCCAGTTCATTACCTGGAACTTATTTTCATTGGTATATTCATTATCAAGAATAACCTGCATGTTATTCCATGTTTTCAGCCTGAATTTCAACACATTTAGCACATAGTTTCTCCAGTTTCTTTAGCCCATCCAAATAAAAAAAAAAAAAGATATCTAGGCAGTGAAATTCTGCTCTGTTGCTGTCATCATCTCTGAACTATTTGAAAATTTCAGTTTCCATTTTGAACACTTTTTAAGGTTTGCACACAGGAAATAGTCAGATAAGGCAGGACCTGGTGAGTAGTGTAGATGATCTTTGCACTCAACCTAGATTCATCAAAACATCTAATGTCTTGTGAGTAGGTCTTGCAAAAAGAGAGCAACTTTCCACACCTTCCATCATAATAATTTTTCTCACCATTTTTCTTTTAATTGCCAAAGCAAGTTAGTGTTCTGCATAGTCTGGCCCATAGAAAGTCAATCAGTCATCAAAACACCTTCCTTATCCCAAAAAAGTGTCCATGACCTTTCCTGCTGACTTGAATTTATTTCACCCATGGAGAACCTGCAAGGATTGTTGTTTGGTCTCGTGATCAAAGAAGTATAACCATGTTTCATCAATCATGATGAGTCTATCCAAAATTTTATCACTAGATCACCACTCAAAATGCTGCAAAATCAGCTTGGAGGTGCCCAGTTGATTTTGTTTCTCATCAGTTTGTTCGGCAACCACTTGGTGAACAGTTTCTGCATACCCAAATGCTCATGAATTATAAACCCAAAGCATTCTATGGATATCTCTAGTGTCTTAGCAATAGTTTTATCCAAAATTCGTTGATCTGTGAGAATCAGGTAATAAACTGGGATCAGCACTTCCTGAAATTGACACCGTTGAAGGCCTTCCAGATCTTACTACATCTTCAGTCTCAAAATCTGTATGCTGAAAGTTAGCACGCCAGTTCATCATAGTTGAGTGTGATAGCCATTCATCACTCAATATTTGCAGTACTCATAGCTTTCCTTTGGAGTTTTATTCTGTCAGAACAGGACTTCATTATGGCCTGAAAATTCCACACATTTCATTGACATGGTTCTGTCACTGGTCTGACAAAAAAAAGTAAAAAATTGGCACTATGATCCTGCAAACTGGCACTTTACATTATCAAAAAAAACTTTCTGGCTACAGGTAAAAAAATTGTGCTGAGATTTTGGCTCATGGGTCAAGCTGATAATTTTTCAGCACCCCCTTATATCATCATGAATGTCATAATATTTTAGCTGAGCTGCATAATGATGACAAGGTAGTAAAGCAGATGACAGAAGATCACAACCAGGGCTTGAAGATAATAATAATATTGTTGTTTGTCCATCGTCTTCGATGATGACCGCAGATTCATCTTAGTCAAAGTAAAGAGAGGTGTGTCCGTTGCGTGACCAACTAGCCCTATACGAGCTCTAAAAGTTTTGCCACACATGGAACATATATGTCCAGATTCAGTTGTGGGCGCTTGTGCTGCCTTGGCATTTTCACATTGTGCATTTCTACTGGGCACTTTTAATTCTTGAGCGCTCTGCTCTCTGAGCACCCAGGGTGGTTAAAGCCCTCCATGATGGGTGGACTTGTGCTATGGCCTCCCAAGATTTTATGTCTATCCCGAAGGCTTTAAGTGAGATTTTTACCATATCCTTGTAACGGTTTTTTTGCCCTCCGGCTTTCCATTTTCCATTCAGTAGCTCCCCATAAAAGAATCTTTGGAGAGGAGCAGACAGAACTACAAAAATAAGATTTTTAAGGGCATGCATCTTTCCCATCGCAACATATGCCTGTGAGACCTGGACACTTAACAAAACAGCTGAGAAATACATAAATGCCTTTGAATGTAAATGCTACAGAAGAGTTCTCCAAATATCGTGGACACAAAAAAAGAACAAATATATCTATACTGCAAGAACTTAATATTGAAGAAGGCTGGCTAGTAAAGAGGATTAAAGAGAAAACTTAAATATTTTGGACACATTAAACGTCATGATAATTTAGAGAAGACTATATTGGAAGGATACATAATGGGAAAAAGAAAAAGAGGAAGACCAAAACGAAGATGGCTGCAAGAAATCATTGACGATCTGCAAATGGACGCAGCAGCAGCAGGCCATCTTGTCACAACCGAGAGGCCTACAGGATTGCTGTTTGGGAGGCAAAGTTCCGCAAGGGACATGCAAATGAATGAATGAATGAGCTCCCCATAAAGGAGTTGTTTGGGCAGTCGAGTGTTAGTCATTCTGACTACGGTGCCCTGTCCATTGAGTGTGCACCTTTTGAAGCATTGTGTAGATGCTTGGAATATTGCCTCTTGTGAGGACTTAGTATCAGATATCATTTGCTGCCATTTGATGTTCAATATTTTTCTGAGACAGCCTAGATGGAAGTGATTTAATAGTCTTGCATGTCTACTGTAGACTGTCCATGTTTCAGCTGCATACATTAGTGTATATGTATCTAATACTACTACTGAAAGAATGGCTGCACAGTTACTTGATTCCCTTGGCAAAAATAGGTAAGACTAAACAAAACTGAATGGTTATCAGTTATAACCTTATAAAATTATATGGCAAAGTGATTGAGAGGATTATAGCATGGCAACTATCAGGCTTTCTAGAAACCAGCGGGCTACTACCATTAGGAACTTATCATCCAGGAAGAGACACAACTAATAACGCAGTGATCCTAGCTTATGATGTATATAGGGAACTCGAGAGAAAAAAGGAAATAGTAGTTGTAGCTCTTGATCTTGAGGATACATACAACAGAATGGAGTATACAACACTAGTGACATTTCTGATGGAGTTTGGGGTAGATACAAGATTAGTTCAATGGATGGCTTCAGTGCTGTTAAGATGATCGGTTGTTTTGAGATACAGATCATGAATCTCAGAGCCAAGAACCATTGCAAGGGGGCTGCCTCAGGGGTGTCCCTTGTCTCTTGTGGTATTCAATGTATATTCTACTGGCATTGCACTGTTATTTTGGAACAATGTGGGATGAACACTGACCTATGCTGATAATATATTAGCATATGAGCATGTGAAGTGTCAAGACAAACTAGCCACAAGGGTGGATCAGATAACAGGCTGATGTGGGGATAACAATGCAGTGATAAACCCTGAAAAAGCTAGCACCCTGTGGTGCCCATTAAACAGCAAAATATTAGATCTGAAGTTCCAATTGTGAAGTGTTGGGGACGAGATATTAAGAGAACACATTTCATGTGGCATCTAGGGATCATATTTGATCAATCCTTGTCCTTTTCACAACATGTGGACAATTCAATACAAAAGGCCAGGAAAGCACTGGGAGCAGTTAGGTTAATGCCTGCAGCAAACTTTCCACAGTGCACTCTGTTCTTGCTGATGCTGATAATGTCACCACTGAAGTATGGTCTAGGCCTACTCACCCTGTCCAGTCCGCAGCTGAAAATACTGGAGCATATGAGGTATTGAGAGTGGTTTTGGGTTGTACCAGAAATATTCCTGTGGTGGCCATGTTTTCTGCTTGATGTGCTGCATGTGAGGTCAAACCACAAGTATGCACGGGTAAAGGCATATGTCAAGGTTGCTGGCCATTCTCTCCATAAGGAGCTGGGGTTGACAAAGGGCAGACACATCAAGCAAGGCAGATCCTGGATGACTGAGGCTGAGGATACAATAATATCAGTGTCTGATCTAGATGAGGTGCCTAAAGGGGATTACTGGTTACAAGGTACAGAACCGACCTCAGCTGACAAAGGTTATTATACAGAAGGGCCATGAATGTAGAGACTGGGCATAGGGAGCAGTTGAAATTTGTGTTCAAGACCTTATGCAGCATCTCTGTTGGTCTTCCGACATGGTAATATATACAGATGACTCAGTGTCTTGGAACAGCAGAAGTGGTTGGGGTTTTCATGTCTACCACAATGGAAGAGTAGTGGCACAGGCTTCAGGAGCCTTTGAAGTCACTACATCAAGCATGTGAATGGAAATTGAGGTTGTGTCAGCGGCGCAATGGAATGGCTAGTTACCCATGATGTAGTTCATGGCATCATTGTGATAGATTCACAGAGTATGCTTTGTAAGATTGAGAAAAAAATTGCTTCAAAAAGAATGGCTCATCTATTAAGCCAGTCATCTGTGTTGAGCCTACATGGCTTTATTGTCATGGGCATGCAGGAGTACATGGCAATGAAGTGCCAGATAGGCTTGCTGGACAGGATAAAATAAATAGCATGCTGAAAGTGGACAAGGGTGACATTGCTAAAGCTGTATTGGAAAGACTTGGGAAAATTAAGAATGGGAATAGAAGAACAATGCATTTGTGAAGCAATTACTGGATCTAGGACAGATTAATGATGCTGGTAGGAAATCTGAAATATGTAGCAGAAAATGCGTTATAAAGAATCAACACTTGATAGGAACTATTAGCAAACATACTCTTGGATGGATACTACAACATGCTGTAGAGCATACATAGGGCTTTCCTGAATGCATTGACACCGGAGTCTGATTTTGAACCTCTGCAGGATGGATTGTTGGCTGAATTTGAAATGTAAAAGTACTGAAGATGATAATTTATAAAAGGTGCAAATCACTAACTTCAAAGCTTTGCAAAGATATGGAAGGTAAAAACCATCAACTTTTGCTATTGAAGTTCATTGGCTATTATGAAGTAAGGTTTTGTCTCATTTGTGGGGATTGAGAGTCAGAAATTTCACCTCAGGGATCTGGTGATTGATTTTGCCTGATTCGTAAAATTAGCATACATATCTTTGTTAGACAAAGAATATTACAATGCCATAACAATTGGAGGTTATGAAATACCAGAGATTAGATATGCTGATGACACAGTGTTACTATCCACAACACAAAAAGGAATGGAAAAACTAATTATGTCAGTCCGTAAGAACAGCGAAGAGCAGAACCTCTATCTTAATGCGAAGAAAACTAAATTGATGACAACTGACAAAGCAAACAAGGCAGCTGAAATATATATCAATGAGGAAAAATTGGAAGAAGTTGAGAGTTTTGAATATCTTGGATCACTGTTAACTAATAATGGAGATACAGTGAGGGAAATTAAAAGGAGGACATCTATTGCTCTTCAGAAAGTAAAACAAATATGGAGAGGAGCAGACAGAACTACAAAAATAAGATTTTTAAGGTCATGCAACTTTCCCATCGCAACATATGCCTGTGAGACGTGGACACTTAACAAAACAGCTGAGAAATACATAGATGCCTTTGAATGTAAATGCTACAGAAGAGTTCTTCAAATATTGTGGACACAAAAAAGAACAAATATATCTATACTACAAGAGCTTAATATTGAAGAAGGCTGGCTAGTAAAGAGGATTAAAGAGAGAAAACTTAAATATTTTGGACGCATTAAACGTCATGATAATTTAGAGAAGACCATATTGGAAGGATACATAATGGGAAAAAGAAAAAGAGGAAGACCAAAACGAAGATGGCTGCAAGAAATCGTTGACGCAACAGCAGCAGGCCATCTTGCTCCCAACCGAGAGGCCTACAGGAGTGCTGTTTGGGAGGCAGAGTTCCGCAAGGGACATGCAAATGAATGAATGAATGAAGTATGGTTAATGTTAAATAAGTTAAATGCACTAAATATACAGGAAATCTTTTCTCTAAAATCAGTGAATGATATCCTAATGTCAAAGACCAAACATGTTTGGACATGCACTGAGTGTAATGAAGCCACTCCCCAGAACAATCAACAGAGCTATGCGCTTTTTTACAGTTACAATCACTCATTTAAATGGTAATATAATGAAGGAGCCATTTCTACCCTAGCTTGACATAATAAATTTAAAAACATATCTGGCACACAACATAACTACAGATTATAGAATGCCATTTTTCAAAGTCCACACTTTTATGTAATGTCAAGATAAGTGTATTGATGACCTTTTAGGTTTTTTCATGGTTGTTTTTGTTCATGGTAATTGATTTTGATCAAAAATATATATTGGTGGACAGTTTGTTGCTGTGAATGTAATCAAAGCCCTATAACAAGGGTTTTCAGTGCAGATTGATCTGTGGAAAATACCTCCAGCAGCTATAGGGTACAAACAGTAGTGAAGCAGGGATGTGTACTATCACCAACATTATTTATCTTGGCAGTAGACTGGTTAATGAAGAAGGCAACATCAGCCAAATGCAGAGGATTTCAATGGACCCACTAGAGGACTTTGACTTTGCAGACAACATTTATCTACTATCAAGCAGCCACAAAGATATGCAAGATAAAATAAACAAGCTAACTCACAATGCAAACAACATAGGACTAAAGATCAAAGTAGGAAAGACAAAGTTGATGAAGCAAAATGTGAACAACAGAAATGTACTCAGGGTAGATAGCAAGTTAGTGGAGGAGGCCAGTGAATTGAGGACATCAACAGCAGACTTACTAGAGCAAACCAGTCTTTTGCAGTGCTGCAGACTATATGGAAATCTAAAAAAAACTAAGCATAAATATGAAAATCAGGATATTTAAGAATAATGTTCTAAGTGTACTATTCTATGGAAGTGAATGCTGGAAAATCACCAAAACAATAGAAAACAAGTTGAATTCTTTCAAGACTAAATGTTTATGAAGAATTAGAAAAATAGTTTGGCCAAACATAACATCTTGTTGGCAGAAATGCAGATGAAATCACTGACAGCAATTATTGAGGAAAGACGCTGGCAATGGTTGAGACATGTGCTCTGAATGACTGACAACTCACTAACAAAAATAGCACTAAGATGGACACCACAGGGGAACAGAAGTAAGGGTAGACCAAAAGAGACATGGAGAAGAACAACAGAAAGGATGTTGAGCAATAGAGGGCTCACCTGGGCAAGAGCAGAAAAAAAAGGCAAAGGACAGGCATTTGTGGAAAACCCTTGCGGAAGCCCCATGTCCCCTGGGCACTTAAGGTTCAGAGAGAGAGTTTGTTGCCAGGGGGGTTATGGCCTAAGACAAAGTAGACTGAGGAGCTCTTTTGTACTACTTGCAGGAACATTTAGTTGTACAGAAGGGTCTTTATTATAACACTTTAAGCTGAAACTAACTGTGAAAAGGGCCATTCTCTGTTGCTGGTCGTGTAGAGCAGCCTTGTTGTACTTGGGGCATGCCCATATGTGTTCGACCTTTGATATCAAGATGTTTTTTCATTGTGTTTAGAGAAATGTGATTCCAATGTTGTACTGGTTATGTATTGCATGTGATCTAGCATTTAGTTGGTATTTGCATCCACTGTCCTTGCTTACATGTAACACAGTAAGTTGTGCTTGGTAGGGGCTTTAGAAGGAAATTTTATTGCGATTCTTCTTAAGTTGTTTGATCAATTTGTATACGTTTGATTTGTCCAATTTGATGAGATCCATCAGTTTGGTTCTTTCTGCTAGTTGGTCAGCCTTGTCATTTCAGTCAACTCTGGCATGACTCAGTGATGTTTTTGATGTGTGATTTATCAATTATTTCTAGCCTTTCACAAATGGTTTGTGTTCCACTTTTCTCAGTAGGCTTTGACAATTGCTAATGATGATGATGTGCATTTTCTGGGTCACAACTCATTTTAATGCTTGTGTAATGGCCTCCATTTCCATTCACATACTTGAGTATGTGTTTGTATAAGCCCCAGCCATGAGTTTGAGAGTTTTACTTCCTCTGTATGCTGCAAAGCCCCATCCACTTCTGTTTCACTGTTCACTGATCATATAACAGTTATTGAAAATGGAGACAGCACAGAAGACATCAACAGCAGACTTATTAGAGCAAACCAGGCTTTTGCAGTGCTGCAGACTATATGGAAATCTAAAAAACTAAGCATAAATATGAAAATCAGAATATTTAAAGTAATGTTCTAAGTGTACTATTCTATGGAAGTGAATGCTGGAAAATCACCAAAACCATAGAAAACAAGTTGAATTCTTTCCAGACTAAATGTTTATGAAGAATTAGAAAAATATTTTTTGGAAGTGTTGGCCTCAGAGATTCAAGAACAACGCAGAGATAAGACAGATGAGCAAACAACAACCTGTCTCACAGGTGATCAGAAAAGGAAGATGAACATATGTTGATCATGTGATGAGAAGAAACAAACAGAAAATCCCAAAACAAGCTATCAATCAAGTGGAACACTTGAGAGGCCAGTTTAGTGAGAATAACATCCCTTGATGAGGTTGAAAAGCTCACCGAAAAGAGGAAATCTTGGCAGACTTCCATGTGAGCCCTATGTGATGTTTAACAGCACAGAAAGGATGTAAAATGTAAGTAAGAATTTGGCTTCTCTTAACAATGTACTCTTTAGAGTTTCACGTGGTCGACCTCTTTTTCTTCGGCCTATTGTGTTCCATTTGATAGCTTGTTTTGGGATTCTCTGACTGTTTCTTCTGATCACATGACCAACACATCTTTTTCTGATCACCTATGAGACAGGTTGTTGTTCACTCATCTGCCTTATCTCTGCATTGTTCTTGAATTTTTCCAATTTGTAACGAGTATTTGTTTTCAAAAGAGTCTAATTTCTTGTCATTTTCTGTTTTCCAGCTTTCGCATGCATAAATGGTGGATATTACAGTTGAATTTAATAATCTTAACTTGGTTTTTGTGCTTATAACTTTTGAGTGCCATATGTTCTCAAAATTCTTGAAGGTCATTGCTTTCTTTTGCAGTTCTAACTTTCTTTCTAGTGTCACAATCCTGGTCTATGTAGCTGCTGAGGTATGCAGATTGGTTTACTTCTTTAACAGCTGTTCCTTCTATGTATATTCCTTCTAGTGGGAAGTTTCATTATTTTTTGTTTTTTGCTTGTTAATTTTAGGTTCTAGCCAGTGTTTTTTTCTTGCATCAAGTTCACATTGTCACTGATAAAAGTTATGTCATATGCAAAATCAAGATCTTCAGTGCCTGTTTTACCTGTGCAACATTTTTTCATTATGAAGTTTGTGGCAGTTTCAAAAAAAGCTTGGGAGATAGCCTTGTTTCATGTCTGTTTCAATCTGGAAACATTTGCTCATTCCTTCTTTTGTGTTGACTTTACAAACATATCCATTTTAGAGATCCTTAATGATGTTGACAGTTTTAGATGATATTTCATATAGTCTTAAAATTCTCCACAATGAATCTCTGTGTATGCTATCAAATGCCTTTTTAAAGTCTATGAAGTTCATGATTAATGTTTTTTTTCTTTTCAGTATGTTCTTCAAATATTATTCTTAGAGTAAAGATCTGGTCGAGACAGCATCTCCCTTTTCAAAATCTTACTTGTTCTTCTCTCACTGCAGTATCCACTATATCTTAAATTCTATTCAGAATGACTTTGCAACATACTTTTGACACAACTGATAGTAAGGTTACTCCTCTCCAAATATTGCAGTCACTTAGGTTGCCTTTTATTTTTAGTTATTTTAACAATGATTCCTTTTTTTCCATTTAGTAGGGACATTTTCTTCTTTCCAAACTTTTAAATGTTCTCTGTAGTTGGCTTATGTTGTTACTATTAATAGGTTTTAATATTTCAGCTGTTATTTCATCTTATCCTGCAGCTTTGTTAGCCATTAGATTCACTGCTGTTTCAGTTTCATTCAGTGTAATTTCATCTAGGTTGACATTTAGTTGCGGGTTTGGTAAGTTGGTTTCAAGGTTATCAATTCTTTTGGTCAATTAAGTATTTTTATGGGAGTGTTCGGCCCATCTTTGCTTATGGTCTTTACTTCTTGTTAATAAGGTGCTTTTCTTAGGCATCTAATTTTGCTTGTAGAAATGTTTATTTTGCTGTTTTTTAGTTAGCGCCCATGTTTGGCATTGGTAGCACAATGTTGGTATAAATATGGTATTAATTAGTTGTCTCAATGTTTCAAATAGTATGTTAGGGTGGGACAGCAACAGGTACAACTGGCATGTAATAGCATTTGCTTCTTGTGTTCTAATATATGTTTCTCTATTAAAGTAAGAGAACACAGTTTTATAGGATTAGACCTTGAAAAAATTGTAGACAAAGCACTTTATTGAGATGTGAGAAAAAGAAAAATCACAAGGTGTTTTATTGGTATAGTCATTAGTACAGTTCAGTAAACACGAGAGATCGTGACACCCGAAAAGAAACGAGGTTGTGACACAGAAATTCCGTAGCTTAGATTCATTCTCTCTAGCAGGTACCAATTTTTGACAAACATACACACAGTCTTCTGCCATATCTGGTGCATAATTAAACAATAAAACACCTTTTTTTGGAGGTGCTAGTTGGCTCAGTTTGTTAGTATGCTGTTCTCTCATGACTAGATGGCTGCTCATCCTACCAGAGTCTGTGTTTGAATCCCAGGTAATTCTCTTGTGATTTTTCTTTCTCTCACATCTCACTAAAGTGTTTTGTGTACGATTTTTTTGAGGTCTAATCCTACAAAATTGTGTTCTCTTATTTTACCATATGAAAGTCTCATTGTTTCCTATTTATAAAAAAATTGTTCCTATTTCTCTGTTCAGCTTTCCATTATAAACATACAACCAAGATTCTTGAATTCTTTAATTTCTTCAATTTTGTTGTCTTCATTATAGATGAGTTTGAACTCCACTGACTTTGGCAATGTTGATTTCATATCATGTTTACATTTTCATATCATATTTATAATTGTGATGGAGATTGTTTATATGATCTTGTAAGCTTTTTGGATCATTGTTTGTAATGCACATATTGTCTGCAAACACTAAGTCATTCTGTTCTGTTAAGTTTGGGTTTGCTTCTTTTGTTTTTTGTCCCTATAGATTAAAAATAATGATGACAATACGCAGCCCTGTCTAGCTCCCGTTGTTACTCTGAACCAGTCTGTTTCCTGCTGCTGTCCATACTGCACTTTTTTTTAGTATAATAACCTTGTGTTTTGTAACAGATATTCTAGTACTCCATATTCCTCAAAAACAGCCCACAGCTTATTTCTGTTCACCCTACAAAAAGCTTTTTCTTGATCTACAAAGATGATATTAAGTTCCCAGTCATATTCAATTGGATTTTCACAGGCTTGTCAGAATGTAAATATTGTATCAGTGCAGATTCTTCCTTTCCTAAATCCAAATTGTGCATCACTCAGTTGTGTTTCTTTAATTTGTTTTGTTCTGATATCTTCGCATACATTTTCCCCACATGACTGAGCAAGGATGTCCTCCTTTATGTTCCACAGTCTCCTTTATTCTTTCAGATGGATATGCCCAGTCTTCTGGGACTTTCCTTTCAGACCATGCCTTATCAAAGATTCTTCCAAGCTATTTTACATCAGTCCCTCTGCATATTTGGATAGCTTCTGTTTTCAGGCCATCAAATCATTGTGCCTTGTTTCAGGGACTTCTTCTGATCATTTATTCAATTTTGCTACTTAGGATTGATGGTTTTAAGTTCCATGCTAGTTCTAGGTTGATTTGATATGTGTTTTCTTATTCCGTTTCTCCAATTGTATTGAGAAGTTCCTTGAAGTATTCTTCTAATCTTTAATAGTTTTTTCATTTGTATATCATACATGTACAGTAAATTTACACATTATATACATTTCTTATTTCTTCATCCTGAATGTTTTTGTATAATTAACAGAAATCTACAACTGTATGCTCCATTAATGAATAAAGCTGTTCCTACCTGTTTTAAAAATAATTACAGTAAATTATTTATTTTCACAACTTTACCACAAATGGATTTGTGATTAGTCATATATTTTACTTCTGTATATTTATGTCCAAAAATTTTTATAGGTATTAAATGTGAAGAAGCCTGGGGTGGTTGCCCAGTGTTGAGGGTGGCCCTCAGTGAATAGATTGATTATCTGAGTGGGTTAAGAAGTGGGTGGGTGGAGTTCTGCCATCATCACTAATGGCAGTAGGTTTCATCCTGCACCCCACCAACCTAGGTAATAATGAGTACCACCTCTTGTTCCTTATGTATATATGGCATTAACTGGAGAAAGAAATTTGTTTTATTTCACATGAAAAATACTCAATATGCAAAACACTGTTAAATCTACTGTCATAACAGGTAAATTTTGTGAGAATTAAGGAACTTTTTTGTGTGTATTTGTTAGGAAATTGCAAGAAAGACCAAGGATTTGTTGAATAACTTGCAGTCCCTGGCAGCAGAGGATGAGGAGGGCAAACTTTCATTGACATTTGAGACATTAAAGGACAAAAAAATGCCTCCAGCAACTGAAAACTTCTTGTTTAGTTTAGCAGCATGTGAAGGCTTTATAAGGTTATAAATTTTTATTTACATATTATTACTGTGACTATTTTTAACTTCATGCACAGTTTGCAGAAAAACATTTCACATTATTTTGAGAGAATCAGTTCTAATAAATTCTTTCTTCAGAGCTGTTAACTATTTTTTTTTATCAGTATTTTGAACATTTTTCTGCATGTATTTTTTGTCTTTTTCTTTTTAAGTTTTGTTATAAAGTTATAAAAACTATTCAAGCTAGTTTTCTCTTGATAAGAGAAAACTACTGCCACTTTTTTTTAACATTTCATGTTTAAATAGAAAGCTCCTTATGCCAACTGCTAGATCTCTGAAAACTATAAGCGCAGTCCAACATTTACATACTAATGTTGGTACCCTCATTAAGTTAAAACAAAATTAAATGAATGGATAATATTGTGGTGTCATTTACAGAGTTTTTCATCTATTCAAGTCATATTTTTAGCTTGAAATAATGGAAGAAAACTTTTAATTAAAAATAAAGTTTTTGTTTTTACTTACTAATGTTGGCAGCTTCAGAAGCAAAAGTCACTTCTTTTTGCAAAGAAGCATTTTTACAGGAAAGAAAAAGGCAAAGCCAAGCCTACATTATTTATCTTCATTTCTTTATCACCAGTATAGTCTGTGTTCAAAATGCCCATTGAAAATTCAGCATTATCATAATCTGTATCAACCTATGTTAAAATATAAAAATCTTAGCTATCCATTAAACACATTTTTTTAATGGGTGAGTCACAGCAAAGCTTTTTACATCTTATCTTTTTTTTCAATGGGAAGATTTCAGTCATAGTTCACGTTACATATCATTTACTTGTGAAAAACATAAGCTGTTCTCAGATAGAGGATAATGAGAATGCCTGTGATTATCATGTGATTTGTTGCATTACAGCTGATGTCAGATTTTTCCACAATTCTTAGATCACATTTAGAATAAATGATTAATTTATAATAGACAGATGAATCAATCAATCATTCTCAATCTGTTTGCAATTATTTATCATATATTATGTTTAAATTGTGGAACTTAATGTTTTATCCTGCTTTTTCATAAGTTCAAGATTGACATTTACTCCAAAACTGAAAGTGAATGATCCTCTACATTAACAGATGCACTGATATCACAATAACTCACTTGGGGTCATTGTAACAGATTCCCAAAGCATGTTACAGAGAATCAAGAGATATTTATTACACAGAGAGTGGGTCCAGCTTCTAGACGGCTCTTGGTTATCCAGTTTGACATTGATATACTGCCTTGGTCATGGGGGAGTCAAAGACAAAGAGAAAGTGGACAAGCTGACAGGCATAGCATCCATTCAGGGCACCCTAAGTATGGATAAGAAGAAGAGTGGAAGAGCCACCTTGGATAGTCTGGTATGGAGGATGACATCAGGTTGAATAACGAGTCATATCAGGATGATTGAACTCAGAGAGAAGAAGGGAAGCATACTTTTTTCTGAAAGAAGTGGTTTAGTTCGTGTTACCCATAAACAGACAACCAGCGCCTGACTGGCTCCATCAGCAGGTGCATACTTCAGTGGGTATTCTTCTTCTTCTTCATACACACATTGCCGATGATGCATGGTACCCTGATTTTTGCGATGTGCCTTTTGGCTGGGTATCTCTGACTTCAGCACCGTTCCTTGCTAGTGCAGACTGTAGTCTTGCTCAGACTGCCATGAAGACAGTGGTGTAGGCTGGCCTGGCCAAAACTTTGTTTTCCAGCCTCTGGTGGCTGTACTTAAGCCCCTTCCCATGTCAGATCCAGCATGCAATGCTGGCTGGCCAGACAGCTTTGAGACAGTTCCACAGAGACACTCCAACTTTGGGATGAGGAATCCGATGAGTGCCTCAATGATATCCATTCCCTGCCACCTATAGACTGCTGGCTCTGTTTAGTAAAAAAAAAAAAAAACTGGAAGGCTATAGATTACACCCTGACCTAACAAAATGTATTACATCTTTTCTCTCAGATAGAAAACAAGTAGTTTGCTTTAGAAACAAAATATCTGGCTCATCTGTGGTTGATACCGGTATTCCTCAAGGCTCCATTCTTGGTCCTCTTCTCTTTGCTATCTATATTAATGACCTACCACTACATTTAAAGCACTCTTCATGTGATCTTTTCGCTGACGACTGTACTGTTTACAGTAGTGACTATGACATCAATAAACTACAGACAACGCTCCAAAATGATATAAACAGTTTGATTAAATGGAGTAATAAAAATGGTATGTTGATAAACACCAACAAAACAAAATCCATGCTCATCACTACAAGACAGAAACTGCAGAATGCAACAAAAACTTCACTACAGCTTTGTGCTGGGACTAAGGCAATAGAAAATGTTCATGAACATAAAACCCTAGGACTCATCATTGATCAGCATTTAACTTGGAATTCTCACGTACATAACCTAACAAATTTGATTGCACAGAAAGTTTACCAATTAGCCAAAATTAAACACTTTTTTGACAAAGACACAAGAAAAATATACTACATATCACACATACAAACACACTTAGATTACTGTTCCACAATCTGGGATGGATGCTCAGTCGCAAACACAAAAAGGCTCTACTCACTTCACAAGTGAGCATTAAATCTTATTTGTGACAAACACCCAGTACAGACTGTAGATCAACACAAACAACTCAAAATTCTACCCCTCAAAAATAGAATCATTTTTAACAAAGTTAAGTTTGTTCACAGAATTCTGTCGCACAGTGCTCTGCCTTACTTGTGGTCACTGTTTACATATAACACTAAACATAGCCAGCGTTTAAAAAACTGTCTTCTTCCTAAACCCAGGATTGATCTGTACAAGAAAAGCCTTGCATACTCTGCAGTACAGCTCTGGAACACCCTCCCCTACAATTTAAAATCCATTGGTAATACTTCATCCTTTAACTCAAACCTGTTTCAGTATTTACTTGCTTGTAATTATATGCCCCCATAAAATAACCAGCACTCTCTCAACACATGGCTCGTAAACCATCAAGTACTTCAATGACATAGTTAGAAAAGCAACTTGTTAGATATTGTTAGAAATTATTTTAATGTTTGTTAAAAAAAAAAAAAACATATGTTAGAAGATCTGTATTTACAATGTATTTTTGTTTATGTATATGTCTGCGTGTGTATGTGTGCGTGAGTGCTATTTTATTAGGTTAATTACTTCTTCTCTTTTACTTTGAATGTATTAGTTAAATCTTACACTCTTTTGATATGTTTTTCCTAATTTAATTTGTATATTTGTACTAAATCAAGTGTATGGGAAGAATGAAAGATGGAGTGATGAAGGGAAGAATGTAAGACGGGCCTGCGTGCCCAATTCTTTACCCTTTAAAAATAAAGACTATTCATTATTCATAGTTTACATCAGTCTGATAGCCATTGTTGTCACGTCCAGGATTCATTGGTTTCACATCAGATTTTCCTCATCCCTCCTGGCGATCTCCATGTCCCCATCTGTCCCCAACCTCACATTACATTTTACAAAAATAACAATTACAATTAGTGTTGATTGCTACAGGTTTCTAGGCTACAGAAGTAGGTCAGAGTTTTTAACCAAACAGATCTATGCTTCCTGTCTCACAAAGACTATTTTAAGATAAGTATGTTCTTAACACAGTTGTTCCCAGGGGGTTCAGTGGGTGTTAAAATGGAAGGTGGACCACATATCAGAATTCCCAGAGTTCTGGGATGGCAGTCTCTGATTACAGTTACAATTACTGATATCAGCTTCTGACATTATCATCACATGGTAGTGATTTCCGGTCAAGATGGCGATGGGTGTACTACACACTGTGAACTAGTGGAATACTTCTTGATATTTCAGACTTAATTCACACATGGATTATAACCTAGTGATATTACCTAGACACAACTGACACGACCTCATCAAAATATAATCTTGTGGTGAAATTCTAACTAGGTTTAACAGATAATTCAAGGCTTTAGCACTAATGAATGGTGTCAAGTACGATGTACCCCTCTTGTCTGGAACCCCCCCAGCCTGCCATAAATCTATGGAGAAGAGTGTCTAAAACAACTCAACATGGCACCAGCCTGGAACTTCCAAAAAATCTAACTGGGACTAAAACAGAGAGCAAACACACCAGCAGTGCCTGCAGATCACTCTGAACAACAACATAAATCACAGTGTGACAGTCAGTCAGTCATTTGCATGTCATTTGCTGAACTTTTGCCTCCCTAATATTTCTCCTGTAGGCCTCACGGTTGTAAGAAAAATGCCCTGCATCCATTTGCATATCATCAATGATGTCTTGCAGCCATCTTCGCCTTGGTCTTTTTCCCATTATGTACCCTTCCAAGACCGTCTTCTCTAAATTCTAATGACGTTTAATATATCCAAAATATTTAAGTTTTCTCTGTGACATGTGACAGTTCTAACAAATATAATCCTGAAAGCTGCCAAGAAGTCCATACCTAGAGGCAGAAGAAACAACTACAAACCCTACTGGAGCAAAGAACTGGAGAAGCTGCACAATTACCTATCTGAGGTCAGAGAAGAAAACAGAGTGCAACCCAACCACTGAGAGTATCAAAACATGCAGTAACACTAAAGAAGGCTTCAACAACAGGAAGATACGTAAATGTCAAAGAGCATGGAATGCAAAAACTAGCTCCCTGAGCCTGGACAAAGACTAACAAACTGTGGTAACACACAATAATTAGTGTATAAGTATACAACTATACATGAAGCACTGCAGTAAAACTGTGATACCAAAATGTGCAAGAGTCATACCAAAAGTTGTGAGCAAAGATTTTTTAAAAATCAGAATTGATAGATAGAGAAAATATAAATGTATCACCTTAACCTGCTTTCTTTTCTTCACTTTTCAACATAATCTCAATTTCTCCGCAAACATTTTTCCCATCACTATGCAAGTTTGAAAATACCCTCCCAGTAGAATTCTGTTCCAGCTGACCGACAGCACAGATGCACTGCTTTCTTTAATGATGTCATCAACCCTTTCCACGCTGCGTTCAGTGGAGGCAGTTCAAGGGCAACCGCTGCGAGGCATATCTTGGATGCTTGTGTTTCCATCTTTTAAATGTTTCACCCACCTCCTGACACCGATAGCACCCATACACACATCTCCATAAGCAAGTTGAAGTCTTTGGTGAATTTCAGCAGCAGGGATTTCCTCTGTAACGAGTAACTCAATAACAGCACCTTGATGAAACAAAACTTCAGCCCCCGCCATTTTGTTTCTGCTCCGTGTGGTCACGTGACACATGATGGTGATGTCATGTGACCTCTACATGAAGTGCAAAGGATACAGATTAAGGTAATACATTTATATTTTCTCTATCTGTAAATTCTAATTTTTTTAAAATTTTTGCTCACGACCTTCAGTATGACCCTCGTATAAACTACGAAAACAGTAGGAACAGCTTTATTACTTAACAACTACAAAGTTGTGATGTTTCAACATGAGCCTTAATCATTCTAAAACATACAGGATGAAGAAATAGAGAGAGGAGATAAAGTTTAGATTCACATGAATGCTATGTTAAAAAAAAAAGGAGGAAATAAAATGAATAGAGCACTTAGCTGGAACTTGTAAGAAGTTGTGGCTTATCCGACTCTTGTTCAGAAATGGGGATGGTGGAGCATAGAGAATGTTTAAATAAAGACTTGTGATGTCTGATAGGTTGGTTGTAACTGAGGGTGGTGGGTGGGGAAATCGTGGAGTGGAGGGAGAGTGATACATTGTTAAACTAGTTAGGAGAAGGTGAAATAGATGATTTTAGGTGGGGTAGAGGGATCATAATGTGATGCTGTGATGAGGTTCTGATCTATGTGTAACAAGTGAGAAGGGAGTGGAGCTTAGTGGAGAGGGATTATGATTGTGGAAGAGTAGAATGTTAGGTGTAGCTGAATAACGAGTTCAAACCATGTGGTTCCAGCATCTAGTAATCCTATGTAGCAGTTCTCACATTTTATGGTGCCAACATACATAATGCTCAGAATCTTAAGGACATCCCGTTCACAGCCACTTGAAGTGGAGAAAATGTAACCACCCCCACTGCGTTACCTGCCCTGTAGTCTGGGAAATAAAAATGATTACCTTTCCCAAAACTATCCTCACTCTTCATGAGGGATTCACATGTGAGTACCATCATGTGATATATGTCATCGTATGCAAAAGATGCAGGATAACATATATTGGTGAGACTGGCCTCTGATTAGGGGACTGCATGCAAAAACATCTGTACAATATCACCCAGCATGCTTCGAAACCAGTCCCAAATCATTTCAATGGCCCCAACCACAGAGGCAAATGTAATTTTCTGATAACAGCCATAAAACAATATCACGCAGATGACACAAGCCGCCTAGTGCTTGAGAACCACTACATTCAGGATTATGAGATGCTGTAACCACACGGTTTGAACTCATTATTCAGCTACACCTAACATTCTCCTCTTCAACAACCATAATCCCTCTCCACTAAGCTCCACTCCCTTCTCACTTGTTACAGCATCACATTACAACCCCCTACCCAAACTATAATCATCTATTTCACCTTCTCCTGGCTAGGTTAACATTGTATCACTCTCCCTCCCCTCCATGATTTCCCACCCACCACCCTCAGTTACAACCCACCTTTCACACATCATAAGTCTCTATTTAAACATTCTCTATGCTCCACCATGCCCATTTCTGTACATGTGTCGGACAAGCCACATCTTCTTACACATTACAGCTAAGTGCTCTATTCATTTTATTTCCTTTTTTTTTTAACATAGCATTCATGTGAATCTAAACTTTATCTCCTCTCTCTATTTCTTCATCCTGTATGTTTCAGTATGATTAAGGCTCATGCTGAAACATCACAACTTTGTAGTTGTTAAGTAATAAAGCTGTTCCTACTTTTTTCCTAGTTTATACATTTTAATAAAATGTGGAACCTGATCAGATTCATAAACGAAGACAAATCACCAAGCCAGCCCAACACAGTCATAGAAGAACCTGGAAAATGTCATGCTGGGAAAATGGCAGCAAACATCCTGGCAGATCACGAGAGAGGTGAAAGCATCAAAACAATCCCCAAAAGACACATACAGAAAGTAAACACAGAACTCGAGGAAAGGATTAAACACCAAAATCCAGACACGTGCATGATGGCAACATTCACCATGGAAGGCTACACAAAAACTAAAAGACAAGAAATCACCAGGAAAAGGAATAACAAATGAAATGATAAAGAACCTGGAACCAGCAGCAAACACAGCCCTCTTTCACACCTACAGCCAGTCCTGGAGCTTCAGAAAATTTACCAACAGATGGAGAAAGGTAATCATCACTCCCATCAGAAAAAAAGGAAAAAACAAACACAACAAATCCAGCTACAGACTATCATCCTTCTAAGCTGCATGGGCAGAGTTATGAAAAGGATGTTCAATGCTAGACTGATACAATACCTAGAAAAAATCATCTGATAAACAATGCACAGTCAGCATACAGGAAATACCACAGCACAGAAGACCAGCTCATCAACCAAATGCAAAACTCTTTCCAGGAGAAGAAAGAAGTTCTGACCACCTTTGTGGACTTAACACAAGTATTAGACAAAGTATGGAAAAAAAGTTTTCAAACTACTCAACAACAAGGTTGAAGGAACAATGTTTTAATGGATACAAGATTTCTTAAGATATAGAACAGCCAGGGTCAAAATGAATGGAAAACTAAGCCACAGAGTCACCCTGAGCCAAGGCGTTTTTTTGGGGAGGAGTTATTTCTCCCACTCTGTTCCTGATATATATAAATTACATCACATACAACCTGCTCAACAGCATATCATATGCCTTGCACGCAGATGACTCCGCTATGTGGAACACTATGGAAAAAGCACCAGGAGCAACCCACAGAATACAGGAAGCACTAAATACCATAGGAGACTGGGCCACAAAATGTGAAGTGATGATAAACCCCACAAAGTCCACAGCCACCTGCATCTCATTGGTTCAACAAGACAGAAACTTTTAAACTAGAAATACAAGGAAGGGGGGCTTACACAGACAGAACAGCCAACATACCTTGGAGTGAAACTAGACAAGAGAATAAACTGGAAGCCACACCTGCTAGACACAGAAAACAAAGCAATTAAAATACTACAAAGCAATTAAAAAATCATCTGTGGTAAAAAAAAAAAGCTGGGAGACACAATCTGCAGAGCCAACAGCAACATACTAAAATAGCGTATGTGGGCACCATACACAGGAATATCATGACAGCTTGGGCCACAGCCTCCAATGCAAACACCGCTCGCCAAACAAAAGTGCAAAAAACAGGCCTGTGGCTGATCACAGGAGGAATGAAGAGCGATCATGGAAGTGGAAAAATACACACAAATTCAACCTCTTGAGGTTAGGCACAAAGAAAAACTAATGTGGATACAAACAAAAGTTAATACGCCTGACAACCACAAAAAAACAGACTGAAAAGAAACCCATCTGACAACACTACAAAGATCTGATCTACAAAGATTCTGATAAAGAAAATGAACCACTCCAAATTGTGGAGGAGCACAATCACTGTTAAAATAAAACAGCCCTCACAGAGGTGCAAAGCATACACAGAAAGGATTACCTAACAATATTTCAGATGAAGACATAGACCCAAAAGCTGATTGACACCAAATACAACCCAGCTGAATGGACACATGTATACACAGATGGGTCTGCATAAAAAGCAGTAAAAAACTGGAGGTGGGAGTGTTTACATACGATACACAGATGGGAGACAAACCAAAAAGGTTTTCGCAATGGGAAGGATTTCCTCCAACTCCAAAAACAGGGCAGAAACAACAGCCCTCCTCAAAGCCCTCAAAATTCTTAAAACAGAAAACCAGCAGCCACCAACCAAAATAATCACAGACTGCAGGGCAGTTCTAGAATCACTGAAAACAAACAACCCACAGGCAAACATACAAGAAATCACAACAGAACTGAACCACCCTACACTGTCAACAACTATGGGCCTACAATGGGTAGCATCCCACTGTGGAATAGCTGACACCCTATCCAAACCTGGCCGCAATCAAGATCAAACAAATTTTCCAGTAAACTACCAAGAAACGAAAACCATAATCTGTAACCAGTGCAGATCTGAATGGAAGAAACAACTGAAATGCAGCAATGAACCAGGTGCAATACACTAATTACAAAGCAAACCATCCTCTTTTTCCTATGGACAGACCACTGCAGACTACTGAGCCACCTACATCGACTCAAAATGTCTCACACAGACGAGTGTCCATGTGGCAGTGGAGTCCAGACTCCAGAACATATCTTTCAAGAGTGCCCAAACCATGCAACCCTGAGACGATAAAGGCCAGAGGACACAAGCTTGGGGCAAAAGCTTTGGGGCTCCTATCAGAATCTGGATAGGACTGCAGGGTTTGCCATGTCAACAGAGATCAGGATCTGATGTGACAAACAACCTCGAACGAAGAAGAAGATGGATCTCTAAATTTTTTGCATTCTTTTATCTAAGAGAACTTCGTCTTAGGAAAACTGAATGTACACATGACAAACAAGAAAATAACCAAACAAACAGGTATTGAGAACATTACTAAAGAGGTCAAAAGATGAAGATGAAAATTGCTGGGCCACATATTATGAAAAAAAAAAACAAGACCCCTTCCCCCATAACACTCTGAATTGGATACCCGAATGAAGAATAAAGAGGGGCAGGCCATTAGGAACATGGAAACACACAACACATGAAGAACTAAAGGTTTCAGGTATCTCGACTTGCTCAAGACTGGATTGGCTTGGTAACTTTTTGCTGATGATGCTTTATGCTCCACTGGGAGTATAGAGGACTAATGATGATGGTTTGTTAGTTCCCATTATAAACAGCTTGATACTTTTTTCTTCATTTCCATTGAACAGAGTATGTTTTACACAAAGGACACTTCACATTAATTGTAATCATTAATTAAATGAACTGTCTTTCCTCATATCATGCTGTCATTGCATTCTAGCCTCCTCTCCTTGCCTGAATAAATACAGAATCCTCCTGATGGATTCTAAAAATGTCCCTGTCCTGCCAATCTACGATGTCCAACTCCTTTTTCACTGTCAGATATTTGCCTTGATATAAGCTTCTTGCATTCCAGGTACCTATTTTTTAGTATTTTTAGTCTTTTGGCAGTTTTCCTTGGTAACAGTTTACCAGTTCTTGCACTGATTCATCCTCTTTCCCAGTCCTTGCAAATGATCTGTTGGGCCTGGGGGACCCCCACCACCAGATCTTCATATTGGCTATGTTATATTTCTTGGCAACATAAGAAATTTTCAGATTCATGAAATTAGATACGTCGATGATATCAAACAACTCAGAAGGACTGCAACAGCTGATTCTCTCAACCAAATGACAGTTTTCTCAGAACCTCTTTACTAAACACCAACAAAACCAAAGTGACAAAATAAGAAGCAAACCCAAAACAGTGGACCATCAGAAGCTTGAAAACATAAGTAAATCGGAATATCTAGGTCAGTGGTTCTCAACCCATGGGCTATGGCCCAAATGTAGGCCGTGACAGGGAGTATTGTGGGCCGTGCTGAAGTCTCAAAGCAGCCAAACAAAGAGAGAAAAAGGTAGATACAATAACAAATTATTCCGTATTTTTCGCGTAATGTTTAGGGGAAGACTGCACAATCACAAGACATGTTTCTCTTGTTCTGTGAATTTACAGAGAACAATGAAGTTAATAGCGAGATTCTGGAAGGGGTCACTGGTGTAATAAAAGGGCATCTGACATCTCTTGCTGAATATTTTAACAAATACTTCACGCCCGAAGACATTAAAGTGTACGATTGGATTCACAATCCTTTTCAGTGACCATTCTCTGAATTAACCAGTCATGCACAGGAAGAATTAGTGGAACTGTTTAGTGATCGCACGTTACAAATTAAATTTAACAACCCCACTGTGGATATTTCTTCCCTTTAATGCACTGTTTCACTGGAATATCCATTTTTGTGAGCCCTGGCAATGAAAGTTCTTGTACCTTTTTCAACAACTTATATATGCAAAGTTTCATTTTCTGCACTGACTGCCATGAAAACGAAATATCGTTCAAGAATGAATGTGGAGGATGACCTTCAAGTGTGTTTGTCACAAATTCCAGCCAGAATAGACATGCTGTCTAACCGGAAGCAATGCCATCTTTAAGGTAAATGAAAAGAACTTTTGTGTAGCAATGAATATGCAGTTAATCATGTTCATTCATTCATTCATTTGCATTGTCCCTTGCGGAACTTTGCCTCCCTAACAGCACTCCTGTCCAGGTCTCACAGGCATACGTTGTGATAGGAAAAAATGCATGCCCTTAAAAATCTTATTTTTGTAGTTCTGTCTGTTCCTCTCCACAGATTCTTTAGTTGTTTTACTTTCTGAAGAGCGATAGATGTCCTCCTTTTAATTTCCCTCATTGTATCTCCATTATTAGTTAGCAGTGATCCAAGATATTCAAAACTCTCCACTTCTTCCAGTTTTTCCTCATTGATACATATATCAGCTGCCTACATATATCAGCTGCCTTGTTTGTTTTGTCAGTTGTCATCAATTTAGTTTTCTTCACATTAAGATAGAGGTTTTGCTCTTAGCTGTTCTTACAGACTGACATAATTAGTTTTTCCATTCCTTTTTGTGTTGTGAACAGTAATACTGTATCATCAGCATATCTAATCTCTGCTACTTCATAACCTCCAATTGTTATGGCATCATAATATTCTTTGTCCACATTTTCTCTAACAGACCTCATTATATTTTCAATATACAAGAAACCAATCTGTAAAATAAATAAGGATAAATAAGTAAGGTCACAGTATGCAACCCTGATGGACCCCTTGTTTTATGTCAAACCAAGTTGTTGTTTCACCATTTATTCTTACTGCTGCCTGTTGGTCTAGATGCAGCAGTGATGTTAATTGTATCAAATGTGTTGGAAATCCCATTTTTTCCATTATTTCCATAAGTTTCTGGTATTGTACACAATCAAATGCCTTTCAGTAGTCTTCATTCATTCATTCATTTGCATGTCCTTTGTGGAACTTTGCCTCCCTAACAGCACTCCTGTAGTCCTCTCGGTTGTGAGCAAGATGGCCTGCTGCTGATGCATCCATTTGCAGATCATCAACCATGTCTTGCAGCCATCTTCGCCTTGGTCTTCCTCTCTTTCTTTTTCCCATTATGTACCCTTCCAAGATGGTCTTCTCTAGATTATCATGACGTTTAATGCGTCCAAAACATTTCAGTTTTCTCTGTTTAATACTCTTTACTAGCCAGCCTTCTTCAGTATTAAGTTCTTATAGTATAGCTATATTTGTTCTTTTTTGTGTCCATGATATCTGAAGAACTCTTCTGTAGCATTTACATTCAAATGCATTTATGTGTTTCTCAGCTGTTTTGTTAAGTGTCCAGGTCTCCCAGGCATATGTTGCAATGGGAAAGATGCATGCCCTTCAAAATCTTATTTTTGTAGTTCTGTCTGTTCCTCTCCACAGATTCTTTAGCTGTTTTACTTTCTGAAGAGCGATAGATGTCCTCCTTTTAATTTCCCTCATTGTATCTCCATTATTAGTTAGCAGTGATCCAAGATATTCAAAACTCTCCACTTCTTCCAGTTTTTCCTCATTGATACATATATCAGCTGCCTGCATATATCAGCTGCCTTATTTGTTTTGTCAGTTGTCATCAATTTAGTTTTCTTCGCATTAAGATAGAGGTTTTGCTCTTCACTATTCTTACGGACTGACATAATTAGTTTTTCCATACCTTTTAGTGTTGTGGACAGAAATACTGTGTCATCAGCATATCTAATCTCTGGTATTTCATAACCTCCAATTGTTATGGCGTCGTAATATTCTTTGTCAGCATCTTCTCTAACATTCCTCATTATATTTTCAGTATACAAGTTAAATAAGTAAGGCAACAATATGTACCCCTGGCGGATCCCTTGTTTAATGTCAAACTAAGTTGTTGTTTCACTATTTATTCTTACTGCTGCTTGTTGGTCTAGATACAACAGTGATGTTAATTGTATCAAATGTATTGGAAATCCCATTTTTTCCATTAATTCCCAAAGTTTCTGGTGTTGTACACAATCAAATGCATTTGAGTAGTCTATAAAAGCTAAATATAGATGTGGAAAAGTTAGAATAAAGAAAGCAGGCAGAAAAGTGAGAAACATCAAACTGAATACAGAACTTCTTAAAAATGACCAAGAACTGCAAGAACAATACAAAGTTATTATAACAAATAGATACAATGCAACAGCAAAGATAAATAGTATAGATGAACAATGGGAAATGTTAAGAGATTCTATCCACCAAACTGTTAAGGAGATAATACCACCAAAAAAAGAAGCCTCTAAAAATAAATGGATAACAGACGACATCTTAGGACTGTTGGACAAGAGGAGGAGGAGTAAAAATAACGAGGAAAAATATAGCAAGATAAATAAAGAAATAAGACACAAATGCAGAGAAGCAAAAGAAGTGTGGTTAAATGAACAGTGCAGACAGATAGAGGACTCTCATAATAAAGACAGCAAAAACATACACAAACGAATTAATGAACTCACAGGCAGGAAAACAAAATATACCACAGGATGCCTGAAATTGAAAGAAGGTAAAATGTTCATGGGAAAAGAAGAAATTGTGGACAGAGTACATCGGTGAGCTATATGGAGGAGAAAGACCAGAATTAACACCAGATACTGAAAACTGTGATGGACCGCCAATACTTGAAGATGAAATCATAGATGCCATCAAACACATGAAGAAAGGAAAAGTGACTGGGCCTGATAATATAACAATAGAAGAAATAGAGGCACTAGAGGAGACAGGAATAAAAATAATAACCAAGTTACTGAATGACATTTACAACAGTGTTTATATTCCCAGTGACCTGATTAAATCCATGTTTATAGCACTACCAAAGAAACCAGGTGCAAAGGAATGTGACGACCACCGGACTATCAGCCTCTCATGTCACATAACGAAGCTACTTCTGATAATAATTATGAGAAGAACAAGGAAAAAGATAAAAATGGAAATAGCAGATGAACAGTTTGGATTTGTTGAAGGAAAGAGAACACACAATGCCATTTATGCTTTATGAACACTAACAGAAAGAGCTTTATAAGTACAGAAAGATCTCTACTTATGCTTCATTGATTACACCAAGGCATTTGACAAGGTGAAACATAATGAAATTATTAAAATGCTTGAAGACATCAGTACAGACGGCAAAGACCTGAGGATTGTAAAACATCTATACTGGCAGCAAGAAGCAGCAGCTCGAGTTGAAAATAGAATTGGAAAATATCAACCTGTAAAACAAGGTGTGCGACAAGGATGTGTACTATCTCCAGACCTTTTTTTCTCTGTATAGGGAGAATATTCTAAGAACAATCATCACAGAACCAGGCATAAAATTGGAGGATACAATAATAACAACCTTCAGTATGCTGACAACACAGTACTGATAGCTGAGAACCAACATTCATTCATTCATTTGCATGTCCCTTGCGGAACTTTGCCTCCCAAACAGTACTCCTGTAGGCCTCTCGGTTGTGAGCAAGATGGTCTGCTGCTGCTGCGTCCATTTGCAAATCATCAATGATTTCTTGCAGCCATCTTCGTTTTGGTCTTCCTCTTTTTCTTTTTCCCATTATGTATCCTTCCAATATGGTCTTCTCTAAATTATCATGACGTTTAATGTGTCCAAAATATTTAAGTTTTCTCTGTTTAATCCTCTTTACTAGCCAGCCTTCTTCAATATTAAGCTCTTGTAGTATAGATATATTTGTTCTTTTTTTGTGTCCATGATATTTGGAGAACTCTTCTGTAGCATTTACATTCAAAGACATTTATGTGTTTCTCAGCTGTTTAAATGCCTTTAAGAGAACCGACATGACCTGCAAAATCTCTTGGATAAAGTCGCCAAAGAAAGTGAATAGAAAGGCCTTACTTTGAACATAAAAAAGACAGAGACTATGGTTATATCTAAGAAACAGAATACACCAGCATGCGGTATTAAATTTAACGGAACTATTCTAAAGCAAGTGCAGAAATTCAAAAACCTTGGAGCAGTAATAACTTCATATCAAAAAGGTTCTGAGCAAACCTCTGCTTCCAAAACGAATGGGATATGCTTTTATCTGCATTCTCTATCCAATGTGATGCATACTGAAAAGGAAGTACTGCAGTCCGCTGGCACCACAACCCATTCCTCGTTAGCTTCTATATATATTCAAGTGGACAGATCTGTTGAACAATGTCCTCTGCTTGCTTCATCCATGATTTTCCTTTTAATCTGGTGCCTTTTTTTTGTTTACTCATAACATCACTGTGTGTCAGAGAGGTATGTATGTTTTGGGCTTGCTTCTCATTATGTCACTTTGGTTTTGTCCAAGAAGACACGATGTGTCTTTTGTACACCCAAGTATAATTCGTATTTATCCATTCTGTATATTGAAAGGAGTATGAAAGCGTAATTCAGAACTTTTTATTTGCCAATATTGTTCACGCTGCAGTGACGTTTGAGAAAATATGATATACAGAGTATATATATATATATATATATATATATATGCCACTGTCATTATTGAAAATGCATAACTCGAATTGTACAGTATGAAGCAAAAACTCCAGCATTCACAGCACAATTATACAACCATTTTTAATGCAAAATTTACACTAGCAAACACCCCCGGAAAGCTAAGGGCGAAAAATTGCAAGGAAAAACTATACATTATTATAATGCAAATCTTGATAATGATCAAACAAACAAACAAAAAATCTTCCTTGCATTTTCTGCGGTCTCTTTATTTATCTATTGGATAAATTTCACTTTTTTGTTGTTGTTGTTGTTGTTGGTAATTCAAATATAGAACCATATTTGGTGGTTTCACTGGGCCAATAGTTGCTTCTCAGTGACTGAGAACTGCTGGTGCAGTTTTGGAGGATATGTTCCACAGTTTGGGGCGCCTGGGTACATGTACAAAGAGAAGTACCAAACTAACTATTCATATGACCGGAGTCAGTTGTGTCCTGTTTGGAGAGAAAACAACGCTAGCTTGTTCCGTTCTGTTTAGCATGATAGCATGTGGCAAGGTTTGTGGCTTCTTGTAGGTTTTTATCATGTTTTTCTTGTGATTATAGATGGTCGGTATGTCTGGTTGTTCCAATTTCAGTACCTTCTTTGCCCAGATGGTGAAACAGAATCCACCAAAATGCAGTATACAATTAAACGCAACCATTCTAAATCAAGTGCAGAAATTCAAATACCTCGAAGATGTAGTAACTTCGGATGGGAACGGAGAATAAAAATTAAAAACAGAAAAGGCGAAGATTGCAATTTAGAGAGTGAGAACAAATCTTTATCAATGAACTAGCTGAGTACCCGACGTTGTCCGGGTATTTATTTACCCCAATCACAAAAGTTCTATTCATTTCCACAACCTTCCATACGGTTCTACAACATTCTAATCATTACCACAGCCTTCTATAAGGTTCTACAGAGGTATATTCAGTTATACAATCTTCTAGAAGGTTCTACAATATTCTATTCATTTCCACAACCTTCTAGAAGGTTCTACAAAGTTTTATTATACAGTTTGATTATAAATAACATTTTTAGTTTCCCTTCCGCGAGCAAGAATAAATAAATTCTTGGGCGAACCCACCTTTGAGCAAGCAACATAAAGATGTACAAGGGAGAAACATGGCGATCTCAAATCTATCTCTCCCCCCCTCTCTCTGTCCCTACCTCTCTCCCTCTCCCTTGACCAAGCCATATAAAGTTGTCCATGGCGACCTGAAATCTATCTATCCCCCTCTCTGTTCCTATCTCTCTCCTCTATCCCTCTCTCTCTATCTCACTCCCTCTCTCTCTATCTCACTCCCTCTCTCTCCCCCGTCTCTATCTCTCTCCCTACCTCTCTCTCCCCCTTTCCTTCCCCCTCTTCCTAATTTGAAAAGATAATTTTTAAAAATATGAAAATGGCACACTGTCACAGAGCAATGAAATCTACTATAGACTACAATAAAAAAGCTAATATAAACATAAGGAGAAAATAAAGTTAAAATGTATTTTTACAAATATAATTAAAACAAAAGGAGACCATCAACTAAAAGAATGAAATGACACTGTCACTGGAAGATGATAAACTGAAAGACTTGCCGAATTAGCTTACCTTATATGCGACCATCTAAGATTCAGGTGAGTGCTGGAAGTTTCTCTAACATCTTGAGTCCAAGACCGTAGTCATATCCACAACCTGCTAGAAGATCCCACCCCACCCCCCACAATGCGGTTGGTAGCTGATCAACCACTGTATGGGCGCTCTCTGGTATGAAATAAACACTCTGACCATTTTCTAAATTGACGCTGAGGTGAAAATCAGTAGAGTGTCTTTCGTGAATCAGAAATTTGCTCTGTGGATCATGTTTATCATTATCAATGCCAAAGGTTCGGCAATTCAGGATATATAACGTCATCGATTTGTGTTGGCTGACCTTTGTCCATCACGACCGACAATCCAAAGCAGACATAAATATCACGGGAGATACTTCCCGTCATTCAGTGGGGTATGTTTCTATCGGTCGGTTGCGATCCCACACCCACCACCCAAGCCCCTTAAGGGTCCTATGGATGATATAAGAGATAGAAGGCCTTCCAGCTTTTGACACTGCACACCCGTCAATGGGCGGAACTGAGATCTTGGCCTGGGGCAGCGCTGAGATGTTTGGGATGGTGGATGGTTGGGGACACGGAGATCACCTGAGCTGGTGGGGAAAGTGATCGAAATCGACGAGTTTAGGACGTGACAAGCCTATGGGTCTCTACAACAATGGCTATCAGAATGAGGTAAACAAAGCAGCCAGCAGGCTATAGGTGGCGGAGAATGGACATCGTTGAAGCACCGTAAGATCCCTCATCCCAAAGTCGGAGTGTCTCTGTGAAGCTGTCTCAAAGCCGTTGGACGGGCCGGTATTGCACTCGGGGCCTGATCTCAGCTTCTCACTGGAAAGGCCTCCTGGGTATGAAAGAAAGACTTAGGACAAAAACCCCAATGTCAGAAACAAAAAGAAAACCATTCGAGCACGGACGTCGCCTTGTAAAAGGTCCACGCCAGGTTGTTCTCCCCCCTCCCCCCCCCCCCCCCCCCCCGGCTACCCTGAGCGAAAAATCAGCTACGGGGGAAACACTAAACATTCTTCAAATCAACATTTCTAGACTTAGCCCAAAGGCCTCAGAATTAAGCAGACAGCTGAAAAAAAAAGTCAACATCCATAGTGCGATCATACAAGACACGCTTCTATATGGAAAAGATCACTCAGTGCCTGGATACACCATGTACAAATGTGAATGTGGGAAATGCAGGGGTATTGCCACACTCTTGAGAAATGACATCCATGGATAAGTTAAAAACAGAAAATGCAATGAGACAGATATCCAAAAGATAACAGCGTGGCATGATGGACTTCGGTACACTCTGTATAATGTTTATTGTCCCCCAAATTCTAAAAGTCAGATCAACATACACAGCACAGACATGCAGAAAACTATCATTGCAGGAGATTTTAATGCACATCTAGGATACAAAGACGGAAACCCTATGGGAAACAACATTGAAGAGCTATGCAATACTTCTTCTTCTTATCTTATATCCTTCCCGTGCCGTTAAACGTCACATAGGGCTCGCAAAGTAGTTGGCCAATTTTTCCTGTCTTTAGCGAGTCTTTCAACCTCATCATGTTAATTTGGCCTCTCTTAACAATGCCTTCTTCAGAGTTTCACGTGGTCTGCCTCTTTTTCTTTGGCCTATTGTGTTCCACTTGATAGCTTGTTTTGGGATTCTCTGATCATTTCTTCTCATCAAGCTAAGTTAAGACTTGAAACTAAAAAAGCAAAGAAAGAGAAGTGGTTAAGCACATGCAGCAATCTCAACCTCAGAACTGAAGTAAAGAAGGCTTGGAAACTCTTAGATAACATGTCAGGATAAAAACAAACTAACCCTAAACCAATGCGAATCTCTGGTCGAGTCCTCTCAAGTGACTCAGATAAAGCCAGTACTTTTAACAAAATTCTTTGCTGCCACCAGCAAATCCTCCAACAGGAAAGTACTTGATAAGGCGCGAGGAAAAGTTCTGACAAGTAAAGAGAAATCTAGCCTAGCAAACATTCCACTTTTTGAGGACAACTTTTCCATCCATGAACTCCAGAGTGCTATGGGTAAGCTACAGCTGAGAAAAGCACCAAGATCACACAAAATATCAAATGAAATGATCCTTCGTCTGGGCCCTGTAGGAAAGTCCACATTGCTCAACTTAATTAACAAGACCTGGCAAAGTGGAGTACGACCAAAATCTTGGAAGTCAGCCATAGTTAGACCTATCCTGAAAAAAAGGAAACCCAGAAGACGACCTAAAAAGCTTTAGACCAATCTCACTGTTCCAATATTGGAAAGTTAGCAGAACGAATGCTTAACAATAGGCTGTAGTGGTGGTTGGAATCCTCGGGATCCCTCAATAACTTTCAGGCAGGCTTCCGCAAAGGATCAAGAACCGAAGACCAGTTGTTCTCCTCACTCAAAGTGTAAAAGAGTTATTTACACAAGAGAAACTCAGTAGCTGTCTTTGTAGACTTCCAGCAGGCAAATGACAGGGTCTGGCAAAAACGCCTACTGTTAAAGATGCAGAAAATAGGCATACATGGAAAATGTATCAATGGGTTAAAAACTACCTGAGTAACAAACTCAGGTCAAACAAATGCACCCTGGAGAAAGTTCTGCCACAAGGTTCTGCTCTTAGATGCACCTCGTTCCTAATCTTTATAAATGACCTCCCCGACTTGATGAACGCACGCAGAGCCATGTTTGCCAATGACCTTGTCATATGGACTAGTGGAACAGACCTGCAGCTGGCTGCTGAGAGACTTATAGCCCTCCCCACCATATCAGCCTATTGCAATTTCTGAAAGTTGAAGATCAATGTTAGTAAAACTGCATATACACTCTTCACTCTTAGCAACAAACTAGTAAAGACTGAACTGAAAATAACTCTTGATGGTGCTCAAATCATGAAAGAAAAAAATCCAACATACCTTGGTGTGAAACTAGACAGAAAATTGAATTTTAAAGAGTTCATGGTGGACTAGCAGAAAAAGTATCCAAAAGACTAAATTTACTCAAGCGACTTGCAAGTACATCCTGGAGAGCTGACAAAGCAATACTCAGACAACTGTACACCAGATATGTTAGATCTATAATAGATTACAACCAGCGTTCCCTCTAGGCTGTGCGGCCGCGCACAGAAAAAAAAATCATACTGCCCACAAAAAAAAAATTTGGAGGCGCACAAAAAAAAAAAGAAAAATGAAACTGCTACTTCTATTTTCTAGTTTCCAGATCAAGAAAACTACAATGATGGTACCTTTTTCCTTTATGTTTATTTTTTGTTGAGAAATGACTTTCGAATTGAATGTTTCAACTGGTCTTTTATCGCGTAGTTTCGGTAGTACTGTAGAAGAATCGTGACGAGGCAAGTGACCACACAGAGAATAGAGGGTAATTAAAATAAAAGGGCAGATTAATTTCCACTGCGTCCAATTTCGTGGGAAAGTAGAATATCCATTGAGCTGCTCAGGTATGCAAATTGATCTTGGTAACTAACACCAGACGTCGTGACCACCAACATTAGAGCCGTCCTGTTTTGTTTTGTTTTTAAAGAGTAGTAGATTTACTATCGCCGTGGTTTTGTATGTGTTTTTGTAGTGTTCAAATTGGTACTGAAAAAAAACTCTTGCATCCTGTGGCTTATACTTTTCAAGCATTAATTTGGATCGCTAGAATTTTTAATGAGAATATCACCTTTGAAAGTAACTCTGTTCTAACCTATAATTAAATGGCCATACAGCAACGTGTGGGATTGGGATATTAGTTCTGTCCTGCTATCACCCTAATTTAATCTTATATTGTTTGGTAAACTGAAGTATTTTTTAAAACATTTTTTGTAAATTATTCTTGATACGATCAATTCTGGAGTCTGATAGTTTTTAAACTGCAGCAATAATTGCCGATACCCAGGACGTCAGGAATTTCTTTGTTCAATAGGTTTTTTTTTTTCTAGAAGGGTATTCGGGAGAGAGGGATACAAGTAGGGATGGGACTCGAGAGTATCAATTGAGTTCAAACGGTCAGATTTGCAGTAGAGATGTTGGCAGACAAGAGTGGAAGTAGAATCTAGAGTCTAAGTTCACACTGTGCTGCACGCTAACTTCTGGAGGAGATTATTCCATGGTATACTGTTCGTATTATGCCTGTGAGACCTGGATACTTAACAAAACTGCTGAGAAACACATAAATGCCTTTGAATGTAAATGCTACAGAAGAGTTCTTCGAATATCATGGACACAAAAAAGAACAAATATATCCATGCTACAAGAAGAAGGCTGGCTAGTAAAGAAGATTAAAGAGAGAATTAAACATCATGATAATATAGAGAAAACCGTCTTGGAAGGGTACATAATGGGAAAAAGAAAGACAGGAAGACCAAGCCGAAGATGGCTGCAAGACATCGTTGATGATCTGCAAATGGATGTATCAGCAGCAGGCCATCTTACTCACAACCGAGAGACCTACAGGAGTGCTGTCAAGAAGGCAAAGTTCCGCAAGGTACATTGCAAATGAATGAATGAATGAATATTATTCGTACTGTTGGAATCATCATCATCATCTTCTTCTTCTTCGTTCGCATTGCCTGTCTATATCTACAGTCATTTCTCTTTGATAAATTTCACTGTTTTTTGTAATTCATGTATGGAACTGTAGAGCTTATCTTCTTTAGTAGTTTCACTGGGCCAGTAGTTATTTCTCAGTGGCTCATAGTTGGTGCAGTTCTGGAGAATATGTTCCACAGTTTGGGGCACCTGGGCACATGTACATAGATTAGTAGTACCAACCTTAAACTTTGTATACATATGACTTCGGAGTCGGCTGTGTCCTGTTCGGAGACGGAAGATGGTGACTTGTTCCTTTCTGTTTAGCATGTGATAGTCACCATGTGGTGGTGTTTGTGGCTTCCTGTAGGTTTTTATCATGCTTTTCTTCTGATTATAGGTGATTGGTATGTCTGGTTGCTCCATTTCAGTGCCCTCTTTGGCCAGATGGTCAGCTTTCTTATTGCCTGGTATCCCACAGTGGGAGGGAATCCATTGCAAAATGACTCCATGTTGTAAGCCAATTTTTGACAAGGCATCCTTAAGATCTGGTAGTTTGTTGCACTGAAGAGCTTCCAGTACTGATCTTGCATCTGTGAGAATTACTACAGGACATGTATCAATTCTGGAGTCTGATAGTTTTTAAACTGCAGCAATAATTGCCCTAACTTCTGCATCATAGTTGTTGCAGTATTTTCCAGTGGGTATGGAAATCTTGTCAGTGGTGTTGTTTGGATGTTCAATATGTGCTCCTGCCCCTCCATTCTTTATGGCATTATGTGCAGATCCATCTGTATACACACGTATCCAGGTGTCACATGGATATTTATCATCTAGAACACTAAGTGTGGCTGTTAATCTTACAAGACTGCTCTGCATCTCACCATTCTGCACACCTTTCACTTCAGTCTGAATAGTTATTTGTGTATAATGTTGGAATCATAATATTCTATTGAATTCTTACAGACAGTTGGAGTAGTGGATTATATTCATGAGTCTGTTGGGATACTGAACTATACAAATATGTCGAAGCATAATGTAAAAGAAACCAGGAACGATCGGTGACCAAAAAAGAAAGTATGCTACAGATTTAATTAAGGAAGAATGGCTGCGAGAATTTATATAAATTGATATGCCATCCGTTTCTGGTAAGCTGCGTGTTGTTTTAAATCAATTCCATGCAGTAAATGAGAATAGAAAACCAAAATAATAGAAAAAAAATGGAATGCTTAGCTGTGACTTGCTAGCTACTCGTCTGAGAGTGCGTATGGTGAGGTATTGTAAATGTTTAAATGAAGACTTTATATGTGCGATGCTAATCTGACTGGTTGGTAGTGAAGGCAGGGTGGGGAGGAAGGGAAATGGAGAAAAAGGGATACAATGGTTATCAAGCCAAGAAAAGATCAGTGAATAGATGAATGTGGAGGAGTATAGGGATGCGATATAGTGCAGTGGAATAAATTAATGTGAATGGGGTAGAGGGTTTGTAGTATAGTGCAGTGAAGGTCCCAGAATATCATTTGCAGAAGTTCTATATCTATGCGACATGTTTTTAAATCAAAAGCCTCCGACCACCACGACTTTTTCAACCTCACTCAGGCAGAATACTTGGGGTTGCCTAAACTCTAACGTCGAAAAGACAGTAATAAGATCAGCTTATTTATAAGAAATGTTGAATCTCGTTTTTTTTTTGGGGGGGGGGGGAGATTTATAAATTTAACAAAGAATGTCTTAACTCAAGAACAGAATCTATGCTCCACGGAAAAAATCATGTCCCTAGTTCTAACAGCGACATATTGAACACATCATCAAACAGTTATTAATAAAGGTTACTTCCCACTCCAAGGTGACACTCTGCACATCAAGGACAGCTAAACAGCTAAACAGACAGATCCATATTTTACCTTCTTCCTAAATTCCACAAACCTAGTCATCCTGGTCATCTTATTTAAAAACCCTGTTCATGCCCAACTGAGGGCATTTCTGATTTCTTTTTTCAGTCGCTAATATACTAACTGCCCTCTCTTCTTAAAAATACGACCCATGTTTTAACCTGCCCGCGTTGTTACCGGGGTCCAGTCTTGTGAAAAAAGAATAAGACCACTTCCCCCCTCCATGTATGTCGTAGGAGGCTAATAAGGAGGTTGGGGGTTAGGCTAACGATCCAGGGGGAAAAAATGCAAATTTACAGAAACGGAGAGGAAAATAAGAAAACTTCTGTAGTCAAAACTGAAAGGAAGCTACAGAAACGACATCCCAACTAAGTACCAGGAAACTTTTACCATTGTATTTTATTGTATTTTACCATTGTACTTTTACCATTGTATTTACCATTGGAATGTTAGAACACTGTATGAAAATGGAAAGGCTGCCATGATAGCGATAAATAGATATAATCTATAAATATAAAAAATGAACGTATATGTATTTGTTTCAGTATCACGCTGGAACGCCAGGAGCAATTTCAACCAAACTTGACACACATATGACTTACAATGTGCACAGTGGTGGTTAGATCGTCCCTAGGCGGGCCTGTGAATTTGGGGTTGGATCGAAACCGACAGATAGAAACGACGGGAAGTAACTCCCGTTATATTTATGCTTGCTTTGCATTGTCGGTCGTAACGGATAAAGGTAACCAACACAAATCGATGACGTTATACCTGCTGACCTTTTGCATTGGTAACGAGAAACATTATCCACGGACCAGATTTCTGATTCACGATTCTGTGTTTCCTGCTTTTGTTCACCTCAGCGTCCAGTTAGAAAATGGTTCGAGTGTTTATTTCATAACAGAGAGCGCCCATACAGTGGTTGATCAGCCACCAGCCGCATGGGGGGGGGGGGGGGGGGGGGGTCATCTTCTAAAAGGTTGTGGATATTGAATGTGGTCTCGGACGCAGGATGTTCGAGAAACTTCCAGCACCCACCCTAATCTTAGATGGTCGAATAGTAAGCTAATTCGACAAGTCCTCCATTTTATCATCTTTCAGGGAATGTGACAGTGTCATTTTGCTCTTTTACTTGATTCAATAAGTGTGTCCTACTTTGATAAATTGCAGTTTTGATCAAATTCAATACTACTTGTTTACGTCTGTGAAGACCTTTCTACGCTTCATGATTTTAAATTTATTTCCTTATGTTTATACAAGCTTTCAGAAAATGGACAGTGTTTATTTCAGAACAGAGAGCGCCCATACAGTGGTTGATCATTGGGGGGGGGGGGGTAGCGGTGGGGGTGGGTTGGCGGTGGCATTTACAAATCATCGAAAACGACCGATATTATTGTTGAATCAATAGTTTTTGGGTCGCTAAGATGAATAGTGACACACCCAAAGCCGTTTAAGTCCAAGCTCAGCCCCATCGGCTTTGGGGAGGGGGGCTCAGGATAGGGGTGGGAAGAGGTGACATGTACCAAGCATCGAAAACGACCGATATTAGTGTCAAATCCATAGTTTTCACGGTCCCTGAGATGAGTAGGGACATTCTCGATGCCGTTTGTCCAAGCTCAGCCCCCATGAGCTTGGGGGTGTGAGGTGGGTGGCATGTACCAAACGTCGAAAACGACCGATATTAGTGTCGAATCCATAGTTTTTGGAGTCCCCGAAATGAATATGGACATTCAAGATCCGTTTAAGTCCAAGGTCAGCCCCCATCGGCATGGGGTACCCGGGGGCTGGGGTAGGATGGGGTCAGATGTAAAAATAATCGAAAACGACCGATGTTAGTGTCGAATCCATAGTTTTCGGGGTCTAGGAGATGAATAGTGATATTCCCGATGCCGTTTAAGTCCAAGTTCAACCCCCATCTGCATGGGGGGCCTAGGGTGGGGGTGGGATGGGCGTGACATGTAAAAGTAATCAACAACTACCGAGATTAGTGTCGAACCCATAGTGTTGGGGGTCGCTAAGCTGATTGATGACAGTCCTGATGCCAATTAAGCCCACTTTTAGTCGAATAGAACAAATAGAATTCTGTAGAACAGTCGAGACTCTGTAGAACCTTCTATGAGGTTGTGGAAATTAATAGAATGTTGTAGAACCGTCTAGAAGGTTGTGGAAATGAATAGAACTTTCGTGGTTGGGATAAATAAATACCCGGACAACGTCGGGTACTCAGCTAGTATAAAAAATTGGAACTGAGCGAAACATACTGGACATGAACAGGTAACCTTAGACTAGCAACAGGGGAGACGATCCTATTTTCAGGTCACCAAAACCCAGATGTGACACACTCAAAGGGAGTGGCATTAATGCTATCAAGAGAAACTATACCTGAAACTAACTTAATGTAATAAATATTCATTCGTTTGTTGTTGTTGTCCAAGTATGCATCAGGCATGGCAGGAAACCGTGTGTATGTTTGTCTAAAATTGGTACCTGTTAGAGAGACTGAATCTAAGCTACGGAATTTCTGTGTCACGACCTCATTTCTTTCCGGGTGTCACGATCCCTCGTGTCTACTGAACAGTTACTAATGACTATGTTTACACAACGCCTTTTTTCTGGAGGTGCTGGTAGCGCAGTCAGTTAGTACGAAGTTCTTTCGTGGCTAGATCGACAACTACCGAGATTAGTGTCGAATCCATAGTGTTCGGGGTCGCTAAGCTGATTGATGACAGTCTTGATGACAATTAAGCCCACTTTTAATCGAATAGAATGAATAGAATTCTGTAGAGCAGTCGAGATTATGTAGAACCTTCTATGAGGTTGTAGAAATGGATAGAATGTTGTAGAACGGAATGTTGTATGAACAATCGTCATACTTGAGTCCGTGTTCGAATCCCAGGTAATTCTCTTGTGATTCTTCTTTCTCTCACGACTCACTAGAGTGCTTTGTCTACGATTTTTTCGAGGTCTAATCCTACAAACCTGTGTTCTCTTACTTTAGAGTGTCAAATATGCAGAATCTAATGAAGGTCGTGATTCAGCTTGGGCGTGGATGCCGAAGCTGGGAAGAGGGTAAAACATAAGCCCAGGTGCAGGAACAGATTCAATAACACTCCAAACTACATGGTCCTGTGATCTTCTCAGACGGGTCAGCAGCACGAGGCCTGAAAAGTGGATGGGCCTATATTGTCTACCATAACAGCAAACCGGTTGCAAGTAAACCAGAAGACTGTGCAACTATAACTTTGAGCACGAGAATGGATGTGCGGGCAGCACCAGAAGCAGTTTCCTGGTTGGTGGAGCAGGACGACTCGCATGGGACATTGGAAAAGAGAATCGAGAGACATTTCTTCTGTAGGGAGTGGGTCCAGCTTCTGCTGGACTCTCGATTATTTGACATGGATAATACTGCCCAGGTGATGCTGGAGTCAAAGGCAGTTAGAAATCAAATAACCTGACAGGTATGGCATCAATTCGGGGATTCCTAAGAATGGACAAGGAGGAGATTTGACAGGCTGCGTATGGATGACAATATCGTGTTGAATGACGACAATCACACCAGGAGTATAATAGAATTGGGGAAGAAGAGGGGAAGTGGTTTAGCACGTGTTACCCACAACCAGTGTGTGACTGGCTCCATCAGCAGGCGCACACTTCAGTAGATGTTGAAACGGAAGCCGGAACATATATGGGAATGTCCGGAGAGCGGGGATGCCAATCTATGACTACAGTTACAGTTATCACTCTAAGATTGATCGCTTGGTTTATAATCAGTCCTGAGCCCCAAACTACTCGGATTGCTAGTCAAACCCAGCACTTCATCCTTTTCCAAACACATCATATGAATATTTCATATTTACTTCAAACCTTAGTGTTCTCCTCTATTTTGTTCTGTCTACACTAGCCGTTAGCCTCAAAAGGCTATATATACTCTAAAAAGCAATTTAAAACAATTCATTAATTATATAATAACTAAATATCACGTAGAACGCATACAAACAATACATTTACTCAAGTGAATCAACGGGTCTAATATGAGACCATCTCTCTTTTCGCGACTTCTTAAAACAAATCACACATTACTCACATATGTTCTGCTTCGCTAAAGTTTAAACACTGATTCATTATCAACCAAAGAACTCCCCCACACGCAGGACATGTCTAATCCAGACCAGCGCCAACCCAAGACTGAATTCTCTTTTGCAATCACACTGACTATGAAACCTTCCAAACCCAACACGAGACTAAAACTTCGCATCTCATGAGCACTAAAAAAATGTCATTCCTAGAACAAAAGTCGCTTTGTCATGATATGGCCAGCAACTTTGGCCTAGAACACGCTTACTCATCACTGAATACCTACGTATCAACTCGTTCTTACATTTTGCTAAACAGAATTAAAACATCAATAAACATATCATGTAAACTAAGAGAAGAGTGGGCAGTTTCAACCAAGAAGATCCTGCATCGATAACATTGCTACAGTGAGAATCATAGCAGAACAGTCAATGGAGTGGAATTCTTTACCGTTAGTTATATTCATTGATTACGATAAGGTATTTGATAGTTTTGATCGGAGGATGATATGAAAACTATTGGAACACTATGGAATCTCAGCCAAGATAATAAAGCTTATAATGACCTGATACAAGGAACAACCTGTATGAAAATGTTAAATATGGTTGCGATATATGGCATGTGCAAGGATGGAGTTTTCTCCCTTGTATAGAATGACTCTTTACGCAACATCTCTTGGACAAAAACATTTTAGTCATACACAAGAAGGCCAGATCTGCTGCGGTTCTGTCAGAGGTGAGACAAAAATCCATTCTAGGCACTTCTCACAGAACTATATGGCTTAGTCACATCCTTTTGTTTATGTCCAAGACATATGGCTTAAAACGTCACATTTTCCTCTTTACTTATGTTTTTAATGTATCATGGAGGTTGTCAGAGAACTCCTCACATTTTTCTTCCATGTATGATGCATTACAAGGTGCATATATTTGAACTTTGGTTGTGGATCTCCTCATTTTCTTTTATTTGGACAGTTATAAGTCTTTCTCATATATATTTTGTTTCCAAGATTTTATCAGCGGTGTTTGGTTCTCTAATCATTTCGACATCCTGTTGTGCTCTTTCCTTTTCTCTCACTCCTGAGTATAGAAATACATAATTCTGATGTATTCGTTTACAACTTTTACCTTTTAGTTCTGCAACTCCCATGGTATTTATTTTTTCTCCCTTTCACTCCCTCCACTAACTTCTCCTTTTTATCATTTATGCCACATATGTTGACAGTACATACTTTAAGCCACCTCCGCCATCCATTGAGGCGGTACAAGAAGGCATCTTTGTATGCTATACATTACAATTAAACACTGACCCATGAACAATTATAAATTCACGATGATCCTGCCACCATACAGTGCAGTAACAATGGTCAACCCAAATGCAATGGAATGTTTGCTGTCGTCAATCCTATTTCTTCTGGAAGTCATCTGGATCACGAAAACCACCACAGAACGGAAAAGAAATGGAATACAATAGACATCGTGAAACCAACTGGAAGACTTTGACTTCGTCGATGATGTGGCACTTCTGGCATACAGTCACATACAAATGCAAGAGAACCTTCAGATTCTAAGCAAGAATTCAGGTAAACTGGGACTACACATTAACAGAAAAAAAAGATAATGAATTGTTAACAGTATATGCAAAAACCCTATGGTAATCGAGGGAGTGCCAAAATGAGGAAGTAGAGTATTTCACATATTTGACCAGCATGGTTGATAAATCTGGGGAAACGGAACAAAATGTTAAATCCAGAATAACCAAAGTCAGGACGGCATTTATCCAACTTAACAAAATATGGGCATCAAAGAACATCAAAACAGGAACCAAATTAGGGCTCTTTAATTAAGACTGTCCTATTGTATGGTTCGGAGACATGGGTGATGACTAAGGCAATACAAAATAAGATACAAGCGTTCACGGAAATGTGTAACTATGAAAAAAAACAGGAACAGCTTTAAAAACGAGTACACATTTGTGACGTTTCTGCGTGAGCATTAATCATACAAAAACGCACAAGACAAAGAAATAGAGAGAGGAAGAAGAAGAAGAAGAAGTTCACATGAATGCCATGTAAAAAATATGAATGGAACAAAATACAATAAAATAAAATGAAATTAATGGAGCATATAGCCATATCTACTTCAGCCCATCCCTTTCTGCTTCACTTGTTTTCTTGAAATATCTCCGGACTTAGCTGTTCTGTTTTCTAATGGCTTCTATCTTTCTTTATCTCCTCATCTTTTCCGGTCCCGTTGTTCTTCTTTCTGTTATCTGCTTCACGCCAAACTTCTTGGAGCAGCGAATGTAAACTGTATTTACAAAAAACTAGTTTTTGCTTCAAGGCTTTTCCTTTCATAAGTTTATTTGCACAGTGATACATCCAGCTATTTCCAAACCTGTGTCTCCCTCGCTTGTAGGAAGCTAATATGCGTTTTTCTTCTGAGTATTCCAGCAGCTCTTGGCTGTCCGACATACTTGAATATTCTCTGCACTGTGATTTGAATCCAGACAAAGGCGTTAAATGTTAAATATGGTTTCTGACTTTGCATTTCACTGCGGACTGTCAGGTAGCAAGAAACCACCACGTCCCACCTTTGTTCTGTGTATCTTTATGCCACTTTGCTTTTTGAATGTCCTGCCACAGGTGTTTATATGCTTCCACTGCTGTTCTAAAATCGGGTTAAGTGGAGCAGGCATGGTCGTTTCGTATGTGAATCCATAATTCTCCAAGCCTTTCGGTGAATCCTGGGGGCATTTCTACTTAAATGGCCTGGAAACAAGTGTATGATGGGTGGAAGGGTTTCTACCCCCACCTAGTTCTAGTCTTTTCCAGCATCGGCTTGATCTTCCCCAGTGTTCACCAGTCTCTCCTTAATCTCCCAGGTAGAAGCACGCAATAATACCAGAAATTCTACTGTAGAAAGCAAAACAACACAACTCAGATCATTAGAGAAGTACTCACCCGCCCTTTACCATTCCACCCCGAGCAAGCGTTTCAGCCCTTTAAAATTCAATAACTCGTAGGGGAGTGGGCCTATGGTGGGATTCCCAAGAATCAGTGAGTTATTTGTTTATAACCGCTTTGAGGCTGAAGATATTACTTTGATGTTAACGTCTGTAATTTTCAAATGTTCCCTGTTCTTTATTCGGTGGATTCGGTATTCTTTCTTATGTTACTGTAACCAAATTCTGTCATGTATTTGACCACACTTCACGCTTGTCTTCGTTGCTTGTTCAGTCTACAAAATGACAATTTAGTATAACACACCTTTAGGGAGACAGAAGCACGAGCCACCCACCACTGAGACGGTACAAGAAGGCATCTTCCATTGTATTTGCGTTGACAATTGTTATTGTATTGTATAGTGGCAGAATCATCGTGAATTTATAACAGTGTTCATGGGTCAGTGTTCTATTGTAATGTATGGCATGTTAGATGTGTTATGGTTGCGAAATATGGCATGTGCAATGATAGGGTTTTCTCCCTTGTGTAGAATTTAAAATGACTCTACGCAACATCTCTTGGACAAAAACAAAAGCATGTGCTAAGTCATATGGTTCTGCGAGAAGTGCCTAGCTCTTCCCGTACCACAGGAAGAAACGTGGACGTTCAGTTGGGTGCCGGAATAAAAGCGCGGGTCTTGCTATGTACAGGGGCTATATTTGTAAAATGGAATGGAAAACAGTATTTCCATGTACTTCCGTGTACTTATTATGTTTCAAAATATAACTAAATGTATGAAAATTTAATAAATGCAGAATTTAAAAAAAAAGAAGTAATGTGATGTTTTTAGACAATGATTGTGCCAAGCTCACCATCGGCTAGGTCTAGATCTACACTACTTTCCATCTGAGATATCTAGATCTACTTGTTGATCTTGTATTGTGATTCTATGTTGCATTCTCACTAAATTAATGTCTGAAATAACCTCATAACTACTTCTCCAGTCGTCTAATATATCTAGATCTACTTGGGATACATTCAAGACCAGTGGGGTGGTCACAGGCCGTGTCCATACCCCTATATACATCATCAAAAATTGAAAATGTTTCTCTTCCTTTTTCTCGCTAGCATTGCTCGTAACTAAGCACTCTTTCACCATTTTGAAAAGTGTCACCGGAAACGCGGACGAAATATATACAATCTAAATGTTACACCGGTTCTTTTATTGAAACAAACCATGATCAAAATACCGACCATTGGCAATCATCGGGGAAACGGAAGGATCGAAAATTCGACCAAAAGTACTGGAAGAGCTAGAAGGGAGAATGGGCTGACGGAACACCTGGAGATCTGTCCTTTTCCTTGTGTATGATTAAAAGTGACGTTTTAAGCAACATGTCTTGGACAAAAACAAAAGCATGTGGCTAAACCCTATTGTTCTGCGAGAAGTGCATAGGAGGAATTTTTCGGTAACAATCTCTGATGGAACTCCTGCAGATCCATCGTGGAACCCAGTTGAGAAACCCTAGATAGATAATACAGATCAGTTTGTCTTAAAAACAGGGATGAATAACTAGTTATTAAACTTCTGAATTTAAACCACGAATATTTAATATTTTGATTTTGTCGTGCGCAATTGTTTCTAAGTATCGACGATTTATGATATGTCTGAGAATGAAGCATATTAAAAATACTTCGTTTCGTTTGTTCTCATGCACGTGGGTGCTTTTTCATTCAAAATGTCGGCGCTTTTGAGACGGTGCATCTCGGATTATAAAGCTCTGTGCCATCATTTCCAGCAAATGAACCGAATGTTTTTAGCACGATCGTATGCCAAAAAAATTGGTAAGATAACAGTAGGTGGATTCATCTGAAGTTAGCGGAAATGCATTTGTTTTTAAACAGTAACTATTCAGAACCAGTTGTAAAATATTGCTGTCTCAGAAGCATTCAGGATTAGATTGTGCAGAGTGTTTGATCAAACATCATTGTTCAGCAAGGATTATTTCAGGATGGTTTTCAAGACTTACCTTTTTTATGAGTTAATGCGACCAGAAATATAAAACCAAGACCAGTTATCGAACACCAGAAAAAAGAAATAATAATTTCTTTCGAGAATCAAGACGGTTTACATTCATTGCATTTGCACTATCATTTTATATCATGTTCATGAGTTATTTCGTTATAGCTTCGTAAGAGTGCCAAAATAATAGTTGTTTCATTTTCCAATTTTCTCAGTAATTCAGAGATATTTTGTATCAAGTCATGTCATAAGCACTTTTACTCTTTTCAAACATGATGTGTACACTTTTTTGGGTTTATCTGTTACTGAAATGGTTCTCCATACTTCAGAATAATTAAAACTATATCTGAAACCTTGTGCAGAAGTTTAGGTTTAAAACATTGTACTTATTCTTTCTTGAATTACATACTGAAGTAAAGTTTATTTCTTCAGTTATTAACATCTTCAGATTTGTTGTCTGCAAAGTCATCTTCATAATGATGATTGGAATTGTGGCCAGTGTTGGTCATGTTATGATGATGTACTTGAAATTACCCTTAGCATTCATAGAATGCAACAGTTTTACTTGAATGTGCACATGTGATTATGTGTTAGAAATATCCAGAAAAGTGGGAGAGTGTGGATTGGCACTGTGACAGTGACTCGCATAACTGTAAGCATTCAGTTTTTTTTTTTTTTACCAAAAATAGAATGGTTGTGTCTCACTCTCCCTACTCACCCAGCCTCAAATCATGTGATTTCTTTTATTCCCATGGATGAAGCAACAGTTGAAACAACAGTTTTGCTCAAATTGCAGAGTTTCAGCAAGAATCACTGGCAGTGCTTGACAGATTTTAGAAAATATTTCTGGCAGTGATTAAATTTGATCAGTTTTAATTCAGCACTGCCACTAACACGTAACCTAATTCCACCAGTGAGAAAGACACTGAGATACTTGCAACCAGTCACAGAGGAGCACTTCGAAGGGAATTGAAGTTTTAAAGTTAGAGAAATTTAAAGAAGACAGTTTACATAATGGGAAAAAGATATAGAGGAAGACCAAAGCAAAGAGACTGCATAACCTCGTTGATGATCTGCAAATGGATGCATCAGCAGCAGGGCATCTTGCTTACAACAGCACCATAGTGTGACTCTCACTTCAAATAAACAGTAGGGAAATTTCATTCACACATATATATATATAAATGGCTGCAACAACAAAAACTGCTCAGGTAATAAAAGAAATGGATAGATATCACTAGATGTGTTAGGCATCAGTGAAATGCAGTGGCCAGAAGCAGGGAAAAGAACGGTGGAAAACCATAAGTTAATAATATATTCTGGCTGAAACAATGGGAAATATCAATAAAGAGTAGGTATAATTATGTCATCTGCGAAACCACATAGCCTTTCAGAATGGAAACCAATGAACAGTCATATGATAGGAGCACGATACAAAATAAGGCATGGAAGAATGACACTCATACAGTGTGATGCATCCATGAACGATGCAGATGATGAAATAAAAGATGATTTCTATTACCAGCTACAACTAATCAACAAAAAAATCTTAATTGTCATGGGAGACTTCAGCGCCAAGGTAAGAAAAGATAACACCGACGTCGAAAAAGTAATGGGGAAAGAAGGAATTGATACAGTAAATCGGAATGTTAGACATATTTTCCACACAAAGAAATACATAAAACAACATGGATATCTCCAGATAATAGAACCATTCATTCATTTGCACGTCCCTTGCTGAACTTTGCCTCCCTAACATCACTCCTGTAGGCCTCTTGGTTGTGAGCAAGAAGGCCTGCTGCTGATGCATCCATTTGCAGATCATCAACTTTGTCTTGGAGCCATCTTTGCCTTGGTCTTCCTGTCTTTCTTTTTCCCATTATGTACCCTTCCAAGACGGTCTTCTCTAGATTATCATGATGTTTAATGTGTCCAAAATATTTAAGTTTTCTCTCTTTAATCCTCTTTACTAGCCAGCCTTCTTCAATATTAAGTTCCTATAGTATGGATATATTTGTTCTTTTTTGTGTCCAAGATATTTGAAGAACTTTTCTGTAGCATTTACATTCAAAGGCATTTATGTGTTTCTCAGCTGTTTTGTTAAGTGTCCAAGTCTCACAGGCATATGTTGTGATAGGAAAGATGCATACCCTTAAACATTTTATTTTTATAGTTCTGTCTGTTCCTCTCCACAGATTCTTTAGTTGTTTTACTTTCTGAAGAGCAGTAGATTTCCTCCTTTTAATTTCTCTCATTCTATCTCAATTATTAGTTAGTAGTGATCCAAGATATTAAAAACTCTCCACTTCTTCCAGTTTTTCCTCATTGATACATATATCAGCTGCCTTGTTTGTTTTGTCATTTGTCATCAATTTAGTTTTCTTCGCATTAAGATAGAGGTTTTGCTCTTCACTGTTTTTGTGGACTGACATAATTAATGATAGAACCAGAAACCAGATAGATCATTTTTGTATTAGGAAACAATTCAGAACATCTCTGATAGATGTAAGAGCATATAGGGGTGCAGATGTCAACAGTGATCACAACCTGTGTATAGGGAAGATAAGACTTAAACTGAAAAAGCCAACACAAGAAAGCAGTACTCAGAAAGAAAGTCATAGCCTATAAGAAGAAAATACCAACAGTAATTTCAATCTGGAACTTACCAAACATTTCGCAGCACTCAGCGAGGTAAATGAGACATATGGATGAATTATGGAATTCATACAGCATATCCATAATCACAGCAGCAAAAGCAAGTGCTGGACTGCAATATAAATGTAAAGATAGATCTTGGAAACATTTTGGCAAAAGCAACATAGAATTAACTAGACAGTAAAGTAAAAAGTTCAGCTAGAAAAGACGAAAGAGAATATATGGACAATATGGCAAAAGAAGCAGACAATGCAGCAAAATCAGGAAACAGCAAAAATCTATATAACATACAGAAGAAGCTAACAGGTGCTATTACCTCCAGTCTTTAGCACAACAGGCAACCTATTAACATCAAGTAAAGACCAAAAGCAAAGATGGGCTGAATACTTCCAAGAAATATTTAATAGACCACACCGAAATGAATTAATAAACCTTGAAATCGATTTACCAGTTCCACAACTAAATGTCAACTTAGATGAAGTTAAACTTAATGAAATTGAAACAGCAGTGAATCTAGTGGTTAACAACAGGTGAAGATGAAAGAAGACTCAGAATGTTAAAAGCTATTAACAGTGACAACATGAGCCAGCTACAGAGAATGTTTAATAAAATTTGGAAAGAAGAAAAGGTCCCTTCTAAATGGATACAAGGAATCATTGTTAAAATACCTAAAAAAGGCAATCTTAGTGACTGCAGTAACTGGAGAGGAATAACCTTACTATCAGTTGTGTCAAAAATATTTTGCAAAGTTATTCTGAATAGAATTCAAGATATAGTTTGGATGCTGCAGTGAGAGAACAAGCAAGATTTCGAAAAGACCAGATCTTTACTCTAAGAATAATACTTCAAGAACATATTGAAAAGCAAAAACCATTAATCCTGAACTTCACAGACTTTAAAAAGACATTTGATAGCATACACAAAGATTCATTGTGGAGAATTTTAAGAAAATATGGAATACCATCTAAGATTGTCAACATCATTAGAGACATCTACAATGGATAAGTTTGTGCAGTCAAGACAGAAGAAGGAATGAGTGAATGGTTCCAGATTGAAACAGGTGCGAAACAAGGATGTATATTATCTCTATTGCTTTTTGGAATTGCCGTAGACTTCATAATGAAAAAAATGTTGCACAGGTAAAACTGGCATTGGTTGGGTACATGAGACCCAACTAGAAGATCTTGATTTTGCAGATGACATAACTCTTATCAGTGACAATGTGAAATTGATGCAGGAATGAATTGAAGAACAACAGAGAGATAAGATAGATGAGCAAACAACAACATGTCTCATGGGTGATCAGAAAAAGAAGATGGACATATATACATCATGTGATGTGAAACAATTAGAGAATACTAAAACAAGCTATCAAATGGAGCACAACAGGCTGAAGAAAAAGAGGCCAACCACGTGAAACTCTAAAGAGGACATTGTTAAGAGAAGCCAGTTTAGTGGGCATAACATCCCTCAGAAGCTGAAAAACTTGCTGAAAACAGGAAAACTTGGCAAACTAAATATGGGACTTCCATGTGACGTTTAACAGCACAGGAAAGATGTAAGATATGAGGGGCGTTCAGAAAATAATGCACCACATCGTTTTTTTGTTTTGGTTTTTTTTTTTTCAGCTAATAACGAAGATAGAAACATGAAATTTTGTGCACTTTTAAATATGGCATGTGCCAATTGTATGAACCAAATTACACCACAAAAATATGGCTGCCCTAACTGTTGAAATGGAGCGTGTTAGCAATTTGCAGTATAAGCAGTGAATTGTGATAGAATTTCTCACTGCAGAGAAGGAAACTGTTGTGAACATTCACAAGCATCTGTGTGATGTGTATGGAAGTTTTGCAGTCAACAGGAGTACATTCAGTCATTGGGTTCAGAGAATCAAAGAGTCAGTAAATGGGGATAAGGAGTTGAATGATTGGCTGCGCTGTGGATGTCTTGCCCCAGCCACCAAGGCAGAAATGTTGAAATGTGCTTTATTATTTTTACTGTTAGGTGTGTCACTACTTAACAGTTGGCCTTAAAGGTGCAATGGTAGTGCAAATCTCTCAGATTTTCTAAGGTTTGCACAGAAGTCTCAGATATGAACATCGATTGCAGAAGAAAGCAATTTCTTCTGAATTGTTGGCTAAGATCGTAACAGGTGACGAAACCTGGGCACATTATTTTGAACCTGAGACAAAAAGACAGCCAATGGAGTGGCGTCATCCGCAGTCACCACGAAGAAAGAAATTCAAGAAAACTCCTTCAGCTGGAAAGGTCATAATCACTGTCTTTTGATTGTGTATAAATTTTATGCTTTTTGAATAAACAGCTCTTGAGAAAAACAATGTGGTACATTACTTTCTGAACACCCCTCTCATATATATATATATAGTGCATTTGGAAAATAATTATGCACTAACCCAGTATCGATTTTGTGTACCGTAGTGATATCTTAATGACTGTTTAAACCGCATAGAAGAGGTCGACCACATGAAACTCTAAAGAGGACATTGTTAAGAGATTGATTGATTGATTGATCTTTATTTCAAAGGGGTTAAGAAATGGGCGCGCAGGCCCGTCTCACATTCTGCCATTTATCATACAACTTTCAGTTTTTTCCAGACATTCTACAAATATACTGCTCATATAACAAGCATAATTAACAATAAAGTAACTAGATACACATAAAATGACTAACTGCATACACATATAAATGACTATCTACCAAATAAAAATTTCATTACTATTCAGAATAATGAGTTTGGTGTCTGTAAGAGCAGTCTAAAATAACTTTTTAAGTTTTACAATTCATGGAGGCATGTAGCGACATCAAATAGATATTGGAAAAGGTTGTAGGAAGGAGTATAGTTTATATTTTTTATACTGGATGGGAGGGTATTCCAAAGATGAGCAAACTGAATAACTAAAGCTTTTCTTGTAAAGGTCAAGTCTAGGTTTTGGAAGACTTATGTTGTTCAAGCATTGGCTGCACTTTGGGCTAATTTTAAACAAGTTCCATAGATAAGGTGGAGCATGCTGTGAAAGAATTTGATGTACCAACTTGACTTTGTTGAAGAGGAATCTGTCCTTAAGAGGCATTGTTTTGATACATTTGCGCTGGTTAGTTGTTTGTGCTTGATCTTTGTTATCAACAAGCTTTACTGCTTGTTTTTGAAATGAGTTTAGCCTCTTTGTATTTGACACTGAGCAGCCATCCCAGATTACTGAGCAATAGTCTAAATGTGTTTGTATATGTGATATGTATTATATTTTCCATTTGTCTTGATCGATGAAGTGCTTGATTTTGACTAACTTTAAAAAAAAATTTGCACAATGAGTTTTGTTAGACCTTGCACATGAGGGTTCCATGTCAGATGTTGATCAATAATAAGACCTAGTGTTTTGTGCTTGCTAATGTTTTCTATCTGTGATGTTTCAGTACAGAGCCGAAGTGTTGTTTTTGTTGTGTTTTGTGGTTTCTGTCTTGTTATGAGCATTGATTTTGTTTTATCAGTATTTATAATCATGCCATTGTTTTTGCTCCAACTAGATTGTTTAACTTGACCTGAAGAGTTGATTCAAGGTTAATACAGTCCTAGTCACTGGTGTAGATTGTGCAGTCATCAGCAAAAAGATCACAAGCAGAGTGTTTAAGATGAAGTGGAAGATCATTGCCGTAGATAGCAAAGACTAACAGGCCTAGAATAGAACCTTGCAGAACACCAGTGTCAACTATAGCAGGATTTGATAGAGAATTGTTAAAGAATACTACCTGTTGTCTGTCTGAAAGAAGTGATGCAATTAATTTTATTAGGTCAGGGTGCAGTCTATAAGTCTTTATTTTTTTACAAGAATATCATGGTCAGTCATAGCAAATGTTTTTTTGGAAGTTGACAAAGATGGTACTGCATAGTCTGTTGTCATTTATGTTTACTAACCAATTTTCTGTCATTTTGGTGAGAGCTGTGTGGCAGGAGTGATTGGATCTAAAGCCTGACTGACTGCCTATGAGTAAATTGTTCTCTTGCATGTGTCATAGTGTTATTTAGTATATATGTTTTTCGAATGGTTTTGATAACGATGATAGTATGGATATTGGTCTATAGTTGGAGATTACTGGATGAGCCAGATTTAAAGAGAGGATACACTTTTAACAGTTTTAAAAGCCTCGGGGAAATAACATTTTGCAATGCACTGGTTGTAAATGTATGTTAGTGTATGTGAAATGGCAGGTGCAGTATAACGTAAGATCTTATTGCTAATATCGTCAAGCCCAGCTGTACTGTTGGTTTTTTTTTATGGATAAAAAATAACTGTAAACTTCACTGACTGTTAAAAATGGAATGTATAACTGTCTAAGTTTAGTACATCTGCTATCCAGGAATGATTGTAGTTATGTAATTCACATACAGGAGCTGGTATTGATGAGTTAAGAATGTTGATTTCTTCTCTGAAATGAGTACTAATATGTGCGCTAGCATGATTGCTGTCTTGAAAATCAAATTATTTTTTTTTATTTGATAGGGTATTTATGGCTTTCCAAATTGATTTACTGTCTGATTTATTCTGTACTAGATTCCTAAAGTAATTCTTTTTCTTTTGTCTTATTAAATATTGAACTTTGTTTCTGAGTGAACAGTAGGTCCTCCAGTCCTTGATTTTGTGCGGCCAGTCACATTCTCTCATGGCATGTAATATTTCAGGTGTTATCCGAGGTGACTTTGTCTGGTGTTTTACTCTCACCTCTTTCATGGGGACATGTTTGTCTAATATATACTCATGGAAAAAAATAAGTGTGCAATGCTTTAAAAAGCACAATGAACGTGCTTAGGTGATGACTGAAATAAAATTTGGCACACATTATGTTTGATTATCCAATAACAGATAAAATTATAACTTTCAGGCCAGTCACATGTCACAAAAAAGTAAAAAAAAGCTCACCTAATGTGGCTCACCACCCCAGGAACAGAAAATCAAGGTTTCAGTATCGTGTGTGTCCTCCTCGGGCAGTTATCACTGCTTGACGCCGCCTTCTCATCGAACCAATGACACGTTGTATCAGTTGTTGAGACATGGTATTCCATTCTTCTTGCAACGCTTGGGTTAATTCTTGGCGGTTTCCAGGACGGTTGTGTCGTCTTTGCAACCTGCGGTCCAGTTCATTCCAAATGTGCTCGATAGGTAACAGGTCCGGTGAAACTGCTGGCCATGGCAAGACAGTAATCTGATGTTGTTGAAAGTAGTCCCTGACCACATGTGCGACATGTGGACGAGCGTTATCCTGCTGTAGTATCAGGTCTTGTCCATTAGCATCCAGAAAATGCATTACGTGGCGTGTAATGATTTCGTCCCTATATCGTAAACCTGTAAGGTTGCCATTGAGGAAGACTAGGTTTGTTCGGCCAGCATAGGAAATTCCTTCCCAAACCATTACACTGCCTCCTCTTCTCCTATCCACATCTAGCACACATTCGCAAAGCATTCTCCTCTTTGCCTGTACACTAAAGCACGCCCATCATGGCCTTGCAGACAGAATCTGGACTCATCAGTGAATAGGATCTGTCTCCATTGATAATAAGGCCATGCCACATGGTGCCTGGCCCAGTTCAAGTGGGTTTATCTGTGGCGAACTGTCAGTACCGGTCTAACTGCAGGCCTATGAGATAATAGATTTACCTCTCTGAGTCTGTTCCTCACTGTCCTGCCCGACACACGTCTTACACTTGGAATGTTGCAGGCAGTCCATGTTGCCTGGAGAAACCTGTTACGAAGGTGAATGAGGTGGATGTAGCAGTCTTGTGCAAGGGTGGTAGCTCGTGGTCTGCTGCTTCTATGGCAGTCAGCAACTGAACCATTTTGGTTAAAACGACTTTGAAGGCGTGATATTGTGTTTCTGTGAACATTAAAATATTGAGATACTGCTGCTACTGTTGATCCAGCAATTAACATCCCAACAGCTATTTCTCGCTGATGTTCATTCAATCTTGGCATGATGAAAAAAGATGTTTATGTTGGAAGATGTTTATGTTGGAATTCCACTACTTCTTTCTTCAACGATTACGTGAAGAGATCTCTGAGAACAGAATTACACACTTACCCTCATTTTATCCATGGTCAGCAACCAGTCATGGATCACGCACGTGATTTCACTGGAGCTGTGGTTATCTCCCCATGAATAGTGTGATCAACTTCGTGCAACACAAAACTTCGTGCCAAATCTGATTTCATTTCACTCATGACAACGTGATTGATAAACTTGACACCACTGCACACTTACTTTTTTCCGTGAGTATATCTATGAAGATCTTTAGCCAGTATTCTGTTGCCTCATCAGGGTCATCTAGTTGGTACATGTGTGTAAGTCTTCTTCTTCTTCGTTCGCTTCTACCATCAAAACCACACTGTGATCCTACTGAATTTACGTCTGTGGTCCTCGTGGTCTCCTGTGTGGTTCCCGAAAGGACCACACGAGATCCACGAGAGGACCACAAGGGTTTAAGAGTATCGCAGGGCTTTAGCTTGTATTCTTGGTGGATCTCTGAAACGGATTGCGTGACACCGTGGTTTTCGTTGCACCAGTTTAGTCTAGGAAAGCAGCATATGCAAATGACATGATAACCATATATAAAATCACAAAGCAGATGACAGGTAACTTCAACACAAGATGTGAAAGTTCAGTAAGAACACAAAATGGACAACTGGTCAGTGGAGAAAGAGAAAAAATTGAAAGATGGAGGGAACACTTTAACACCCTACTAAACAGAACACAAGCAGCACAAACAATAGACATACCTGAAGCAAAAACGGAACTAAACATCAATACAGGACCAATAACAATAAGTAAAGTAAAGGAGGCAATAAAGAAGCTAAAATCAGACAGGGCACCAGGTGAAGATGAAGTGACTGCTGAGATGTTGAAAGCAGAAGAAACAGAAACACCAAAACAATGTTGCCGGATATTACAACAAATTTGGGATCTAGAAAAAGCTCCAGAGGAGTGGAAAACTGGCCTTATAGTAAAACTACCAAAGAAGGGTGACCTCAGAGATTGTGGGAACTGGAGAGGCATTACCCTACTGCCACTCACCAGTAAAGTATTTTGCAGAATAATCATCAACAGAATTGTACCAACACTTGAGTAAAAACTTTGGAAAGAGCAGGCAGGATTTAGGAAAGGAAGATCATGCATAGACCACATATTTTACTTAGACAAATATTAGAACAGGCAAATGAGTGGCATAGTACAACATATGCATTATTCATAGATTTTGAGAAAGCCTTTGACAGTGTCAACAGAGATGCACTGTGGAAAATCCTAAGATGGCATGGCCTCCCCCACAAGATAGTAAATGTAATCAAAGCCCTATATGAGGGTTTTCAGTGCAAAGTGATCTGTGGAGAACATACCTCCAGCAGCTTTAGGGTACAAACAGGAGTGAAACAGGGATGCGTACTATCACCAACATTATTTATCTTGGCAGTAGACTGGTTAATGAAGGAGGCAACATCAGACAAACGCAGAGGATTACAATGGACCCTTGACACAGTGCTGGAGGACCTTGACTTTGCGGACGACATTTGTCTGTTATCAAGCAGTCACAAAGATATGCAAGATAAAATAAACAAGCTAACTCAGAATGCAAACAACATAGAACTAAAGATCAACGTAGGAAGGACAAAGTTAATGAAGCAAAATGTGAACAACAGAAATGTACTCAGAGTAGATAGCAAGTTAGTGGAGGAGGTCAACGAATTTGTATACCTTGGCAGCAGAGTAGTAGAAAATGGAGACAGCACAGAGGACATCAACAGCAGACTTACTAGAGCAAACCAGGCTTTTGCAATACTGCAGACTATATGGAAATCAAAAAAACTAAGCATAAATATGAAAATCAGGATATTTAAGAGTAATGTTCTAACTGTACTACTCTATGGAAGTAAATGCTGGAAAATCACCAAAACCGTAGAAAACAAGTTGAATTTTTTCCAGACTAAATGTTTACGAAGAATTAGGAAAATATTTTGGCCAAACACCATAAGAAATAACATCTTATTAGCAGAAATGCAGATGAAGCCACTGACAACAATTATTGAGGAAAGACGCTGGCGATGGTTGGGACATGTGCTCCGAATGACTGACAACTCACTATCAAAAATAGCACTAAGATGGACACCACAGGGGAACAGAAGAAAGGGTAGACCAAAAGAGACATGGAGAAGAACAACAGAAAGGATGTTGAGCAATAGAGGGCTCACCTGGGCAAGAGCAGAAAAAAAGGCAAAGGACAGGCATTTGTGGAAAACCCTTGCAGAAGCCCCATGTGCCCTGGGCACTTAAGGTTCAGAGAGAGAGAGTTTAGTCTAGAGTTGGACTTTCTGACTGGAAAACCTCAGCGTGATTAGGATACTAAAACATCCCCACCGGGTGAGAGGTGGTTGCCTATCTAGACTGCCCTGGTCCAGCGTCTCCAACTTCAGCATTTTGCGGTCGTGGCCGCTACCCTTCCTAGTTGTGACCAGGATGGAACTTTTGTCCAGGAGGACGAATCCTCACCACTAGTGACTTCCACCCTTGGGTTGAGCCAGTTTAGGCATGTATGGGCGTGTTTGGGACGTGACCAACCTCTAGAGTAGAGGTACTGTGACATGCATAGCCTTCAAGATTCACCCCTGGTGTGAGCTGGTTTAGGCAAAATTCACTAGTATGGGTGTATATCAGGCATGACCGACCTCTAGAGCGGAGGTGGCATGACATGTCTAGCCATCAAATTCCACCCCTGGTGTGTGCCGGTTTAGGCATATTTCACCAGTGTAGGTGTATTTCGGACGTGGCCAGCCTCTAGAGCAGAGGTGCCGTGATATGTATAGCTCTCGCAGCGATACTACTGGACATACCGATTAAACTTCACTTTATCCTTTCCACCACCTTTTCACATCGGCACCGCACAGCAACCTTTATTTCTTTTCCGCATTTACTTCCTTGACCGGGAGGAGCTTCACTCCACGTGCGGCATTCGAAGAGTCTCGCCAGCAGTGTCTTAACCTCTGGGACAAGCCGGTTCATGCATTTCACCCGATATGACTGCACTCAGGACGTGGCCGACCTCCAGGCCAGAGATGCCGTGATTTGACTGTTTGCTTCACTTTATCCTTTCTACCACCTTTTCCGCAGTGATGCTACGCGGCAACCCCATGTGCACCTTTCTTCATTGGCCGGGAGGAGCACCGCTCCATGCATGGCAGCTGAAGAATCTCGCCAACAGCGGATGTGTGTAAGTGAAAATGGTTGCAAATCATTAAGGAATAATTCTAGGTTAAATTTTTTGAAGCTTCTAAATTTCATACTGGTGTGGTTGTGTTTAGGAAATTTATACCCCTTTCTTGTCCATGAACAGCAGACTGGGTAATGATCACTTAACAAAATATGAAGGATGTTACATTCAGTGATGTTTTCTGGGTGGGCTACATATATATGATGTAATAATGTGGATGATACTTTTATTACTCTTGTAGGTTTGGTGACAATTTGGGAAAAACTGTAGAATAATATAATATTGCTTCAAGTTGGATTTGATTGCGTTAGATCTATGTTGAAATCTCCAGGAGTAATAATATCTTTGAGCTTAAAGGTTGAAACTTCATCCATCATGGTTGTGAAGTGATCATACCAAAAGGATGATGCATTTGGATTACGGTACAAAAGTCCAATAACTAATGGACTCTGGTTTGGCAATTTAACTTCCACCCAAATACACTCTACCTCCGATGATTCGAGGTCTTCTCTATGACTAAACTAGATAGCTGTGAAGACATACTAGACCTGTTTCTAGTTTTCTGGTTGGGTCACGCAGGATCAGGTTAAAACCGTTAATTCTAATATCTTCATCGGTTATGTTTGTTTAAACGGCTTTCACAGAAGCCAAAAATTTGGAGATTTCGATTTAATATTTGTGTTGCTTCAGGAATTTTACTTAATAGGTGATTATACATTCACATGGCCTATTCGAAGTCCTTCTTTATGTAACCATTTTTTGGTAAGTGGGGTCATTTTATTTTCTTGTCTGCTATTATTGGTTTGAAAGTAATTCCTATTATTACACTTCTGTTACACAATTCTAAATAACCTTAAGGAAAAAGATATCAGTAACTATGTCTTGCTGAATAACAATTCGTTTTTTGACATTGTGGGTTGAAGGTTTCAGTGTGTGATGGATCACTATGATATTGCCATTGGTTTAAGGCGTGTGATGTCTGTAAGATACCATGCCATGTGAATTATGCAGAGATAACATATAGGCATGACTCAGGCTTGCAGGACTAAATTGCAACAAATACTGCAGTTCCAGATTTCTTTGAGGATGTTGCAGAGAACTTGGTTGTTGTGTGTTGAAGTCTTCCAATGAGTTGTGTGACTGTGGAAGAACCATGACATTGTTGATGCTCGTATCAGCTCATCTAACAGTCTGAGGCTGATGTGAGGGTAGAGGTGGAAACATGGTGTCATAGTCGGTGGTTTGCTGTGGAGCAAGTGGCGCAGTTTTGGGGATCCCTATAGTTTTAGTGTTCGGAGCAGAGCTGGCTTTATGAGGGGTTTTTGTTGGATGTGGGTGTTGTTTGTAGACATTCAACTGTACTACATCTTTCTGTAATGTACGTTCTGGAAACTTTAAATTTTTGGCAAGGATGCCTGGTATCAAGTTTTGATGTATGTATGTGGTCCCTGTACATCCGTTTCTTCGGGGCACCAGAGGTTGAGATGAAAAACATGGTGTGGTTTATGAAGACAATGTTGTTATCATGACAGCATGACTGAAGTGCCTTGTTGATGTCTACCAGGCAGCGTCCAGGACCGGAGCAGGATGGAATGATGGAAGATGGCTACACTCGGATACTTTACCTTGATGGAGGAAGTCAAAGCCTGCATGTCAGAATGTCTTATGTTCCTGCCATTTATGCCAACAAATACGGAGATTTTCGTCACGCTCTGGTCTATATTAAAACTTTTCAGTGTTTGTGTTATTTTCGTAATACCAGCTCCCAGTACTGCAATTACTGAGATAGTGTCTTCGTCTGCTATAGACATCTGCTTGCCATATAGAGTAGAGAGTCCACAATTAATAAATGTGTTGTACAGTCCCTGATTTTTTTTTTTTGATAGGGAATTTGCTGCATATTTTGTTCACGTTGTTTTTGGTTAGATCATGACTGCCGGTGGGATGCCTTGTTTGACTGAGGTGGTTGTTGCGTCATATCTGTCTGCTAAGTATCTGGTACAGAGCTTTGTTGTAGAGCGTCAAATCTGTTGCTGATCTGGACCTCGATGGGGTACTCGTATTTTGTGATATGCTGGTCTTGCTCACCTGATAAAGAGTCAGTGGCTTCACTCTGTTTTTGCTGGTTGTTTTTCTGGTGAAGCTTATTTACACCGGCTGGCGACGATGGGTGAGCCTTCAGCTTCATGTTAAGATTACTTTGACTAGCAGCCACTGACTGACTGTGAATACCAGTTTCTGTTAGGTTGCTTTGTGTAGTTTTCTGCAACTACTGTTTTTTTCGCTGTTGATTGATTAAATGAGCAGCTTCAGTTTCTTATTTTCTTCTCTCAGTTGTTCAACTTCTTTTTTGATGCCGTCATTCTCCATACTGAGTAACTTTACAACTTCTGACTTCATGTCACTGATGAGTATTTTCATGAAGTCTTTAATAGCTTCTGTGAAGTTGTGGCCACAGGGATAAGTAACTGATTTTGTATCTGTCCCAACAGCTTGATGAGAACTGCCCAAGTCACTAAGTCTAGCAACGTTGCTCTGCAAAGATATTTCAGAGTTTGGTTCAGTTACTACATAAACAGTCTCGCTAGAACTGTTAACTAGATTGTCTTTTTTAGTGAAACTGTCTGATGACAGTGGAGAATTCTCAGTAGAAGCTGTTGCTCCTTGTTCTCCAAGGGTTAATGGTTCTTCTGTGGAGCTATTGATTCATGTTTGCTGGAGGCTGTAGTATCTTCTTTGCAGGTGAGAATAATAGCGTTTTCTGACACAGACTCTTCCACTGTCTTGGTTTCCATGCATCCCATTCATCCCATTTTATCGCCAGCTATATCCGGCTATATTCTTTGCAGGACATACAAAACTTTCAGCCATGGTTGTGATTGTACTGTTTGGTTCATCTAGGTTGTCTGCTTGAGGGAGCTGACTGAGCATCACTTCCTTGACTGTGTTTACGTTTCCTTCTTGCAGGTCCATAAACTGTTTTGTTAGCCACAATTCAATGGTCTCTGCGTCACCTTGTATAATCACTTTGTTCTTTGCGTGGTAAAGATGAACCGTGAGGACTCGTGTTTTTGACATTTGCGCTTTTCTTATCGTACCTCTCCGCTCTTTCTGCTTGATAGCACTTCCTACAGGACTCATACTGCCTCAGGGACTCATACTGCAGGGTCTTGTGACATGTCACAAAATACACCAATGAGGGACAGTGTGTTGTGACATGTCACAACACATTGTCCCTCACTGGTGTATTTTATCGTTAAGCCAGGTGGGTTAGAGCATTTCTTTAGCTTTGTTCCCACGCCTTTAGTTTGTTTAGGCTATAGTTATTTGTCGTGGTGGACCGGAGACTATACCAACGGTTGGGCTTGTTCGTCACCCCACAGACTGTACCTTCTGTCTTGCATTCTATCATGGTTGCATAATGTCCGGATTAAACAGGAAAAAAAGCATTTGGGCTTGGGTTACAACTTTTCCATTCCCATTGTTGATACTGGCTTTGCTTACTCAGTGGATTATCTTGGTTGTGTTACACGTGTGCAATATAGCAAAAATAAGTGGTTGTAATAAGTGAAAATAACTTATTACATTTCAAGAATTATCCCACCAATATCACACACTATTAACACTTAAAGTATTTCATCGTAATCACAATCACAAGGTGAATACATTGATATAACTTCTAATAATCAATTCCTTCTGGAACCACAGAAAATATTTGAATATCCAGAGCTGAAAAAAAACGCATCCTCACTGGTTGAGAACAGGAGAAGAGAGAGGCCAGGTTAGTGGGAATAACATCCCTTGATGAGGCTGAAAAACTTGCCAAAAACAGAAAGTCTTGGCAATTTACCATACGAACCCTATGTGACGTTTAACGGCATGGGAAGGATGTAAGATATATTGCGCATGCCATTTTATCAATTTTTCATTTTTTACTAGGCATGCATTGCCCAGATTCTCCTTTTAACACACACCAGTTGTCAATTTTTTCATTTTTATAGAAGAAGATTGAGGTGATTGAAACAAGTATCAAGAACAGATGATTTCTGTATCCCCAGGCAGATTGTATATAGCAGATCATGGAGGGAAGGAGACTAGATGCAGCAGACCAAAACTGAGATACAAATTTAGTCTATAAGTAGACCATGAGAGAGCAACTAGGAAGAACTAGTGAAAGATCGAATCTTGTAGAGAGCAACTCTGTCTAAGGATGCAGCATTATTTCAGGAATTAAGGCCAGATTTGAAGACAAAAAGTACAAGGTGACAAGTCCTTGCAGCACAAATTCTGGTTGCTGTTAAAGCGGCCTAATCTCAAATTCAGCATTGGTAGAATCAGCCATGAGAGGAGCATTTCAGGAAAATGATTTTCAGCAAACCCTACAACTAACATCTTCAGAGCCATCAAGCCCAATATTATTATTATCATCATCATTATTAGTTTCAGACATTGAGACGCAAACATTCTTAAATATTTGTTTTACTTTTTTTTATTTCAGCTAGTAAAGTGAGTGCTCAGGCAGCTCAAAAAACTGTTGTAACAGAAGTTGAAAGTGATCCCAAAAAGCTGTTGAACTACTGCTGTGGCGCAAATATATTTATCGAGGGAAGTGACCCAGAGATTAAGCCAGATTCAGAATATCCTGAATGGCTGTGGACTTTACGAACAGAACGTGGTGGACAGAACTTGTCTGAGCTTGATTCTAGTACATCAGTTTATTGGAAACGACTTTCACGTATGACACAAGTTAGAGATATGAGAGTAAGAAAGAGACTGCAAAAATTAAAAGAACTTCAGTTTGCTGAGGAGAAAAAATAACATGATGTACTAACAGTTTACAGTTACTTTAATTGTTTTTTTCCCAGTTAAACTACAGTATGTTGTATATTTTAGTTACTGTTGCTAATACACATTTTGTTTAGTGTCTAAAGTAATTTAAAGTGGTAGGTGGGAATACCTATGAAGATGTTTGTATACTATAAATGGAAAAGTTGATAGTTGATGTTATGGTGAATGAAACTTAACATTTTTGTTTTAATTTTTTTTTTTTTTAAACTAGGAAACAAATTGAGGACAGCTATAAAGTGTATGTAATATTTTTCATATAAAATGATGTAAAATCTTAAATCTTATATCCTTCCCATGCCTCTAAATGTCACATAGTATGATAGTTCACAAAGATTTCCTGTCTTCAGCGAGTTTTTCAGTCTCGTCAAGGAAGTTATGCCCACCGAACTGGCCTCTCTTAACAATGTCCTCTTTGGAGTTTCACGTGGTCGACCGCTTTTTTTTCGGCCTGTTGTGTTCCACTTGATAGCATGTTTGGGGATTCTCTGATTGTTTCTTCTCATCACATGACCGACATCTGTCCATCTTCATCTGATCACCCATGAGACAGGTTGTTGTTTGCTCATCTGTCTTACCTCCGCATTGTTCTTGAATTCGTTCCATTTTATACCGAGTATTTTCCTTAGGCATTTACTTTCAAAAGAGTCTAATTTCATGTCTATTTCTTTAGTTGTTTTCCAGCTTTCACATGCATAAATGAGGCTGGATATTACATTTGAATTGAATAAACTTATAACTTTTGAGTGCCATATGTTCTCAGCATTCTTAAAGGTTAGTGCTGCTTTTGCAATTCTAATTCTGACTTCTTTTTTGATGTCACCATCCTGGTCTATGTAGCTGCTGAGATATGCAAAATGGTTTACTTCTTCAACATATTCCATATATTCTTCAACAGCTGTTCTTTCTACGAATATTTGTCCTTCATGGTTAATAAGAAGTTTCATTATTTTTGTTTTTTCCTTTTTAAAATCCTATTTTACTAGCCATTGAAGACAGGGTATGTTTTTACGTGCTGGAGGACCTTGACTTTGCGGACGACATTTGTCTGCTATCAAGCAGCCACAAAGATATGCAAGATAAAAAACAAGCTAACTCAGAATGCAAACAACATAGGACTAAAGATCAACGTAGGAAAGACAAAGTTAATGAAGCAAAATGTGAACAACAGAAATGTACTCAGAGTAGATAGCAAGTTAGCGGAGGAAGTCAATGAATTTGTATACCTTAGCAGTAGAGTAGTAGAAAATGGAGACAGCACAGAGGACATCAACAGCAGACTTACTAGAGCAAACCAGGCTTTTGCAGTGTTGCAGACTATATGGAAATCTAAAAAACTAAGCATAAATATGAAAATCAGGATATTTAAGAGTTATGTTCTAAGTGTACTATTCTATGGACGTGAATGCTGGAAAATCACCAAAACCATAGAAAACAAGTTGAATTCTTTCAAGACTAAATGTTTACGAAGAATTAGGAAAATATTTTGGCCAAACACCATAAGAAATAACATCTTATTAGCAGAAATGCAGATGAAGCCACTGACAACAATTATTGAGGAAAGACGCTGGCAATTGTTGGGACATGTGCTCCGAATGACTGACAACGCACTATCAAAAATAGCACTTAGATGGACACCACAGGGGAACAGAAGTAAGGGTAGACCAAAAGAGACATGGAGAAGAACAACAGAAAGGATGTTGAGCAATAGAGGGCTCACCTGGGCAAGAGCAGAAAAAAAGGCAAAGGACAGGCATTTGTGGAAAACCCTTACGGAAGTCCCATGTGCCCTGGGCACTTAAGGTTCAGAGAGAGAGATCTGTTTTTACATGCATTGATTTCACATTGTCACTGATAAGAGTTATGTCATCTGCAAAATCAAGATCTTCTAGTTGGGTCTCATGTACCCAAACAATGCCAGTTTTACCTGTGCAGCATTTTTTTCATTATGAAGTCTATGGCAATTCAAAAAAGCAATAGAGATAATATACATCCTTGTTTCGCACCTGTTTCAATCTGGAATCATTCACTCATTCCTTCTTCTGTCTTGACTGCACAGACTTATCCGTTGTAGATGTCTCTAATGATGTTGACAATCTTAGTTGGTATTCCATATTTTCTTAAAATTCTCCACAATGAATCTTTGTGTATGCTATCAAATGTCTTTTTAAAGTCTGTGAAGTTCAGGATTAATGGCTTTTGCTTTTCAATATGTTCTTGAACTATTATTCTTAGAGTAAAGATTGGTCTTTTCGAAATCCTGCTTGTTCTCTCATTGCAGCATCCAAACTATATCTTGAATTCTATTCAGAATAACTTTGCAAAATATTTTTGACACAACTGATAGTAAGGTTATTCCTCTCCAGTTACTGCAGTCGCTAAGATTGCCTTTTTTAGGTATTTTAACAATGATTCCTTGTTTCCATTTAGAAGGGACCTTTTCTTCTTTCCAAATTTTATTAAACATTCTCTGTAGCTGGCTCATGTTGTCACTGTTAATAGCTTTTAACATTTAGACTCTTATTTCATCTTCACCTGCAGCTTTTTTGTTAGCCATTAGATTCACTGCTGTTTCAATTTCATTAAGTTTAACTTCATCTAAGTTGACATTTAGTTGTGGGAATTGTAAGTCGGTTTCAGTTCTTTTGCATGTGGTTGATTAAGTATTTCTTGGAAGTGTTTGGGGCCCATCTTTGCTTTTGGTCTTTTTTTCTTTCTTTAGATGTAATAGTACCTGTTAGCCTCTTTTGTATGTTATATAGAGTTTTGCTGTCTCCTGTTTTTGCTGCCTTCTCTGCTTCTTTCATCATATTGTCTATGTATTCTTTTTTATCCCCTCTAGCTCAACTTTTTCTTTATTGTCTAGTTCTTTGTATGTTTCTTTTGCCAGATCTCTTCCAAGATCTGTCTTTACATTCAAAATGGCTAATTTGGCTGCTCATCTTTCATGTATGGATTTCCATTTACAAATGATGTAAATAGGAGTAGCAAAATCATTAAAGTGAAAAGGAAGAACATCATACACCAAGCCACACTTTTCAATTTACGGGGCTTTTAAGGTCTAAGGTAATTTTTCACAAATTTTAGGGTGAAATAATAGCAGTTTTATTCCAAACAACTTAACATGTATTTATGTCACAGCAACATATGTATTTAATGTCACTGCATGAGAAAAATAGTGCAAATAAATTGAAAGAAAAATTTCTATTTCAATTTTGACCACAATACTGAGTAATGACATGTATGTTGTGTGCCTACTAAGCACTGTACATCTTCTAAAACCTTGTAATCAGTCAGAAAGGAAACTGCCACCATTTCCTTTTCCACATTAATTTTTCAAATAGTCTCTGTCTGTGAACCTGAAGTGCCCAAGCCATATGGGGCTTCCACAAGGGTATTCTGCAAATGCATGTACTTTGCCTTTTATCCCCACTTTTGCCTAGATGAGCCCTCTATTGCTCAACATTCTCTCTGTTATTGTTCTCTATGTCTCCTTTGGTATACCCTTACTTCTGTTCCCCTGTGGTGTCCATCTTAGTGCTATTTTTGGTAGTGAGTAGTCATCCAGAGCACATGTCCCAACCATTGCTAGCATCATCTTTCCTTAATAATTGCTGTCAGATTTCAAATAGTAGTTGCTTTTGATTAAGAGATGAGGGAAACAAGACCAAGGGGTAGACCAAGACAGAGATGGAAAGACAACATAGAAGAGGATATAAAAGAAATTGGTGTCGCCAGCTGGAGAGAGAAGATTAGAAATAGAGAGGAATGGAGGCGAACTTTATCTGCAGCAATGGTTCTAAGGACTGTTATAGCCTGAGGTGGGGTGGAGGATACGCTGTCTACTCAATGAAATGTCTTCCAGGCATGCATCTCAAATAGCCTCTGACAGTCAAGTCCAGCTCCTGGGCTTCTTGTGGCAGAACTGTTCAAACCAACAGGAGAAGGGGCGAAGGCGAATATCTGGAGCCTGAAAACCAGATCCTTCAAGTAGATGAGAGTCATGTTTGATAGTTCATCTACCGCTGCTGGCGAGATTCTTCAGCTGCCGTGCGTGGAGTGAGGCTCCTCCCGGTCAGTGAAGAAAGGTGCGATTATGGGTTGCCGTATGGCACTGTGGAAAAGGTGAAAGAAAAGAGTAACTGAAGTACAGTAGTCTCGAGGTCAGGACTGCTAAATCATGGCACATCTGCTGTGGAGGTTGGCCACGTCCCATGTACACTCATACCGGGCGAATTGCCCGAACTTGTTTAACCCAGGGGTTAAGACGCTGCTGGCGAGACTCTTCGGATGCTGTGCATGGAGTGAAACTACTCCCAGCCAATGAAGAAAATGAGGAAAAGCAGTCAGGGTTGCCATGCAGCACCGATGTGAAAAAGTGATGGAAAAGTTAAAGTGAAGCTTGATCAGTATGTCCAGTAGTCTCACGGCAAGAGCTACTCATACCACGGCACCTCTGCTCTAGAGGCCGGCGACATCCGTTCTACACCCATACTGGTGAAATATTCCTAAACCGGCTTAAACCAGGGGTGAAACTTGATGGCTACTCAAGTCACAATACCTCTGCTCTAGAGGTCTGTCACATCTTAAACATGCCCATACTGGGATAAAATGCTTAAACTAGCTCAACCCAGGGGTGAAACTTACTAGTGGCGAGGATTTGTCCTGGACAAAAGCTCTGTCCTGGTCACAACTAGGAAGGGTAATGGCCACGACAACAAAATGCTGAAGTCGGAGACACTGGACCAGTGCAGTCTAGATAGGCGACCACCTCTCACCCGGCAGGGATGTATGCATATCCTAATCATGCTGAGGTTTTCTGGTGAGAAAGTTCAACACTGGACTGGATGGGCAACCACCTCTCACCCAGCGGGGATATACTGATATCCAAAACATATCGAGGTTTTCCTGTGAGAAAGTCCAGCTCTAGATTAAACTGGTGCAACGAAAACCACAGTGTCACACATTCTAGCTTCTGAGACCCACCAAGAATACAGGCTCAAGCCCTGCGATACTCTGAACCTCTTGTGATCCTCTCGGGGATCTCGTGTGGTCCTTTCGGGGACCACAGGACCTATCGAGGACCACAGGAGTTAATTCAGTAGGATCACGGGGCGGTCTTGGTTGTAGAAGCGAATGAAGAGGAAGATCTGCAGCAATGAGCCATAATGGCTCGGAAAGCTGAAGAAGTTGCTTTTGATTACTGCAGTTACTAAAACCCCAGCTTTGCAAAAGCATATTGTCACAGCTATAAATAAAATTTGTTGCATTTTAGCATTTAGTAACAGATATGTATCTTTCAGCAATTCTTTTGCATACATTTAAATTTTCTTTGTCATAAGATTTTTTGTGAGATTTTTTGCTTCTGTGATGGTAAATTTACAATGGATCTTAGCTTTGAGTATGAACTTTTCTATATTTTCTTGAAATATTTCTTCAAACTGTGCAGTTTTAGATGTTTCTTTTTGAGTTCATGGGTTAGATAATTGTCATTTGATGTAACAGACTGCTGGAAAATGGGGAAGCAATCATAGCTATCTTCATTTAATTTTCATCTCCATTATTTTTTTCCTCCCTGAAGTGTGTGTGCATGTTGTTTTCCTGCAGTGAGAGATTTGGTGCTTTAAATTTTTGGAAAAGACAGCACTGGTATGGTAATTAAGGCAGAAAGTGTCCAAGACTCTGGGTGCACTCATGTTACTTGTCTGAGATAAAAGCAGAGGTCCTCGAAACCAGCACATTGCAGTATGAAAGCCATTGTGAGCAACAATGTTACAACATTGATATGTGCTCATATTCAAAACCCTGGCATTTTTTGTGTGTGTGAAAACCTCTGCATATGTAGCTTAATTTTTATCATTATCAGTTCACCACTTTGAACAAGTTTCTCATGGATAGGTCAGGAAATGAAATCACTTGTTTTGACACAAAGGATTCCATATGGATTATGCAGTTTGCCAGGCACATTGTGTCAGCAACTTATAAAATGACCCAATTCTTAATAGTAATCAAACATAGAATAACTGTTTTGCATTTACTAATTTCTTTTCATTTGGGATGTATTGAATATAAGATTTTAATATTCACCTGAATACAAATATTCATATTTTCAGATGGCTGAATAGAAATACAAACAAAAATAGTATTACAGTGAAAATAAAAGTATTACAAAAGTTCTTAGACACATTTCCTGCACAAGCACACTTTCAAAATCTAACTAAAATCTGTTGTCATATTACATAATATCGCCACTGGTATTGAGTAAGGTCTCTATATTTTACTTATTCAACGTGGTTAAAATATCTGTTAAAACTGCTCCGAGTTTACTTGCATCATCTTCTTCTGTGTCCCTGAAACTGCTTACTAGTGTTCTTCGCAGCTGATGCAGTGAAGATGTTTAAGTACAGCTTAGTGTCAGATTGGGAGGGGGTTATGGTGGCATTCTTTTTTTAGTTCATGAGTGGAGCTAAAAAGCAAGGGGCTCTGCAGTGCTTCTTTAGAAGACTCACCGCCATGGGGACTATGGTGATCTCTGATCCATTGGGCAGGTTAGGCTCATTTATAGGGATACCAGCATAGAGGTAGAATAGGGTCTAGGTCAATTATGGTCTGCCAACCCTGATATTACCATGTCAACTGTTGGTCACTGACTGCCAAATTAGACAGCATCTTCTCTATAACAACATTAAATCAAGCAAGCAGTCAGCATTTAGAGAGTGAACAAGGAATCAAAAACACAAGAATTGCAACATTTCTTAATTTTTCATTAATTCTGTTTTATTTGTGAATACTCTTCTAAATAAATTATAAAGCAATAGAAGGTGAAAAATAAGGGAAGCTGTGTCAGCCCTCTTTATTCACATGTGAGTTCAAAACTGCTCTAAGGTTCAGCTAAACTTCAAGATGTCTCAAAACCTCAAAAATTTCTGCTTGTCACCACTTTTCATAAAACATAATAATATATTAACTGTCCACAACCTGAACTTGTTTTGTTTTGTTATTAATCTTCTTTTTCGTTCACTTCTACCACCAAAAACCGCACTGTGAACCTACTGAATTCACGCCTGTGGTCCTCGTTAGGACCCGTGGTCCAAAATAGACCACACGAGATCCACGAGAGGACCACAAGGGGTTCAGAGTATCACAGTGCTTTAGCCTGTATTCTTGGTGGGTCTCAGAAGCGGGATTGCGTGACACCATGGTTTTCATTGCACCAGTTTAGTCTAGGGTTGGACTTTCTCACCGGAAGACCTCGACGTATTTAGGATATCAGTGCATCCCTGCTGGGTGAGAGGCGGTAGCCCACCCAGGCCTGGGTTGGACTTTCTCACCGGAAAACCTCGACGTGTTTTGAGATACCTGTGTATCACCGCCGGGTGAGAGGTGGTTGCCCATCCAGTCCAGGGTTGGACTTTCTCACCGGAAAACCTCAGCGCGATTAGGATACGCAAACATCCCCGCCGGGTGAGAGGTGGTTGCCTATCTAGACTTCCCTAGTCCAGTGTCTCCGACTTCAGCATTTTGCGGTCGTGGCCGCAACCCTTCCTAGTTGTGAGCAGGATGGAGCTTTTGTCCAGGAGGACGAATCCTCACCACTAGTAAATTCTACTCCTGGGTTGAGCCGGTTTAGGCATTATCCCAGTATGGGCGTGTTTGGGACGGGACCGACCTCTATGGCAGAGGTACTGTGACATGCATAGCCTTCAAGATTCACCCCTGGTATGAGCCGGTTTAGGCAAAATTCACCAGTATGGGTGTTTATCAGGCATTACCGACCTCTAGAGCGGAGGTGGCATGACATGTCTAGCCATCAAGTGTGCCGGTTTAGGCATATTTCACCAGTGTAGGTGTATTTCGGACGTGGCCGGCCTCTAGAGCAGAGGTGCCGTGGTATAGCTCTCGTAGCGATACTACTGGACATACCGGTTAAACTTCACTTTCCACCACCTTTTCCCATCGGCTCCGCACAGCAACCTTTATTTCTTTTCCGCATTTACTTCCTTAACCAGGAGGAGCTTCACTCCACACGCGGCATTTGAAGAGTCTCGCCAGCAGTGTCTTAACCTCTGAGACAAGCCGGTTCATGCATTTCACCCGATATGACTGCACTCAGGACGTGGCCGACCTCCAAACCAGAGGTGCCATGATTTGACTTCGCTTTATCCTTTCTACTACCTTTTCCACAGTGATGCTGCGCGGCAGCCTCATTTACAAATTTCTTCATTGGCCGGGAGAAGCACCACTCCACGCACGGCAGCTGAAGATCTCGCCAACAGCGGGATGTGGTAGCCGTTTCTCATGCTCCCTCTCCGGAATGGAACCCTGATTCCCCGTTACCCGTTACAAACATGGTAGGCATGTCACGTACCATCGACATTTGATAGGGCAGACATTTGAAAGATGCGCCGCCGGCACAGAAGGCCATGCAATCAGCACAAAGTTATCCAGAGTCACCAGTTGGGACGCCGCGAAGGGCAACGACGATTGGTTTTGAACTAATAAAAGCGCTCTTTCCACGAGGGTTGGAGCTTGGTAAGCATGTATTAGCTCTAGAATTGCCACAGTTATCCAAGTAGGATCGTGTCATCTAAGGAACCTCGACTGATTTAATGAGCCATTCGCGGTTTCACCGTGAGACAGTGTGAACTTAGACATGCATGGCTTAATCTTTGAGACAAGCATATGACTACTGGCAGGATCAACCAGATAGCTTTCTTCACCGAACCTTTGTCGGATATCTGCCGACAGACCGACGCGGGGCAAGGGAGACAGCACTCTGCTCAGAGCGGATCCCTTTCGACCCCGGCGGTGTTTCATTTCCTCTAACCGATGGGGGCGGCTCTCTCTGCTCTAACGAGCGGAGAAGAAAGCCTGGCCACCCACAAACAACACACGTTACATACTGCAGACCCGATACTCTTTGCGAGAGATGGGCCAATTTCGAGACCATCGGTCGACAAAACCGTACTACATCGTTATCACGAAGCTGGCTGGCTAGCCGTTTACATGCTTCGCTCGACGAACAAACCACTTGCTTCTGCATCGAAACACCTTAACTCTCGCCGTCCGGGAAGGGAGCGAAAGCCTGTCTCCCCACGCACGGAACTCGAGAGCGCTTTTTTGCCAAAAGAATGGTCGGCCTGCGCAACAGCAACAGCCCGTGCTGTGCAGCTTGGCGCAGCTCTGCGCGGCTGACCTTATTATTAATGGATCTCTTGGTCTCTCTGTCATTAACGGAATTGTTTTATGGTGCAGCATTCCACTGTGGACATGGTCATTGGTGCTTAGATTCTTTCCTTCCCCCCCCCCCCCCCCAGCATATTCATCAGTGTCTTGTTGATAGTGCTTGTCCTGTGTTGGTTGACAAGTCCCTTTATGCATCCAGTATGCCTCTTGTTCCTGGCTGTGCCAATCTGTCCTCCCAGTTCTCTCAGTCTACGCAACAATACAGATTTGCTGCGCTCAAAGTCCTCCACTCTGCCTATCTCTGAGGTTATTAATAATATCAGCTCGATCCAGTGGTTGTCCATCTGTGATGATGACCTGTGATTCCAGCCATGAATGCTTTTGCCACTGCCATCACCTCCATCGTCATGCTGCTTCTGGCCATAATGAAGGCACTGCTGGCTTACTGGATTGTTTTACACATGCACTCCTGTGATGTCATACAACAAACCCATCTCTGTAAATAACGTCTGCCTCTCCATAAGGAGATGGGGTTGATATAGGGCAAATGCATCAAATGAGGCAGATCCTGGATGGTTGGGGCTAAGGATACAATAAAATCAATTTGCAATCTAGATGAGGTGCCTAAAGGCAATGATTTGTTAAGGTACAGAACTGACCTCAACTAACAGAAAGGCCATGAATATCAAGATTTGGCACAGGGAGGGCAGAACAATTGGGTTAAAGATCTCATCAAGCATCACTGTGGGTCAGTTACTCAACAGCAGAAGTGGTTAGAGTTTTGTTGTCTACCGCAGTGGAAGAGTGGTGGCACAGGGTTTGGGAGCCTTTGAAGTCATTACATCAAGCATGCAAATGGAATGGCTAGTTGCTCATGATGTGGTTAATGGTGTCATTATGACAGATTCACAAGAGATTGAGAAGAAATTGGTTCAAAAAGTATTGGTTGATTTGTTAAGTCTTTCAAATGTGACAAGCCTTAACATTGCTTACTGTCCAGGGAATGCAGGAGTACATGGCAGTGATGTGGCAGATAACTTGCTGGACAAGCTGAAATAAATGGCAGGCTGACAGTGGACAAAGGTGACATTGCTAAAGTTGGCATGGGACAGACTGTGATAAAATGAAAAACGGGAATGGAAGAACAGCACAGATTATGATGAGATTGCTGGAGCTAGGACAAATGAATACAGGGTTTTTCATAAGTTCGTGAAACATTTCAAAACTTTGCAACAAAGAAACAACATAATGAGTCATGATAATTCTTATGGCAAGAGAGATTCTTATGCCACGAGAGAGAGAGAGAGAGACTCACTCATGTTTTTTTTTTTAATAAAGTCTGCATGCAGAGCTCCTGTGGTTTGCCACTAGGAGGCAGCAGTACTAACTATGGCGTTCAGGGAATGTGAGCAGTCATTTTGTCTTTTGATATATGCGTGAACCTCGTCCGTTGTGACTGTGCAGTAACGATTTTGAACGGAATTCCAGAAGGCAGCACCTGTTTTCACAGTATCAAGAAGTGGTATGGAAAATTTTGGGATCAAGGCTGTCTGTGCACAGCTCCTCAGCAGGGATGTCCAGGACCAAGCGAAGAAACTGTGAATCAAGCTTACCGGTGAAGCCACCCCCCTCCCCTCCCAAACCACTACATGTGCAGGTTTACAGCGAGGAGTATCACAATCAACAGTATGGTGAATTCTCTGTAAGAGATTAAAGTGTAAGCCTTACAAGCTTCAGCAGCATCAGTATCAGTAAAAAATGAGAAAGATGTGCTTCTGAATTTCTGCATTGAAATGCAAGAAAGTTTTGAAATTGGTGGCTTTGCAGACTCTCATCTTTAGTGATGAAGCTACTTTCCGTCTGTCTGGAAAGGTGAATTGGCACAATGTGCACATTTGGGGGGCTGAAAATCCTTGCATAGTCACAGAACATGTGTGAGACTCACCTAAGGTGAATGTCTCTGTGCTATTTCGAAAAAGAAGCTGTATGGACCATTTTTCTTGGAAGAGGCCACTATCACTGGGATGATTTATTTGGACATGTTGGAAAACTAACTGATGCTGCAGTTGAATATTGTCCAGTTCCCTACCACAGAGATGTGCGAGGGTATCTCAATCCAAATTTCCCACAAAGATGGATAAGGTGCAGAGGATGACAAGATGATGCATTCTTATGGGACACCATCTTTGTGTCACCACTGCTGCGTCTTGGTTGACCATTATATGCTGACATGCAAGTTAGATGAAATGGATTATCGTATAGATGTCTGCTGCACAAACAAAGGTGGAAACATGGAACAGCTGTGAAGTGAAATATGTAAAAAAAAAAACATAACTATGGTGAGATTATCTGTAATTTAGTCTAAAAAAAAATTTGGTATCCGATTCTTAATTTATTTGTTGCGAATCTTTTAAATGTTTCACAGATTTATGAATAACCCTATATATAATATATATAGTAAAACAACTAAAGAATCTGTGGAGAGGAACAGACAGAACTACAAAAATAAGATTTTTAAGGGCATACATCTTTCCTATCGCCTGTGAGACTTGGACACTTAACAGAACAGCTGAGAAACACATAAATGCCTTTGAATGTAAATGCTACACAAGAGTTCTTCAGATATGGACACAAAAAAGAACAAATATATCCATACTACAGTAACTTAATATTGAAGAAGGCTGGCTAGTAAAGAGGATTAAAAAAGAGAAAACTTAAATATTTTGGACACATTAAACATCATGATAATCTAGAGAAAACCATTTTGGAAGGGTACATAATGGAAAAAAGAAAGAGGAAGACCAAGGTGAAGATGGCTGCAAGACGTCATTGATGATCTGCAAATGGATGCAACAGGGCATCTTTCTCAGAACCGAGAGGCCTACAGGAGTGCTGTTAGGGAGGCAAAGTTCCGCAAGGGACATGCAAATGAATGAATGAATAAATAATATATATATATATATAAGGTAAAGGTAATCCTGTCATGCCTTAGAGGCACATAGGGATTTAGTGTTAGTGTCCATATTTTCCTTGACCTGTCAGCATACTAGAGGGTGATATGGTCAGTATCCCTGGCTGCTTTTCCTTCCCCAACCCCAGAAAAAGTCAGGTACCCACTTCTACAGCTGGATGACTGGGGTGTCTCTGGCCGGATTTGAACCCCCAACCTTCACCATGAGAGACCAGTGTACTAACCATTTCACCACTCAGGCACCCTATAGACATGTACATTCACACACAAACAAATATAACATATGAGGGGTGACTGATAAGCTCTCAGCTTAAGGTACAAATACTTGAAACATATAGTTGGTGTTAGGTGCATTTGTAGATCAGGTTAATGTAAGATTAAACACCAAGTTTCAAGAAATTAACTGCAACCAATTTTTTTTGTTTACAGGCCACTGAAGCTGTAAGAGGTGGCAGAAATTGAGAAAATGGATAAAATTTCTCATTGGGCAGCCATTCGCTACCTCTGCATCAAGGGCTTATCATCAAAGGAGATACATTAGGATATGGTGGAGACACTAGGGGAGAGTGTCCCTTCTTACAGCACAGTGAAGAAATGAGCAGCTCAATTCAAACATGGAAGAGGAGTTATTTATATATATTATATTTCAAGAGGAGTCTGGAAGATTATCCCTGTCCAGGAAAACCAAGAACGGTAACTACAGATGAAACCACCGGCAGAATCCGTGACATGATAATGGAGGATCGACAACTAACTGAGCAGTACATTGCTGTTGAGTTGGGCATCTCCTAGAAACGTGTTCATGTCATTATTCACAATGATCTTCAAATGACAAAGGTCTCTGCTCGATGAGTCCCAAAACTTCTTGGAGCTGATTATAAACGACATCATCTCAACATGTCAAGAGACAATCTTGGCCATTTTTCTGCAGATTCTGAAAAGTTTCTTCAGCAATTTGTGACTTTGGATGAGACTTGGGTTCGTCATTTTCAACTGGAAACCAAAGAAAAGTCAAAGCAGTGGATCCCCACCTCCAAAGAAAGCAAGGATGGTTCTGTCTGCAGGCAAAGTGATGGCTTCCATCTTTTGGGATTCAGAAGGTGTGCTATTGGTAGACTACCTTCCAAAGGCCAGAACGGTCATCAGGGCCTGTTACGCTAATCTTGTGAAGCAACTGCGGGTCAAATTGAAGGAAAAGCATCGAGGAAAACTGACAAGAGGCGTCATCTTTCATCAAGACAATGCTCCAGTTTACAAGTTGGCAGTGGCAATGGCTGGCATTCATGAATGTGGCTTCCAGCTTCTTGAACATCCTCCTTATTCCCCAGATTTGTCCCCTTCAGACTAATACCTGTTTACCAAACTCAAAAAGGAGCTCAGTGGTCGCAAATTTGCTTCAGATGATGACGTCATTCTACTGGCACAAGATGCTAACTTTTACAAAGAAGGGATCCATATGCTCCATGACAGCTGGACTAAGTGCATTAACTTTTGCAAGGGGACTATGTTGAGAAATAACCCAAAAAAGTTGTCCACACATAATCCATTGTACATTATGCCAAGAACTTATCAATCACCACTCGTATATCTTACATCCTTCCCGTGCTGCTAAACGTCATGTAGGACCCGCAAGGTAGTTTGGAAAGATTTCCTGAACTGGCCTCTCTTAAAAATGTCCTCTTTAGGGTTTCACGTGGTCGACCACTTTTTCTTTGGCCTGTTGTGTTCCACTTGATAGCTTGTTTGGGGATCCTCTGATTGTTTCTTCTCATCTCATGACCGACATATGTCCATTTTCTTTTTCTGATCACCCATGAGACAGGTTGTTGTTTGCTCATCTGTCTGTCTTATGAGGGTGATTGATAAGTTCTCAGCATAACATATCCATTGCAGAGGTCTGTAATGATGTTGACAATCTTAGATGGTATATATTCTTAAAATTCTCCACAATGAAATCTTTGTGTATGCTATCAAACATCTTTTTAAAGTCTGTGAAGTTCAGCATTAATGGTTTTTGCTTTTCAATATGTTCTTGAACTATTATTCTTAGAGTAATGATCTGGTCTTTTCAAAATCCTGCTTGTTCTCTCATTGCAGCATCCAAACTATATCTTGAATTCTATTCAGAATAACTTTACAAAATACTTTTGACACAACTGATAGTAAGGTTATTCCTCTCCAGTTATTGCAGTTGCTAAGATTGCCTTGTTTTGGTATTTTAACAATGATTCCTTGTTTCCATTTAGAGGGGACTTTTTCTTCTTTCCAAACTTTATTAAACATTCTCTATAGTTGTTTCATGTTGTCAGTGTTAATAGCTTTTAACATTTTGACTCTTATTTCATCTTCACCTGTAGCTTTGTTGTTAGCCATTAGATTCACTGCTGTTTCAATTTCATTAAATTTAACTTCATCTAAGTTGACATTTAGTTGTGGGAATTGTAAGTCGGTTTCAATTCTTTTGCGAGTGGTTGATTAAGTATTTCTTGGAAGTGTTCGGGGCTCATCTTTGCTTTTGGTCTTTACTTGATGTTATGTGCCAGTTTTGCTAAGGACTGGTCTTTCTTTGGATGCAATATTACCTGTTAGCCTTTTTTTATGTTATATAGAGTTTTGCTGTCTCCTGTTTTTGCTGCCTTCTTTCATCATATTGTCTATGTATTCTCTTTTATCCCTTCTAGCTCAACTTTTTTTACTTTATTGTCTGGTTCTTTGTATGTTTCTTTTGCCAAATCTCTTCCAAGAACTGTCTTTACATTCAACATGGCCAATTTGGCTGCTTGTCATTCGTGTATGGATTTCCATGTTGTATCTGATATCCATGCTTTTCTACTTGCTGTTTGCAGTCCAGCACTTGTTTTAGCTGCTGTAATTATGACTGTGCTGTAAGAATGCCATAATTCATCTATATCTGTCTCCTCTACATCACTGAATGCAGCGAACTGTTTCTAAGTTCTAAGAACTGTAAGTTCCAGATTAAAATTACTCTTTGTATTTTCATCCTGTAGGCAGACTGTTTATCTTTCTGAGTATTGCTTTCTTGTGTTGGGTTTTCAGTTTTAGTCTTATTTTCCCTATTCACAGATCACTGCTGACATCTGCATCCTAATATGCTCTTACATCTATCAGAGATGTTCAGTATTGCTTTCTAATACAAAAATGATCTGATTTCTGGTTCTATCATCTGGAGATATCCATGTTGTTTTATGTATCTCTTTGTGTGGAAATATTGATCCTCCAATGACCATGCCCTCTTTTAGACATAATTCTTTCTCTATTCTGATTTACCATATCAGTCCTTTCTTTCCCCAATACTTTTTCGATGTCAGTGTTATCTTTTCATACCTTGGCATTGAAGTCTCCCATGACAACTAAAATGTCATGTTTAGGGGCTTTGTTAATGAGTTGTTGTAGTCGGTGATAGAAATTGTCTTTTATTTCATCATCTGCATTGTTCATGGGTGCATAGCATTGTATGATTGTCATTCTTCCATATCTTATTTAGAATCATGCTCTTAATATACAACTGTTCACTGATTCCCATTCTGTAAGGCACTTTGCTGCCGCAGATGACATAATTATACCTACTCCTTCATGATATTTTCCATCGTCTCTGCCTGAATGTATTCCACCAATCTTTTCCCTGCTTCTGGCCATCACATTTCACATCGCATACATGTAACATATATATAATGGAATTATTTAAACCGAAAGTAGCTCAGTATTTCCTATCTCCTCAGCTCTGCCAGAAAACATTTATATTAAGAAAACATTTAAATGAAAGATTCAATTTTCGGCATCTCGTGTTTGAATAAATTAAAATAATGTCTTTATGGTGCCACATATATGTCAGATATAGAGGTAGTTGTGACAACCTAGAACCATTTCTAGGTTAAGACTATAAGACGTGATGTTCATTAGGTGTTAATATTTTTTTGTGTGGTAATTCCAGGTTCATTCGTTCATTTGCATGTCCCTTGCGGAACTTTGCCTCCCAAACAGCACTCCTGTAGGCCTCTCGGTTGTGAGCAAGATGGCCTGCTGCTGTTGCATCCATTTCCAGATCGTCAACGATGTCTTGCAGCCATCTTCGTCTTGGTCTTCCTCTTTTTCTTTTTCCCATTATGTATTCCAGGTTAAACATTTAAAATGTTAATATTCACATTTTTCTTCCAGTACAAATATTATAATTTCTTCATTATTCAGGTGAATACTAATTAATTATGCATTATACCCAAAAGTCTTGTCCTTTAAGGTTTCGAGAATCTCAAACAAACCTTTATACTTGCCATATTTTTTAGAAAAGAGATGCAATTTCTAAAATTCTCTCAATCTACAAACTAGCAAATCAAATGAGCATAATTGCTACAAACCGTCATCTCAGCTACTTGCAGACTTCAAATTCCATTAATTTTTTAGTTACCAGATCACTGAAGTTTTCTGCCATGTTATCAAGTCTACATATGATAATAATGTTGGATAGAGCTACCTCTGAAAACAGTCCCCTTAGAGATTCACCACAATAATAATGACTTTAACCACTGCAGTCAATGAAATTGGTTCTTCTGCAATGACATGCCATTTTTTTTTTTGGTCACACTTTGCTTTTAGTTCATGCAGAATAATCATGAGATTTACTAGCAGTATTAAGTCTCACAAAATGGGCTTCTAAGTTTTGTTTTCATTTACTTGGAACTAAAACTTCCTGACAAAAAAAAATGTAGATGATCTTCATGTGAACTGTTGATTGTTTTGAAAGATTTCTTCGTCCTTGTGCACGTTCTTGTCGCTCTTTGACGAGCATGGGCGCCCAGAATGTAAAATGTCTCTTGCATCTTCTTGACCTGCACATAATCTTTTGTGGCACTTGGATATATGTGCACATGATGTTCATTCTTCCTCATAAACCTCAGTTAGCATCCAAAAAGATTTTGTAGCCCTTTAGTTCAGTTTCCCCCGTGTGGTACCCAGGATCTGCAAAGAATAGGACCACTGTACCCTACCACGCGTGATCGTAAAAGGCGACTAAGGAGGGTTCGGCATAGGGCCCTAAGGAGGGTTCGGCAAAGGGGCAGCAACCCTATCTGGTAAAAAAAACTATCAGACTGCTACAGAAACAGAAGCAAGGGAAAAAACAAATGCAGGTGGAAGGAGAAATGCTTATCAGGAAACTAAGCCCATGAAGGTTGTGGAAGTCCCCAGCCTGACTGCAGACCTCCTGGAACCTAAACACAAGATGCAAATAGGCTGCTGGAAAACTAGCACAAACCATCAAGGAAATGCACAGATACAAACTAGAGTTACTAGGAATAAAAGAAGCAAGATGGACAGAACAAGGCAGAAGGAAATTAACAACACAGCACATAGAAGATACAATAATATGGTCAGGTAAAGTAGATCATCATGAAGGAGGAGTAGCATTGATTATAACAAAAGAAGCATCAAGAACATTGCTGAAATGGACCCCTATAAATGAGAGATTATTATATGCACGCTTCAACTCAAGATTCACGAAGCTGTCTATTATAGTTTGTTATGCACCAACAGAAGCAGCTGAAGAGGAATTAAAAGAATATTTTTACAACAGCCTCCAAGCCACAGTAGACACAACACCCAAGCATGATATGCTACTCATCTTGGGCGATTTCAATGCAAAAGTAGGTGAAGGAAATGAAGATAGAAGAAGAATCATGGGAAGAGAAGGAATCGGAGAAATAAATGAACATGGAGAAAGACTCTGCACTTTCTGTGAAGAAAACATGATGACCATCAGAGGGACAATTTTCCAACATAAAAACATCCATAAAGTGACTTGGAGGTCCCCAGGGAAACAGAAGTAAGGGTAGACCAAAAGAGACATGGAGAAGAACAACAGAAAGGATGTTGAGCAATAGAGGACTCACCTGGGCAAGAGCAGAAAAAAAGGTGAAGGACAGGCATTTGTGGAAAACCCTTATGGAAGCCCCATGTGCTCTGGGCACTTAAGGTTTAGAGAGAGAGAGAGAGAGTTCAGTTTCAACAAACATTTCAAACTGATACTTTTGTTTTTGGGACACAAGGAAAAAAAGACATCTAAACTCGCGTGTGACAACAAATTAATAACCTAATGTTGAAAATTGCAAGTCGATGTCTCCCACCCAATTCTGACCTGTGCCATGTGGTTTAATCCACAAATGCCTAGTGTCCTTATTTAATAGTCATACCTCATATATATACACACACACACTAGCCGAGTACCCGACGTTATCCGGGTATTTATTTCTCCCAATCAACAAAGTTCTATCCATTTCCACAACCTTCTAGACGGTTCTACAAAGTTTAATTATAAACATATTTAGATTCACCTCCAGGAGCAATAAATAAATTCTTGGGTGAACTCACCTTTGAGCAAGCAACATAAAGTTGTCCAGGGGAGAAACATGGCTGATTTCAAATCTATCTCTCTCCCTCTTTCTATGTCCCTAACTCTCTCGCTTCCTCTCTCCTCTCTCTCTCTCCCTTGAGCAAGCAAAATAAAGTTGTCCATGGAAGAAACATGATGATCTCAAATCTATCTCTCTCCCTCTCTGTCCCTATCTCTCTCCTTCTCCATCTCTTTTTCCCACTCTCCGTCTCACTCTCTCCTTCTCCATCTCTTTTTCCCACTCTCCGTCTCACTCTCTCCATTTCTCTCTTTCACTCTTTCACTCTTGAGCAAGCTACATAAATTTGTCCATGGGAGAAACATGGTGACCTCAAATCTGTCTCTCTCTCTCTTCCTCTCTCTCTCTGTCCCTGTTTCTACCTCACACTCTTTCCCTCCCCCTCTCTCTCCCTAATTTGAAAAAAATAAGAAAATAGCATACTGTCACATAGCAGCGAAATCTACTATAGACTACAATAAAAAGCTAATATAAACATAAGGAGGAAACAAAGTTAAAATTTATTTTTACAAATATAATTAAAACAAAAAAAGAGACATGTTAACTAAAAGAGTGACATGACACTGTCACATTTCCTGACAGATGATAAACTAGAAGTTTTGCAGAATTAACTTACCTTATATACGACCATCTAAGATTCAGGTGGGTGCTGGAAGTTTCTTGAACATGAGTCCGAGACTGCAGTCATATCCACAACCTTCTAGAAGATCCCCCGCCCCCATGCGGTTGGTAGCTGATCAATCACTGTATGAGCACTCTCTGATATGAAATAACCACTCTGTCCATTTTCTAAATGGACGATGAGGTGAAAAACAGTAGGGTGTCTGTCATGAATCAGAAATATACTCCGTGAATCATGTGTTTCGTTACTACATGTTAAAACGTTCGGCAAGTCAACAGATATAACATCATCAATTTGTGTAGGCTGACCTTTATCCAACGCGGCCGACCTGAACATTCCCGTCGTTCAATCTACCCTCACAACCCAGGGGCCCTAGGGATGATCTAACCTACACGGTGCACTGTCCATACCATCTATGTTCTAAGTTTGGTTGAAATTGCTCCAGGTGTTCCAGCGTGATGCTCTAACATACATATATACACATTAATTTATATATAAAAATATGTATGAGTATATATATATACACACACATATATATATGAATGCTGAATGTAAATGCTTCAAATATCATGGACACGAAAAAATAACAAATATATCCATACTATAAGAACCTAATATAGAAGAAGGCTGGCTAGTAAAGAGGACAGAAAACTGAAATATTTCGGACACATTAAACGTCATGTTAATCCAGAGAAGACCGTCTTGGAAGGGTACATAATGGGAAAAAGAAAGTGAGGAAGACCAAGGTGAAGGTGGTTGCGAAACATCGTTAATGGTCTGCAGATGAATGCAGCAGGGCATCTTGCTTACAACTGATAGGCCTACAGGAGTGCTGTTAGGGAGGCAAAGTTCCACTAGGGAAATGCGAAATATATATATATATATAATTTGACTTATCCGATCCGTGGTTTTACAAGTTTTCACTCTTTTTCCCTTGTGTCAGATTATGTACAGGTCCTCTTCAAGTGTTCTACATCTCCATGCAGAATGTTGGTTATTGAGGAGTTTGGTGGTATCAGGTTCTTCCGAAGGTCCTTCAATGCACTGCAGTCCAGCAGATGGTGTTTAACAGTTTCTTTTTGTCTATTGCAGTGCATGCAATATGCTGTGTGGTCAGCGGTCACTCTCTGTAAGTGCCACAAGAAGAAACGCGTACGTTCAGTTGGATGCCAGAGTAAAAGCGCGGGTCTTGATATGTATAGAGGGTATAGTTGTAAAATTGAAAGAAAATAGTATTTCCGTGTACTTATTATGTTTCAAAGTATAACTAAATGTGTGAAGATTTCATAAATGCACAGTTTTTTTTTCTGGAAAAAAAGTAATGTCATGTTTTTAGACAATGAGTGTGTCCAACTTACCATCGGGAAGCCCTAAAGGTACAATACGTACCATCTGAGATGCGTAGATCTACCTGTTGACGTCGTATTGTGATTCAGTGTTGCATTATCGGTAGAATAATGTCTGAAATAACCTTCTAACCACTTCTCCAGTCGTCTGATATGTCTAGATCTACTTGAGATACATTAAATTACAGTGGTCTGGTCACAGGCCATGTCCATACCCCTATCTACATCACCAAAAATTGAAATGTCTCGATGTTTCTCTTCGTTTTTCACGCTAAACATCGCTCGTAACTAAGCACTCTTTCGCTATTTTGAAAAGTATCAAATGACACGCGTATGAAATGTGTACAATCTAAACGTTACACTGGTTGTTTTTTTTTTAATGAAACAAAGCAAGCGTCAAATTTTTTTATGTCTGGTATCTACATGAAAAACCGGAAGAGTCAGATATCCAACGTCTGGCACGTTGACATGAACACGTGATGACAAGGAAAATAAACTTAAAATGTCTACAAGAAATGGAGCAAATTCGGATGAAAGAAAAATTGTAATCGACACTGTTCTATTGGCAATTAAACTAAATACATATATGCTTTTATCAGTGCAGGAGATTCATGAGCATGTTTCCAAATATATTTCGATTCCAGATCATTAGAGAAGCAAGAATTATATATTCAAATTTGTTCAGTATATAAATTCAGTTATAAAATAGGAAATGCTAAATGACTGGATAAATTCAGTGTTTCACACACTCATTCTGTCAGAAAGATGCTAATTATTTATGTGAAGTATAGAAAATGTATTGAATTATCATACCACACTATGTTTAGAGGAATTATAAAACTAGCATCATGTGACAGTTCAACCATAGTTGAACCATTTAAACAGTTTTATGTGGAAACAATATAGATTTGCAGAAAGTGGTTATGTTTACATCTGATAAGTGCTTCCGTTATGTTAGGAAAGCAGAATAGTGTGGCAAATTTGCGCGGATACATACATTTACTAGAACAACACTGTGTAGCACATATAGAAGACTCTGGTCTGTGTGATGGTTGGAAAAGCGTATCATTAATGAAAGATATCGAAACAGTTGTCAGAACAGTTTATGCAATTTTCAGTATGTCGTCGGTTAGGAAACATAAATTTCAAGAACTTCGTCGGGCTACAAATTGTGAAGCTGTTTCGTTCCGTTCTTTCAATGAAGTCAGATGGCTTTCTAGACATTCTGATGTTAGAGCTTTGATGAATAACTATACATTACTGATACAGTGCTGCAAAGATAGGTTGAACAAGACAATGACCCAGTTCATAAATACTGTCTGGATAAATTGACCAAGCATGAGCATTATGTTGCTATTGCTATTTTAAATGATGTGTTACAAGAACTGACAGAGTTGTGTCGACTTCTTCAGTGCAGTACACTAACTACAATTGATGTGTACCAATTTACAAAAGCCAACTGCGAACACATATCTTGGTTGAACTGCCCATTTCTCAGCAGAAATTCAAGATCTCAGAACATTCTATCAAATTCCTGTTCACACAGCTGCGGTAGTTCGCTTTATTGAAGGATGTGATCATTTTGACAGCCGTTTTCCATAGGACAGGCTTAAAGATATTTGATAAAGATTCATTTTCATCTATTCAACCTGCACATTTCAACAAGACGCATATCCTTCTGGATATTTGTGGAACATTTCAGGCTTCTATTTCAGATTGTGAAAGAGGCTTTACACTGATGAACCAGATCAAAACTAAAGACAGGAACCATTTGGAAATCGATCATTTGGACAACATTCTTAGAATCAAACTCTACTTATCTTCAAGGTAATTTAGTTAACTTGGATACTGTTTACACATGTTGGAAAAATGACAAAGAACGAATACCAGTTTCTATGACCACATTCCCATTTCTGAACTCTAACGAAGAGAATAAATGCTTGAAAGTGAAAAGATATTTTTCCGATATGTTTTTGCTTTGACCATCTGCATTTGAGACAGCGTTAATTTGAATTCATGCTATAATTGCGAACACAATGAAGAAAGAGAAACTGAAAACACTGTTACTTGTAGTCTCATCCCCAGTATCATCTTCCAGCAGTTAATGTTAGTTTTTTTTTGCTTCATAACGTATCTGCATCTACAGTTTCCAAAATATACTGTTATAAACAGTATATTTTGGAAAACGTGGATGCAGATACGTTTTCATTGATGTAGCTTACAATCATGAGTGTGTTTAGCTTGTACGTTTTGAGAGATTTGTGATGGCCAAATCTCTACTTTTTGGGAGGGGGGAATATCTATAACAGAATATCTATTTTGAAAATACACTGTTACGATGGCTGGATTTTGCGTAAAATGGATATAATACGGGGTATTTTAATATTTGGACCATTTGTTTAAAACCTTGGTATTTTTGTTGTGTGGGAGTTCAGTTGAAAGGTCAGGGTGAGAGGTTGGGTTCCACGGAATTTTTATGAACTTAGCCTTGACACGTAAATAATAGAAAAGTTATTTACAGAATGTCCAGTGGGTGTTCGTGGGAAGGTCGTAAACAGGTAGAATCACGGGCTGAGTGATTCTCGGGATAGAAACTTCGGGAATATTTAGGGGATATTTAGGACATATTTAAGGAGTGAGAGGATGAGATTTGAAAAAGAAGACGATTTTATGATTATTATTGATAGAATGATTATGATAGATTGAGAAAGAGAGAGAGAGAGTTAGGATGAATTATGAGGATTGATTAGTAGCTTGAGATTCATTATGATTGAAAATTCATTGTAGAGGTTGATTGAGTAGGATGTTCCAGGTAGGATGCTAGGATCCATGGAATTTTCAGTGTGTTAATAAGTTGGCTCTTTTTCCATCTTGTTGAATGCATGTTTTTCCTAGCTGAGAGTAATAGTCTGTTGCACACTCCATGGCGAACTAGTTCTCGTCTGGAGAGGAGTTTGATTGTTCATCTTTTTACCCAGTTTATTTGCTACATCCTCATTTATTCACCACTCACTTTTTCCATAATAAATATGTGTAATTGCTATATCAATTTGAGTGTTGGTGGTTCTCAAACTGTTGAGATGTGTTCGTTCTTATAAATTCCTCAGATTTAATCAGTATATAGAGTAAGAAAAAAGTAGTAGAGTTTATCACTTGGGTGGCGGTTTTACACAATTGCGAAGTACTTCAATTATTGTCGTGTCTGTAACTAGCAGACATATGCACGCTACATCTAAATAAAGGGTGCAGAAGTGAGGCAATGGTGAGTACTTGTACAATATATATATATATATATATTCATTTGCATGTCCCTTGCGGAACTTTGCATCCATAACAGCACTCATGTAGGCCTCTTGGTTGTGAGCAAGATGGCCTGCTGCTGATGGATACATTTGCAGATCACCAAAGATGTTTTGCAGCCATCTTCATCGTGATCTTCCTCTCTTTCTTTTTCCCATTAAGTATCCTTCCAAGATGGTCTGCAAAATAAAGAGACTATCTGTCCAAAATATTTAAGTTTTCTCTCTTTAATCCTCTTTACTAGCCAGCCTTCTTCAATATTAAGCTCTTGTAGTATGGATATATTTTTTTCTTTTTTGTGTCTATGGTATTTGAAGAACTCTTCTGTAGCATTTACATTCAAAAGCATTTATGTGTTTCTCAGCAGAAATGCAGAACTATAGCTTTTTAAATTGAATTAATACAATTTTCAGATTGCACACACTAATACCTAAGGATTTAAAACACTCACTTGACAGCTTCTTGCATCTGTGTGACGAGAATTTGTTAGTTCCAGGGGTTCTCAAGTTAGTATGGTGTGTGGCCTCCACTTACATCGATCAGCGACTGGCTTCTCCTGGGCACAGATGCGATCAGATGTCTGATGTGCGCCCGTGGGATGGCTGCCCGCTCTTCCTGGAGTGCCTGCCACAGATCATGACGATTGGCTGGAGAAACGTTTTGGCCACAAACAACATCTTTGCAGCGCATCCCATAGGTGCTCGATCAGATTCATGTCTGGAGACAGGGATGGCCAAAGAAGGGTGAGAATGTTGTTGGCAGTCAGGCACTGTGTGGTGAACCAGAATGTATAAAATCGGAAAAAAGTAGGAGCAGCTTTATTACTTAACGATTACAAAGTTGTGACGTTTCGGCGTGAGCCTTAATCATACAAAAACATACATGACGAAGAAATAGAGAGAGGAGATAAAGTATAGATTCACATGAATACTGTTTTACACAAAATTTTTTTTAAAGGAGTACTTAGCTGTAAATTGCAAGGTGTGGCTTGTCCGGCGGTGTGTGTCAGGAATGGATCTGGTAGGACGTGGAAATTGTTTAAATAGAGACCTGTGGCATGTGGTCGGTGGGTTGTAACTGGGGGTGGTGCATGGGGAACCGGGGAGGGGAGAGAGAGTGACGCACTACTGGCCTAGCTAGGAGAAATTGAAACAGGTGATTGGGGAAGAGGGGTTGCAGAGAAAATAGCGGGGTTGCAGAGTGATGGTGTGAAGAAGTTTGAAAAGTAAGAAGGGGTGGATTTAGTGGAGAGGTACTATAATGATTGAAGAAGATGATGTTACGTGTAACTAAACAGCGAGTTTAACCCATGTGGTTCCAGCGTCCCATAATTTTGAATGCAGCGGTTCTCAAGTGCCAGGCGGCTTGTGTCATCTGCGTGACATTGTTTAATGGCTGTTACCAGAAAATCAGATTTGCCTCTGTGGTTGGGGCCATTGAAATGATTTGGGACTGGTTTCGAAGCATGCTGGGTGAAATCATACAGATGTTTCTACATGCGGTCCCCTAATCTGAGGCCAGTCTCACCAATATACGTTATCCTGCATCTTTTGCATACGATGACATATATCACTTTACGGGACTCGCATGTGAATCCCTCATGAAGAGTGAAGATAGTTTTGGGAAGGGTGATCGTTTTCGTTTCCTTGACTACAGGGCAGGTAATGCAGTGGGGGCGGTTACATTTTCTGGTACCAACATATGTAAGGTTCCGCTTCAAGTGACTGTGGACGATGATGTCCTTAAGGTTTGGCTCACATTTATACAAACAATAGGGGTGGATCAGAGAAAATGTCGCAAGTGTCAGGGTCTAGTTGAATTAATAGCAGATGACGATAAAGAATTTTCTTAACCATCTGACCGTGCGGGTGGAAAGGCAGTACTAACTTAACTCTGTCAGATGGAGTAACAGGCTTTTTCCTGAATACTTCTTTGCGGCTCACTAGTTGGATACGGTTGAAGGCTTCACGAAGGACCTTTTCTGGGTAGTAGCGATGACGGAAAAATTCTAATAACTTGTTGGACTGATCTATAAAGTCCAAATTATCCTGACATATGCAGTGAAGACGGAGGAGTTGGGAATATGGGATAGAGTTCTTACAGGCCTCAGGATGGGAAGAGGTGTAAAGCAAATAGGTGTGGCTATCGGTGGGCTTGTAAAATACAGAGGTGACAAGCCTGTTTGTGGCAATAGAAATTTTAATGTCTAAAAAATTAACAGACTTGTCAGAGATTTCATAAGTGAATTTTATGTTCTTATTGAGTGTATTGGCGAATTCAATAAATTTCTTAAGGTCTTCATGTGGCATACTTGTAATTCCAATGCCATCACCGATGTACCTTTTATAGAATTCTGGAAATCTGCCAGTGTAGGTTTCCCATAATTTGACTTCCAGAAAGCCCATAAATAGACATGCATAACTGGGACCCATTTTCGTTCCCATAGCAACACCACTGATGTGCTCGAAGTATTCGCCGTTGAATTCGAAAGAATTTTGATTTAGTACTATCTCTGTAAGTCTGATTATGGTGTCAGTGTTAGTTGTGGGGTGAGGGTCTTTGTCGAGAAAATGGCGGAGTGCTAAGAGTCCATCCTCATGGGGGATAGAAGTGTATAGAGAGCAGACATCAGGGAAAAAGATGTGACAGGTGTGGTGTTGAGAGAGTGTGATTGTATCAAAAGCTGTTAATGCGTGGTTGGTGTCTTTCAAAAAGGAGGGTAGTTTGTGTACAAGAGGCTGGAAAATGCTATCTAAAAAATCAGAAATGTGCTCAGTGGGGCATGAACACGCTGATACAATGGGGCGTCCAGGGTTACCTGGTTTGTGGAGTTTAGGAAGAAGATAGAAAGTGGGTGTGCCTAAACAGCTGTCCTTAATGTGAAGAGAAATAGCTTGGGGTGGGAGGCCACCTTCTGTGATTAGGTCTTTAATGGTTGCTTCCACTATGTCATTATTAGAACGGGTAAGTATCGTTTTTCGCTGGGGCATAGAATTTTGTATTGCTGAGTTGGGACATTCCTTCCGCGATATATAAATCTTTTTTCCAAACTACGAGATTGCTGGTCTTATCTGCTGGTTTGATCACGATATCGTTTCGATGTGTAAGGCTGGACAATGCCTTGGACTCTCCCTTATTTAAGTTAAAATGTCGAATTCTTGGTGGTTTGAGGTTAAGAATCTCACGCCACGTCGTATCAATATAAAGATCTTCTTCAATCATTATAGTACCTCTCCACTAAATCCACCCCTTCTTACTTTTCAAACTTCTTCACACCATCACTCTGCAACCCCGCTATTTTCTCTGCAACCCCTCTTCCCCAATCACCTGTTTCAATTTCTCCTAGCTAGGCCAGTAGTGCGTCACTCTCTCTCCCCTCCCCGGTTCCCCATGCACCACCCCCAGTTACAACCCACCGACCACATGTCACAGGTCTCTATTTAAACAATTTCCACGTCCTATCAGATCCATTCCTGACACACACCGCCGGACAAGCCACACCTTGCAATTTACAGCTAAGTACTCCTTTAAAAAAATTTTGTGTAAAACAGTATTCATGTGAATCTATACTTTATCTCCTCTCTCTATTTCTTCGTCATGTATGTTTTTGTATGATTAAGGCTCACGCCGAAACGTCACAATTTTGTAATCGTTAAGTAATAAAGCTGCTCCTACTTTTTTCCGATTTTATACATTCTGGTATCACAGCTTTACTGCAGTGCTTAGTGTATAGTTGTATACTTATACACCAATTATTGTGTGGTGAACCGTGCAGAATAGGGTCTGGCATTATTCTGTTTTTCAGACCATTTCGCAGCCAAAAATGGAAGGACGTGGGGTCGAAGAATTTAATTGACGTATCGTTGCGCATTCAAGCCTCCTTCAGTCTGTACCAATGGACTCCTTCTGTTGAAATTGATAATTCCCCATACCATTACACCACTACTGTGCGGCGGAGCTTAATCAGCGCAATTTTGGGCAAAATGTCCATTTGGCCTACGCAGACCCTTCTCCGCATATCATGGGGGTGCAACAAAAAGAAAGATTCGCCACTAAACCAGACACGTCTCCATTGATTGTCATTTGTCCAGGGTCGATGCTGATTGACCCAAACAAGTCGATGTTGGCAATGGTGTCTCATTAAGACAGGACAAGAGGTGAAGTCGTCGTGCCACCAGTCCAGCTTCATGCTGTCTATTCCGGACAGTTTGACCAGCTGTACGACGTCATGCAAGCAATGACTGGGCACTCGAGAAAGGTGTTGTAAACCTGTTTCTGAGATGATGAACCAGAATAAAGCGATCATCAGCTGCCGTTGTCACCCTGAGTCGTCCACTGCGGTGTCGGTTTTCAGCTGAGCCAGAGTCTTGGAAACGGTGCCAAAGTCAAGTGATGGTACTCTGCTGCACATGTAAATGGCTGGCACCTGACTTTGACTTTCACCTGCTTGCAGGCGACCAATAGCAATGTTTCGTAAATTTTGCAATAGACGCGCCATATCTGTCTGCTTTAAAATTAACTTAATTTGTTTGTGTAACCTCATCTTTTTATAGGGTTTAATCTGCATGGGAAGTGAGTTGTGCTCACCACAAAAATCACTTTTTCATAAACACAACGTGAGTTATGGTTTAAAAAATGTGTGATTAGCAAGGGGAGCTACTGCGTTCTGATTATACACGAGAATAGCAAAATTCACGCTAAATCATGGACCTGATATCTTGGTGACAATTTTTAGTGTTCATTTCATTTGTGGGGCAATGAGATCAACACCCACAGCTGCATGTGAAATTGATGCAAACATAGAGCCATTAGATATAAGACGCGAAAACTACACCACTGAGCCAGTAGAAAGATATAAATGCATGCTCCCAGACCATCCTAACACAATAATGGTTGATAAATGGAAGCATAATAACAGACTCCCAGAAGACAGAGAAGAACTTACAAAAATACCAGACATCCCACCAAACACAAACTACACACATCCTCAAACTAACACCAGACTCAAGAACAAATCATCAGATCCCAACACCCTAAAACTGTGTGCACTGTGCAACCCCAATGACTGGATCCATGCGTACAGTGATGGGTCAACATTCAAGGAAACACAATGCAGGATATGGGGTACTCATAAATGTTTCCAGACAAGACAACAAGGCACATTTCTGCTCCAATTATGATGCAAAATGTATAAACTAGGAAAAAGTAGGAACAGCTTTATTAATTAATGACAACACATTTGTGACGTTTCGGAGCGAGCCTTTGTCGAACAAAAACAAACAGGATGAAGAATCAGAGAGAGGAAACAAAGTACAGATTCACATTAACTGGATGTTAATAAAACAATACAAAATGATAAAAATGAAGAAAACTGCCAAATGCCTTATCTCAGCTTCTGGAATAGCACAGAACCAAAATCGCTTGTATATCCTCGATAGCTTTACTACAGTGTTTTGTGTATAGTTGTATGACTATACACAAATTATTGCGTGTTACTCAATTACGATGCAGAGATGCAGGCAATATTAGCAGCCCTGGCAGCCACCACCACCAAATGAAAAAAACAGTGCCTCCCACCCAAAAAAACCTTGTTATTTTCTCAGACTTGCAGTCTGCTCTCCAGGCCCTTGAAAACTGGATACTATCAGCTGATCACATTACATCTGACATACTCAGTACAATAAACCAACCTGCCTCCTATGACATCATGACCACCCTACAGTGGATATCAGTGCACACAGATATCAGAAGAAATGAACTTGCTGACAGACAGGCAGAGTGCAGCCACCATGTCATAGTCCCACATCTCCACCAACATGAGAACAGCTAAACACATTATACATAACAACTGCAAGCACCAGTGGATGGACAGCTGGGCCAGTAATCCAACTGGAAGATCCCTATATACACACCTGCCAAAGCCTAACCCCTGAGACCTCATCAACAGCTTATGTCATAGAGACCAAAGCACAATTTTCAGATTGTGAACAGGACACATCACCCTTAAAATATATTTATAAACTGAGAAGAATATGCTGAAATGACCAACAATTTTAAATTTTCACATAATAGCAATAAATAAATAAAATAACCAGAAATAAAAATAAATCAAACATAGATAAGTGTAGCCTGTGTTTATTGAGTTATTAAACAATGTATTCAAATTACATATGAATTACATTACATTACCAATGTAATGCTAGCAAAGAAAAATATAAAATATACAGTTCAAAAAAGAGAAATGCAACACTACCGTAGTCCTAATTAAAACTTGTAGCAAAATTTTATTTTACAGAATTAATGTTTCAATCTTGGCATGAAGAAACTTTAACAATGAAATGATGTTCATTAAATTTGGTTTGGACTTTTATTCTTTGTGACTGAGGCCTCCGTTTCAGTAAGGCGGTATGGTCTGGATGCTGTTAGCGAGGAACTAGGTAGTGAGTTGTGCTACATGAGCGTCATTCTGGTGAAAAATTGGTGCAGCATGCTGTTTTGACTAGTGTTGCTTTTCAGTGCTCATGAATCATCTGCTGAGTACAATTCAAGCCACCATGTGAAGTTGATGTTCAAGTGAACGTTTCAGGCAATTTGCCCTTGTCTGATCAGCAAACCAGTTTAAATTGCAACATTGTATTTGTGTTTATTTTATTGAACAGTATATATGCTTTTTTTTCCCTCTGACATTATTGGTCTGCACTAGCAGAGACAGCAGGACAAAATGGTAATTGTTTAATTTGGTGGGATCAAGAGAGCTGCCAAAATAAGAAACCAGAATAAAATGTGAAAGATAAGATAACTGGTTAATTTGGCAAATTACAAAACTATTAATTTTTTATGACAAACTGCAATTCAAGTCTGTGGAATGGTAGGTTGAGAACATCATAATTCATTAAATACAAAATATTTTGCATAATGTACCTCCCTGGAATTAAATTCAAAATATTTTTCTGCACACAATTCTGACACACAGCAATAAAACAAGTAGAAGTCTTTGTTGTATAAATTACATCTTTTATCATAAACATTAAACCAAATAATGTACTGTATTTACGATTACAGATTTTATTAGTACAAATCAAACATAAATAAAAAATGTAAAAATGTATATTGCATATGATTTAAAAAAACCTGTGGATGAGTATCAAAGAATGATATCAGATATACTACTGGACAAAAGTTAAGGACCGGTCATTAATGTCAAGCATATGTTTATTTTGATTGCCGTACTAAAATTGTAAATAAATTTGTTGTAGAATCATGATTAAATTACATTCTCTATGCAGCCAGGGCATAAATAACACCAACTGTTCATCATAACAAGTGTAAAAATCATGTGCAGTAGCATCGTCCTAGACAAAATGTTAGGTCAGCATGGCCCAGCAGGTAATTAAATCGAACTGATGTGTGCTGCACGTGCAAGAAGCATCTTACCTTCCAATCATTTTTATTAAAGCAGCTTAGGGGTATTTTTGTCATTTGAAAAACACCATGCCACCGCAAAAGCGTTTTAGCACCTCTGAGTGTCATCAGCTCACAGCCTTGGTCAACCAAGCAGTTCATCTGGCCAAGCGGTTTATCTGGCCATGAAGTTGCATGGCATTCGGGGTCCCATTATACCTCCAAAGGTATTTGGAGCGATTTCACACAACCATTGAAGACAGGCATTGTTCAGGCCGACCTCATTGCATGAGTAGACAAGATGACAGATACCTGTGACACTTCAGAACTGGACAATAACATCTTCCACTCTCAGAAACCAGCTAATGAATACAGCAAACATCGATGTTAGTGGCAGAACAATTCACAGGCATTTAAGAGAATCTGGGCTGGCTTCACGATGACCAGCAATAAGAATACCTCTTACTCCAGTTCACTGCAGAGCTAGAGTTGCCTGATGCCGGCAGCACATCCGTTGGACGAAGTGCCAGTGTGGTGAAATTCTTTTCATGGACAAATCCCACTTCAATATGTCCTTCAATGATGGCAGAATCCATGTTTGTAGAAGGCCAGGGGAATGGTTCCCCGACGGCACTATCCAAGAGGTGGATCATTATGGAGGGGGATCAATCATGGTCTGGGGCATGACAGGACTCCCCTCCATGTCATTCACGGCACCCTAACTGCCCAGCAATACCTGAATGAAATTCTACAACCAATGTCTACCTTGCAACCCAATGAGTGCAAGGGCAATCCTGATAACGCAAGACCACATTGGGGTCGTGTCACAGAAGATGCTTCAACAGCAAAGGAACATTAGAATCAATTCACCAGCTTGGTCGCCAGATCTGTTGCCCATTGAGCACATTTTGGATGCCCTAAATAGATGGGTTTTGACAAATCATCCTCCACCTGTTGATGAATGTTCTAACCAAATTTGGTTAACTTGGTGAGGCAACAGTGCATCAAATGTTTGGCAGCGAATGGTGACCACACACGATACTGACATGTTTGTTGTTTGAAGACTACTCTTGTGAATTTTAGGGGTGAGTGATTTCACCAGCTTGCTGTATTATGTATTCCTATTCCAATTTGCAAATGAAATGATTGAATTTGTTCAGTTTTAAATGCTGTTTTCTTTGGTACTAATGGCTTGTTTGTTAGTCAGTTGATTTTGTTTTTGTAAGAATTGAAAAAACCGGCTCTTAACTTTTGTCTAGTATATATGATTTTTTCAGTGTAAACATGGTAAAATGGAGTTTATATGGAGATGTCAAATTTAATCAGATGAGCTCAGACACAACAGAAAGTAGGCTTTGCAGCTTATAAGCCCTCCCAAGCTAGTACATGAAAGGGTACCACAGACTGTGCCATAGATTTTTCAACAGTGGGAGGAGCTTCTGGTCAGTCACTGCCTGCCTTAACAGACAGTGAGGTGCTGATGCTACATATTCATCCATGTATGGTGAAAAAGTATAGACCAAAAGTGAAATAGCAGTTCAGATGTAAAATTGCACACCTGGAAACAGAAATAAGAAATTTAGTAGACAACAGCTGAATACTGAATAAAGTAAAAAAGTTAAGCTAGAAAGGATAAAAGAGAATACATAAGAAGCGGAGAAGGCAGCAAAACAGGAGACACCAAAACTCTATATAAACATACAAAAGATGCTAACAGGTACTACTGCATCCAAAGAAAGACCAATCCTTAGCAAAACAGGCACACTTTTAACATCAAGTAAAGACCAAAAGCAAAGATAGGCCGAACACTTCCAAGAATGACTTAATCGACTACATCCAAAAGAACTGATAGACCTTGGAAACTGATTTACCATTCCCACAACTAAATGTAAACCTAGATGGAATTACACTGTATGAAATTGAAACAGCAATGAATTTAATGGCTAACAACAAAGCTGCAGGTGAAGATGAAATAACAGCCAAAATGTTAAAAGCTATAATATAGACAACATGAAACAACTACAGAGAATGTTCAATAAAGTTTGGAAAGAAGAAAAGGGCCCTTCTAAATGGAAAAAAGGAATCATTGTTAAAATACAGAAAAAGAGCAACCTTAGTGATTGCAGCAAATGGAGTGGAGTAACCTTACTATCAGTTGTGTCAAAAGTATTTTGCAAAGTTATTCTGAATAGGATTCAAGATACAGTGGATGCTGCAATGAGAGAAGAACTGGCAGGATTTCAAAAAGGGAGAAGCTGTCCCGATCGGATCTTAACTCTAAGAATAATACTTGAAGAATATATTCAAAAGCAAAGACCATTAATCCTGAACTTCATAGACTTTAAAAAGAATAATTTTGGAGGATTTTAAGAATATGTGGAATACCATCTAAGATTGTCAATATCATTAGTGACCTCTACAATGGATATTGTTTGTGCAGTCAATACAGACGAAGGAATGAGTGAATGGTTCCAGATTGAAACAGCCATGAAACAAGGATGTATATTATCTCCCTTGATTTTGGAATTGCCATAGACTTCATAATGAAAAAATGTTGCAAAAGTAAAATGGGCATTGATTGGGTATGTGAGACCCAACTGGAAGATCTTGATTTTGCAGATGATATAACTCTTATCAACAACAATATGAAATCAATGCAAGTAAAAACAGATACCCTGTAATGGTAAAATAAGACTTGAAATTAACAAAGATAAAACAAAAATAACGAAGGTTCTCATTAACGGTGAAGGACAAATATATGTAGAAGGAACAGCTGTTGAAGAAGTAAACCATTTTGCATATCTCGGCAGCTATATAGACCACAATAGTGACACCAGAAAAGAAGTTAGAATTTGAATTGCCAAACCAGCACTGACCTTCAAGAATTTTGAGACCATATGGCATCTTTCCCATCGCAACATATGCCTGTGAGACCTGGACACTTAACAAAACAGCTGAGAAACACATAAATGCCTTTGAATGTAAATGCTATAGAAGAGTTCTCCAAATATCGTGGACACAAAAAAGAACAAATATATCTATACTACAAGAGCTTAATATTGAAGAAGGCTGGCTAGTAAAGAGGATTAAAGAGAGAAAACTTAAATATTTTGGCCACATTAAACGTCATGATAATTTAGAGAAGACCGTATTGGAAGGATACATAATGGGAAAAAGAAAAAGAGGAAGACCGAAACGAAGATGGCTGCAAGACATCGTTGATAATCTGGAAATGGATGCAGCAGCAGCAGGCCATCTTTCTCACAACCGAGAGGCCTACAGGAGTGCTGTTTGGGAGGCAAAGTTCCGCAAGGGACATGCAAAGGAATGAATGAATGAATGGCATTCAAAAGCACAAAAACCAAATTAAGATTATTCAATTAAAATTTAATATCCACCCTCATTTATGCATGTGAAAGCTGGAAATCAACCTCTTTCCTTGCCTTTGGCTCATGTAAAACCCAAAGTTGATGTTGACTTTCGTGCGTTTGGTTCCTATATTCCCACATGTAATTCTCAATTTGGTTCACACGTTAACTGCTTGTGTCCCTTTACAAAATGGCGGAAGAGTGCTTAGTTACAACTGATTCGAGCGAGAAAAACAAAGAGAAAGATTGAGAAATTTAAATTTTTGGTGATGTAGATAGGGGTATGGACATGGACTGTGACCAGACCACTGTTCTTGAATGTACTCAAAGTAGATCTAGACATATTGGACGACTAGCGAAGTAGTCAGAAGGTTATTTCAAACATTATTCTACCAATAATACAACACTGAATCACAATATGACGTCAACAGGTAGATCTACGCATTTCAGATGGTAAGTACTCCAGATCTAGAGGTACCCAATGGCAAGTAGGACACAATTATTGTCTAAAAACATCACATTACTTCTTTTTTCCTAAAAAAAAATCTCTACATTTATGAAATCTTCATATATTTAGTTATATTTTGAAACTTAATAAGTACATGGAAGTATAAGGAAATACTGTGTTTCATACACTTTTACAAATATACCCCTATACATATCAAGACCCGTGCTTTTACTCTGGCATTCAACTGAACCTCCACGCTTTGTCCCCCGGCACAAAACGAGTAGAAATAGACAAGAAATTAGATTCTTTCGGGAACAAATGCCTAACTCTTCCCGTGCCACAGGAAGAAAAGCAGACGTTCAGTTGCTTACCAGAGTAAAAGCACGAGTCCTGATATGTTAGGGGTTATAGTTGTAAAATGGAATGGAAAACAGTATTTACATGTACTTCCGTGTACTTATTATGTTTCAAAGTATAACTAAATGTATGAAAATTTCACAAATACAGAGTTTTTTAGGAAAAAAAAATGTAATGTGATGTTTTTAGACAATGACTGTGCCCAGTTCATGATCGGCTAGGTCTATATCTGCACTACTTACCATCTGAGATGTCTAGATCTACTTGTCGATCTCATATTCTGATTCTATGTTGCATTCTTGCTAAATTAATGTCTGAAATAACCTCCTAACTACTTCTCCAGTCATCTAAATATGTCTAGATCTACTTGGGATACATTCAAGAGCAGTGGGGTGGTCACAGGCCATGTCCATACCCCTATATACATCATCAAAAATTGAAAATTTTCCATGTTTCTCTTCCTTTTTCTTGCTTGGTATCGCTCGTATCTAAGGACTCTTTCACCATTTTGAAAAGCGTCACTGGAAACGTGGACGAAATATGTACAATTTAAATGTTACACCGGTTCTTTTATTGAAACAAATCATGATCAATTTTTTTAACATTGGTAAGCAACGGGTATACCGGAAGCATAAAAAAATTGACGCCTGGCACGGAAAGAGCTAAGGAAAATACTCGGTATAAAGTGGAATGAATTCAAGAACAACGCAGAGATCAGACAGATGAGCAAAAACCTGTCACATGGCTGATCAGAAAAAGAAGATGGACATATGATGTGATGAGGAGAAACAATCAGAGAATCCCCAAACAAGCTTTCAAATGGAACACAACAGGCCTAAGAAAAATAGGTCAACCACGTGAAACTCTAAAGAGGACATTGTTAAAAGAAGCCAATTTAGTGGGCATAACATCCCTTGATGAGATTAAAAAACTCGCCAAAGACAGGAAATCTTGGCGAACTACCATGCCAATGTATATGTGACATTTAACGGCACGGGAAGGATGTAAGATGTAAGGTGAATATGGTCAGCACTATGCATGTCTATCAGAATGAAAATTATAATAATAGTTATTAGTAAGGTGTAAGCATCAAGTGTAAGTATAAATCTAGAGAACAAGCAAAATCAAAGATCAGCACAAGCAACACTGAAGTCCAAGAGAAAATAGAATCCTTTAAAACAGATTTCAGTACCTTAATGGAAAAACTGGAATACAAAAATAGTATTCATGAGACCTGAAACACTCTAAAAATGACGATCTATTATTATAAGAGATTATGCAATATCTTCTTTTGGCCAAAAGAAATCTCCAACAAAGACTGGGTTGAAGAAAATGCTAAAAAACTCCATGATCAAAAAGAAAAATTAAATTACTGAAAGAATCCTTTTGCAAATATGTGAAGGCAAAAGCACAATGGGCATCTAGGACATGTGCAAAAGGGTGACTGACCTGTGAGTACAAAAAGCTGCTGATATAGGGGATGCCAAAACAATACAATGCAATTTTAAGACAGATATAGAACTAAACATCACCAAACTTTCTATCCTAAAATCTGAATGTGGTGAACAAGATAAGAAACAAATAACTGGAAAGATGAAAAGCAGAAAAATCTGGACATGCTAGATGATAAACTGATGCTAATATACAATGACCAACCCTTCTGTATTATACAGGACAGTCTTGTGTTTTAAAGATTTATCCCTGGAATCAATATCAGTTGGGATATCTATTTTAAAACATGTGTCTGACATTCATATCTTTGATTGTTGCATATATTTTTTGTCATGTTTGCCAGGTTCCAATGCTCCAGTTCAAAATCATGAACAAAGTGTGGTCTAAAGAAAAAAATCAAACTGCATGCATTATGAGGAATTTAATTGTTTGTGTGGATAGCTGTGAAGAGAATTCTGTGTTACAATGGTTAGACATGGTGCATCATTGTATCAGACTCAGTGGGACATCATAATTTCTTTGGTCTCACATGCTTCTCATTCTGTCATTCAACTATGTTTTTTTTTTCAATTTTTGATCTTTTTATGTTTGCCAGGTTTCTATGCTCTAATTGAAATGTGGTTTTCAATCATGAAAAACTACTGTCTAAAGATAAAAAACCCAGCTGGATAGAGAGACTCTCAAATGTTTAATGACTATCAAGTTGGCCAGACCTATTTAATTATCTTGGTGCAAATGTTGTTTTGAAGAAAATTCACTACACTGAAAAGTACAAAAAGTAAGCCTGATTGGCACATTTGTAAGTAAAGTTATAAACCTAGTCTATTAATTAAAATTCTGAGTTAAAATGAAAATCATAATTTTAAACATGTTTTTTAAAAAATTATCATTAACTTTAACAATACCATCAATTACTTTTATATACATTCAGATTAAGTGCAATTCTATGGCTGAAAATATCTCATATGCACAAAAATGAACAAAGAAATATTTGTTTAAGAATTAGAAATCATACCTATCAATGTTTGAAAAAAAAACCAAACAAATATTTGAATTTTATGGATTTGAATATTCAGTACATCTGTAACCATCTGTTTCAAAATATAAGACTGTAGCTGATTTTGACTTTACTTTGACACAAAAAGTGCAAATTCTTATCTGACATTTCTTTTTAGGGTATTGTTTGATTTTTTTCCATAATTTTCTTATGATGTCATAGGTACATTCCCCTTTTATATTTCACACAAATTTGTGTCTACATGTTCAAACATGTATTTGCATTCAAACAACATTAATTTGCTCAATGACATTTCAAACAAAATGGTAAATATACTTTTAAAAAAAATGTAATTGATGTCAATTTCATTACCGTTTAAAAATCTGAATATTCTTCAGAACTGTCAGACTGTTTAAAAATATACAAAGATACTGTTCACTTTACCTGTGCTGTTTGAAGTATATAAATTTCAGTTTACATTTTCTCTGACAAATTTTATTTCACAGTTGGCAAAAGACATTTGTTGTGAGAACCAGCTGTTGACAAAAGGTATTTATTTTTTTGGAGAACGTTTAAGTTTCACAACTCCACCCTCAGCAAGCTTAATATTATTCTCCCTATGGTGCTCAACCAGTTCAGGCACTGATGGAAAAGACTGGACAAATGAAAAAAAAAAACAGAAAAACATTTAATGCAATAATCATTTTTTTTCATATGACATCAGTAGGCATTACTATCTGAACTGTTTTATTTTTTAAAGCATAAGAACTGTACTCATGACTCACACTATAAATCTACTTTAACATTTAGCACATTCCTATCTTATTTCAAATTCTGAATGTTCACTTGTTCCTTTGTCATCTATTTGTTGTCAATAAGAATATCTTTATGGATCCATCCATCTGCAGTTTGTTGGATATTGACACATACCTTCTGTGGCACTCTCAAATACCTTATTTAGAAACGTCTATCAAAAAATAGGCATCCCTTTTTTGAAGACACTTCATATTTCTATATTTAAAAAAAGATATCTGCTGAATTCAGACTGAAATGTTCTTTTTTTTTTAATGATTTGGCTAAAAGATATCATTTTCAGCAGTCTGTTGAAGCAGATAATCTGAATGAACTTTGAGCAGCTGATCCCTGCTGACTCAGCTGCTGACTCAAACACATTTGTGAATCAATGAAAGAAAAAAAAAGAGGCAGATTTTGTTCCATTTATTTCTCTTAAAATCATCAAAGAGAAAGATCATGTCAACTTTTGATCATGCCTGAAATTCACATTGTGACTGTGGATATACTTGCCCATTCAGTTTCTGCTGCTAAACTAACTGTAACTGTAAAAGAAAAGGGCCTAGCTCTGTTGCTGGTCCTGGGGGTGTCTTCATTACACTCAGGGCATGCCCATATGTTTTTGTCCTTTGACATCAGGATTTCCTTCAGAGTTTCTGCTGCTAATCTGACTCCAGTGTTCAATACCAAAATAATAACTGCTTAGTAAGGAGATCACTTTGTTGTTGCTAGAACAAGGGTTTATCTCAGTTCTCTTTTTATCTCACTATACTTTAATATCTTAAAAAACTCATTCAGCTCTTTTATGGCTAGATGGCATGCATTAACATCTAGAACTGTTTAAATGACAGATTTTTGTTTGAAGGAACTAATGCTAAGTCCATATCTCACACTGCTGTTAACCTATTGTTTCTGTAAAAGAAACAGTCTTGTCTGTGGGGCTGTATTATGCATTTCGTCCACAGTTTTCTTTTTATCACTGTTCATCTGTCTAATGTTGAAAACAATGTTTTCCCTAAGCATTCATTAGGACTGAATTTAGGATGCTGCAAACAAAACAATCATTCAAAATTGATTTTACTGACTTTCTAAATGTAATATCTTGCTCACATATCAAATATGATTATTTGGTTTATACAGACTGAAGTGACGATTCAACAAGTTATACTTAAAGATCAAAATAAGAACTGAGATGATAATAAGATATATAAAATACTGCTAATATTAGCTTTCAAGTACTTTTTAGGCACATAAAACACTCCAAAGAAATCTGTCTACATTCTGTTTATCAATCTATGACTAAAAAGGAACAGGAAAGAGAAGTCAGCCAAGAAAAATATGACAAATGCAACAGGTAAATCCACAATGATACAATGTACACTGAAATAGCTAGGATGATGAAATCCTAAGTACTTAAAAGTAGGATCTACAACATACATTGGGAGTACATACAAGCTATCAATATCAAGAAAGGAATGACCTAGAACCATGAAATCTACATGTTATTCCACATATTCACTCTGAAGTTCAACACATTTGGCACATAATTTATATTTTTCAAATTTCTTTAACCCTTAAAAAAAAATCTGAATCTGCTCACTGACACAATATTCTGATGCTGCTATCACTTCTGAATCATTTGAAAATGTTCTGTTTCAAACACTTTTTTAGGCTGAAACACAGAAAATAGTCCAACAGAGCAAGATGTGGTGAGCAGGGTGGATGATCTGAACATCAGAGTTTGAATTCTTCAAACTTTTAGCGCCTTGTGAGCAAGATGCACTGCTCTGCAAAAAGAGAATACCTTTCACAGTTTCCCTCACTGTTTTTCATTGAAAAATTTTTCCTTTAATTGGCTCACAAAGTTAGAGTAGTATTCTGCATTAACTGTTTTGGCTCACAGGAAGATAGTCAATCTTTATCCTTATAATGGCCATGACCTTTTCTGCTGAGTTTTCAACAATTTCTGAATTTCTTCAGCTGTGTAGAATGCAAGTGCTGTCACTGCAAAGACTTGTTTGATCATAGTGGCGTATCCATGTTTCATCAACAGTAATGAGTCAAAAAGTTAATCATTAGGTCACTTAAAATGCTGCAAATCAAATTGGAGGTGTCTGCTCAATTTCATTTCTCATCAACATTTATACATTTTGGTACCCATTTGGTGAACAGTTTCTGTATATTCAAATCCCTATGAATTTGCATTCCCTGGATATCTCTAGTGTCTCAGCGATTGTTTTAGCTGAAATTCATTAATCTGCCAAAATCATGTTATCAACATGATCAATAATTTCTGAATGTGACAATGTTGAAGGCTTTCAGATCTTGCTGCATCTTCAGTCTTGAAATTTCCAGGCTGAAAGTTAGCACACCCCTTCTACAAGGTTGAGTACGATGGGCACTCATTACTCAATTGTTTGCAGCATACACTCATGGATTTCTTTCGAGTTTTCTTCTGCACGAACAGGACCTTCATAGCGGCCTAGAGTTCCACACTTGAAAATTCCATACTGACATGGTTCTGTCATTGATCTGAAAAAAAAAAAAAAAAAGTAAAAATGCTAATGCTATGATCCCACACTTTTACTATGTAAAAAGATATGGCATTCAGGCATTTGGCCAAAAGAATGGAAAAGAACTATGTTCATACAAATGCCGAAAAAGAGTAACTTGAAATTATGCACAAACTACAGAGCTGTTGACCTGATTAGTCATGCCAGTAAAATTCTATTAAAAAGAACAAGGGGTAGACTTCACAAGAAAATAGAAGAAGAAATCAATATGGTCCAAGCTGGTTTTAGACAAGGAAGAGGAACAAGAGATCATATATTCAATATAAGATTAATAATATATGCAGAGAATTTAATGTGAATCTATATTTATCTTTTATAGACTATTTAAAGGCATTTGATTGTGTAAAACACAAGAAACTTTGGGAAATAATGAAAAAAATGGGATTTTCAACACATGTGATCAATTAATATCACTGATATTAATCTAGACAAATAGGCAGCATTAAGAATAAATTTAGCCTCATCTTGAGACTCTTGAGGTGACTTTAGATTGGGAAAAACCAAGCCATTATGGAATTTTGCAACAGTTGTAACCGAACATCAAGGTCACCAACTTTGCATGCAGTTGACAATGATAAAAAATTCATCGGCCCCAAATGCATAACAAAAATCAGATTTTGGAATGTAAGAACAATGGCCGCAACAACAAAAACTGCTCAGGTAATAAAAGAAATGGATAGATATCACCTAGATGTGTTGGGCATTAGTGAAATATGATGAACAGAAGCAAGGAAAACAATGGCAGAAAACCGTAAGTTAATATTACATTCCGGCAGAGACGATGGGAAATACTAAGAAGGAGTGGGTATAATTATGTCATCTGTAGCAGCAAAGAGCTTTACAGAATGGAAACCAGTGAACAGTTGTATGATAAGAGTACAATACAAAATAAGGCACAGAAGAATGACAATCATACAATGCTATGCACCCACGAATGATACAGATGATGAAATAAAAGATGATTTTTATTACCAACTACAACAACTTATCAACAAAGAACCGAAACACGACATCTTAATTGTCATGGGAGACTTCAACGCCAAGGTAGGAAAAGATAGCACTTATGTAAAAAAAGTAACTGGGAAAGAAGGAATTAATACAATAAATCAAAGTGGAGAAAAATTAATTGAAATATGTCTAACAGAGGACATGGTCAGTGGAGGAACAATATTTCCACACAAAGAAAACAACATGGATATCTCCAGATGATAGAACCAGAAACCAGATAGATCATTTTTGTATTAGAAAACAATTCAGAACATCTCTGATAGATGTAAGAGCATATAGGGATGCAGATGTCAACATGATCACAACCTGTGTATAGGGAGGATAAGACTGTTTAAGACAACACAAGAAATCAATAACCAGAAAGGTAAACAGTCATAGCTTTCAAGAAGAAAATACCAACAGTGAATTCACTCTGGAACTTATCAAACATTTTGCAGCACTCAAAGAGGTAGACGAGACAGATATAAATGAAATATGGAATTCATACAGCACAGCCATAATTACGGCAGCAAAAGCAAGTGCTGGACTGCAATCAACAAGTAGAAAAGCACAGATATCAGATAACATATGAAAATACATACAAGAGCAGCCAAATTAGCCATGCTGAATGTAAAGACAGATCTTGGACAAGTTTTGGCAAAAGCAACATACAAAGAACTAGACAATAAAGTAAAAAGTTCAGCTGGAAGAGACAAAAGAGAATATATGAACAATATGACAAAAGAAGCAGAAAATGCAGCAAAAACAAGAGACAGCAAAACTCTATATAACATACAGAAAAAGCTAACAGGTGCTATTACCTTCAGAGAAAGATCAGTCTTTAGCAAAACAGGCAACCTGTTAACATCAAGTAAAGACCAAAAGCAAAGATGAGCTGAACACTTCCAAGAAATACTTAATTGATCACATCCAAATGAATAAATACATCTTGAAACTGACTTACCAGTTCCACAACTAAATGTCAACTTATATGAAGTTACACTGAATGAAACTGAAAACAGCAGTGAATCTAATGGGTAACAACAAAGCTGCAGGTGAAGATGAAATAAGAGTCGAAATGTTAAAAGCTATTAACAGTGACAACATGAGACAACTACAGAGAATGTTTAATAACATTTGGAAGGAAGAAAAGGTCCCTTCTAAATGGAAAATGGGAATCATTGTTAATATACCCAAAAACCTTAGTGGCTGCAATAACTAGAAGGGTGTAACCTTACTATCAGTTATGTCAAATGTGTTTTGTAAAGTGATTCTGACTAGAATTAAGGATGTAGGGGATACTGCAATGAGAGAAGAACAGGCAGGAATTTGAAAAGGGAGAAGCGTCTCGTCCAGATCTTTACTCTAAGAATATTTGAAGAACACTGAAAAGCAGAAACCATTAATCCTGAACTTCATAAGCATTTGACAGCATACACAGAGATTCATTGTGAAGAATTTTAAGAATATATGGAATACCATCTAAAACTGTCTACATCATTAGAGATCTCTACAATGGATATGTTTGTGCAGTCAAGACAGAAGAAGGAATGAGCAAATGGTTTCAGTTTGAAACAGGCATGAAACAAGGATGTATGTTAATTCCATTGCTTTATGGAACTGCCATAGACTTTATAATGAAAAGATGCTGTACAGGTAAAACTGGGATTGATTGGGTACATGGGACCCAAATAGTAGACCTTGATTTTGCAGATGACATAACTCTTATCAGTGACAATGTGAAATCGATGCCGGAAAAAAACAGATAGCCTGTCTTCCTTGGCTAGCAAAATAGGACTTGAAATTAACAAAGACCAAAAATAATGAAACATCATTAATTAAGTAGGAAAAATATACATAGAAGGAACAGCAGTTGAAGAAGTAAACCAATATGCATACCTTGGCAGTTACATAGACCAGGATGGTGACACCAGGAAGGAAGTTAGAATTGCAAAAGCAGCATTGTCCTTCAAAAATCTTGAGAACATATGGAATTCAAAAGTTATAAGCACGAAAACCAAGTTAAGATTATTCAATTCAAATGTGATATCCACTCTCATTTATACATACGAAAGCTGGAAATCAACTAAAGAAATAGACAAGAAATTAGACTGTTTTGAAAACAAATGCTTAAGGACAATACTTGGTACAAAGTGAAATGAATTCAAGAACAACGCAGTGATAAGACAGATGAGCAAACAACAACCTGTCTCGTAGGTGATCAGAAAAAGAAGATGGACATATGTAGGCCATGTGATGAGAAGAAACAATCAGAGAATACCAAAACAAGCTATCAGGTGTAGCACAACAGACTGAAGAAAAAGAGGTCGACCACATGAAACTATAAAGAGGACAGTGTTAAGAGAAGCCAATTTGGTGGGCATAACATCCCTTGATGAAGTTGAAAGACTTGCAGAGAACAGGAAATCTTGGCAAACAACTATACAAGCCCTATGTGACGTTTAATGGGACAGGAAGGATGTAAGATATAAGAAGAATAAATTTAAGAAAAAGCAATAAGAATAAATGGTGAAACAACTTAGTCTTACATAAAACAAGGGGTCCATCAGGGCTGCATACTGTTGCCTTACTTATTTAACTGTATACTTAAAATATAATGAGGAATCTTCTCTAAGATGTAGACAAAGAATATTACGTTGCTATAAATGTTGGAGGTTATGAAATACAAGAGATTAGATATGCTGATGACACAGTATTACTGTCCACAACACAAAAAGGAATGGAAAAAACAATTATATCAGTTTGTAAGAATAGTGAAGAGCAAAATATTTATATTAAATTGATGACAACTGACAAAACAAATAAGGCAGCTGAAATATGTATCAATGAGGAAAAATTGGAATAGGTGGAGAGTTTTGAATATCTTGGATCATTAATTACTAATACTGGAGATACAATGATTAAAAGGAGGACATCTATCGATCTTCAAAAAATAAAACTGTGGAAAGGAACAGACAGAACTAAAAAAAATAAAATTTTTAAGGGCATGCATCTTTCCCATCACAACATATGCCTATGAGACCTGGACACTTAACAAAACAGCTGAGAAACACATAAATGCCTTGAATGTAAATGCTATAGAAGAGTCCTTCAAATATCATGGAGACAAAAAAAAAAAGAACAACTACATCCATACTACAAGAACTTAATATTGAAGAAGATTGGGGCTAGTAAAGATTAAACAGAAAAAAACTTAAATATTTTGGACACATTAAACGTCATGAAAATTTAGAGAAGACAGTCTTGGAAGGGTACATAATGGGAAAAAGAAAGAGAAGAAGACCAAGGTGAAGATGGCTGCAGGACACTGTTGATGATCTGTGAATGTAGCAGGACATCTTGCTTACTAACTAAGAGGTTTCCAAGAGAGCTGTTGGAGAGGCAAAGTTCCACAAGGGACATGCAAATGACTAACTTATGATCCTGCAAATCAGCATGCTTGTAAAATAACACTCTTTCAAGCTATAGTGACAAAATTATGCACACAGATTTTGGGATGGAGGTTGGACTGATAACTTCTGAGCCCCCATCATAGTGGAGCAAAACAGAAATACAGGCAGGCATTGTGATTTGGATATTTTGAAAATAAAGCAAACTTCTTTAGAAGTAAAACATAATGAAATTTACATAATGAAATTCACAAGTTTTGTGTAAAGTACAAAGAGTAAATTCACAAAAATAATGCATTCAATTGAAAACAAATTTTTTCTTGTGATTTTCTGAAATATTTCTAATAACTGGTATTTTCACAATTCACAATGCTATATTGTACTCACCACTTCATCTGACTTAAAGGTTCCAATGGCAAATCGGTTATCTTTGCGCAGTCTGATTTTAAGATTGTAAGCCTTGCGATCCAGAGTTACAACCAAAGTATAGGGGTGAGAATTATTGACAACATCAGCTTTACTGGCACGAACAAGGAATGCCCCATTCTAATGAATATAAAAGAGTAGTGAATCATTTTACATTTGTTTGGTAATTCTTAATGAAGAAAACTGTTTTTCTAGAAAATGATTTTAAAATCATTTTGAATCTCCTTTAAGCCTAAAAAATGTTTGTGCATTCTGTAATTTTGTAAACTTGGTAAAATCTGGTAAAAAGAATATATATAAACATTATGAACACATGGGACACAAAAAAGAACAAATATATCTATGCTATAAGAACTTAATATTGAAGAAGGCTGGCTAGTAAAGAGGATTAAAGAGAGAAAACTTCAATATTTTGGACACATTAAACGTCATGATAATCTAGAGAAGACTATCTTGGAAGGGTACATAATGGGAAAAAGAAAGAGAGGAAGACCAAGGCGAAGATGGCTGCAAGACATTGTTGATGATCTGCAAATGGATGCATCAGCAGCAGGCCATCTTGCTCAGAACCGAGAGGCCTACAGGAGTGCTGTTTGGGAGGCAAAATTCCACAAGGGAAATGAATGAATGAATGAATGAATGAACACATGTTAAGAATAATTTTTTTTTCTTAAAAAGAAGAACACTATTAATGTAAGATTTCATTAACAAGTGGTAAAAATGCAAGATAAAGGTAATCCTGTCATGCCTTAGAGGCACATAGGGACATGGTGTTAGTGCCCATATTTTACTTGATGTGTCAGCACACTAGAGGTTGATATGGTCAGTATCACACCTAGCCGCCTTTCCTTCTTCAACTCCAGAAGTCCAGTACACATTTCTACAGCTCTCAAATGTAGCAGTTGAAAATAAAACCAAAGGCTAACTGAGATGGAAAGCTATTTAACATTTTAAATATTTAAAAATATTGTTCAAAACTTGTAATTTAATTAATGATTATCAAGAATTGCACTATTTTAACAAATAATGACAGTGATCCTAATGAGAGCAATGGTGATTGCAGGATTTCTGTTTTTTTTCCCTAGTTTATACATCCAAATTTATATCATCTGTTGCAGTACCAGGGTTCATAGTAAGCACCATCATGAGTGGATTAAACTGATCCTAGTCTTATTTGCTAGACTTGTGACAGCATGATTCCATGATACATTTTGTGGTATCTTGGCCATTTTTTAGTTGGCAAGCCATGGAACAGAGCAGATGTCTCTGTTTCTCTCTTCAAAATGTACAGATATTTGTGCTTTTCTTTTTCCTAAGCCAAATACTTTAATATCACAAAGAATATAGTATTGTATTTGTACATATATAACGTATGCTGTGTGTATAAGATGAACACATGAAAAATCAAATATTTCTGTAAAAAATGAACAGTACAGTGCACATCCATGTATAATGTGCAAGTGTGTGTATGTATGTTGTGTATATGTATATGCATGCATATGTGTGTGTATGTGTTGTCTCATAATTGAATCATAATTTTTTAGAGATTTCATTGAGGTGTATGGTGCAGTTTTACAAAGTGGCAGAGGGAGTGAGTAAAGTGAGAAAAAAACGAATAGAAAGTATGAGAGTGAGATTATAAATGGAAAAATGTACAACATCCGATATTTTGACATGAGCCTTTTTCAAGGATTATATACACAAACGAGACAAAAACGTATAACTAAACGAAAAACGTATCTTAATGTGGCATCCTCCAAAAGCAGGAAACATAGAGAAAAGCACATCCACTATACGAGGCATAGAGACCACAGGGGGCCACACAAAGTTTCACATTTTCTCACTGCAGGTATTTATGTTCTTCATTCATTATCTCTCCACTTCCCCCCCCCCCCCCCCCAACACCTTCTCCTCTAGCAGCTATCATGTTTCTATAGCCCTCCCACCTGTTTCCCTCCCTCTCTCCATCTCTTCTTTATGAATGGTTCTATCGGCTTATCCTTTGTGTGGCCCTGCGTGGTCTCTATGCTTCGTCTAGTGGACACACATTTCTCCGTGTTCCCTACTTTTGGAGGATGCCACATTAAGATAAGTTTTTGTTTAGTTATACATTTTTGTCTCGTCTGTGTATGTAATCCTTGAAAAAGGCTCACGCCAAAATATCAGATGTTATATGTTTTTCATTTATACATTCTCATCTCACTCTCATACTTTCTATTTGTTTTTCCTCACTTTACTCACTCCCTCTGCCACCTTGTAAAACTGCACTATACACATCTATCTACCTTTATTATTTGAACCAGTTTTACTGCAGTCGCCATCCCTTTTATCTAAGAGATTTCATTCTGCATTTTGTAATAATTCTTTGACCATTTTACAAATGAATATTCACAGATCATAACAGATTTGAAAAAAATAAGAGGCATACATATAAAATGGCAGACTTTTAAATGAACTGCATATATCAAAAATTTCTTGTGACAACACACAATAAACATTATCATCATCATCATCATCATCAAGTGCCATGCCGACTAGTGTTGGGTATTATGCTTCTCCAGAGTACACGATCCCTCATGCAGGTCATCAGCTCAGTTGGTGATCTTCTCTCACACCATCCCGTAAGACTGTCCAGTATCATTTCTCTTGGTCTTCCTCTTGATCTTCTTCCTTCTATTTTTCCTGTTCTTATAATATTTTCAATACCCCCTCTTCTCATTACATGTCCTATGAAAGTACACTGTCTCTCTCTTATCTTTTAGACAAGGTTTTTTTTGTCTCTCCAGCTCTTCTCATACATTCTTCATTAGTTATTTTTGCTGTCCAGGGGATTCGCAACATTCTTCTAATAAACATTATAATGAATATCATATATATTAATGGGGTGGGGGTGAAGACACCAGTCAGATGAGGTAAATGCTAGCGTCAGGGTTAGCGAACCATAGTTGATCAAGACCCTGTCCCACCTCTTCGTGGTATCCCCAGTAACAGGTCTAGCCTGGCTAATGGGGCAGGGATCACCATAGTCCCCATGGTGGAGGAGTCTGCTAAAGAAGCATTGCACACCCCCTGCTTTTTAGCAGTATTTCGGGACTGAAAAGACAGCTGCCATAACCCCGCTCATATGCCGATACAATGCTGTGCCCCAACATCTTCACAGGATCGGCTGCAAAGAACACCAGCTCATAGTTACAGGGAGACAGAAAACAAGACAATGAATATTCAGTCCAAGTTCCATCCAAACTGACACAAAAATAAGAGATATGCGATTCCTCATAGTATGGGGTTAATAATATTTTTATATTATAATATATAATATTTAGTTTGGAAAAAAGATTTATATATTGTGGAGTTAATGTCCCAACTCAGCAACACACAATTCTATACCTCATGTAAAAACGATGTTACCCGTTCAAATAATGATAAAGTGGAAGCAGCCATTAAAGACCTGATTACAGAAGGTGGCCTCCCACCCTAAGCTGTTTCAGTTCACACCAAGAACAGGCAATCCCAGCTATCTTCTTCCTAAAATCCACAAACCCGGTCATCCTGGATGTCCTATTGTATCAGTGTGTTCATGCCCCACTGAGCACATTTCTGACTTTTTGGACAGCATTTTCCAGCCGCTAGTACACAAGCTACTCTCTCTTTTTTTTTAAAGATACAAACCACGCCGTAACAACTTTTGATATGATCACACTCTCTCAACATCACACCTATCACATCTTTCTCCTTGATGTCTGCTCCCTATATACTTCTATCCCCCATGAGCACGAACTCTCAGCACTCCGCTGTTTTCTTGACAAAGACCATCACCCCACTGCTAACACTGACACCATAATCAGACTTACACAGCTAGTACTAAACCTAAATTCTTTCGAACTCAATGGCAAATATTTTGAGCAAATCAGTGGTGTTGCCATGGGAATGAAAAAGGGTCCCAGTTTTGTATGTCTATTTATGGGCTTTCTGCAAGTCAAATTGTGGGAAACCTACACTGGCAGACTTCCAGAACGCTATAAAAGGTACACCGATGATGGCATTGGAGTCACCAGTATGCCACAGGAAGAGCTACAAAAATGTATTGAATTCGCCAACTCAATAATAACATAAAATTCACTTATGAAATTTCTGACGTCTGTCAACTTTTTAGACATTAAAATTTCTGTTGTCACCTATGTATTTTACAAGCCCGCCAACAGCCACACCTATTTACTTTACACCTCCTTCCATCCTGAAGTGTGTAAGAACTCCATCCCATACTCCCAACTCCTTCGTCTTCGCTGCATATGTCAGGATAATTTGGACTTTATAGATCAGCCCAACAAGTTATTAGAATTTTGTCGTCATCGCTACTACCCAGAAAATGTCCTTCGTGAAGCCTTCAACTGTATTCAACTAGTGAGCCACAAAGAAGCATTCAGAAAAAAGCCTGTTACACCATCGGACAGAGTTAAGTTAGTACTGCTTTTCCACCTGCATAGTCAGATGGTTAAGAAAATTCTTTATCGTCATCTGCTATTAATTCAACTAGACCCTGACACTTGCGACATTTTCTCTGATCCACCCCTATTGTTTGTATAAATGTGAGCCAAACCTTAAGGACATCATCGTCCACAGTCACTTGAAGCGGAACCTTACATATGTTGGTACCAGAAAATGTAACCGCCCCCACTGCATTACCTGCCCTGTAGTCAAGGAAACGAAAACGATCACCCTTCCCAAAACTATCTTCACTCTTCATGAGGGATTCACATGCGAGTCCCGTAAAGTGATATATGTCATCGTATGCAAAAGATGCAGGATAACGTATATTGGTGAGACTGGCCTCAGATTAGGGGACCGCATGTAGAAACATCTGTATGATTTCACCCAGCATGCTTCGAAACCAGTCCCAAATCATTTCAATGGCCCCAACCACAGAGGCAAATCTGATTTTCTGGTAACAGCCATCAAACAATGTTGCGCAGATGACACAAGCTGCCTAGTGCTTGAGAACTGCTACATTCAGGATTATGAGACACTGGAACCACACAGGTTAAACTCACTATTCAGCTACACCTAACATACTCTTCTTCAACAATTAAAATCCCTCTCCACTAAGTTCAACTCCCTTCTCACTTGTTACACATAGTTCAGAACCTCCTTACAGCATCACATTACAACCCCTCTACAATAACTATAATCATCTAATTCACCTTCTCTTGGCTAGGTTAACATTGTACCACTCTCTCTCCCCTCCACGGTTTCCCCACCCCCGGTTACGACCCACCGACCACATACCACAGGTCTCCATTTAAACAGTATCTACGGCCTACTACGCACATTTCTGACACACAGCGTCAGACAAGCCACATCTTCTTACAGTTACAGGTAAGCACTCTATTCATTATTAATTAATTAATTTTTTAACAGCATTCATGTGAATCTATACTTTATCTTCTCTCTCTATTTCTTCATCCTGTATGTTTTTGTATGATTAAGGCTCATGCCAAAACATCACAACTTTGTAATCGTTAAGTAATAAAGCTACTCATACTTTTTTCCTAGTTTATACATAGTATAGGGAGAACTGAGAAATGACAAAATTATGAGAAAAATATCAATTATCAACTAATTTTACTTGAAATGACATTATTAATCCCTTAGAATTGTCCTTCATGCAATGGATTATTTCAGATTCTAGTTGCTGCTCTTCCACTGCAATTCTGGCTAATATCTTTTCTCTTCTACATTTCTGCCTGTTACTGGAATACCAGGTGCAACAAAAAGAAATGTGACTAATCAATTCACAAGCACATGGTGTAGAGGAAGAAATCTTTTCTGCCATCCTTCAAAGTAATCTTCATTGATCACAATGCAGCATTTACAGTGACAATGCATTTCCCAGATTGTCTCTTTAAACTTGTCATTCAGTTCACTGAATGCCTTGAATGTCATCAAAGCGCTTTCATTTGAGGGCCAACTTGAACAACATGAAATCTTCTGGAGTCAAATCTAATGAGTACAGAGTATTTTCCAGCACTGTGACCCCTTTTTTTTTCACCAAAAATGACTTTGCCGTGAGGGCTGAACGTGTGAGGGCATTATAATGCAAAAGATGCCAGTCACCAGAGGTGACGGATGTGCTTCAGTAAATGCTCTGACTCTTATCATAGAGGCCATTGATCTGACACCCTGTGGCATTATTTCCTTTTGAATCACACTTTCACTGTAAAAGAGTATGATGAGAATGGTCTTCACCCTCAATTTTTGGAAGTGAATTTTCTTTGGTTGGGAGAGATCTTCAGTCGTTATTCCATGCTTTGTCTTTTTGTTTCAGGAATGAACTAAAAGCATCAACACTCATCACCCATCACAAATGAATCCAGGAAATTTGGGTTACTTTTTGCCACTGCAATGAAGTCACGAGAAGTTTCCACATAATGTGGTTTTTGCTCAAATATCAAGTTATGCAGGACAAATTTTGAGCAAACCTTCCTTTCCCCCAAATCCTTCTTCAGAATGGTCTTAATGCTTTCTCAGCTAATATCTAGCTTCCTTTCCATCATTTTCAATGCCAGTTAGAGGCCACAATTTGTTTAATTTTTTTCAATCATGTCAGTGTTTCTGGCAGTCTTTGGATGACCATTCTTTGTGTCATCAGAAATGTCCTATCTACCTTCACGAAACCTGGAAAACCATTCAAAAACATGAGTAAGAGACATGGTTTCATCACTGTACACACTTTTTAATATTTGGAATGTCTCTACGGCAGTTTTTCCCAGTTTAAAGCAAAACTTAACATTCATTCTTTGCTCCATGTCTTCCTATTGTGGTATGCGGCACTTGCACAAACTTCTTGATCTCTTGAATGCACACATTCAAACAGGGTGCCACTTCATGCTTATGTACATCAAAGGTCACCGTACACTTTGGATATCATACTGGTACATGCAGTTCTCATAGCATCAACAGTGGCACTAGTCCCATTTCCTTTTTTTTTTTCACACCTTATACTTCAGGTTTCCTCTGTATCATAACCAGTCAAATTACAGGAAATAACTCACACAGTTTCTGACATCACCACTTTTTGAGTATGCTCACAAGAAAACGGAATTCCTTACATTTTGTGTTACATAATTTTTCCTTGGGTAGCTGTTTTCAAAACTATGTATAAAATTGTGGATTTTTCTTAGTTTTAAATGAATGTTAATGAAAAGTTGGAACGTCCAAGTTCTGATGACATTAGTTTTCCAAGCATGGAAGGTAAAAACTAATGGCCGTTTTGATGCTACAATTAGAAGCAACATTCTGATTTCATGGTAAAAGTTCATTGAAGATGCAATTGTGAACTGTGAATTTTTTTTAAAATCAAGCCAATCTGTTTTCTGAACTATGGACCTCAAAAATCCTTCTGTAGTTTCCCTGGGTGTCCAAGAACTTCAGATTATGAACCTCTGATCAAATCCATTTGCTTCTTATTGTAAGATTAAACCTATTTGGAAAATGATATTCTAAGCTGCCTAACCAGCAGAACTGACTTAAAACTGATCAATATCATTTCTAAATCAAGTGATTCTTTTTTGTAATTTAAGTCAATGTAACTGACAATAATCACACTCTTAAAAAAAAAATTCTTACCTCTGACAGCTGCTTAACTCTTCTAATTCCTTCTTCCCGGTCTAGCTCTCCATGGAACCAATCAAAACTTGAAAGCACCTATAGTGTATTAATAAAAAATATGCAAAATTTATTTCTATGAATTAGAGTCAACTGACCAGATGCTCATTCGGTGAAGTTACTTAGCATGTTTAAGTGTGCATGTGCATATATGTTGGGAGATTTTGATAACTGCTATGAGAAAGAGAAACATCATCATTTATGCAATTAAATTGAAATGCTTACAACAGTTATAGCAGATGAGTTGTCAGTTATATAAAGGAAATCCTGTCATGCCTTAAAGGCACATAGGGTATATGGTGTTAGTGCCCATATTTTCCTTGACCTGTCAGCACACTAGAGGGTGATATGGTCAGTATCATGCCTGGCCACCTTTCCTTCCCCAACTCCAGAAGTCAGGTACCCATTTCTACAGCTGGGTGATTGGGGGCCAGATTCGAACCCCCTGACCTTCGTCATGAGAGACCAATATATATCAATTAAATATCACTCTCATACTTATTTATTTCACTACTAAAACACCTGAACATCCAAATGACAACAAAACTTACACACCAACAATCTGAGCACAATCTCCATTAACAATGGTCTTGCTCAAACAGCATGATCAGAAATGATTCTGATCATGCTGTTTAAGCAAGACCATTTTTTAATGTACATTTTGTCTGTTATTTCTATTTACCCACCTCTTCTGTCTTAAAATGGAATTTTCAAATTCTTGAGAGATTCAGGATGCATTTTCACATGGGACTTTTAGCAGCATTGCCTTCCCTAAAATTGTGCTTATGTCTAGTGCCTTTATATCATTTTTCATTTCTTCCTCATCCTCTTTACCCCTGTTTGGGGCATAGGCCATCAACAAGGGCTCTCCATTTATTTCTGTCCTGGAATTTTTCTTCTATCCAAGTATAGTCAATCTTTATGATCTCTGCTTCAAGACTCATTCACCAGGTGTTTCTAGGTCTTTCTTGTTTCCTCTTACTTTGGGGATTCCTGGTGAGAGCCTGTCCGGTCATGTTTAGCAGTAGGTTTTTGAAGTGTATGTTCTATTCATTAACAGTAGGCTTTCGAATGTAACTGTAAAAAAGAGACCTAGCTCTGTTGCTGGTCTTGGGGAGCAGCTTCATTACACTTGGGGCATGCCTCTATATGTTTGGCCTTTAACATCAGGATTTCCTTCAGTATTTTTAGGGAGATGACTCCAATGTAGTGTTGACTGTATGTTGCTCGTGATCTAGCATTTAGTTGGGATTTGCAACTACTGCCCTTGGCTATATGTAACATTTAACTGTATGTGATAGGCACTTTGGAGGAAATTGTTTGTCAAAGTGTTGTTTGATGGATTTGCATAGGTCCAATTTGTCCATTTAGGCTTTCGAATTTTATGTCCTACCCATCTCCAGCATCTTTTCATTATCTTTCATTGTCAGTTGGTTTATTTTCTGCCATAGCTCTTCATTGCTGATGTTATCTAGCCATCTAAATCTGAAGGATCTTCCTTAGGCAGGTACTAACAAAGGTCTACAGTCTCTTGGTACTTTTGGTGATGTTTCTGATCTATATAACAGGACCGATTTTTTACATTTGTGTCGAACAGTCAAAATTTTGTTAAAGATTTTTTTTTGTGAGTTATCCTTAAGTTTATATCACATCTGACAAATTTCTGAACCATAATTTTGGGCATCCAGGTGTTTTTTGCCACACTGTTGTTGTCCATAAAGAATATCGTGAGAGATGTGTGCATCTTAAATTCAGTGGACATGATCAAGCTAATACAGAAAACTCTAAGCATAGTGTATATGTTTGAAAAGTTGACAAGTGATGGAACTTCTGCATTTGACACTCTGTCTTTCCATGAAAGTGGGTTGAATGGTGGCTGGAAAGGATCTCCCCCCCCCCTCCAAAAAAAAAAGGTGTGCTTAAACTGGAAAAGTCAGAGATCTTGAAGGCTATTATGGACAAACTGTGCAGGGATGAAGAGTTGGAATGGAAGAATAACCCCTACATTCACAGACTGAAGGATCTGGAGATGAAGCAAGGTAAGGGAAGGATAAGATTCCTTTGTGAATGGAAGCAACAAATCCACAATCAACACATGATAGGGACAGATAGTACACACACCTTACAATGGCTACTGGAACAAGTGGTGGAGCACATATGGGAATGTCCTGACTGCAGTGATGCTACTTAAGATCAATCAATCAATCTTTCCATGGGTTCAAGATCTCATCCAGCATCACTGTGGGTCTTCCGATACGGTAATATATACAGATGGCTCAGTGACTCGGAACAGCAGAAGTGGTTGGGGTTTTGTTTCCTAACAAAATGGAAGAGTAGTGGCACAGAGTTTGGGAGTCTTTGAAATCACCACTTCAAGTATGTGAATGGAAATTGAGGCTGTGTTGGTGGCAATGGGTTGGCTCATGATGTGGTTAATGGTTTCACTGTGATGGATTCACAGAATATGCTTCATAAAATTGAGAGGAATTTGCTTTGAAAATGGGTTAATCTGTTAAGCTAGTCAGTCAACTGTGACAAGTCTAGCATGGCTTTACTGTCCAGGGCATATGGGAGTACATAGCAATGATGTGGCAGATAGACTTGCTGGACAGGCAAAAATAAATGGCAGACTGATAATGGATAAGGGAGGCATTGGTAAGGCTGTATTGGACAGACTGCAGGAGAATAAAGACAGGGAATGGAAGAACAATGTACGAAGGTTGATTGATAAATCTGCGCCCTAATTTACAAATACTTGAAACATATAGTTGATATTAGGTGCTTTTGTAGATCAGGTTAATGTAAGATTAAACAAGTTTCAAGAAATTAATTGCAACCAGTTTTTTTTTACAGGCTACTGAAGTGGTAAGGGGTGGCAGAAATTGAGAAAATGGATAACATTTCTCATCAAGCAGTCATTCGCTACCTCTGCATCAAGGGCTTATCATCGAAGGAGATCCATAAGGATATGGTAGAGTCTAACATTGAAGAAATGGGCAGCTCAATTCAAACATGGAAGGGAGAGTCTGGAAGATGATCCCCATCCAGGAAGACCAAGAACGGTAACCACTGATGAAAACACCAGCAGAATCCATGATATTATAATGCAGGATCAATGACTAACTGAGCAGTTCATTGCTACTGAGTTGGGCATCTCCCAGGAACGTGTTCATGCCATTATTCACAATGATCTTCAAATGACAAAGGTCTCTGATCGATGGGTCCCGAAACTTCTTGGAGCTGATCACAAACGACAGCATCTCAACATGTCAAGAGACAATCTTAGCCATTTTTCTGCAGATCCTGAAAAGTTTATTCAGCAATTTGTGACTATGGATGAGACTTGGGTTCATCATTTTCAACTGGAAACCAAAGAACAGTGGAAACATCATGGATCCCCATCTCCAAAGAAAGCAACGGTGGTTCTGTCTGCAAGCAAAGTGATGGCTTCCATCTTTTGGGATTCAGAAGGTGTACACAGGGCAGAACAGTCATCATGGCCTATTACACTAATCTTCTGAAGCAAATGTGGGTCAAAGTGAAGGAAAAGCGTCAAGGTAAATTGACGAGAGGAGTCATCTTTCACCAAGACAATGCAAGTCAGCATTGGCAATGGCTGCCATTCATGAATGTGGCTTCCAGCTTCTTCAGCATCCTCCTTATTCCCCAGAATTTGCTCCTTTGGACTATTACCTGTTTACCAAACTCAAAAAGAAGCTGAGTGGTCGCAAATTTGCTTCAGATGATGACGTCATTCATGCTGTAGAGCACTTTCTACTGGTGCAAGATGCTGACTTTTACACTGAAGGGATCCGTATGCTCCAGGATAAACTTGTAATGGGACAATGTTGAGAAATAACCAAAAAAAGTTATCCACAAATAATCCATTGTACCTTAGGCCGTGAACTTATCAATCATCCCTTATAGCTGTGAAAAGACTGCTTGAGCTAGGACAAATTAAAGGTGCTGGCAGGAAATCCAAATTGGCATATCATAAACAACCAACATTTGACAGGAACTATTAACAAACATACTCTTCAATGGATGCTGCAGCATGTGGCTGAGCATATACAGGGTTGTCTCGAATGCATTGAAGCCAGAGTCTGAATTTTGATCTTTCAATGAAATGGCGAAAAGGCATCACAAAAACCATTTGTAGAAAGTGTTTTTTTTTTTTGTTGTGTGCTCAGCTGGTATATGTGGGTCATATCTTATTACTCATGATATGCTTATTAAGGCTGGCTAGTAAAGAGGATTAAAGAGAGAAAACTTCAATATTTTGGACACATTAAACGTCATGATAATTTAGAGAAGACCATATTGGAAGGATACATAATGGGAAAAAGAAAAAGAGGAAGACCAAAACGAAGATGGCTGCAAGAAATCGTTGACGATCTGCAAATGGACGCAGCAGCAGCAGGCCATCTTTCTCACAACCGAGAGGCCTACAGGAGTGCTGTTTGGGAGGCAAAGTTCCGCAAGAGACATGCAAATGAATGAATGAATGCATATTAAAAACAAGTGCTTTACTCTTCTTTGTGAGTGTGCGATTTCTTCAAACTTGAGTGTGAGGCAGCAAAGATAAGACACAGCTCTGCCAATGCAATTTTCTCTGTCCAGGAAGAGCAGCAAAGATAGGACACAGCTCTGCCAATGCAATTTTCTCTGTCCAGGAAGAGCTGGTCATCTGTGATGGATCCAAGTTCACTTTCTTCTTACATCCTTCCCGTGCTGTTAAATGTCACATAGGACTCGCATTGTTGTTTGCCAAGTTTTCCTGTTCTCGGTGAGTCTTTCAGTTTCATCAAAGGATGTTATGCCCACTAAACTGGCTTCTCTTAACAATGTCCTCTTTAGAGTTTCATATGGTTGATCTCTTTTTCTTCGGCCTGTTGTGCTCCACTTGATAGCTTGATTTGGTATTCTCTGATTGTTTCTTTTCATCACATGGCCTACATATGTCCATCTTCTTTTTCTAATCACCCATGAGACAGGTTGTTGTTTGCTCATCTGTTTTATCTCTGTATTATTCTTCAATTTGTTTCACTTTATACCAAGTATAAAGTCCCTTAGGCATTTGTTTTCAAAAGAGTCTAATTTCCTGTCTATTTCTTTAGTTGATTTCCAGCTTTCACGTGCATAAATGAGGGTGGATATCACATTTGAATTAAATAATCTTAACTTGGTTTCTGTGCTTATAACTTTTGAATTCCATATGTTCTCAAGATTTTTGAAGGACAATGCTGCTTTTGCAATTCTAATTCCAACTTCCTTTATGGTGTTACCATTCTAGTCTATGTAGCTGCCAAGGTATGCAAATTGATCGACTGCTTCACAAATATGGCATATGTAATTACTGCTTTCTGCTCTGCAAGTGTGAACAGACATGCCATCAGATATTGTGCCAGGTATTATTTCTTAAACTGAATTGTGTAGCTAATATACAACCCTGCTTATATCTTATATCCTTCCCGTGCCATTAAACGTCACATAGGGCTCGCAAGATAGTTTGCCAATTTTTCCTGTCTTTGGCAAGTCTTTCAACATCATGAAGGGATTTTATGTCTATTAACTTGGCCTCTCTTAACAATGTCCTCTTCAGAGTTTCACTTTAACTTGGTTTTTGTGCTTATAACTTTTGAATGCCATATGTTCTCAAGATTCTTGAAGACTGATGCTGCTTTTGCAATTCTAATTCTAACTTCCTTTCTGGTGTCACCATCCTGGTCTATGTAGCTGCCAAGGTATGTAAATTGATTGATTTCTTCAATATCTGTCCCTTCTATGTGAATTTTTCCATTTCGAATAATGGGAATTTTCATTATTTTTGTTTTGTCCTTGTTAATTTCAAGTCCTATTTTGCTAGCCAGTGAAGACAGGCTATCTGTTTTTTCTTGCATGGAATTCACATTGTTACTGATAAGAGTTATGTCATCAGCAAAATCAAGATCTTCCAGTTGGGTCTTATGTACCCAGTCAATACCTGTGTTACCTGTGCAGCATTTTTCATTATGAAGTCTACTGTAATTCCAAAAAGCAAAGGAGACAGTATACATCCTTGTTTCACACCTTTTCAATTTGGAACCATTCACTCATCCCTTCTTCTGTTTTGACTGCACAAACATATCTATTGTAGAAGTCCTTAATGATGTTGACAACTTTAGATGGTATTCCATACGGCATTAATGTATATATATAAAAAATGAGATGTGCTACTACATGTCATCACATTATAACAGAATACATAGAATCTGTTCTTAAATTTCACACTGCAAATGATCAACATCAGTTAAGTCAAAGTGATAAAGTTAAGTTGCCCTAAAATTATGAGAATCATATCAGGGAGGAATGACAATATCCACTGAGGAGACAACAACCATACACAGCCAATTGAGAATAAATGGAAGAAAATGATCCATGAAGACTTTACTGAGAAATGTAGGAGAATAGCAAGTTTTAGGAAATTATTCACCTACACTACTGAGAAATTTAAAAGATTAGCAAGTTTTAGGAAAGACAATTCTACAATATATACAATTAATAACAGAAGTGAAGAAAGCTTTGTGATAAATAAACTGTCATAATGACAAATAAATTCTCAAGCAAAAGAGGCAGATGTCCTGAGAAAATTTTAAGAATGATTGAATTCATCAAATCCCACCAGAATTTAATGAACAGACAATAACAATGTACCTGAAATTAGAAAAAACATATGTAACAGTTGTTAGTAAATACTGTATCAATAATTGTGAATAATATCTGTACCTCTGAAGCACCATCATCATAAACTTCAGTATCCATAACAGCTGAATTGCTGTCAGCTTCATTAGGCATACAGTGAAGGGATGACTTCTTGCTCTTTTATGTAAAAGAAGCAATAAAAAAAGAAGCATTAAGAAAATGTTAATCTGTGGCTTATGGAAATACTTTTAAAATGTTTTTTTTTGTGTTTTTTTCAGTTTCAGCTTTTACAACTGCATTCAGCAATGAAAGTAATTTCAGCAGTTTAAACAGTCTATGTTTACAGCCTGGACATGCTTCATCAAGCACATAACAACAAGTACACAATTAGTGCAAGAAGAGCTGCATTATATATTTTATCATTTTTCTTTTCTTTTTTTTTATTTTTGTCTCATTTCTAATGACTATATAGTGTGCTTTTTTGTCTTTTTAAAATTTAATTACAAAAATCCTTTAACTTAGATATTTTTCTGAAATAACTGAATGGTGGCATTGGAAGGGAAAGACAACCAAACACCAGGAAACACACAGAATCAGTTATGTCTTCGAGTATAGTAGATAATCAAATCAATCACAGCTTAACTTTAAATGCTACTTTTCAGCTTTACAGAAGTCTCCAAACTTTTCAGATACATATTGCCACATTTAACAAGGACAAGTAAACTATTCTCTTTGAACTACTACTGTGGTCATGAATTAAAAATGATTAATTACAGGCAATTAAATTAAACTGAGTTATATGGCTCATTCATAAGGTACTCTTTTATAAATACATATGGCTCTCAACATATGTAAAAGTGATATATTTAATCTACACTTAAGTAAGAAATTTCTAAAATGTATAAAGTTTGTGGAAATCGCCTACATAAAATATTAGATTATGCGATGAGATGAACAAATGCACATTCAAAACACCTTGGAAAGGTGAGTTAGTGACCAAGTTAGTGACTCAGTTAAAGCTAGGAGATAAATCTTATCAGGCTTTAGTCAGTATAACAGAAAGGATGCTATGCACAAAGTACAGAAACTTTTTGTGTGCGTAAGCATGCATGTGTGTTAATATCCATAAATTTAGAATTATCCATTTAGGTATGAAAAAAAAAAACTGAGTTTCAGAGTTCAAGTTTTAAAGATAGAACATGGAAGCTGGACAATCGACTAGAGTAGTGGTTCCCAACCTGTGATTTACTGGGCACTATTAGGTGGTCCATGGTTGTGTTAAGCATCTTCTACTGAACAAAAATAATTATGAAAATTATAATGTTGCATACAAGCAGTATTGAAATTAACAAGGACAAAACAAAAATAATGAAAATTCCTCTCAATCAAAATGGAAAAATACACATAGAAAGGATAGATACTGAAGAAGTCAAACAATTTGCATACCTTGGCAGCTACATAGACCACGATGGTGACACTAGAAAGGAAGTTAGGATCAGAAATTCAAAAGCAGCATCAATCTTCAAGAATCTTGAGAACATATGGAATTCAAAAGTTATAAGCACAAAAACCAAGTTAAAACTATTCAATTCAAATGTAATATCCACCCTCATTTATGCATGCGAAAGCTGGAAAACAACTAAAGAAATAGAAAAGAAATTAGACTCTTTTGAAAACAAATGCCTAAGGAAAATACTCGGCATCAAGTGGAATGAATTCAAGAACAATGCAGAGATAAGACAGATGACTGAACAACAACCAGTCTCATGGGTGATCAGGAAAAGGAGATGGACATATGTTGGTCACTGGATGAGAAGAAATGATCAGAGAATCCCAAAACAGGCTATCAAGTGGAACACAACAGGCCGAAGAAAAAGAGGCAGACTGCGTGAAACTCTGAAGAGGACATTATTAAGAGAGGCCAAATTAACAGGCATAAAATCCTTTGATGAGGTTGAAAGACTTGCCAAAGACAGGAAAAATTGGCGAACTACTTTGCGAGCCCTATGTGACGTTTAATGGCACAGGAAGGATACAAGATATAAGATACAAGCAGTATAAAATTAAACGGAACTATTCTAAATCTGGTGCAGAAATTCAAATAACTTGGAGCAGTAATAACTTCAGATGGGAAATGCAGAACAGAAATTATAAACATAATAGACCAAGCAAAGACTGCATTTCAGAGAATGAGAAACATATTAGCCAACACATCCTTATCAATGAATGTTAGAAAACGAGTCCTAAAATGCTATATTGAACCTATCTTGTTATATGGAAGTGAATCATGGACAATAGGCAGGTCTGCACAAAAATCATTGGAAGCAGCAGAAATGTGGTTTATTAGAACAATGTTACAAATCCCTGGACAGCAAAAATAACTAATGAAGAATGTATGAGAAGAGATGGAGAGACAAAAACCCTTGTCAAAAAAGATAAGAGAGAAACAATGTACTTTCATAGGACATGCAATGAGAAGAGGGGGCATTGAAAATATTATAACAACAGGAAAAATAGAAGGAAGAAGGTCAAGAGGAAGACCATGAGAAATGATACTGGATAGTCTGACGGGATGGTGTGAGAGTAGATCACCAAATGAGCTGATGACCTGCATGAAGGATCGTGTACTCTGGAGAAGCATAATAGCCAACGCCAGTCGGCATGGCACCTGATGATGATGATACAAGCTGGTGGTCCGCAACTTATTTACAATTAAAAAGTGGTCTAGATGTCAGCAGTGAACATTATTGTGAATGATGCTGCTTGCATAAATTAAACTGTGAAAGGAACAGCACTCATGAACTTGGGATAATAACAAAGAAACATGAAAGTGCAATAAATGAAAGGAAAACAATTCTTAACTGTGCTCTTTAGTACACCATACACCTGGTGCACTTTTGGTTTATGTGCATGTGATATAGGGCATGTTAAAAAAAAAGGGAAGGAGGAAGTGTGTGTAGATGGTGGACAGTAAATAATGTAATTAGTTGTTGAATACATTAATTATGTAATTATGTATGTGCCAATACATGGTAAACTGGTATGCTCAATGGACTATATCTTCACATTATGGCAGGTCATAAATTTTTATAACAGAATCAGTTTTCAAAATCTTAGTTGTGCCATTTAAGAAACTTTAGACTGGAAGTGCAATATAACCAGAAAACAAAGCATAAAGAGCTATTTTAATGTCTATTCATTAATGATCTTACATTTTACATCTTACATCCTTCCCATGCTGTTAAATGTCACATAGTGCTTGCATGATAGTTTGCCAAGTTTTTTCTGTGAGCTTTTCAATCTCATCAGGGGATTTTATTCCTACTAATTTAGTCTCTCTTAACAATGTCCTCTTGAGAGTTTCACATGGTAGACCTCTTTCTTCAGTCTTTTGTGTTCCACTTGATAGCTTGTTTTGAGATTCTCTGGTTGTTTCTTCTCATCACATGAACAACATATGTCCATCTTCTTTTTCTGACCACCCATCTGTCTTATCCCTGCGTTGTTCTTGAATTCGTTCCACTTTATACTGAGTATTTTCCTGAGGCATTGATATGGTTGCTCCTCTCCAGTTATTGCAGTCGCTAAGATTGCCTTTTTTTTTTTGGCATTTTAACAATGATTCCTTTTTTTCCATTTAGAAAGGACCTTTTCTTCTTCTCATGTTGTCACTGTTGATAGCTTTTAACAATTCAGGTGTTATTTCATCTTCACCTGCAGCTTTGTTGTTAGCAATTAGATTCACTATTTCAGTTTCATGAAATGTAATTTCATATAGGTTGACATTTAGTTGTGGGACTGGTAAGTCAGTTTCAAGGTTTATCAATTCTTTTGGGTGGGTTGACTCTTGGAAATGTTCGGCCCATTGTTGTGTTTGGTCTTTATCTGATGTTAATAGGGTGCCAGTTTTGCTAAAGACTGGTCCTTCTTTAGATGTAATAGTATCAGTTAGTCTTTTGTACATTATATAGTTTTGCTGTCTCCTGTTCTTGCTGCTTTCTCTGCTTATGTCACCATATTGTTTATGTATTCTCTTTTATTTCTTCTAGCTGAACTTTTTACTTTATTGTCAAGTTCTTTATATGTTGCTTTTTCCAAATCTTTTCCAAACTATCTCTTTACATTCAAAATAGCTAATTTTGGCTGCTCGTCTTTGTATTTCCATGTGTTTTCCAATATCCATGCTTTTCTATTTGTTTTTGGCAGTCCAGCACTTGCTTTTGCTACTTGATTATGGCTGTGCTGTAAGAATTCCATAATTCATCTATATTTTTCTCCTCTACCTTTTCTTTTAGTGGGATAAGGGTATCCCCTATCAAAGGAGAAGTAAGATGCCTCCTTACCTCTGTCAGTCTACGGGAACCCTTTGGCAAGGTGGAGTACCCGTACAACCCCCCCCCCCCTCAGGGTGATGTGAAGCCATAGGAGCAGGTGGTGGATGGAATGGGAGAGCAGCCAACAGATAATGTTGGTTATGGAATTATGATGGTAGGCAGATGATCTCAATGTAGGGACAATGCCTACAATCACTGAGTAGTACAGTCACTGCCCGGAAGGAAAGCGATGGTAAACTATCTTCTGAAAATGTACCAAGAAACCCAAACAGCAACATGGAAAGTCAAATACGAAAAAGATAGATCTAATTTTAACACTGGGGAAGAGTGTGAGACAGAGGTCAGTACTAGTAATTGTGATGATGGACAAAATCCTGATGGTGTTACTATGGAAAACCCCTGCATCAAACTAAAAAGAAAAATAAGAGCAGGAACATGGAATGTAAGAAGTATGTATACGGGGAAGTATCAAATAATAAGTGATGAGATGAAAAGAACAGGGATACACATTTTGGGGACCTGCGAACATTGATGGAAAGGATCAGGACACTTCAAGAGTGAGAATGATAATATCTTTATATACTCTGGTGGAAAATTAGGAGGAAATTATATGGAGTGGCTTTTTACTTGGACAAATCAACATCAAAAGCATTACTAGGTTACAATCCATTAAATGATAGAATCTTCACAATCAGACTTAAAGGCATGCCTAGAAATGTAACAATCATCCAGATATATGCACCTACATCAGCAGCAGAAGATGAGGAAGTAGAAGACATTTATAACACACTGCAAATGATGATAGACCAGGTACAGAAAAATGATATTGTATTAATAATGGGGGATTTTAATGCAATGAATCGTACAGAAAGAACAGAAAATGAAGGACATGTCATAGGGAAATTTAGCATAGGACTCAGAAATGAAGCAGGTGACAATCAAATGGCTTTTTGCATGGAAAATGAGCTAATGATTGGTAACACACTTTTTAAACAACATCCAAGAAGACTTTACACGTGGACATCACCTGATGGGAAAACCAAGAACCAAATAGATTACATTTTAGTGTAAAGAAGGTGGAGATCAAGTATAACGTCAGCAAAAACTTTACCAGGTGCTGACTGTGACATAGACCATGAGTTATTAATAGCAGACATGAAGATAAAGATAAAAAGTACATTTGCAGGATCAAGACCACTCTGCTTTGATCTTACAAAAATACCAGAACAATATGGTATAGAAGTGAAGAACCGTTTCGAAATCCTGATGGCTGTACAGGAGGAGATGACACCAGATGATTTTATATCTTAATAACAACAGCTAAAGACATGGTTCCAGTAAAGAAAACACAAAAGAATGGATGGATTACAGCAGGCACACTAGAACTGGTAAAACAACGTAGAGAAATGAAGACTCAATGGAAAGTGACCAAACACAACAAAGAGAAATATAAATCTTTAACAAAAGAAGTATGAAGAAACATAAGAAAAGACAAGAAACAACACATACAAGATTGTTATGAAAGAATAGAAGGACATCAGCAGTGTGGAAGAGATAGTGAAATGTTTAAAGAAATGAAGACATTGATGAGAAATGTCACACCTAAACTAAATGTAATTTGTGACAAGATGGGGAATACCTTGACAGAGACAGAGGAAATTCTAGAAAGATGGAAGGAATATTGCAGAGGAATGTATGAAGAAACAACCGACTGTGAAAGCAGAAATCAATAGTGTGAATTATTATTGGAGGAGAAAGAACCCGAACCAACAATAGAAGTGTTTTATGGGCAATAAAGAATCTGAAAAATGGTAAATCACCAGGATGTGATGAGATAACAGCTGAATTGATTAAACCAGAAGGAAAGGAATGTGCAACAATCTATCATGCACTATGTAAAAGGATATGGCATTCAGGTATTTGGCCAAAAGAATGGAAAAGAACTATATTCATACCACTGCCAAAAAAGGGTAACCTGAAATTATGCACAAACTACAGAACTGTTGCTCTGATTAGTCATGCCATTAAAATTCTGTTAAAAATCATAATGGGTAGAGTTCATAAGAAAATAGAAGAAGTCAATATGGTCCAAACTGGTTTCAGGCAAGGAAGAGGATCAAGAGATCATATATTCAATATAAGATTAATAACAGAGAAATGCAGAGAGTTTAATGTGAATCTATATTTATCCTTTATAGACTACTCAAAGGCATTTGACTGTGTACAACATCAGAAACTTTGGGAAATAATGGAAAAAATGGGATTTCCAACACATTTGATACAATTAACATCACTGCTGTATCAAGACCAACAAGCAGCAGTAAGAATAAATGGTGAAACAACAACTTAGTTTGACATAAAACAAGGGGTTCATCTGGGGTGCATATTGTCACCTTATTTATTTAACTTGTAATATAATGAGGAATGTTAGAGAAGATGTAGACAAAGAATATTACGATGTCATAACAACTGGAGTTTATGAAATACCAGAGATTATATATGCTGATGACACAGTATTACTGTCCACAACACAAAAAGGAATGGAAAAACTAATTATGTCAATCCGTAAGAATAGTGAAGAGCAAAAGCTCTATCTTAATGCGAAGAAAACTAAACTGATGACAACTGACAAAACAAACAAGGCAGCTGATATATGTATCAATGGGGAAAAAACTGGAAGAAGTGGAGAGTTCTGAATACCTTGGATCACTACTAACTAATAATGGAGATGCAATGAGGGAAATTAAAAGAAGGACATCTATTGCTCTTCAGAAAGTAAAACAACTAAAGAATCTGTGGAGATGAACAGACAGAATTACAAAAATAAGATTTTTAAGGGCATGTATCTTTCCCATCGCAACATATGCCTGTGAGACCTGGACACTTAACAAAACAGCTGAGAAAAACATAAATGCCTTTTGAATGTAAATACTACAGAAGAGTTCTTCAAATATCATGGTCACAAAAAAAGAACAAACATATCCATATTACAAAAACTTAATATTGAAGAAGGCTGGCTAGTAAAGAGGATCAAAGAGAGAAAACTTAAATATTTTGGACACATTAAACGTCATGATAATCCAGAGAAAACCATCTTGGAAGGGTACATAATGGGAAAAAGAAAGAGAGGAAGACCAAGGCGAAGATGGCTGCAAGACATCGTTGATGATCTGCAAATGGATGCATCAGCAGCAGGCCATCTTGCTCACAACCGAGAGGCCTGGAGTGCTGATGGGGAGGCAAAGTTCCGCAAGGGACATGCAAATGAATGAATGAATGACCTCTTCTTTTGTGGCTTGAGAAGCTATTATGAAAATGTAATTCTGTTAAAATTAATATTGTCTGCCAAAGAGTAATGAGATTTAACTTTACACTATGAAGGGAAAAAAATCGTCATAGTGAAGTCAATAGCAAAATTTCCAAATGCGTGTAGCCTGCTCTTTATATGTATGGCTAGCTGGTCTAAATTACCTGTTTCTCTCTACACTCACCACCTTTATGATTACTGTGCGCCTTGGAAAGAGTTATTACTCACGAGATAAGATTGGTTTTTTAAAAAAAAAATATCTATGTCCTGAGTCTCTGATAGTTATTTAGTTGTGTGAAGAATATCAACATGAGTAAGAAGGTATATAAGATTGAACATGAAAACAAAGTCCAATCAAGAATGCTGGCAAAATGGTTACTTCATTATGAACAATAAAAGGAAGCTACAATGTTCGGTGTGGATGCAAATTATATTACCACTCAGTGCAAATAATGTAAAAAAAAACGTCATGCAACTATGCATGAAAAGAAATATAAAAAAACATGCAATAATTAGTGTATGAGTATATAATTATACACGGTAAAGCTGTAGTCCAAAAATATATAAACTAGGGAAAAAAAAGTAGGAACAGCTTTATTACTTAATGAGTACACAGACGTGATGTTTTGGCATAAGCCTTAATCATACAAAAACATAGAGGATGAAGAAATAGAGGAGACAAAATATAAATTCACATGAATGCTACAAGGTCCAACAATTAAGTAATGAGACTAATTATATAAACAATAAAATGAAACACAGTTGAAGATATAACCTGTATTTTATTCAAAGTAAGCCCCTTGTGCATTGATACAGCGAGTGGCACGATCTAACAAACACTGGAATGACTTCTGCACTTCTTCTGTTGGTATGGCCCTTAAACTCGATGTTACAGCCCTTTGGATGCCATCATTATCATCAAAGAGGCATCCTTTCAATGGTAACTTTAATTTTGGGAATAGAAAATAACTGCTGGAGACAAATCTGGGGAATAGGATGGATGGTTGAGAACACACACTTGTTTTTAGCCCAATAATTCCTGTACAACTACCATCCAGTGAGCTGGTGCATTATCATGAAGAAGGAAAAAACTGCTAGGTGTTGAATACTTGGGTTGGACTCGGAGAATCCTTTTCAATAGGCGTTTCAAAATACTTAAATAAACTTTGTCAGTGACAGTCTGTCCCTTTGGAATAAATTCTTTGTGAATAACTCCTTTGTTGTCGTAGAACCACACCAACATTGTCTTCACTTTCGACTTTTGAAGACGAAATTCGTTTGCCTTTTGGTGATGATGATGACTTCCAATGAGCACTTTGGCGTTTAGTTGTGGGATCATAGTGGAAAATCCATGTTTCATCCTCAGGAACAATCAAATTTCAGAAATGTTGATTTCTGAGACATGTTTTGACGATGTCTTCTGTGTACTCAACATGCTAATGTTTTTGGTCATCAGACAATGCACATGTTACAAACTGGTAAGCAACTTTTTTCTTGCCCAAATCTTCCAATAAAATTTTACGAATGGTCTCTCAGTTAACATCAAATTCATCTGCATTCATCCTCACAGTCAAATAATGACCTTCCTGTATCCGTTCTCTGACTTTTGTATTGAGTTCCTCATTATTAACAGAAATTGGGTGTCCATGTCTAGTTGCATTTGTAATAATTTCCATGCCACTTTTGAATCATGAATACCACATGAATATCTGTGCAAGAGATAAATAATTATCCCCATAAACTTGTTGCATCAATTCAGCTGTCTAAACGGCACTTTTTCCGAGTTCTAAACAGGATTTAATGTTAGCTTTTTGCTCCATGCTGATCACGTAACAATGCGCCTCTAAATAGGTCAACAAAGTGTTGGCTTGTTTGTCACCTGCTTATCGTGTGGCGATGAAAAGTTGCCAGATCATAAATGAAGGCTGCCTCTTTGGATTCCATACTCTGCTTCATAGATGGCATTTTTGTCTTGGCCATAATAAAATCAGTCTCATTACTTAATTGTCCAACCTCATATGTTCAAAATAAATCAAATAAAATGAATAGAGCACTTAGCTGTAACTTGTAAGAAGCTGTGGCTTATCTGGCACTGTGTGTCAGAAATGTGCATGGTGGAGTGTAAAGAGTATTTAAATGGAGACTTAGGATGTGTGATAGGTGGGTCATAACTGAGAGTGGTGGATGGGGAAACTGTGAAGGGGGAGAGAGAGAGATACAATGATAATCTAGCCAGGTGAAATATGTGATTATAGTAGGGGTAGAGGGGTTGTAATGTGATGCTGTGAAGAGGTTCTAAGCTATGTGTAACAAGTGAGAAGAAGTGGAACTTACTGGGGAGGGACTATGATTGTGGAAAAGGAGAATGTTAGGTGTGTTCAAACCATGTGGTTCCAGAGTCCCATATTCCTGAATGTAGCGGTTCTCAATCGCTAGACAGCTTGTGTCGTCTACATGACACTGTTTGATGGCTGTTACCAGAAAGTCTGGTTGGGGCCATTGAAATGATTCAGGACTGGTTTCAAAACATGTTGGGTGATATCGTACAGATGTTTCTGCATGCAGTCTCCTAATCTGAGGCCAGTTTCACCAATGTAAGTTACTCTGCATCTTTTGCATACAATGACATATATCACATTATGGGACTTGCATGTGAATCCCTCATAGAGAGTGAGGATAGTTTTGGGAAAGGTAATTGGGCAGATAACACAGCAAGGGCAGTTACATTTTCTAGTGCCAACATATTCAAGGTTTGCTTCAAGTGGCTATGGATGAGGATATTAGCATACAAATGGGAACCAAATCTTAAGGACATCCTCTACCCTTACTATAACCACATATTTCACCTTCTCCCGGTTAGGTTACCATTGTATCACTCTCTCTCTCCCCTACATGGTTTCACCACCCACCACCCTCAGTTACGATCCACCTATCACACATCCCAAGTCTCCATTTAAATACTCTCTACACTCCACCATGTGCATTTCTGACACACAGCATCAGACAAGCTACAGCTAAGTGCTCTATTCATTTTATTTTTTTTTTTAACATAGCATTCATGTGAATTTATATTTTATTTCCTCTCTCTATTTCTTCATCCTGTATGTTTTTGTAGAAATAGAAAAGAAATTAGACTCTTTTGAAAACAAATGCCTAAGGAAAATACTCGGCATCAAGTGGAATGAATTCAAGAACTATGCAGAGATAAGACAGATGACTGAACAACAATCAGTCTCACGGGTGATCAGGAAAAGGAGATGGACATATGTTGGCCACTTGATGAGAAGAAATGAGCAGAGAATCCCAAAACAAGCTATCAAGTGGCACATAACAGGCCGAAGAAAAAGGGGCAGACCGCGTGAAACTCTGAAGAGAACATTATTAAGAGAGGTCAAGTTAACAGGCATAAAATCCTTTGTTGAGGTTGAAAGACTCGCCGAAGACAGGAAATATTGGCGAACTACTTTGCGAGCCCTATGTGACGTCTAACGGCACGGGAAGGATATAAGATATAAGATGTTTTTGTATGATAAGGCTCATGTTGAAATGTCACAACTGTGTACTCGTTAAGTAATAAAGCTCTTCCTACTTTTTTTCCTAATTTATAAGAAACATTGAAGAATGATTTGTTAAATTGTTAAAATATCCAAAAAAGGCAACCTCAATGACTGCAATAACTGGAGGGGTGAAACCTTATTATCAGTTGTGTCAAAGGTGTTTTGTAAAGTGATTCTGAATAGAATTAAGGATGTAGTGGATACTGCAATGAGAGAAGAACAGGCAGGATTTTGAAAGGGAGAAGCTGTCTCGACCAGATCTTTAAGAATAATACTTGAACGACCAGATCTTTACTCTAAGAATAATACTTGAAGAACACATTGAAAAGCAGAAAAATTAATCCTGAACTTCATACACTTTAAAAAAAAGCATTTGATAGCATATACAGAGATTCATTGTGGAGAATTTTAAGACTATATGGAATACCATCTAAAATTGTCTACATCATTAGAGATCTCTACAACAGATATGTTTGTGCAGTCAAGACAGAAGAAGGGATGAGCAAATGGTTTCAGTTTGAAACAGGCATGAAACAAGGATGTATATTATCTCCATTGCCTTTTGAAATTGCCACAGACTTTATAATGAAAAGATGCTGTACAGGTAAAACTGGCATTGATGGGACCCAAACAGAAGATCTTGATTTTGCTGAAGACATAACTCTTATCAGTGACAATGTGAAATCGATGCAGGAAAAAAACAGATTCCCTGCCTACCTTGGCTAGCAAAATAGGTCTTGAAATTAGCAAAGACAAAACAAAAATAATGAAACTTCTCATTAATCAAGAAGGAAAAATATACATAGAAGGAACAGTTGTTGATGAAGTAAACCAATCTGCATACCTTGGCACCTACATAGATCAGGATGGTGACACCAAGAAGGAAGTTAGAATTAGAATTGCAAAAGCAGCACTGTTCTTCAAAAATCTTGAGAACAAATGGAATTCAAAAGTTATAAATACAAAAACCAAGTTAAGATTATTCAATTCAAATGTGATATTCACCCTCATTTATGCACGTGAAAGCTGGAAATCAACTAAAGAAATAGACAAAAATTAAAGACTCTTTTGAAAATAAATGCCTAAGGAAAATACTTGGTATAAAATGGAACAAACTGAAGAACAACACAGAGATAAGACAGATGAGCACCAACCTGTCTCATGGGTGATCAGAAGAAGAATATGGACATATGTAGGCCATGTAATGAGAAGAAACAGAACACCAAAACAACCTATCAAGTGGAGCACAACAGGCCGAAGAAAAAAAGGTTGACCACGTGAAACTCTAAAGAAGACATTGTTAAGAGAAGCCAGTTTAGTGGGCATATCATCCCTTGATGAAGCTGAAAGACTCACTGAGAACAGGAAAACGTGGCAAACAACTACGCGAGCCCGATGTGACAATTAACGACATGGGAAGGATGTAAGGTGTAAGATAAGAAACATGAAGAACAATTTCAAAATATGTTGAGAGACTTGAGGAACTCTATTGTGAATGATGTTAAGTTTCTTATCAGAGAAACCAATGTAACAAAAAGACAGCACAGGCTCAAACATCAGCGCTGTATGATTCTTATGCAGCTTCCCTTAGGTCCAGACAAGCCAATAAAACTTTTATTGGTGGGAATGTATTAAAAAAAAAAAAAGAGCACTGTTGAAATGGTACATGTTTTAGGGAAGGCTAGAGTAGCTGAAAAATTTCAAAAATATTGTTTTCCTACAACTCTGCAAAGAGGGTTAATGACAAGAGAGGAGAACAAACATAAAAAAATTGTTTGGAATGACTGAAAATAGTTCCTATTGTTTGAAATGCCTTGATTTTGACAAATATTTATACACATAACTCAAGATGACTTTTCTTAAAAAAAGACTTACTTGAGTTATGTTCTCTTCATTGAAATACAAAAAGGAAGAACATTTATAATGTAGTTAAAAAAATGATCTGTTGTAGAATCAGATTGTGTCCTAGCGATGACATGAGAAAACTGTGGATTCATCAGGCTTCTTATGGAAAGTATAGTAAATTGTCCTACATTTCAATGCATCATTCATCAAGGCACTTAATATGGAAAATCATTGAAATGAAGTGAATAAAATAGTGGTAATCAACATGATATGATATGGGAACAGCCATAAGGGGACTTTGCTTCTTTATAAACAAGTGAGGTGGCTGAGTACAAGAAAGTGTCTCCAGTGTTTATTTCAATCAAGAATAGAAATCCTCACATTGTGTTTGCTGCATCTGATACTATATAACTGGAAGAATTCCAAAGCATGGATTTTCTTAAATAGTTTTTGGATATAAGTATATATAAAACTAAATATATAACTATACACAAAGTCACTGCAGTAAAGATGTGATAACAAAATAAGACAAAAGTAGAAACAGTTTTATTAATTAATGAGTGTACAATTGTGATGTTTCAGTTTATACCTTAATCATACAAAAATGTATGCATGTTTTTTTTTATGATTAAAGATTATATGAAGTGTAAACTGAAATATTACAACTGTGTGCTCATTAATTAATAAATGTGTTCCTAACTTTTGTTTGAAATAACATTTTGAATTTTCTTAAACAACTGGCATTTCAAAGACATCAGCATTCTAGTTTATGGTCTGGGTCATCATCATTGCACTCCAGACATATCCACAGGTTCTCAGACTCCCCCCCCCCCCCTCTCCAAATATCCATCAGTGTCCTGCAGCTGATAGTATTTGTTCTGTGTCCCCTTGCACATCCAGCATGCCTCTCTTTCCTAGCTGTGCCACTCTGTACTCCCAGCTCACTATCTAAGCAGTGATGTGGATTTGCTGCTTTCGAAGTCTTCCACTCTGCCTATCTCTCTGAGTGTGTTAATAATATCAGCTTGATCCAGTGGTTGTTCATCTACGATGATGGCAGAGCCAGCCAACCAATCAGTTCTCTCATTTCCCTGGATGCCCACAAGCTTAGGGACATAGTTAAAAGTGACCCTACAAATCGGTGATTTCTGCAACGACTCAAGCCACTGTCTGCATCCAGAACCTGCCTCCACTTTCCAGATCATACTCATTAAATCACTCAGCATGCAGACACTGGTGTAGTCTTGTGACTCCAGACAGTTGATGCTTTTGTTACCACCATCACCTCCATCATCATGCTGCTTGTAGTTACAGTGATGGCACTGCTGGGCTCCTGGATTGTTCTGCCTGCTAAGCATGCTGTGACTGCCCATGCACTCCTTTGACATTGTACAACAGACCCATCTGTGTAAATAACAACATCTGTTTTATTGGATTTTTCACTTATGAGGGTGTTGACCTCTGCATTCATAGGAAGTGATTTCTGCTCCCTGCTCCTCTTTTAAAACCTCACAGTGCAAGAGAATCAGAAGTAGTCTGAATGAACCAGATATGAAAGCTCCTGGGAAGGAACCAGCTAGTGTCACATCCAGAGGGAAACACAAATTGGTTTTGTAATAAGCTAAATATTTTCAAAGTTGATTATTCATATTTTTACTTCATAATTTATCACCTTTACCACATTTTGATGTAATTAGGTAAAAATTTGTTGATTTAGATGCAGCCCAATACTGGAATCTTGAATATTGCTGTGGACCTTAGGTTGTATGAAGTTTGACATCCCTGTTCCAAATTTGTAATTTTATTCTAATTTTTCTCAAATATTCCTAATCCATTTTGCCATTAATTTACTCTGAAGAAAGGTCTTTATTAAGAAATTTGATTTCTGAATGGGATTCTACGATGCAATGAAGTGATTACAAGATTCACAAGGTATCATACCCTCTCCTGCCGAAACCTACCTCACCTACCAGTTGGTAAACCCTGTTATATTCATAGATACAACCTGTGGCAGGAAATTAACACTCAACATGGCATGAAGATAGACAGAATGAAGAAGGGATGTGGTGGTTCCTTGCTGCCCAATACTAAACTGTGATGACAGTCTCAGATAAGGCATTAGAAGATCTCTGTTAGAATATAAACCACAGTACAAATAATATTCAGGTTGAGTCAGGAAGCAGGGAAGCAATGCAGCCCTCCAACGAGAACAGAGACAAAATTAACTTCCCACCAGCAGTGCCAAAAGCACACGGGAAAACCTGGACACAGTATTATGAAGAGAATTGGACAAACAGCTGAGAGGGAAAAACCTTGAGCAAAAACTGGAAGCATTTGGTAACATCATATATCTTCACTGCCACAAAGAGTTTGGAACCAAACAGGCAAAAAGAGAAAAAGTAACACCAAGAAAGTCCAGAAGACAGAGGAAAATAGAAGCAATAAGACAGCAGAAGAACCATGGCTGGAAAATGTTCAAGTCAGCACATGAATCAGAAAAGGAAGGATTAAGACAGGCAGCATCTAAAATCCCAGCACAATGCCCTTTGCACAGCTGAAAGACTATGTAAAAGAACGAGGGAAACCAGATATGCAAGAGAGAAGTTCTACAGAGCTCTCTTCGGTTTTGCCAAGCAGTTCTTTGAACAGCCAAAATCAGGTACACTGAAAGCGAGTAAGGAGGTGCTCGAGGAATATCTGAGCAAGACATACTCTCAGCATACACCTCTTTAGCAGGATCTCTCTGTGAAAAATCCAGTGTGGCAAATTCAAATGCAGCCCACCAACCTTACAAGAAGAAGAGAGCATCATAAGAAAAGCTAAAGGCAAATCAGCACCTGGCCCAAATGGTGTCCCTATGTACTCTACAAGATGCCCTGAAGTACTGAAGAAGTTCCATAAACTTCTATGAACACATAGATCAAGGGATTCATAGGTAAAGAATGGAAAAAGGCTAATGGTATACATCTAAAAGGAGCAGAATTCCACTGAGATCAACCAGTTTAGACCCATCTCAGTTCTGAATATGAAAGGAAAGATATTCTTCTCCGTGATGACAAGGAGACTAACAATATATCTCCTAGATAATGGTTATGTTGATACATCCATGCAGAAGGGAGGAATTCCTGGTTCCGCAGGATGTCTCGAGGATGCTTCAATAATCTGGGAAGTTATTCGACAAGCAAGATCTGGAAAGCAAGACCTACAGGTAATATGGCTTGACCTAGCCAATGCATATGAGTACCGCACCAGATGATATGGCTAGCACTAGACATGTATCATGTGCCAAAAGAAATCATGAAGATGCTGAAAATATACTTCACAGGGTTCCTCATGAGGTTATAGAACATCAGGATATATTACAGGATGGATTGAGCTCCAGGTAGGAATTGCAATGGGCTGTAGAATATCTCCCATACTGTTCGTACTAGCCATGCAAGTAATCCTGAGAGCAGCAGAAGGCCCAAGGTTCAGAAATGGATGTCAGATGCCACCACTAAAAGTGCTCATCGATGATACAACAGTAATAACAACCAGTGAAGCACAGACACGAAGGATGTTAGAGTGTTTGGATAGCCTTATCATATGGTGCCGCATGAGCTTCAAACCAAAGAAGTCAAGAAGCTTGTCACTCATAAAGGGGAAAGTGATAGAAAGATCATACACAGTGGCAAATCAAATAATCCCAACTGTAGGGGAAGAGCCGGTGAAGAACCTTGGCGGAGTATATGATGCTTTCATGAAAGACTCAAACAACGATAAATAAGGTCACAGAAATGGCACAGAATGGACTGAACATCATAGATAAAAGCAGGCTACTGGGGAAGTGTAAATATGGTGCCTCCAGTTCTTGCTGATTCCAAAATTGATGTGGCCACTACTCATTTATGAAGTAAGTACAAGCACAGTAGAGACAGTTGAAAGAATGATAAATAAATCCAAAAGAAAGTGGCTGATAAAGTTGTCAAGATCTTCCTCTGGCATTGATGTGACCCCAATGCCATCATCTATATAGCGTCTTTAGAAGGCGGGAAATGGGCCTCTAAAGGCTCTCAGGACCTTGTGTTTGAATTGGCCCATGAACAGACACCATAATTAGTGTATAAGTATATAACTATACACGAAGCACTGCAGTAAAGCTGTGATACTAGAATGTATAAAACAGGAAAAAGTAGGAGCAGCTTTATTACTTAACGATTACAAAGTTGTGACGTTTCGGCGTGAGCCTTAATCATACAAAAACATACAGGACGAAGAAGTAGAGAGAGGAGATAAAGTATGGATTCACATGAATGCTATTTAAAATAATTTAAAAAAAATAATAATAAATAAATAAATTTAAAAAAAAAATTTTTTTTCTAAACAGTACTTAGCTGTAAATTGTAAGGTGTGGCTTGTCTGGCGGTGTGTGTCAGGAATGGATTTAGTAGAAAGTGGAGACTTTAAATAGAGACCTGTGACATGTGGTCAGTGGGATGTAACTGGGGGTGGTGGATGGGGAACCGGGGAAGGGAGAGAGAGTGTGTGATGCAATATTGACCTAGCTAGGAGAAGTTGAAACAGATGATTGGGGAAGAGGGGTTGCAGAGTGATGCTGTGAGGAAGTTTGAAAAGTAAGAAGGGGTGGACTTTGTGGAGAGGTACTGTAATGATTGAAGAGAATGTTACGTGTAACTAAACAGCGAGTTTAACCCATGTGGTTCCAGCATCCCATAGTTTTGAATGCAGCGGTTCTCAAGTGCCAGGCGGCTTGTGTCATCACATTCTGGCACTTGAGAACCGCTGCATTCCTAATCTTCACTCTAATGTTGGTGACACCAATACATATGTATGTCTTCTATGTTGTCTCTCTAACTATCTTGGTCTACCTCCTGGTCTTGTTTCCTTCATCTCTTAAACATAACATCATTTTCGTTTGTCTGTTCTCTTCCATTCTTTGTACATGGCTCAACCATGAAAAATGGATTGTTTTCTGATATCTCCAACAATAATATATACTAATAATATAATAATCTGGAACATTCTGCCCCTTGTCTCTTGATATCTTCATACAAACTCTGTCTTATGGTCAGGCCCACTTTTAGCACCACATCTTTCAGGTGTATGCAAGTACTGGTGATTTCTAGTATAGACCCCCCCCCCCCCCCCACATCAAAATTGATGTCATCAGCATATCCTAGTATTTTCACTTGTTACTTTGTACTGCCTGCTGGTGTTACCAAGGAAAACCCCCCACATCAAACTAACAAGAAAAATAAGAGTAGGAACATGGAATGTGAAAAGCATGTATGAGGGGAAGTTTCAAATAATAAGTGACGAGATGAAAAGAATGGGGATAAAAATTTTGGGAATCTGCAAATATCGATGGAAAGGATCAGGACACTTCAAGAGCGAGAATTAGGAGGAAAGGATGGAGTGGCTTTTTATTTGGACAAATTAACATCAAAAGCATTACTAGGTTACAATCCAGTAAGTAACAGAATCCTCACTATCAGACTTAAGGGGACTCCTAGAAATGTAACAATTATCCAGATATATGGACCTACATCAGCAGCAGAAGAAGAGGAAGTAGAAGACTTTTATAACACACGGTAAATGATAGACCAGATATTAAAAAAATGATATTGTATTGATAATGGGGAAATTTTAATGCAAAGATTTGTACAGAAAGAGCAGAAGACGAAGGATATGTTTTGGTGAAATTTAGTATAGGACACAGAAATGAGGCAGGTGACAATCTAGTGGCATTGTGCGTGGAAAATGAGCTAATGGTCACTAACACAATTTTTAGACAATATCCAAGAAGACTTTACACAAGGACATCATCTGATGGTAAAACCACGCATAAAACATATTTCATTTTAGCGCAAGGAAAGTGGAGATCAAGTATAACTTCAGTAAAAACTCTACCAGGCATCGACTGTGACAAGGACCATGAGTTATTAATAGCAGACATGAAGATAGGAGATCAAGACCACTCCACTTGATCTTACAAAAATACCAGAACACCTCCATAGAAGTTTTGAGACACTCATGGCTGTACATAAAGAGATGACACCTGATGAATTGGCTATGCAGGCCAGAGATATCTTAACAACAGCAGCTAAAGATATGGTTCCAGTAAAGAAAACACAAAAGAATGAATGGATTACAACAGGCACATTAAAACTAATAAAACGATTTAGAGAAATGAAGACGAAATGGAAAGTGACAAATAACAACAAAGAGGAATATAAATCTTTAATAAAAGAAATAAGAAGAAGCATAAGAGACAAAAAAACAATACATACAACATTGTTGTAAAAGAATAGAAGAACATCAGAAGTATGGAAGAGATAGTGAAATGTTTAAAGAAATGAAGACACTGACGAGAAATGTCACACCTAAGCTAAATGTAGTTTGTGATGAGATAGAGATGACTTTGACAGAGACAGAGGAAATTCTAGAAAGATGGAAGGAATACTGCAGAGGAATGTATGATATAACTGACTGTGAAGGCAGAAATCAACAGTATGAGTTATTATTGGAGGAGAAAGAACCTGAACCAACAACTGAAGAAGTTTTATGGGCAATAAAGAATCTCAAAATGGTAAATCATAAGGATATGATAACAGCTTAACTCATTAAGGCAGGATGAAAGGAATGCACTACAATATATCATGCACCATGTAAAAAGATATGGTATTCAGGTATTTGGCCAAAAGAATGGAAAAGAACTAAATTTATACCATTGCCAAAAAATGGTAACTTGAAATTATGCACAAACTACAGAACTGTTGTTCTGATTAGTCATGCCAGTAAAATTCTATTAAAAATCATAATGGGTAGACTTTGTAAGAAAACAGGAGAAATCAAAATGGTCCAAGCTGGTTTTAGACAAGGAATTGGAATAAGAGATCATATTTTCAACATAAGATCAATAATAGAGAAATGTAGAGAATTTAACGTGAATCTATATTTATCTTTTATAGACTATTCAAAGGCATTTGATTGTGTAAAACACCAGAAACTTTGGGAAATAATGGAAAAAAATGGAATTTCCAATACATGTGACACAACTAATATCACTTCTGTATCTAGACCAACAAGCAGCAGTAAGAATAAATGGTGAAACAACAACTTGGTTTGACATAAAACAAGGCATCTGTCAGGGATGCACACTGTCGCCTTACTTATTTAACTTGTATACTGAAAATGTAATGAGGAATGTTAGAGAAGATGTAGACAAAGAATATTATGATGCCATAAAAATTGCACAGATTATATATATATATATATATATACAGTCGAACCTGTTTAATGTCACATCGTTGTGACCATCAGAATATGATGACATTAAGGGGAGTTGACATTAAGAGAGGTCCATTACAAGGGTTTTAACTGGGCCAAGTGTGTGTGTGTGCATCCATCCGTCCGTCCCATATTTGGTACATTAAACACATAACAAACAGCCAAAGCTATGATCATCGGACACAATATGTACTAATCACAAAATATATTAGTCACAAAATATATTAATCACAAAATAGAGCAAATCTTAGTCTTACAATATAGAAAATACTATAATCAAGACTTGTCAGCAGTAGTACTAAAAAAATGCGTGATTTTGAATTGTGTAGTGATAACTGGTCTATTAAAAAAAAGTCATTTAAATACAATACAGCACTAAAAATGTCCCGCATCACTTCAGGCATACTGTAAATGAATGAGCGCACAGCCTCGAATGCGCTTACAGACTGAGCGTGAGATACAATTTTGGTGGGCATCTGGTCCGTGATAGACTCACTGACATCGTCAGCACTATCCTTGGCATCACTGTCTACCTTGCTTTTACTGCATTATTCGAGTCTGACCAACTATCAATTTGTGTTGCCAAATTAACACCGGCCACGTTAATGTCATAAAGACAATGACCCGAAAGAAGCCAGATTTTAATCATGAAAGGGCAGCCACGGTAAGCTTTTCATTCACACCAAATGTTTCACACCATTCAGACCACCTGAGTTTTGATGCCCACATGTTCAAAAGGTTGATGTGGCATGTACTCGGTGATAAAACGGCCGGCCCCTTCTTTGATGAGTCGCAAGCTGATAACGCTTTGTGAGATATCTATAGCTTGTAGTCACCCAGTCTCTGATACAAAGCGAGATCTTTAACTCCTCCAGGTGCAAAAATACTGTGACATTAACCGATTTGTGGCAATAAGCAGGGTGATATTAACGGGAGTAAAGCCCATTAATTACTTATGGGAGATGGCCGGGGATACAAATTTATGTGACAATATCCAGGTGGTGACATAAAGCGATGTAATATTAAGTGGGTTTGACTGTATATATATATAAACTACCACACAAAGAAAAATAAACGGGATACAATGGACCTTGTGGAACCAATTGGAAGATCTTGACTTAGCAGATGATATGGCACTTCTGGCACACAGCCACACACAAATGGAAGAGAAATTTCAGATCTTAAGCATGAATTCAGCTAAACTGGACTATATATTAACAGACAAAAAACAAACTTAATGAAAAGTAATAGTGCAAGCAATAGCCTCATGGTAATTGAGGGAGTGCCAGTTGAGGAAGTAGAGTATTTTGCATATTTAGGCAGCATAGTGGATAAATACAGAGGAACGAAAAAGGATGTTAAAGCTAGAATAACCAAGGCCAGGACATTTACCCAATTTAACAAAATATGGTCAAACAAGAATGAATGAATAATCTTTATTTTTAAAGGGTAAAGAACCAAACTTAGGCTTTTAAAAAAAAGTGTAAATACTGTCCCGCTATATGGAAACATGGGTTATGACCAAGACAATACAACAGAGGATACAAACATTCATGAACTACTGCTTGAGGAGGATTTTAAACATTAAATGGCAGGACAAGATCAGGAATGAGGAGCGCAGGCAAGAACCTATGAACCTATAAATTATGTATAGGAAGTGGAAGTGGACTGGCCACACTCTGAGGAAAACCCAACACCAGTATAGCAAGACAGGCACTGACACGGAATCTTCAAGGAAACAGAAAACAAGGAAGACCTACACTTACTTGGAGAAGAGAAATTATGACAGTTCTCAGAGACAAGGGATACACATGGAAGGAAGCAGAGAATAATTCCAAGACCTATGCTCTCAAGGGAGTGAAAGTCGATGATGATGATGATAAAAATTGGAGATTATGAAATACCAGAGATTAGATATGCAGATGACACAGTATTACTGTCCACAACACAAAAAGAAATGAAAAAACTAATCATATCAGTCTGTAAGAATAGTGAAGAGCAAAATCTTTATCTTAATGCAAAGAAAACTAATTTCATGACAACTGACAAAACAAATAAGGCAGCTGAAGTATATACCAATGAGGAAAAATTGGAATAGGTGGAGAGTTTTGAATATCCTGGATCATTACTAATACTGGAAATCTTACATCCTTCCCATGCCGCTAAATGTCACATAAGGCTCGTATGGTGGCTTGCCAAGATTTCCTGTTTTCATTTTTAAATATCATCAAGGGATGTTACTCCTTCTAAACCAGCCTCATATAACAATGTCATCTTTAGAGTTTCACATGGTCGACCTCTTTTTTTTCGGCCTTTTGTGTTCCACTTGATAGCTTGTTTTAGGATTCTCTGATTGTTTCTTCTCATCACATAACTGATATATGTCAATCTTCTTTTTCTGATCACCCATGAGACAGGTTGTTGTTTGCTTATCTGTCTTATCTCTGCATTGTCCTTGAAGTCATTCAACTTTATACCGAGTATTTTCATTAGGCATTTGTTTTCAAAAGAGTGTAATTTCTTGTCTATTTCTTTAGTTGTTTTCCAGCTTTCACATGCATACATGAGGGTGGTTATTACATTTGAATTGAATCATTTTAACTTGGTTTTTGTGCTTATAACTTTTGAATGCTCTCTTTTGAATGTTCTCAAGAATGAAGGTCAATGCTGGTTTTGCAATTCAAGTTCTAACTTCTTTTTTGGTGTCACAATCCTCATCTATATAGCCGCCAAGATATGCAAAATGGTTTACTTCTTCAACAGCTGTTCATTCTATGTATATTTTTCCTTCATGGTTAATGAGAAGTTTCATTATTTTTGTTTTTTCCTTGTTAATTTCAAGTCCTATTTTACTAGCCATTGAAGACTATGTATTTCCATACACTGTATGGATATATTCCATACACTGTATACGCTTCAACTCAAGATTCACGAAGCTGTCTATTATAGTTTGTTATGCACCAACAGAAGCAGCTGAAGAGGAATTAAAAGAAGATTTTTACAACAGCCTCCAAGCCACAGTAGAAACAATACCCAAGCATGATATGCTACTCATCTTTGGCAACTTCAATGCAAAACTAGGCGAGGGAAATGAAGATAGAAGAAGAAACATGGGAAGAGAAGGAATTGGAGAAATAAATGAAAATGGAGAAAGACTGCAGTTTCTGTGAAGAAAACATAATGACCATCGGAGGGACAATTTTCCAACATAAAAACATCCATAAAATGACTTGGAGGTCCCCAGATAAAACCACAGAAAACCAAATCGATCACATACTAATAAACAACAAGTGGAAATGGTCATTACAAGATGTGAGAGCAGATATAGGAAGTGATCACAACCTTCTAGTAGCAAAAATAAAATTAAAATTAAGGAAAGCCAAAATCAGAGAACACAGAAAGGCATGTTTTGATACAGCAAAACTGAAAGAAAACTGAAAGACCAGCAAACAAGGAATGAATTCTCAATAGTACTTAAGAACCGCTTCAGTGTCCTATAAGACGAAGCAGAAATGTCCACACTAGAGTTCAATAAAACACTACAGGAAACAGCAAAAGAGGTGCTGGGATATCGGAAACGGAGAAAAGAGGAATGGATAAGCAAGACAATATGGGAAAAGATAGAGCAAAGAAAGGAAATCAAGAAAAAATTACTGAACACCAAATCACAATGGCTAAAAGAACAAGTTTTAAGTAATTATGCACAAAAAGACAAAGAAGTGAAGGAATCGTGGCATCGTCAATACTATGACAACTTAGCAGAAGCAGCAGAGAAAGCAGCATATGCAAATGACATGAAAACCATATACAAAATCACAAAGCAGATGACAGATAACTTTAGCACAAGATGTGAAAGTGCAATGAAGACACATAAGGGACAACTGATCAGTGGAGAAAGAGAAAAAATTGAAAGATGGAGGGAACACTTTACCACCCTACTAACACAAGCAGCATAAACAATAGACATATCTGAAGCAAAAATGGAACTAAACATCAATCTTACATCCTTCTTGTGCCATTAAACATCACAAAGGGCTAGCATAGTTGTTTGCCAAGTTTTCCTGTTCTCGGTGAGTCTTTCAACATCATCAAGGGATGTTAGCCCACTAAACTGGCTTTTCTTAACAATGTCATCTTTAGAGTTTCACGCGGTCAACCTCTTTTTCTTCGGCCTGTTGTGCTCCACTTGATAGCTTGTTTTGGTATCATTACAAACATCAGTGCAGGACCAATAACAATAAGTAAAGGAGGCAATAATGAAACTAAAATTAGACAGGGCATCAGATGAAGTGACTGTTGAGATGCTGAAAGCAGAAGAAACAGAAACACCAAAACAACTCTGCCAGATACTACAACAAATTTGGGATCTAGAAAAAGCTCCAGAGGAATGGAAAACTGGCTTTATAGTAAAACTACCAAAAAAGGGTGACCTCAGAGATTGTGGGAACTGGAGAGGCATTACCCTCCTGCTACTCACCAGTAAATTATTTTGCAGAATAATCATCAACAGAATTGTACCAGCACTTGAGGGAAAACTTCGGTAGGAGCAGGCAGGTTTTAGGAAAGGAAGATCATATACATACCACATATTTGTAATTAGATAAATATTAGAGCAGGCAAATGAGTGGCATAGCACAACATATGCACTGTTTATAGATTCTGAGAAGCCCCATGTGCCTTGGGCAGTTAAGATTCAGAGAGAGAAAGAGAGAGAGATGGCCTCAGAGAAAGAAATGAGAGAGGTGACAGATATGTAGAATGGACAGGAACTCAAGAGATAATAATTTGAAGCACTTGGTTTAAACATCCAAAACATCTGTGGACCTGAAGAAGGCCAGATAACATGATGAATAACCAGACAGATTATATACTTATAAACAAAAGGTAAAGGAACTCAGAATGCAAACAACATAGGACTAAAGATCAATGTAGGAAAGACAAAATTAATGAAGCAAAATGTGAACAACAGAAATGTACTCAGAGTAGATAGCAAGTTAGTGGAGGAGGTCAGTGAATTTGTATAGAATTTGAGTAGTAGAAAATGGAGACAGCACAGAGGACATCAACAGCAGACTTACTAGAGCAAACCAGGCTTTTGCAATGCTGCAGAATATATGGAAATCAAAAAAACTAAGCATAAATATGAAAATCAGGATATTTAAGAGTAATGTTCTAAGTGTACTACTCTATGGAAGTGAATGCTGGAAAATCACCAAAACCATAGAAAACAAGTTGAATTCTTTCAAGACTAAATGTTTACGAAGAATTAGAAAAATATTTTGGCCAAACACCATAAGAAATAACATCTTATTAGCAGAAATGCAGATGAAGCCACTGACAACAATTATTGAGGAAAGATGCCGGCGATGGTTGGGACATGTGTTCCGAATGACTGATAACTCACTACCAAAAATAGCACTAAGATGGACACCACAGGGGAACAGAAGTAAGGGTAGACCAAAAGAGACACGGAGAAGAACAACAGAAAGGATTTTGAGCAATAGAGGGCTCACCTGGGCAAGAGCAGAAAAAAAGGCGAAGGACAGGCATTTGTGGAAAACCCTTGCAGAAGCCCCATGTGCCCTGGGCACTTAAGGTTCAGAGAGAGAGAGAAAGGAACACACTCTTGTCAGTCAAAACCAAACTGGGAGCAGATTGCAGTAGTGATCATATACCAGTAATAGGGAAAATGAGAATCAAACTGAAAAAAATTAAGAAAGGAAATAACAATATAAAACTGAATTTAGCACTGCTGAGAACAGACAACTTGAAGGAAGAATATAACATCAGTTAAGGAAAACAACTAAAGAAATAGACAAGAAATTAGACTCTTTCGATAACAAATGCCTAAGGTATGAAGTTGAATGAATTCAAGAACAATGCAGAGATAGGACAGATGAGCAAACAACAATCTGTTTAATGAGTTATCAGAAAAAGAAGATTGACATATGTCAGTCATGTGATGAGACGAACAATCAGAGGATCCCCAAACAAGCTATAAAGTGGAACACAGCAGGCCAAAGAAAAAGAGGTCGACCATGTGAAAAACTCTAAAGAAGAAACTGTTAAGAGAGGCCAGTTCAGTGGGCATAACATCCCTTGATGACATTGAAAAACTTACCGAAGACAGGAAATCTTGGAAAACTACCATGCAGGCCCTAAGTGACGTTTAGCAGCACAGGAAGGATGTATGATGTAAGGAATAGGTACAATGCAGTGGTAAACAATAATGATATCAATAATCAGTAGGAGATGCTAAGAGATTCCATATAGCAAACACCAATGGTGATTATACCCAAGACCAAAAGACCTACCAAGAAAAGATGGATGACTGAGGAAATCCTAAGCCTGATGGAAAAAAGAAGAAAGCACAATAGTGACCAAGTAAAATACACAGAAATAATTAAAGAGATAAGGATCAAATGCAACAAAGCAAAAGAAGAATGGTTAAATGCAAAATGCAAAAAACAGAGGACTACGACCAAGGCAACACAAGAGAAATGTACAAACAAATAGATAAAATAACAGGCAGAAAAACACACCATACAACTGGATGTCTTAAATCGAATGAGGGACAAATTATCATGGGTAGAGAATGAGACAACAGAGAGGTTGAATGAATACATTAAAGAGTTATATGTTGAAGAAAGAGCAGACCCTAACTCAGAGAACTATAATGAAAATACACCAATTTTTGTGGAGGAAATCACATTAACTAAATGAAGAACATAGGATATATCACAGAAGACTTACAGAAATCAATATTCATTGCTATACCGGAAAAACCCGGAGATGTGAAATGTGAAGAACACAGAACAATAAACCTCATAAGTCACACTACTAAGATCCTACTCAGCATTATGAAAAGAATAAGAAATAAAACCAGAAATTGCAGAAGAACAATTCAGTTTCTTGGAAGACACAAATAATGTTATATACATGATAAGGATGCAGACAGAATGAGCAACTGAAGTTAAAACAGACCTCTATATGTGTTTTAAACACTACTGTAAGACATTTGACAAAGTAAGACACAACCAAGTAATCAAAATATTGGAAAATATATAGATGGCATGAACTTGAGAGTTATTAAAAACATACAGCAACAGCTAGCAGCAATAAGATGGGGCAAGAGATTGGCAAATACCAGGAAACCAAAGCTGAAACTCTAAAAGGATGTGTACTATCTCCTGACCTATATACTCTTTCATTCATTCCTTTGCATGTCCCTTGCGGAACTTTGCCTCCCAAACAGCACTCCTGTAGGCCTCTCGGTTGTGAGCAAGATGGCCTGCTGCTGCTGCATCCATTTCCAGATCATCAACGATGTCTTGCAGCCATCTTCGTTTCGGTCTTCCTCTTTTTCTTTTTCCCATTATGTATCCTTCCAATACGGTCTTCTCTAAATTATCATGATGTTTAATGTGGCCAAAATATTTAAGTTTTCTCTCTTTAATCCTCTTTACTAGCCAGCCTTCTTCAATATTAAGCTCTTGTAGTATAGATATATTTGTTCTTTTTTGTGTCCACGATATTTGGAGAACTCTTCTATAGCATTTACATTCAAAGGCATTTATGTGCTTCTCAGCTGTTTTGTTAAGTGTCCAGGTCTCACAGGCATATGTTGCGATGGGAAAGATGCATGCCCTTAAAAATCTTATTTTTGTGGTTCTGTCTGCTCCTCTCCACAGATTCTTTATTTGTTTTACTTTCTGAAGAGCAATAGATGTCCTCCTTTTAATTTCCCGCATTGTATCTCCATTATTAGTTAGTAGTGATCCAAGATATTCAAAACTCTCCACCTCTTCCAGTTTTTCCTCACTGATACATATTTCAGTTGCCTTGTTTGTTTTGTCAGTTGTCATCACTTTAGTTTTCTTTGCATTAAGATAGAGGTTCTGCTCTTCGCTGTTCTTGCGGACTGACATAATTAGTTTTTCCATTCCTTCTTGTGTTGTGGACAGCAATACTGTGTCATCAGCATATCTAATCTCTGGTATTTCATAACCTCCAACTGTTATGGCATCGTAATATTCTTTGTCTACATCTTCTCTAACATTCCTCATTATATTTTCAGTATACAAGTTAAATAAGTAGGGTGACAATATGCACCCCTGACGGACCCCTTGTTTTATGTCAAACCAAGTTGTTGTTTCACCATTTATTCTTACTGCTGCTTGTTGGTCTAAATACAGCAGTGATGTTAATTGTATCAAATGTGTTGGAAATCCCATTTTTTCCATTATTTCCCAAAGTTTCCGGTGTTGTACACAATCAAATGCCTTTGAGTAGTCTATAAAGGATAAATATAGATTCACATTAAACTCCCTGCATTTCTCTATTATTAATCTTAGATTGAATATATGATCTCTTGATCCTCTTCCTTGCCTGAAGCCAGCTTGGACCATATTGACTTCTTCTTCTATTTTCTTTCGAAGTCTACCCATTATGATTTTTAACAGAATTTTACTGGCATGACTAATCAGGGCAACAGTTCTGTAGTTGGTGCATAATTTCAGGTTACCCTTTTTTGGCAGTGGTATGAATACAGTTCTTTTCCATTCTTTTGGCCAAATACCTGAATGCCATATCTTTTTACATAGTGCATGATAGATTGTTGCACACTCCTTTCCTCCTGCTTTAATAAATTCAGCGGTTATCTCATCACATCCTGGTGATTTACCATTTTTCAGACTCTTTATTGCCCATAAAACTTCTTCCATTGTCGGCTCGGGTTCTTTCTCCTCCAATAATAATTCACACTGTTGATTTCTGCTTCCACAGTCGGTTGTTTCATACATTCTTTTGCAATATTCCTTCCATCTTTCCAGAATTTCCTCTGTCTCTGTCAGGGTATTCCCCATCTCATCACAAATTACATTTAGCTGTATACTCTTTACATAGCAAAAATATAATGCATTTCATAGACTGACTACTAGGAATTTCATCAGGAGGATATAATTTGAACAATCTGAGATATGCAGGCGACATTATTTTAATAGCAAAGAATGAAAAAGAACTGCGGCAGCTGATAAATAGGATAGTCATGGAAAGTGAAAAAGGGGACTCAGCCTGAATGAGAAGAAAACAAGTTATGGTTATCTCCAAAAAGAAAGTGATTCAAAGGTGTAAAATAACACAACACTGAAGCAGGTGGAAAAGTTGTAATATCTAGAGACATTAATAACTTCAGATGGAAGATGTGAAATGGACATAAAGAACAGAATAACATAGGCTAAAATAATGTTTCAAAGGATGAAAAATATTCTATGTAATAAATCAAAGTTAATAGATTCAAGTACTTAGGAACGATTATAACAGCTGATGGGAAATGTCTCAATGAAATAAAAAGCATATGTGATTAGGCCAAGTCAGCATTCCAGAAAATGAGGAACATTTTGTGCAACAGATCCATATCAATGGAAACAAGATTCCAAGTACTTAAATGTTACATCGACCCAATTTTGTTTTATGGATGTGAAGCATGATCCATGAATAACAGAGTACAATGAGAAATGGAGGCCAATGGAAGTGTGGTTCATAAGACGGATGTTGAAGGTACCATGAACAGCTAAGAAAACCAACGAAGAAGTCTTAAGAGAGACTGGAGTTAAAAGGCAAATTACAACAAAGATCAGAGACAGACAAGCGAGATTTGTAGGACATTTTCTGAGAAGAGGAAAATTGGAACACATTATGGCAACTGGAAAAACTGAGGGAAGAAGAGACAGAGGAAGACACAGAGAGAGAAGTTACTGGATGTGCTGTCAGTGTGGCTAGGAAGAAAGTCACTGGTGGATCTCATAATCAAGTCTAAAGACAGGGAATTATGGAGAGAAATGATTGCCTATGCCACTCTGCATGGCACTTGATTGATTGATTGAATCAATCACTAACACTGAAAGTGAGGAAAAAAGTACTCCAATGTTATACTGAACCAATCCTGTTTTATGGATGTGAAACATGGACAGTCACCAAGGAAGTACAACATCCCCTGGAGGTCACAGAATGCTGTTTCTTAGAAGAATGCTACAGATACCATGGACAGTGAAGAGATCAAATGAAGAGGTCCTGAAAGATGCAGAAGAAGAAAGACAAGCAATAACAAAACTCAAGAAGAGGGAATCCAAATTTATAGGACACATCATCTGAGCAGATGGACTGGAATATATGATACTAACAGGGATGATAGAGGGCAACAGAGACCAAGGTAGCAAAGAGAGAAGATGATAGATGGACTGATGAAGTGGCGTTGAGAAAGAACAACCAGTCCAGCTCATAATTAACACCCAGAATAGAGAAATGTGGAAAAGCATATCACCAATGCCTGTTGGCATGGCACTCAGTAGATAGATGATATTGTCAAAGACTTCTTCTAAGTTTGATTCCTCTACTTCAGGTTTACAAATCTACATTTCTTCCCATGGTAGTATGCTTATAGATTCTATACAGTTTAGCAGCTTTTCCAAATATTCTTTTCATCTGATACAGGTGTTTTCTTCATCATTTATCATGTTCCTGTTACTATCCTTCAAATTTTGCAAAGGTTGTTGATATCACTGCTTTTCTGTTTGCAGTTCTTTGTAGATCTTCCAGCTTTTCTTATTTTGATGGCATGTCTGCATCTCAATCAGCATGTTTACTTAGTTTTATATACTTATACACTAATTATTCATGTGTTACTTCTTAGAATCTTGTTCTCAAAGACCTGCAACTGTTGTTCATCTTTCTTTGTTGTACTCCATGTTTCTGATCCATACATGAAGGCTGATCTTGTTATAGTTTTGTAGACTGTTATTTTGGTGTTTTGGGTCAGGACTTTTGATTTTAACAGGTGTTGCAAGGCAAAGCAAATTTTATTCCCTATCTATACTCTGCTTCTAAATTCCTCACTTACTAAGTTGCTTCCGTTAAAGGCTGTGCCTACATATTTGTATGTTTCTGGTTTCCTAATGATCATATCTCCACTCATTCATTCATTCATTCATTTGCATGTTCCTTGCAGAACTTTTCCTCCCTAACAGAACTCCTGTAGGCCTCTTGGGTGTAAGCAAGATGCCCTGCTGCTGATGCATCCATCTGCAGATCATCAACAATGTCTTGCACCCATCTTCACCTTGGTCTTCCTCTCTTTCTTTTTCTCATTATGTACAGCAGTGATGTTAATTGTATCAAATGTGTTGGAAATCCCATTTTTTTCCATTATTTCCCAAAGTTTCTGGTGTTGTACACAATCAAATGCCTTTGAGTAGTCTATAAAGGCTAAATATAGATTCACATTAAACTCTCTGCATTTCTCTATTATTAATCTTAGATTGAATATATGATCTCTTGATCTTCTTCCTTGTCTGAAACCAGCTTGGACCATATTGACTTCTTCATCTATTTTCTTTCAAAGTCTACCCATTATGAAATTTTACAGAATTTTACTGGCATGACTAATCAGGGCAACAGTTTTGTAGTTTGTGCATAATTTCAGGTTACCCTTTTTTGACAGTGGTATGAATACAGTTCTTTTTCATTCTTTTGGCCAAATACCTGACCAAATATCTCCAACATTTATATAATCTAGATCATTCTGCCCCTGGTCTCTTGATATCTTAATATACTCTGTCTTATCTCAATTAATGGTAAAGCCCACTTTTAGTGTCACTTCTCCCAAGTGCATGCAGGTACTGGTGACTTTTTACTTAGTTTTCCCCGCTAGGTCAATGTTGTCAGCGTATCCTAGTATTTTAGCTTGTTCTGTATTGTTTTCTTCTTTCACTTTTCTGATTACCTTTTTTAGTACTAGGCTGAATATAATGTACCACCTTGTTTTAAGCCAGTTCTTACATAGAATGGCTCTTACTTTCTTCCTTCATCTTACATCCTTCCTGTGCTGCTGAACACCACATAGGACTCGCATAGCAGATCGCCAAGTTTTCCTGTTTTTAGTGAGCTTTTTAACATCATCAAAGGATTTTATGCCTAGTAATTAACAATGTCCTCTTTAGAGTTTCACGTGGTTGACCTCTTTTTCTTCAACCTGTTGTGTTTCACTTGTTTTGGGATTCTCTGATTGTTTCTTTTTATCACATGATATATGTCCATCTCCTTTTTCTGATCTCCAATGAGACAGGCCAAATTAGTGGAGAACTACCATGTATGCCCTATGTGATGTTTAACAGCATGGTAAAGATGTAAGATATGTTATAGGGCCAGTTTTTCCATATGCTAAAATTGTAAGAACCATATGTTATATGGGCTAAACTGGTTCTGAACCCATATAGTGTTAAGCTCAAACAATATTCAGGCTAGTACTGTGCTGTCAGGCTGTGAATGAATTGAGGTAAAGTTTCTCAAACTAATTATGAAAACTTCTTAATTAAAATTAATGAGTGGGCTGGGTCATCATGGCATCTATAAGCAATGCTTTTGACATGTGCTTTCACTAGAAACATTATACTAAGGAAGTTAATTCTTCCATATCATGAAAATAAAGGAATACATTATCCCCAACATAGTGTTTTAAATCATTTCTTATACAGAAAGATTCTGATTTACTTCCTTCATACATTACTATATTTTGTGTATCCTCCTTGCATAATCTGGTCAAATTGATTAATTTATTAGGTATCTTTTTCATTGCTCAGTTTGCTCAGACTTGAAAACAACTGGCAATCAAGTAATGAAAGAACTGTCCAAATCTGTTGAAGACACTAGTGTCAGTGAGCTTGGCATAGATCTATCTTTGGTCATAACATTACTTTGGGATTAGCATAAATATGCCATCATCAACGGTCATTTTGTGATAGCCAGCAACATAAGATAGATCCGGACATTTCTTTTTATTTATCCTGAAGTGACAACAGTCAGGATTTTATTTTTTGCTGTGGCCCAAATGCTGATGACATTATTTAGTGACTTTCATGGATGTAAGGGCTTATAGGGGTGCAGATGTCAACAGTGATCACAACCTGTGCATAGGGAAAATAAAACTAAAATTGAAAAGTCAACACAAGAAATCAGTACACAGAAAGATAAACATCCACAGCCTACAAGAAGAAAATACTAACATTAATTTCAATCAGGAACTTGCCAATCATTCCAAAACACCCAGTGAAGTTGAGGAGATAGGTATAGATGAGTTATGGAATTCTTACAGCACAGCCATAATCACAGCAGCAAAAGTAAGCGCTGGATTGGAAAAACCAAATAGAAAAGCATGGATATCAGATAAAACATGGAAGTATATACATGAAAGACGAGCAGTCAAATTAAACATGTTGAATGCAAAAGCAGATGATGAAAGAGATTCGGCAAAAGCAAAATACAAAGACATAGACAAGAAAGTAAAAGTTCAGCTAGAAGGGATAAAAGAGAATACATAGACAATATGGCGAAAGAGGCAGAAAAAGCAGCAAAAACAGGAGACAGCAAAACTTTATATAACATACAAAAGAGGCTAACAGGTACTATTACATCTAAAGAAAGACCAATACTTAGCAAAACTGGAACACTATTAACATCAAATAAAGACCAAAAGCAAAGATGGGCTGAACACTTCCAAGAAATACTCAATCGACCACACCCAAAAGAATTGTTAAACCTTGAAACTGACTTACCAGCCCCACAACTAAATGTCAATCTAGATGAAATTGAATTGCATGAAATTGAAACAGCAGTGAATTTAATGGCTAACAACAAAGCTGCAGGTGAAGATGAAACAACAGCCGAGATGCTAAAAGCTATCAATAGTGACAACATGAGACAACTACAGAGAATGTTTAACAAGATTTGGAAAGAAGAAAAGGTCCCTTCTAATTGGAAGAAGGGAATCATTGTGAAAATACCAAAAAAGGGCAACCTTAGTGACTGTAACAACTGGAGAGGAGTAACCTTAATATCAGTTGTGTCAAAAGTATTTTGCAAGGTCATTTTGAATAGACTCAAAGATATAGTGGATACTGCAATGAGAGAAGAACAAGCAGGATTTCGAAAAGGGAGAAGCTGTCTCGACCAGATCTTTACTCTAAGAATAATACTTGAAGAACATATTGAAAAGCAGAAACCATTAATACTGAATTTCATAGATTTTAAGAAGGCATTTGATAGCATACACAGAGATTCATTATGGAGAATTTTATGTCTATATGGAATACCATCTAAAATTGTCAACATCATTAAGGACTTATACAATGGATATGGTTGTGCAGTCAAGACAGAAGAAGGGATGAGTGAATGGTTCCAGATTGAAACAGGCGTGAAACAAGGATGTATACTGTCTCCTTTACTTTTTGGGATTACAATAGACTTCATAATGAAAAAATGCTGCACAGGTAACACAGGTATTGACTGGGTACATGGGACCCAACTAGAAGATCTTGATTTTGCTGATGACATAACTCTTATCAGTAATAATGTGAATTCCATGCAAGAAAAAACAGATAGCCTATCTTCACTGGCTAGCAAAATAGGACTTGAAATTAACAAGGACAAAACAAAAATAATGAAAATTCCCATCAATCAAAATGGAAAAATACACATAGAAGGGACAGATATTGAAGAAGTCAATCAATTTGCATACCTTGGCAGCTACATAGACCACGATGGTGACACTAGAAAGGAAGTTAGGATCAGAATTGCAAAAGCAGCATCAATCTTCAAGAATCTTGAGAACATATGGAATTCAAAAGTTATAAGCACAAAAACCAAGTTAAGACTATTCAATTCAAATGTAATATCCACCCTCATTTATGCATGCGAAAGCTGGAAAACAACTAAAGAAATAGAAAAGAAATTAGACTCTTTTGAAAACAAATGCCTAAGGAAAATACTCGGCATCAAGTGGAATGAATTCAAGAACAATGCAGAGATAAGACAGATGACTGAACAACAACCAGTCTCACGGGTGATCAGGAAAAGGAGATGGACATATGTTGGCCACTTGATGAGAAGAAATGAGCAGAGAATCCCAAAACAAGCTATCAAGTGGAACACAACAGGCCGAAGAAAAAGGGGCAGACCGCGTGAAACTCTGAAGAGAACATTATTAAGAGAGGCCAAGTTAACAGGCATAAAATCCTTTGATGAGGTTGAAAGACTCGCTGAAGACAGGAAAAATTGGCGAACTACTTTGCGAGCCCTATGTGACGTCTAACAGCACGGGAAGGATATAAGATATAAGATATAAGATTTAACTGACAGGTTCAGTGATACTGAAGGATGGTGTACTGGTGGAACATTGGCATTGTAACCACAGTTTCATTATTTTTGTGTGTATATAACCTGAGTATAAACTTCTGTTTAGAAATGAGTCTGTATGGAGATAGGATGAAAAAAAAAACTCAGCTATTTGCTGACCAAATTGTAAAATATATATCAGAGCCACTGAACCTAGGTTCATTAAATCTAACTGGGTTTGTTCTAAGCTGTATAACTGCACATGAATACATTCATAAAGAACACCTGTTCATAAACAACACGTGGGGTAGAAATACACAATATGACAGTTTTAGACTTGTCATCATAACAAAATGAATGATTTTGCTTGCATGTCATAAAAAAAGGACATTAAAGGATTTATGCACTGCATTAATATTTTGGTATTGGTACCCTTAGTTATTGCTTTTAAATTTTGATATTTTCTCAGTCAAAAACTATATAAGACATATTCAATAAGACATAGTTACACAAGATGGTAATCAACTGTAATATAACACATATTACTGGAGAGTGAAAAAGTAAGAAAATGAATACTGTAACATTAAAAAGCTCTATATGAGATGGATAATAAATAGATCTATAAAGAGCAAATAAAACCAAGAACCTTCATGCCTTCATGCACAGTAGGCAATACCAGCACTTTAGTTTGGCTGCTCAGGTACTGGCCACCTGTTTTAAGAAGTACCTTAGCATCTGGGGACCCAATAGCTGAACCAGAAGACATAGCATTTGCACTATTATTATCTTCTGACAAGGAGTCTTTATGCTCATTGGATGCTGACCGAATGTTAGCTAATGGCTTAGCTGGTAGTCGAATGGGAGGCTTTGGTCTGTCAGCTTGTATCTTGGGAGATGGTTTTGGCTTTGTTGGCAGTTTTGGCGGGTCAACGGTGCTTCTTTGAGATGGTATATGTTTTCTACTGAGATCTGAAACTGAAAGGCAAAGCAGAATTATTTTTCAAAATCTATTATTACAATTTGTATTCTGAATTATGTGCAATAATTCACCAATTTAATAATTTATGAAGCAGGAAGTCATTTTAATCCACAATCTTATTATCTTGCCACACATTCTAATTACTTTTCATGTTATTTTCTTTCCATGCTATTCTTCTTCTCTGTCTTTTATTTTTTTTCATTATTTTTTGTAGTACTTTTTATTTCTCTTATTAGTTTTTTTTCTCTAGCAGTCTCTTTCTTACCCCATGTTCATTTAAGATTCAAGGGGTAATAAGCTTTACTACATTTCAATGCATGCCAGCAATTTTTCATCAGTAACCATAACTGTGAAAAAGGGTCATGCTCTATTGCTTATCCTGTGGAGCAGCCTCATTACACTTGGGGCATGCCCATACATGTTCAGCCTTTGTCATCAGGACTTCCTTCAGTATTTTTATAGAAATGATTCCAATGTTGTGTTGGTTGAGTACTGCGCATGTGATCTAGCATTTTGTTGGGATCTGCATACATGTAACACATTGAGTTGTGCGTGGTAGGTGCTTTAGATGAAATTATTTTGTGATTGTTCTTTGAGTTTGATGGATTTGTATAAGTCTGATTTGTTCATTTTGACAAGGCTCTCCAGTTTGGCTCATGCTGCTAGTTGGTCAGCCTTGTCATTTCCATCTACTCTGGCAGTATACCTACATGATGTTTCTGATGTGTGATTTATCAATTATTTCTAGCCATTCACTTTATGGCTTGTGTTCACCTTTTTCAGTAGGCTTTGAGAATTGGTAATGATTGTGATTCAGTGTGTTTTCTGGGTCACCACTCAATTTAATGCTTGTGTGATGGCCTCTATTTCCATCTGCATACTTCAGCATGTATTTGTATAAGCCCCAGACATAAGTTTGGTATGCTGCAAACCACCATCCACTTCTAGTTCCCCTGCTCACAAATCTGTCTGCATAAATAATTACATCCTCAGGAATTGTGAGTTTATTAAGTTCATTTATTTCATCTTGTGTTTTTCCCTCCCCCATTTTCAGCATTTTCTTGTAAGAGTTATGGGTACTTTAATGAGATTTTGGTGGGCCTTGCTGCAAGTAACTATACCTATCTTGTGAGTTGTTTTTTTTAAATAACTCACAAGATATCTGGGCGTCATGACCCAGGGGGCCCATCCCCATTAGAATCTCAAGAGTTTAATAGGGCCAAAACACTTATCTGAGGGTGGGAAGTACTTCCTCTGAAGATTTGAATGAGTTGTGTTGTTGTTCTGCCTTCTACAGTAGTTTCCTGCACAAAGAGCATGATGATGCTATTGATAACTGGCAAAGACTGACAGACAATGGGAAAGACTAGAATCCTTACTAGGAAAATGTCCCTGAAATGGACTGTCTGCTATTGCTACAAAGTCCAAAAAAAAAGAAATGCTTCCAGGATTCACTGAAAGGGAGGGGAGAGTAATGAATCAACGGGTGATTATTTGGAAATGGCAATGCCTGCCCCAATTAATTTGAGTTCAGAACAGCGGATAGAGTATCCATGCAACTATGGCAGGAAATTTATCATTCAATGTGGCATGAGGACACAGAACGAAGAAGGGATGTGGTGGTTCCTTGCTGCCCTATACTCAACAATGCACTATGATGCCAGTCTCAGATAAAACATTAGAAAATATCTGTCAAGACATAAACCATAGTACAGAGAATATTCCAATGAGGTCAAAGACAAAATCACCTTCCCACCAGTAAGCATATGGGAAAATTTAACACAGCATTATGAAAAAAACTGAACAAACAGCTAAGAAGGAAAACATTGAGAAAAAAATTTAAAGCATTCAGTAACTTCATATATATTCAATGCCACAAAGAGTTTACAATCAAACAGGCAAAAAGGGAAAAAGTAACACCAAGAAAGTCCATAAGACAGATGAAAATAGAAGCAATAAGACAACAGAAGAACAATGCCCTGAAAATGTTCAAGAAGGCACATGAAAAGGAAGGATTAAGACAAGTTAGGCAGAATCTAAAATCCAAATACAATGCCTTTTACAGAGCAGAAAGAATATGTAAACAAAAGAGGGAAATCAGACACACAAAAGAGTTCTACAGAGATCCTTTTGGGTTTGCCAAAATCAAGTACACTGAAAGCAAGTAAGCAGGTGCTCAAGGAACATCTAAGCAATATGACTGATAAAATAGACCCCAGCAATACACCTCCTGAGCATGTGAAAGCTCTAGTGTGCCCTGTGCACCAGGCAGCAAATTAAAGTGCAGTCTACCAACCTTACAAGCAGAGAGCACTGTAAGAAAAACTAAAGGCAAATCAGCACCTGGCTCAAATGGTGTCCCTTACGTGCTGTACAAAAGATGCCTTGAAGTACTTAAGAAACTCCATAAACTCATAAAAACAGCATGGACTAAGGGGTTCTAATTAAAGAAAAAAAGCTAATTACACATCCCAAAGAATTCCACTGAGATCATCCAGTTCAGATCCATCTCACTTCTGAATTGTTGAAGGAAATATATTCTTCTCAGTAATGGCAAGGAGACTAACAACATACATCCCAGAAAATGGTTATGTTTATATATCCATGCAAAGGGAGGAATTCCAGGTTCCCTAGTATGTCTTGAGTAAGCTTTGATGATTTGGGAAGTTATTAAACAGGCAAGATCTAGATAGCAGGACCTACAGATAATATGGCTTGATTTACTCAATGCATATGGCTCAATACCACACCAGATGATATGACTAGCATTAGACATGTATCATGCATAAAAGAAATCATGAAGATGCTGAAAATGTACTTCACAGGAGTCCTCAGACATTTGGAACATCAGGATATATTACAAGATGGACTGAAATTCATGTAGGAACTGCAATGGGCTGTACAATATCCGTCAAACTGTTTGCACTAGCCATGCAGGTAATTCTGAAAGCAGCAGAAGGCCCAAGGTTCAGAAATGGATGCTAGATGCCACCACTAAAAACATTAATGGACAACACAACAGAAATAACAACCACTGAAGCACAAGCATAAAGGATGTTAGAGCAATTGGGTAGTTTTATCATATGGTGTCAAATGATCTTCAAAGCAAAAGAAGTCAAGAAGCCTGTCACTCATAAAGAAGAAAGTGATGGAAAAATCATAGACTGTGACAAATCAAATAATCCCAACTGTAGGAGAAACAGCCACTAAAGAGTCTTGGCAGAGTATATGATGCATCCAAGAAAGACTCAAGCATGGTGAAACAGGTCATAGAAATGGCACAGAATGGACTCTTCATCAAAGTCAAAAGCAGGCTATGGGGAAAGTTAAAAATATGATGCCTCCAGTTCATACTGATTCCAAAACTGATGTGGCCACTACTCATTTATGAAGTAAGTGCCAGCACAGTAGAGGCAATCAAAAGAAAGATAGCACTGGCCAACACACATTTTGGCGTCTCAAATGTTAGACCTGTTTCTGGGTATATCTGACCTGCTGATTCCAAAAATGGCACAAGTTTTCCCCATCAACTCTAGTTTTTGAGATACAGAACATATGTCTTCACTCTGCTTGCCCATGACAAATCAGGATATTTTAATGTAGATTAATATCTTTTAAGCATGAAGGAAATATTACAAATTCAAAGAAAAGTGTACTACATGAAAATCTACTTATTTCATACCAAAAGCACACGTTTATGATACAAACTTTCCATTCATTCAACACACAAAAAGCTCCTTTGTGTAAAACTTTTGGGATCTGCTAGGACAATCCTGCATAAGATTCCAACAATAGTCTGCCATCATGTGTGAATCTCATCTTCCTTTGTATCTGGCTTCCATTGTTTTCATGTCTTGGTGAAATCTTTCACCTTGCTCTTTGCTTAAGTTGCCAAGGTTCTCTGGAAAGTGATTTAAGTGACTATGCAGATAATGGATTTTAACACTCATGTTACAGCCAAGCCTGTTGAAATGAAAGACCATATCCTCTACTAATTGTGTGTAGTTGTCTACCTTCTTGTTGCCAAGAAAGCTTTTTACAACAAGAACAAATGAAGACCAAGCACATGATTCCACTTCATTCATTGATGCTATGAAATGTGCGTCATTTATAAGTTGTCTGATCTGTGGACGATTGAAAATTCCTGCCTTCAGTTTTTCCATAGTAAGTCCAAGTAACTTAATCCATTATGTATTCAATGCATGAACCTTCTTTATTCAAAGTCTTTACAAATTGTTTATCAGACCTAACTTTATATGTAGTGGTGGCAGTATGATTGTATTCATATCTCATGCTACCAAAGGTTCATTGATTTATATTTTGTCCTCTAACCACCATATATTTCCTTAGAGGCCAATCTTTTCTTGGCCAATGTTCAAGCTTGGCTCAACTATTCAAAAGGCATAAAAAGCAAAGATACTTTGTGTAGCCACTTTGTTGACCAAGAAGAAAAGTCATCATCTTCAAGCCTACACAAATTACCTATTAGTAATTTATCTTTTCCAAGGCTAAAGAGGTGGCCTTGTACTCTTCTTTCATCCTGGTGGAATGACCGATTGGAATAGAAGAACCATATTTGTTGCCATTATTTAAAAGAACACATTTCAAACTACGTTTTGAACTGTTGATGAAAAGATTCCACTCACTTGGGTTATATTCTGAAACACCAATTTTCTTCACAAGATTTCCAATGTCACTGTAGAATACTAAGTTGTTGTCTTTGGTAAAGAATGGCAATAAATCCTCTTCTCTAATTTGATAAAATGTAATTTTTGTTGAAAGCTGAAGTACATTCTTTTCTTTTAGTCTGGAGGCAAGCAATTCAGAAGAATCCTTAGAAAGATTTAAGTCCCTGATCAGATCACTCAAATGACAATGTGATCAAAATGATGACTATGTGAAATTGTTTGGAATTCACTATCAATGCCCCCACTTTCTTTACCATATGCGATATCAGACATGCAAGACTCATCCTCTGAGAGCTGCAGTATTTAAAGGAAAAGTGGAATGGGTACAAAATCTATGTGTGGAAAAGGTCTTCTGGCTTAAGGTAGATCAAGGTAAGACCACTTGTCATGATTATTTTTATAGATGCCTATGATATCAACAATACAAAAATAACAGTCATCGAAGTGGTTTTTCAGTTCCCTCCACGCCACTGGTACTCCAAATTTCAGGCACCTTCTCTTTCCATTTGTCCATTGGCACAAATGTTTCATACAAGTTTTGAATACAATATGAGGAGCCCATAGCTTATCTTGATCTCCAAGCTTGATGCCAAAATAACCTATTTATGCTCTTTTTTACAAACTCAGAAATAGGTTTCCTACTTACTTTCAGTGTGATCATTCATTCATTCATTTGCATGTCCCTTGCAGAACTTTGCCTCCCAAACAGCACTTCTGAAGGCCTCTCGGTTATGAGCAAGATGGCCTGCTGCTGCTGCGTCCATTTGCAGATCGTCAACGATTTCTTGCAGCCATCTTCGTTTTGGTCTTCCTCTTTTTCTTTTTCCCATTATGTATCCTTCCAATATGGTCTTCTCTAAATTATCATGACGTTTAATGTGTCCAAAATATTTAAGTTTTCTCTCTTTAATCCTCTTTACTAGTCAGCCTTCTTCAATATTAAGCTCTTGTAATATAGATATATTTGTTCTTTTTTGTGTTCACGATATCTGGAGAACTTTTCTGTAGCATTTACATTCAAAGGCATTTATGTGTTTCTCAGCTGTTTTGTTAAGTGACCACATCTCACAGGCATATGTTGCGATGGGAAAGATGCATGCCCTTAAAAATCTTATTTTTGTGGTTCTGTCTGCTCCTCTCCACAGATTCTTTATTTGTTTTACTTTCTGAAGAGCAATAGATGTCCTTCTTTAAATTTCCCTCACTGTAGTGATCCAAGATATTCAAAACTCTCTACTTCTTCCAATTTTTCCTCATTGATATATATTTCAGCTGCCTTGTTTGTTTTGTCGGTTGTCATCAATTTAGTTTTCTTTGCATTAAGATAGAGGTTCTGCTCTTCGCTGTGCTTACGGACTGACATCATTACTTTTTCCATTCCTTTTTGTGTTGTGGATAGTAAAACTGTGTCATCAGCATATCTAATCTCTGGTATTTCATAACCTCCAATTGTTATGGCATCATAATATTCTTTTTCTACATCTTCTCTAACATTCCTCATTATATTTTCAGTATACAAGTTAAATAAGTAGGGTGACAATATGCATCCCTGACGGACCCCTTGTTTTATGTCAAACCAAGTTGTTGTTTCACCATTTATTCTTACTGCTGCTTTGTTGGTCTAGATACAGCAGTGATGTTAATTGTATCAAATGTGTTGGAAATCCCATTTTTTCCATTATTTCCCAAAGTTTCTGGTGTTGTACACAATCAAATGCCTCTGAGTAGTCTATAAAGGATAAATATAGATTCACATTAAACACTCTGCATTTCTCTATTATTAATCTTAGATTGAATATATGATCTCTTGATCCTCTTCCTTGCCTGAAACCAGCTTGGACCATATTGACTTCTTCTTCTATTTTCTTATGAAGTCTACCCATTATGATTTTTAACAGAATTTTACTGGCATGACTAATCAGGGCAACAGTTCTGTAGTTTGTGCATAATTTCAGGTTACCCTTTTTTGACAGTGGTATGAATACAGTTCTTTTCCATTCTTTTGGCCAAATACCTGAATGCTATATCTTTTTGCACAGTGCATGATAGATTGTTGCACACTCCTTTCCTCCTGCTTTAACAAATTCAGCTGTTATCTCATCACATCCTGGTGATTTACCATTTTTCACATTCTTTATTGCCCATAAAACTTCTTCAATTGTCAGGTCAGGTTCTTTCTCCTCCAATAATAATTCACACTGTTGATTTCTGTTTCCACAGTCGGTTGTTTCATACATTCCTCTGCAATATTCCTTCCATCTTTCTAGAATTTCCTCTGTCTCTGTCAAGGTATTCCCCATCTCATCACAAATTACATTTAGCTTAGGTGTGACATTTCTCATCAATGTCTTCATTTCTTTAAACATTTCACTATCTCTTCCACACTTCTGATGTTCTTTCACAACAATCTTGTATGTATTGTTTTTTGTCTTTTCTTATGTTTCTTCGTACTTCTTTTGTTAAAGTTTTATATTTCTCTTTGTTGTTGTTTGTCACTTTCCATTGCGTCTTCATTTCTCTACGTTGTTTTATCAGTTCTAGTGTACCTGCTGTAATCCATCCATTCTTTTGCGTTTTCTTTACTGGAACCATGTCTTTAGCTGTTGTTATTAAGATATCTTTGGCCTGCGTAGCCAATTCATCTGGTGTCATCTCCTCCTGTACAGCCATCAGGATTTCGAAACAGTTCTTCACTTCTATACCGTATTGTTCTGGTATATTTGTAAGATCAAAGCGGAGTGGTCTTGATCCCGTAACTGTCTTTTTTATTTTTATCTTCACAAATATAGCAAAATACATTGGGATGATTCAAGCAGCTCCATCTTGAAATAGCCATAACATCTATGGTGTTCGATTTGCAAAAATGAAATGATATGAGTGGGAATATACACACACCTCCTATCTTATATCTTATATCCTTCCCGTGCCGTTAAACGTCACATAGGGCTCCTATACGATCATAATTATTATACAGTGCAACTGTTTTAAACAGATCAGGCTGAGAAACCTTTGAAATACAAATTTATGTAGTCTACAAAAACTATGACTTAAAAAAAAAAATCTTAATTTTTTGCACATAATTATGTAATAAAATGGAATAAAGGCAATTTTGTCATTTGAGCTATACATTTTTGTGCATTATAGGAAAGGAAGTAGATGAACAGTTGTGAAACAAAGGTCATTATATAAAAAAATGTGGGTAAATTAAATACATAACTTTCCCTTTCAAATAAGCAACCTTGTTATGACATCCGAATTCTGCAGAAGAGATTTTTTAAAGAGTGGAGTAACATTTTATAAATTCAACCATATCTAAGAAACTAGGGCTGATGTGGTCTATCCAAAGCAATTTTCTGAATCAGTGGCCCAAGTAACCCCATGAACAGCCTAAAAACCAAGGCACCAAGAAAAAAAAAATTTTTTTTTATTGGGCTGTGTAATAAATTCACACAAAAGTGGTTAGGCATGCCACCAGGATTACCTGATGTAGCACTGTACTGCAAGAAGAGAAAAGTGCAGCTACCATTCAAATCTGCACATTCAATGTAGGAAAAATGATGCAACAAAAATCTAGCAATCTGGTGGTACATGAAGTGCAAACAATACTGAAAACTGGATGAAAATGGAAAGTAAGCTAGGAAGTGATCACATCCAGTGAAGTACCAGAGTTGAAAAGGGTAACAGAATACACCCAGATCAACAGAAGGAGATTTGGTCATGGTGAAATCAAATGGTGGTCAAAGGGCTCCTGTAAAGAAAGATGGGATATGGTCATCAGTGAAACAAGAAGTACAGAATGGTAAGAATGGTAAGCGGGTCCAGCACAGCATGCCCAATGGACAACATGTGAGGAAGTCCTGAAGAGATCACTAACATGGAATGACATCTGGAAAATGACACCCCCGAAACTCATCAGAGCTGCTTATGACCTTCTCCCTACAGGTCCCATCCTACACAAGTGAGGTGCATCAGAAGACCTAAAGTGTCCCCTCTGCAACAAAGAGCAAATATTAGAGCATGTGCTATTAGCATGCAGAGTATCATTAGCTTAAAGATGCTATATGTGGTGCCACAACAGACCCCTGCAGGAACTAGTAGCCACTGTAGACAGGGCAAAAGATAAAGCAAACAACAGCAAAAGAGCTAAAGCCCCACCAAAGTACTTCATAGGTGATGAAATGACACTGAATTTTGAAACCAGGGACATTTCCTTACCATCACTGCTAGATGGTGTAAACAACTGGTAGGCAGACCTACCAGAAAGAAAAGAATACCCAACTCTCATCAAGAACACAGGAATGTGACCAGATATTGTAGTGTACTCCGCAGCAAAACAGGAACTAATAATTATCAAGCTTACAGTTCTATATGAAACAAGGATAGAGGAGTACCATTTATTCAAATGTAAGAAGTACAATCTGGTAAAGCAAATATGGCATGGAGCAGAAGTCAAGGCAAAAGTGATAGCTGTTAAAGTGGGAGTGAGAGGATTTGTAGCAACATCAGCAAACGACTTATGTTAAGCAACTGAGCATAAAGGGACAAGCAAGAGCAAGGGCACTGAGAAGTCTTTCAGAAACTGCAGAAAAGGCCTCATGATGGCCATGAAGCATGCGAAACAAGCATTAAGCATTTAAATAATTTCACTGAGAACTTAAATAATTTCATTTGTTACATCCAATACCAGTCCTACTTCACTGAAATGGCTAAGCTGCACTTCGAAGTGCAGCGCAATTAGAAGATTGTGGATTCAATTCCATGACAGGCCAGAATAATATGATGATATGAATTAAAGAATCCCAAAACAAGCTATCAAGTGGAACACAACAGGCCAAAGAAAATGAGGTAACCATGAGAAACTCTAAAGAGGACATTGTTAAGAGAGGCCAAATTAGTAGGCATAAAATCCCTTGATGAGGTTGAAAAACCTGCAGAAAACAGGAAAGCTTGGTGAACTACCATGTGAGCCCTATGTGATGTTTTAATGGCACAGGAAGGATGTAAGATGTAAGATGAAGTACTTGTGTTGTTGCTGTTCTACTCTTGACAGTTGATAGTTTCTTGCATACTGAGTCTTCTGCTTCAGATTTTCAGGATTTGCCTCTTTTTATTCTTCAGCCTTTGACCACATAAAGCTTATGGAATGTTACTAATTTTGAGGAATTCCTTTACTTGTGTATACTTGTGGTGGGTTTGTACATTAGGAATATTCAATATGTATCTCACTGCTGCCATTGGTGTATTTCTGGTGCAGCCCAGAATGAATCTCATCATCTCATTTTGTACTTGCTCAAGTTTAGTTATCTCTTTTTTTTTTGACAGTGTTAGCAGGCCCTGGCCTTAGTCTATTTTATATACGGCCAAGGCTCTCATTAATATGAAGACAGTGCACTGCAGAGGTTGTAGACACACTAAGGTTTTGATGGCACCCAGTGCCTGCTTTGCCTTAAACGAGAAATTATTATATATATATTCTCTTGCCCAATCTGTCTCTCATTACGCATTCCTAGTCCAAAATTATCTACTACTGGTTCTTTGCATTCATTTTCTACTTTTGCATTAAAGTCTCCCCTTACAATAGTGACTTCTACAGGTTTGCACTGCTTTCTGGCTTTGTCTATATCATGGTAAAGTGATTCAAGTTCTTCTTCTGTGCTTTCTGTTGTTGGTGCATATATTTGAATGATGTTAATGTCAATAGATCTACCTTGTACTTTCACCAATAGTACTTTATTTGACATTGCTCAGTATTCCTTTATTGTTTTTGGTGCTATTGGGTCTGCCATTATTGCCATCCCTCTCAAGTGCTCCTCTTCACCTGAATATATGATTTTAGGACCATTTATTGTTGTTATTCCTGTTTCTGTTCATTTTGTTTCACTTATTTCTAAAATGTTGACTTTAAGTCTCCTTATTTCTGCTTGGATATTTTCATTCTTCCCTGATGTATTCATTGTTCTGACATTCTAAATTTCTAATTTATATTGCTTTCGAGCACAGCTGCTTGATGACGGTCTGGTATGACACTCTCTACTGGGCAAGGCCGCTCCTGTGGAGCCTCCCTTGACATCACTGACTTTGTTGCAAGATTTCAATCCATGACAAACTAGGATTATACAGCGGTGGTTTCCCTTCTGCCTTCTGCTGGATTGTGTATTGTGTAGCCTTTAGGTTTGAAAACAGCCTAACCCACAAGGCAGATGGGGAGAGATTATGGCACCTTTTACTCGCTGATGGTTATATCATTGAGTTATGAGGTATTTTACAAAGTTAACAGAAAAAATTATAAAGTTCTTGGTATCCAAGAAAAAGAAAATACCAGAAAGCAGAATTATAGTGCAGGGGAAGATCAACAGATACAAATATTTAGGCACAGTCATAACATCTGTTGGCAGATGTACCAAAGAAATCAGAACCAGGATAGCAATGGCAAAGTCAGCTTTTGGAAAAATGTAGAGCATATTAACAAATCAAAAACTGTCACTGGAAATAAGAAAGAGAGTTCTAAGATGCCATATAGAACCTATTCTACTTAATGCAAGTGAAACATAAACAATTAGAAGAGAATAAAGGCTACTGAAATGTGGTTCCTAAGAAGGATGCTTTGCATACCATGGACAGCCAGAAAGACAAATGAAGAAGTAGTACAGCTGGCTAAATAATATTCCGAACTGGTGCCATACACAAGAAAAAGACAATCAAAGTTTCTCAGACACATCAGCAGACATGAAGGTCTCGAAAAATTGGTCATGACTGGAAAGGTAAATGGCAAAAGACAGAGAGGGTGAAGAAGACAGACAAACCTAGATGGCCTGACTTGCATGGTTTGGCGTGAGAGAGAGAGAGAGAGAGAGAGAGATACACACACGCACACACTCACAAACACTTTTTCATAAATTATCTTGAACATTTAAATTTTTTAAAATTTATCAGAAAAACAATTGGTTTAAATCAGTTATCTTACACTGGTTGCTCATTCTTACATATTAATTTTGCCACATTCACTTACTATGTGTATGTGTGTGTGGGGGGGAGGGAGGAGAGAGAGAGAGATCTCTGAACCCTAAATCAAGGGTTTTCTACAAATGCCTGTCCTTCACCCTTTTTTTTTGTTCTTGCCCAAGTGAGCCCTTTATTGGTCAACATCCTCTCTGCTGTTCGTTCTTCTCCATGTCTCTTTTGGTACCCTTACTCCTGTTCCCTTGTGGTGTCCATATTTTTGATAGTGAGCTGTCAGTCATCCAAAGCATATGCCTCAACCATTGCCAACATCTTTCTTCAATAATTCATCTGCATTTCTATCAACAAGGTGTTATTTCTTATGGTGTTTGGCCAAAATATTATTTTAATAAAGAATATATAATTATTATTATTATATATTATATTATTATATATAGGAAAATTAGAAATAGAGATCGAAAACAGGTGTAACACAGCGAACCAACTTATCAGGCAAATGGCTCCCATACTAAACAATAAGCATGTCTCACTGGAAACCAAAAAAACTATCTATAAGACAATCTTCATGCCAACTTTATGCTACCAATGCCAGGCATGGACGCTGATAGCAAAGGACAAAAGGAAAATTACAACAACTGAAATGAGATTCTTGAGAAGAAATCTTGGAATATCAAGAATGGGCAGAATCAGAAAAGATGTCATTAGAAGTAATGTAGGTGTCGAACCCGTTCCGAACTATTTTAGAAAACAGCAAATAAAATGCTTTGGTCATGTATCACAACTACCAACAGAATGTGTGCCACAGAGAGAAATGTTTTATAGACCACACAAAGGCAGAGGAAGGCCCATGCAAACAATGGACCGATGGTATAGCAGAGTCCCTGAACATCTCAATGTATGAAGCCAATAGGCGAGCCATTGGAAGACAACTGCAATTCACCTCTACACCTAACAGTAAATGAGGAAGTACAAGACAAGACAAGACATTATTATATGCCATGCTGAACAGAGCTGACGATCATGTTACTCCATCTTGTGCAGTCCTTGGTGTATCTGATTAATTCTGATGTTTTTCTTTGTCCATGCCACTTAGTTACCCCACTGAGATATTTTTCTTTATTTTTCTTGTGGTCTTCTCTTTCTTTTCCCCTTGAATTTTCCAGTCATTTCTAGGTTCTCTGACTTCTATCTTCTCATGATATGTCCTAGAAATTTTGACTGTCCATGTTTCACTTGCACAAATTTTAGCTAATTTTCATTGCTCTTCATTTGTTTTTCTGTTTGTCCATCTTTTGCCAAAACCACATCTCTGTTTCTCTGATTTCTTTATAATCTTTTTGTTGACTGTCCATGTTTCACATCTATATAGCAATTTTAGCTCTATATGGCACTGTAATACTCATTTCCTCACTTTTATGGACATCTTTTTACTTGTTAGTTTCTAAAAAGCTGCTTTTGCTGTACCTATATGTGATTTTATTTCATTTTTTTGTGTACTTACCATCAGTTGCTAATGTTTTTTAATTTACTTGTAATTGAATTTACTTGGTGTCAACATCTACCCATTTGAATGCTGCACTCTGGTATGTTTATTCTTTTGATATTACCACTGTTTCTGTTTTGTTGCTGTTTATCTCTATAGCCCACCTCTTTTATTGCTGTCTTCAATAACCTTACTCACAAGTTTCTGAACTTTCTGTCATTTTCTGCTATCAGAATGGTGTTATCTACATATTTTTGATTACTGATATTATGGCTTCTTATTTTAATTCCTTTCATGTTTTTAATGGCCTTCATGATGTTTCACTGTATAATTAGAACAGAAGACAATATGCATCCTTGTCTTACACCTCATTTTAAATCATGATACTCACCTATGTTATTGTTCACTCTTATTGCTGCTCTTTACTTTCAGTACATATTCTTAATAATTCTCATACTTATATTAAGTTTTTCTAGCATTTGCATCATATCTTCATGTCTAACTCTGTCAAAAGATTTCATATAATTAATAAAGCACAAGAATAAATCTTTGTTTACCTATAGAGATTGTTCTATTATTGTTTGTAATATAAAAATTGCATTACTTGCACTTTTTCCTTCACCAAAACCATGTTGTTCTTATTTTGTGATTTCTATTTTTATTTCATATTCTCAGGTTGATTCTTAACAGCATTTTTGTGATATGGCTCATTATACTTATTGTGAAATGTTAATCACATTCTGTTGTTTCAGCTCTCTTTGGAATTGCAATAAAACTGATTCTGACAGATCTGATAGTATATACGAGGGGTGATTGATAAGTTCTCGGCATAAGGTACAAATACTTGAAACACACAGTTGATATTAGGTGCATTTGTAGATCAGTTTAATGTAAGATTAAATACCAAGTTTCAAGAAATTAACTGCAACCAATTTTTGTTTACAGGCTACGGAAGTGGTAACAGGTGGCAAAAATTGATAAAATGGATAAAATTTCTCATTGGGCAGTCATTCACTACCTCTGCATAAAATGGGTTATCAATGAAGGAAATCCATGAGGATAGGGTGCAGACTAGAGGAGAGTGCCCCTTTTTACAGCACAGTGAAGAAATGGGCACCTCAATTCAAACATGGAAGGAAGAGTCTGGAAGATGATCCCCATCCAGGAAGACCAAGAACGGTAACCACTGATGAAAACACCAGCAGAATCCATGATATGATAATGGAGGATCGACGACTAACTGAGTGGTACATTGCTACTGAGTTGGGCATCTCCCAGGAATGTGTTCATGCCATTATTCACAATGATCTTCAAATGACAAAGGTCTTTGCTCGATGGGTCCCGAAACTTCTTGGAGCTGATCACAAATGACAGCGTCTCAACATGTCAAAAGACAATCTTGGCCATTTTTCTGCAGATCCTGAAAAGTTTATTCAGCAATTTGTGACTATGGATGAGACTTGGGTTCATCATTTTCAACCGGAAACCAAATAACAGTGGAAACATCATGGATCCCCACCTCCAAAGAAAGCAAGGATGGTTCTGTCTGCAGGCAAAGTGATGGCTTCCATCTTTTGGGATTCAGAAGGTGTACTATTGTTAGACTATCTTCAAAAGGGCAGAACGGTCACGGGGGCCTATTACACTAATCTTGTGAAGCAACCGTGGGTCAAACTGAAGGAAAAGCATCAAGGGAAATTGACGAGAGGAGTCATCTTTCATCAAGTTTCATCATCCAGTTCACAAGTTGGCGGTGGCAATGGCTGCCATCTATGAATGCATCTTCAAGCTTCCTGAACATCCTTCTTATTCCCCAGATTTGGCCCCTTCGGACTATTACCTGTTTACTAAACTCAAAAAGGAGCTCAGTGGTCACAAATTTGCTTCAGATGATGACGTCATTCATGCTGTAGACCGCTTTCTACTGGCACAAGATGCTGACTTTTACAAAGAAGGGATCAGTATGCTCCAGGATCGCTGGACTAAGTGCATAAACTTGCAAGGGGACTATGTTGAGAAATAACCCCAAAAAATTGTCCATATATAATCTGTTGTACCTTATGCTGAGAACTTATCAATCACCCCTAGTATATGTCCTGTGACAGAGATTATATTAAGGAGACATTACTTTTTCTATAGTGATATTTCCTAGAGTCATGATCATTTCTTTTATGATGTTATCGGGTCCAGGTGCCTTCCTTTCCTACATTTATTTGGCTGCATTTCTTACTTCCATTTCCAGTACTAGCAGTCCTTCAATACTCATGCTTACATTGACCTGCTCATTTTTCTAGTCATTATACATTTCTTTTATGCACTCTGCCCATAATGATTTCCTCCTTTTTCACAATAATTTTACTTTCTTTTGTTTTCACACTTGTTACTTTGCTCATTCTTTTCCCACAAAAAGCAGTGTCCCAAAAGTGAGTTTACAAGATGTGTAATGCTTTTTAAAGTGATGTTAGGCATGGTTGCAGAATTATCCATATTCCTTAGCTGGCAATGCGATGCCATATGGAATATAAAAATAAACCAGGAGAAAAAAAGTGAATACATGAGAAAAGCAAGACCAAATGATAAACAAGAATATCATATTCAAAGAAAAGGTCATCATCATCATCAGGTGCCGTGGTGACTGGCGTTGGCTGTTATGCTTCTCCAGAGTACAAAAACCTTCATGCAGGTCATCAGCTCAGTTGGTGATCTACTCTCACACCATCCCGTCAGACTGTCCAGTATCATTTCTCTTGGTCTTCCTCTTGATCTTCTTCCTTCTATTTTTCCTGTTATTATAATATTTTCAATGGCCCCTCTTCTCATTGTATCTCAGCTTCAATGTTAGTTATGTTTGTTATATGAACAGCATATTTGTAGAATGTCTGGAATAGAGTGAAAGATGTATGATAAAGGGCAGAATGTCAGACGGGCCTGCGTGCCCAATTCTTAACCCTTTTGAAATAAAGATCAATCAATCAATCAATCAATCCTGTGAAAGTACATTGTCTCTCTCTTATCTTTTTGACAAGATTTTTTGTCTCTCCAGCTCTTCTCATACATTCTTCATTATTTATTTTTGCTTTTCAGGGGATTCACAACATTGTTCTAATAAACCACATTTCTGCTGCTTCCAATGATTTTTGTGTAGACCTGCCTATTGTCCATGATTCACTTCCATATAACAAGATAGGTTCAATATAGCATTTTAGGACTCGTTTTCTAACATTCATTGATAAGGATGTGTTGGATAATATGTTTCTCATTATCTGAAATGCAGTCTTTGCTTGGCCAATTCTGTTCCTAATTTCTGTTCTGCATTTCCCATTTGAAGTTATTATTGTTCCAAGGTATTTGAATTTCTGCACCTGATTTAGAATAGTATTGTTTAATTTTATACTGCATGTTGGTGGATTCTATGTCTTTTTGATGTTCAAAGTAAGGCCTTTCTGTTCACTTTCTTTGGCGACTTTATCCAAGAGATTTTGCAGGTCTTGTTGGTTTTCAGCTATCAGTACTGTGTCGTCAGCATACTGAAGGTTGTTAATATTGTATCCTCCAATTTTTTATGCCTGGTTCTGTGATGATATTTCTTAGAATATTCTCGTTGTACAGATAAAAAAGGTCTGGAGATAGTACACATCCTTGTTGTACCCCTTGTTTTATAGGTTGATATTTTCAGTTCTGTTTTCAACTTGAATTGTTGCTTCTTGCTGGCAGTATATATGTTTTACAATCCTCAGGTCTTTGCCATCTATATTGATGTCTTCAAGTATTTTAATAATTTAATTATGTTTCACCTTGTCGAATGCCTTGGTGTAATCAATGAAGCATAAGCAGAGATCTTTCTGTACTTCTAAAGCTCTTTCTGTTAGTGTTCGTAAAGCATAAATGGCATTGTGTGTTCCCTTTCCTTCAACAAATCCAAACTGTTCATCTGTTATTTCCATTTTTATCTTTTTCCTTGTTCTTCTCATAATGATTCTCAGAAGTAGCTTCCTTATGTGGCATGAGAGGCTGATAGTCTGGTGGTCATTACATTCCTTTGCACCTGGTTTCTTTGGTAGTGCTATAAATGTGGATTTAAGCAGGTCACTGGGAATTTAACCACTATTGTAAATGTCATTCAGTAACTTGGTTATTATTTTTATTCCTGTCTCCTCTAGTGCCTCTATTTCTTCTATTGTTATATTATCAGGCCCAGTCACTTTTCCTTTCTTCATGTGTTTGATGGCATCTATGATTTCATCTTCAAGTATTGGTGGTCCATCACAATTTTCAGTATCTGGTGTTAATTCTGGTCTTTCTCCTCCATATAGCTCACCAATGTACTCTGTCCACCTGTCCACAATGTCTTCTTTTCCCATTAACATTTTAGCTTCTTTTGATTTCATGCATCCTGTGGTATATTTTGTCTTCCTGCCTGTGAGTCCACCAATTTATTTGTGCATGTTTTTGCTGTCTTTATTATAAATAAAAGGTATAAAGATTAAAAAAGCAGATTCCTATAAATATGTAGGAATAATAAGTCAATAGCCCCAAGAGATGAGATAAGCGCTAGAATACAAGCTGGAAACAAGATATATTTTGCCCTCAGATAATTGTTACAATAAAAAATTCTATCCCACAATACCAAATTAAACACAGACATAGATTACACCATTTGTACTAAATGAGTCAGAAACCTGGAGTACAACTAAATATGATGAAAACCAGATACAAACATATGAGAATAGAATCCTGAAAAGAATTTATGGACCAGTAAGAGACTCTATAACACAACAATGGAAGTAATAAAGAAATCTTCCCATTGTTTAACTCTCCACTTATAACAGCCATTTTGAAAATCAACAGAGCTGACTTGGGGACTTAGAGAAAATGGAAGAGGATAGACAAACAAAGATGGCCCATACAGAAGTGATGAAAGAAGACAGACCAAGAAGCACACAATAATTAGTGCATGAGTATATAACTATACACAGATATACTGCAGTACAGCTGTGATACCAAAATGTATAAACTAGGAAAAAAGTAGAAACAGCTTTATTACTTAACAAGTACACAGTTGTTACATTTCGGTGTGAGCCTTAATCATACAAAAACACATAGGACAAAGAAGTAGAGAGAGGAGATAAAGTATAGATTCACATGAATGCTGTATTAAACACAAAATCAAATAAAAATGAATAGAGCTCTTAGCTGTAACTTGTAAGAAGATTTGTCTGACACTGCGTGATAGAAATGCACATAGTGGAGTCCCATAGAAATCCCATGAGACTTGGGATGTGGATAGGTGGGTCGTAAGTGAAGACTAAGAAGCAGATCTAGACAACAATGGCAAGACAATCTAGAAGAAGATATATGCGCTCTTGGAATTGACATGTGTCAAGAAATGATACAAAAACCAGAGGAAAGGAGATGTATCTTGTTTGCTGAATTCAGCAGCTGCTAAAAGAAGAAGAAGGACACAAGGGATAAAAAAAAATTTTTTTGTGCATTTTCAGACACCAAAAACCAGAGTATGCATCCAAAGTAATGAAATATATCACTTTTTCATGAGTTCCAAGATGCTGGGTTCCTGCAATAAAAAGCCTAGTATTATTGACCCAAAGCAATGAAACTTACCTTCATTTGTCACACTGCAACCATCTTTAGGCTGTCAAAAGAAAAAATAAAGCAGTGTAAGATAAAAATATTCATCAAATTTCTGTTATAACAGAAATGCGATCCATGTTTACAAAAACACTCCGATCTATAATTTTTATGGTGCTGAACTCAAATACTGTGGTTTCAAGTACATGCCAACAAAGTTTGATACCAGCCTTCAAAAAGACTTCATGCTGCTGTAGCACAAGCATGGGTAGTAACATTATACCAAAATGTGAATTGTTAAATATTACTTTCATTGCCGAATCTGCAAGTCAGAGCAACCAGGGACCTTACAAGATCCTTTTCCAAACAAAATGCTATTGTTCTGTCTTTAGATGGAGAGGACAGAGAGCAGGAAAATGAAACAGACCAGATGTATAAAATAAGATGAACAGCAGCAAAGAAATTATTGCAAGGGCATTAATTTCAGCAATAAAAGGCACCATGGCAGAACATAATTTAATTCCCATCACATTACAAGTTACCATCAGACCATCAGTGTTGCACGGTATGAGACATCATCAAAGACAAATGTATAATATATACTCATGGAAAAAAGTAAGTGTGCAGTGGTGTTAAGTGCACCAATTACGTTGTCATGAGTGAAATGAAATCAAATTTGGCACAAAGTTTTGTCTGAGTGTTGTCTACTTCCCCGTGCTGCATTAAGTTGATCGCACTATTCATGGGGAGATAACCACAGCTCCAGTGAAATCACGTGCATGATCCATGATTGGTTACTGACCACGGATAAAATGAGGGTAAGTGTGTAATTCTGTTCTCAGTGATCTCTTCACGTAATCGTTGAAGAAAGAAGTAGTGGAGTTCCAACATAAACATCTTTTTTCATCATGCCAAGATTGAATGAACATCAGTGAGAAATAGCTGTTGGGATGTTAATTGCTGGATCAACAGTACCAGCAGTATCTCAATATTTTAATGTTCACAGAAACACAATATCATGCCTTCAAAGTTGTTTTAACCAAAATGGTTCCGTTGCTGACCACCATAGAAGCGGCAGACCACGAGTTACCACTCTTGCACAAGACTGCTACATCCACCTCATGCACCTTCGTAACAGGTTTCTCCAGGCAACATGGACTGCCTGCAACATTCCAGGTGTAAGACGTGTGTCGGGTAGGACAGTGAGGAACAGACTCAGAGAGGTAAATCTCTTACCTCATAGGTCTGCAGTTTGACCAGTACTGACAGTTCGCCACAGACAAACCCACTTGAACTGGGCCAGGCACCATGTGGCATGGCCTTATCATCAATGGAGACGGATCCTATTCACTGATGAGTCCAGATTCTGTCTGCAAGGCCATGATGGGCGTGCTTTAGTGTACAGGCGAAGAGTAGAATGCTTTGCGAATAACTGTGTGCTAGAGGTGGATAGGAGAAGAGGAGGTAGTGTAGTGGTTTGGGGAGGAATTTCCTATGCTGGCCGAACAAACCTAATCTTCCTCAATGGCAACTTTACAGGTTTACGATATAGGGACAAAATCATTACACGCCACGTAATGCCTTTTCTGGATGCTAATGGACAAGGCGTGATACTGCAGCAGGTTAATGCTTGTCCACATGTTGCACATGTGGTCAGGGACCACTTTCAGCAGTACCAGATTACTGTCTTGCCATGGCCAGCAGTTTCACCAGACCTATCACCTATCGAGCACATTTGGGATGAACTGGACCGCAGGTTGAGAAGACGACACAATCGTCCTGGAAACCGCCAAGAATTAGCCCAAGCGTTGCAAGAAGAATGGAATAACATGCCTCAACAATTGATACAACTTGTCATTTGTTCGATGAGAAGGCGGTGTCAAGCAGTGATAACTGCCAGAGGAGGACACACACGATATTGAAACCCTGATTTTCTTTTCTTGGGGTGGTGAGCCGCATTAGGTGAGTTTTTTTTCACTTTTTTGTGACATGTGACTGGCCTGAAAGTTATCATTTTATCTGCTATTGGATAATCAAACATAATGTGTGCCAAATTTTATTTCAGTCATCACCTGAGCACGTTCATAGTGCTTTTTAAAGCATTGCACACTTACTTTTTTCCATGAGTATATATAAAACAAATAAAAGCATACAGAGACAGAGAGAAAAGTCAATGATGTTTTCAAGCATCTAAAGAAATCCATAAATACCTATTACTTAACAAATGTTATTCTGATGTTGCATTTAAATATTATATTAAGGCTATATGAAATAAGGTGGCATTGCTAATATCTTTGGTAATAGCTCAGTTTTAGTTTGGTCAACATTTTTATGCTTGCTAGCATAATTACATTTACCACATGTAAAAAAACTTAAATATTTTGGAAACATTAAACATCATAAGAATTTAGAGAAGACAGTCTTGGTACATAATGAGAAAAAGAAAGAGAAGAAGACCAAGGCGAAGATGGCTGCAAGACATCGTTGATAATCTGCAAATGGATGCATCAGCAGCAGGGCATCTTGCTTACAACCGAGAAGCCTACAGGAGAGCTGTTAGGGAAGCAAAGTTCCACAAAGGACATGCAAATGACTGACACGTCAAAATAGTATGTGGTAACTTGAACTTGATGAATGGCCATGCTCTGTTGCTGGCCTAGAGATAGGCCTCACTGTAGTCACCATCATTTCATGACGTCTTCCCACGGAAAGTTGGCTGCAATGTATAAACTAGGAAAAATGTAGGAACAACTTTATTAATTAACGTCTACAAAGTTGTAACGTTTCGGCGTGAGCCTTAATCATACAAAAACATACAGGATGAAGAAATAGAGAGAGGAGATAAAGTATAGATTCACATGAATAGTATTTTAAAAAATAAATAAATACAAAAATTAAATAGAGTACAGCCGTAAATTGTAAGGTGTGGCTTGTCCGGCAGTGTATGTCAGGAATGGATTTAACAGAACGTGGAGACTGTTTAAATGGAGACCTGTGATATGTGGTCAGTGGGTTGTAACTGGGGGTGGTGGATGGGGAACCGGGGAGGGGAGAGAGAGTGATACAGTGTTGACTTAGCCAGGAGAAGTTGAAATAGATGATTAAGGAAGAGGGACTGCAAAGTGATGCAGTGAGGTTTGACAAGTAAGAAGGGGTGGAGCTTAGTGGAGAGGTACTATAATGATTGAAGAGAATGTTAAGTGTAGCTGAACAGCGAGTTTAACCCATGTGGCTCCAGCGTCCCATAATTCTGAATGCAGCGGTTCTAAAGCGCCAGGCAGCTTGTGTCATCTGCGTGACATTGTTTGATCGCTATTACCAGAAAATCAGATTTGCCTCTGTGGTTGTCATCATCATCAGGTGCCGTGCCGATGGCATTGGCTATTATGCTTCTCCAAAGTACACGCTCCTTCATGCAGGCCATCAGCTCAGTTGGTGATCCCCTCTCACACCATCCCGTCAGACTGTCCAGTATCATTTCTCTTGGTCTTCCTCTTGATCTTCTCCCTTCTATTTTTCCTGCTGTTATAATATTTTCAATACTCCCTCTTCTCATTGTATCTCCTGTGAAAGTACACTATCTCTCTTATCTTTTTGACAAGATTTTTTTGTCTCTCCAGCTCTTCTCATACACTCTTCATTACTTATTTTTGCTTTTCAGGGGATTCGCAACGTTCTTCTAATAAACCACATTTCTGCTGCTTCCAATGATTTTTGTGTAGACCTGCCTATTGTCCATGATTCACTTCCATATAACAAGATAGGTTCAATATAGCATTTTAGGACTCGTTTTCTAACATTCATTGATAAGGATGTGTTTTATAATATGTTTCTCATTATCTGAAATGCAGTCTTTGCTTGGCCAATTCTGTTCCTAATTTCTGTTCTGCATTTCCCATTTGAAGTTATTACTGTTCCAAGGTATTTGAATTTCTGCACCTGATTTAGAACAGTATCGTTTAATTGTATATTGCATGTTGGTGGATTCTATGTCTTTTTGATGTTCAAAGTAAGGCCTTTCTGTTCACTTTCTTTGGCGACTTTATCCAAGAGATTTTGCAGGTCTTGTTGGTTTTCAGCTATCAGTACTGTGTCGTCAGCATAATGAAGGTTGTTAATATTGTATCCTCCAATTTTTATGCCTGGTTCTGTGATGATCATTCTTAGAATATTCTCGCTTTACAGATAAAAAAGGTCTGGAGATAGTACACATCCTTGTTGCACCCCTTGTTTTATAGGTTGATATTTTCCAGTTCTATTTTCAACTTGAATTGTTGCTTCTTGCTGGCAGTATAGATGTTTTACAATCCTCAGGTCTTTGCCATCTATATTGATGTCTTCAAGTATTTTAATAATTTAATTATGTTTCACCTTGTCGAATGCCTTGGTGTAATCAATGAAGCATAAGCAGAGATCTTTCTGTACTTCTAAAGCTCTTTCTGTTAGTGTTCGTAAAGCATAAATGGCATTGTGTGTTCCCTTTCCTTCAACAAATCCAAACTGTTCATCTGTTATTTCCATTTTTATCTTTTTCCCTGTTCTTTTCATAATGATTCTCAGAAGTAGCTTCCTTATGTGACATGAGAGGCTGATAGTCCGGTGGTCATCACATTCCTTTGCACCTGGTTTCTTTGGTAGTGCTATAAATGTGGATTTAAGCAGGTCACTGGGAATTTAACCACTATTGTAAATGTCATTCAGTAACTTGGTTATTATTTTTATTCCTGTCTCCTCTAGTGCCTCTATTTCTTCTATTGTTATATTATCAGGCCCAGTCACTTTTCCTTTCTTCATGTGTTTGATGGCATCTATGATTTCATCTTCAAGTATTGGTGGTCTATCACAATTTTCAGTATCTGGTGTTAATTCTGGTTTTTCTCCTCCATATAGCTCACCGATGTACTCTGTCCACCTGTCCACAATGTCTTCTTTTCCCATTAAAATTTTACATTCTTTTGATTTCATGCATCCTGTGGTATATTTTGTTTTCCAGTCTGTGAGTTCACTAATTCATTTGTGCATGTTTTTGTTGTCTTTGTTATAAGAGTCCTCTATCCGCCTGCACTGTTCATTTAACCACACTTCCTTTGCTTCTATGCATTTGCGTCTTACTTCTTTCTTTATCTTGCTATATTTTTCTTCGTTAATTTTACTCCTCCTCCTCTTGTCCATCAGTCCTAAGATGTTGTCTGTCATCCCTTTATTTTTAAGGGCTTCTTTTTTCAGTGGTATTTTCTCTTTAACAGTTTGGTGGATTGCCCATTGTTCATCTATACTATTTATCTTTGCTACTGCATTGTATCTATCTGTTATAATAACTTTGTATTGTTTTCACAGTTCTTGCAAAAAGATGCAGGATAACGTATATTGGTGAGACTGGCCTCAGATTAGGGGACTGCATGCAAAAACATCTGTATGACATCACCCAGCATGCTTCGAAACCAGTCCCAAATCATTTAAATGGCCCCAACCACAGAGACAAATCTGATTTTCTGGTAATAGCCATCAAACAATGTCACGCAGATGACACAAGCTGCCTGGTGCTTTAGAACCGCTGCATTCAGAATTATGGGACACTGGAGCCACATGGGTTAAACTCGCTGTTCAGCTACACTTAACATTCTCTTCAATCATTATAGTACCTCTCCACTAAGCTCCACCCCTTCTTACTTGTCAAACCTCCTCACTGCATCACTTTGCAGTCCCCCTTCCCTAATCATCTATTTCAACTTCTCCTGGCTAAGTCAACACTGTATCACTCTCTCTCCCCTCCCCGGTTCCCCATCCACCACCCCAGTTACAACCCACTGACCACATATCACAGGTCTCCATTTAAACAGTCTCCACATTCTACTAAATCCATTCCTGGCACACACCACCAGACAAGCCACACAATTTACAGCTAAGTACTCTATTTAATTTTTGTATTTATTTATTTTTTAAAATACTATTCATGTGAATCTATACTTTATCTCCTCTCTCTATTTCTTCATCCTGTATGTTTTTGTATGATTAAGGCTCACGCTGAAACATCACAACTTTGTAGTCATTAAACAATAAAGCTGTTCCAATATTTTTCCTAGTTTATACATTCTGGTATCACAGCTTTACTACAGTGCTTCGTGTATAGTTATATACTTGTACACTAATTATTGTGTGTTGGCTGCAATGAATCTCCACAGATCCTGTCTTCTTAGAACACTCGGCCAAGCTTGTCCCTCTCCTCTCTTGATGTTGTCCACCTATCTATATCATCGTTATCCTCTTGTTCTTTTCCTTTTGATTTGCCTTTAAGAAGGGTCTTCAGTATTGTACTGTGTCTTTTGACATGCCCAAAGTATTTTAGTTGTCTTGTTTTTATCATTTTCAATATTTATCTTTTCACTTCTAGCTGGTTTAGCACTTCATTGTTTATTTTCTGTCCATGGGATACACCCTATTCTTCTTTATTTCAAGGGCCTCGATTATCTTTTCTGTTGTCTTATTCAAGGTCCAGGCTTCTGAACCATAAAGGAATATTGTATATATATGTAGCATTTTATTATATGTAATCTCATGTGCCCCAAATACCTGAAACTTTTCTCCTGTTCGAGTAATTCTCCATTTATTTTTATAATTACTGTTGGTTTTCTTTCTTCTCTGCTGATTCTTCTTATCTTATATCTTATATCCTTCCCGTGCCATTAAACATCACATAGGGCTCGCAAAGTAGTTCGCCAATTTTTCCTGTCTTCGGCGAGTCTTTCAACCTCATCAAGGGATTTTATGCTTGTTAATTTGGCCTCTATTAACAATGTCCTCTTCAGAATTTCACATAGTCTGCCTCTTTTTCTTTGGCCTGTTGTGTTCCACTTGACAGCTTGTTTTGGGATTATCTGATCATTTCTTCTCATCAAGTGATCTCTGCTGATTACCATGACATTTGTCTTTCTGATATTTTATTTCCAGTCCATATTTTTGACTTCATCGTTTATTCAGGTCACTAAATTCTGTAGGTCTTTTTGGTCCTCTGCCATCAGCACGGTGTTACCCACATAGGTTATTTATTGCTATTCCATTAATGTTTAATCAAGGCAGTGTCTTCCACTTGGGACATTCCCATATGTGCTTGGCCTTTAACCTCAGTGTTGTTTGTAGTATGTGTTGGGTGGTGGTGCCAATGACACATTGACTGAACACAGCTCAATCTTTTCTGCAAAGTTCTAAATGTCTGCCACTGCCCTTCGTTATTCCCCTTTCACATAGCCTTTGGTGATAGGTGAAATCATATTAGTACACTACTGTACAACTAAACAAGTGTTTTACATATGTATTGGTCTGGTGTTGGCCTACTGAAAGGTTAACGTGTTATACACCTGCTAAATGAGTATTTGACTGAATACTTCACATCACTGTGTCACATACATCACTAATTACATAGCAGACAATTGACTGGACTGCTACACCAGTGACACAACAGATGTTAAATTGTTATACATTTTGTAACAAATAAGGTCGACCACATGAAATTCTAAAGAGGACATTGTTAAAAGAGGCCAGTTCAGTGGGCATAACATCCCTTGATGAGATTGAAATATTCGCCGAAGATAGGAAATCTTGGCAAACTACCATGTGGGCCCTATGTGATGTTTAGCGGCATGGGAAGGATGTAAGATGTAAGAACAAACAAAAACCCATGACAAACAACCACTACAAATCTGTACACAAACATAACCAGTTACATGTAAGCAACTCACTCAACACCACAGGTGACACCCAACATGAATCCAATTATCACAAGATTCAACAGTTACAAAAAAATAAACAAAAGTTTAGTGATGAATTTCCATTTGTTAAACGCGTGTTGCAGATGGATGTGGTGTGTAAACTGACAGAAACAATTACATGAGAATAGAAAAATTGTTCGGGGAATTAACATCACCATGGGACCCTCACAGTAACTAAACTCCAAACACAACCTTCCAACCAAGTATCACATTTTGTCCTAAAAAGGACAATCAAGCTTGGAACACTACATACTAAACTTTACAACCTTTTGTCCTAAAAAGGACAATCAACTACAAAAACTACATGACACAAACATCCTTTCCAGAGGAAAACTAACACACAACCTGTCTCTACCACAGTCAGATGAAAACTAACGCATTCATACATCCCATTATCTGAGATCTCGTGACAAACAGAACATGGAGATAACTCTTTTCCTCACGCTCAAATTAAACAAGTTAGTTGCAGTCACAGCTGTCTGACCACAAAACAGTGACCTTTCTCACAATCTGCAACAGAATAAAGATTCTGTTACATAGGTGCTGCATTCCAAATTTTGTTGGTCATCTCCCTGTAATTTTGATAGGGTGACTGTTATAATGTCTGCTTTGTCCATTTGTAGGTTGTTGCTTTGTTTGCCAGCTAATCTGCCATTTCACCATCTTTCATACTGGCATGTTGGACATTTAAACAAGTAATGCATAGCTACGATCAGAGTGTCCTTGGCACACCCCAGAACTGCCCTCATGGCCTCATTTTGGATTCTTTTGAGCTTGATTATCTAAGTCTTGGACAAAGTCAGAAGTTAAAGGCCATACTCAACCACCGACATCACTAATGCTCACATCAGCAGGAAGAGTGTCCATTGTGGCAGACCAGTATTTGTCATGGCCTTCACTGCGCTAAGCCCTTTCTTTGCTTTCTGAATGACCACGTCCATGATGTGACTGAAAGACAGTGTGTTCTATCAAACACAATCCCAAAGTATTTAAAAAATTGTTCCCTCTCAATATACTCACTGTTGCATTGCACTGACTGAAGCGTAGTCTTCGCAGATCAGTTATCTAATGAAGGCATTATTCTTACTGATAGGCATATCACTACTCAACAATTGTGCCTTAAAGCTGTCAGTCAGCAATGGCAGTGCAAATGCAGTTATAAAAGCTCTCAGATTTTCTAAGGTTTGCACAAGATGGGTTCCTTGAAGTCTCACAAATGACCATCGATTGGGTTCTAGATTTATTATTCATCCTTCTGTGCAGTTGCCAAAACTTTTGCAGGGCCTTATCTTTCACTACCTTCTGCACAAAACCTTCGAAACGTCTTTTTGATCCTGCAGCGAGAGCTTTTAAAGTATGTGTGGCAAGCTGCATATATTTCACAACCGTATCCTTTTCTCCTATCTTATTGTCATTTTTCTTCTGCCACTTCAGCCATTGTTTTTTCAGGGTGCATTTCATCTCCCAATTATTTTTGATTTCCTCTGTCTACCATGGGGGCTGATGGAAGCCCTTTTGTGGGAACTTCCTCTTTCAGGCTACTTGTTCTGCTCTGCTGAGTAGTATCAGATTAAAGCAAAAATGTGTAATCATATGCCTGCTGACATGATGGATGTTATGAAGAATCTGGGTCATGGATCATCCACCCTGTTTATCAGAGTTATGAAGAATCTGGGTCATGGATCATCCACCCTGTTTATCAGATCTTGGTTCATCTGACTATTTTCTATTTCTCAACCTTAAAAAGTGTTTGAAACAGAGTAAATTTTCAAATGATTAAGAGGTCTTCTTCTTCTTCTTCTTCTTCGTTCACTTCTACCACCAAAAACCGCACTGTGAACCTACTGAATTCACACATGTGGTCCTCGTTAGGTCCGGTGGTCCCCTGTGTGGTCCAAAATAGACCACATGAGTTCCACGAAGGACCACAAGGGGTTCAGAGTATCACAGTGCTTTAGCCTGTATTCTTGGTGGGTCTCGGAAGCGGGATTGCGTGACACCGTGGTTTTCATTGCACCAGTTTGGTCTAGGGTTGGACTTTCTCACCGGAAGACCTCGACGTGTTTGGAATATCAGTGCATCCCCGCTGGGTGAGAGGCGTTAGCCCACCCAGGACAGAGTTGGACTTTCTCACCGGAAAACCTCGACGTGTTATGAGATACCCGTGTATCACCGCCGGGTGAGAGGTGGTTGCCCATCCAGTCCAGGGTTGGACTTTCTCACCGGAAAACCTCAGCGTGATTAGGATACGCAGACATCCCCGCCGGGTGAGAGGTGGTTGCCTATCTAGACTTCCCTGGTCCAGTGTCTCCGACTTCAGCATTTTGCGGTCGTGGCCGCTACCCTTCCTAGTTGTGACCAGGATGGAGCTTTTGTCCAGGAGGACGAATCCTCGCCACTAGTGACTTCTACCCCTGGGTTGAGCCGGTTTAGGCATTTCCCAGTATGGGCATGTTTGGGACGGGACCGACCTCTAGGGCAGAGGTACTGTGACATTCATAGCCTTCAAGATTCACCCCTGGTATGAGCCGGTTTAGGCAAAATTCACCAGTATGGGTGTTTATCAGGCGTTACCGACCTCTAGAGCGGAGGTGGCATGACATGTCTAGCCATCGAGTTCCACCCCTGGTGTGTGCCGGTTTAGGCATATTTCACCAGTGTAGGTGTATTTCGGACGTAGGCGGCCTCTAGAGCAGAGGTGCCGTGGTATAGCTCTCGTAGCGATACTACTGGACATACCAGGTTAAACTTCACTTTCCACCACCTTTTCCCATCGGCGCCGCACAGCAACCTTTATTTCCGCATTTACTTCCTTAACCGGGAGGAGCTTCACTCCACGCACGGCATTTGAAAAGTCAAGCCAGCAGTGACTTAACCTCTGGGACAAACCGGTTCATGCATTTCACACGATATGACTGCACTCAGGACGTGGCCGACCTCCAGACCAGAGGTGCCGTGATTTGACTGTTTGCTTCGCTTTATTCTTTCAACCACCTTTTCCGCAGTGATGCTGCGCGGCAACCTCATTTGCAAATTTCTTCATTGGCCGGGAAGAGCACCGCTCCACGCACGGCAGCTGAAGATCTCGCCAACAGCGTGATTAAGAGGTGATAGTAGCATTAGAGCAGTATTTCACTGACCAGATGTCAGATTTTTTTCTTTGAGAAATGGTGTAACAAGTGTGTTGAACTTCAGGATATATATGCAGAATAACATTCTATTCCTTGTTGGGCTGATAACTTTTCAATGCCCCTTGTATTTAAATTTGTAAATATTTCTTTGAACATGAAATGCATTTGTTTTTTTAGGATCATGATCACTGCTCTCAGGATAAGTGCGTAAGTGCTCTGATCTCCTCTTCTGAAGGAGGATCCCAGTACCAATGTACAGACGGTAGTCTCAGAAAGTGAGGTGGGGTAGTCAGTGGCACTACTGCTCCTATAAAGTGCCTCATGTGCTCTATGAAGGGAATACTAGGCAGGTAAAGCCTCAAGCTCCCACTGCCTTGCAGGTAGGACAGGGAGTCCAAAGGCTAGCAGAGAGTCCGTACACATAAAGCAAATCACTATTGTAGCTCTGTCTGTTTATACAAAGTAATAGATTCATCATGAATGATGTTAATAGATGTTCCTCTGGAACAACCTCGTCTGGTAGGGCAGCTCATGTGCCACAGGTGAGGACATATTGTCATCTGGTGGCACAACTAACAAAATCAAAATAATAACATGGCATATTAGAACTCTACTGCAGGCTGGAAAATTAGAAACTGTAAAAGGGGAAATAAAAAGGATGAAGATGAACATCTTAGGGATGGGGTTTTCTGGGGGTCAGTGTATACTAGGCTAGATGTACTGGTGCAGGGAAGATAAAACTCTGATAAATATACAATAATATATTCAGGAGGTGACAAACATGAACAAGGAGTAGAAATATTTGATGAGGAAAAAGCAAGGTCAGTTGTAAGATATATTTTTTTTTAATGTAATCCATTGCTCAACAGTGTGAATTATTATTGGAGGAGAAAGAACCCGAACTAACGATAGAAGAAGTTTTACGGGCAATAAAGAATCTGAAAAATGGTAAATCACCAGGATGTGATGAGATAACAGCTGAACTTATTAAAGCAGGAGGAAAGGAATGTGCAACAATCTATCATGCACAATGTAAAGATATGGCATTCAGGTATTTGGCCAAAAGAATGGAAAAGAACTGTGTTCATACCACTGCCAAAAAAGGGTAACCTGAAATTATGCACAAACTACAGAACTGTTGCCCTGATTAGTCATGCCAGTAAAATTCTGTTAAAAATCATAATGGGTAGACATCATAAGAATGTGCCACATGAGGTCGAGTGTTATCCTGCTGAAAAATTTACCCTGGTGCAGCCAGAAGTGGAAGGATGTGAGGACGAAGAAGTCAATATGGTCCAAGCTGGTTTCAGGCAAGGAAGAGGATCAAGAGATCATATATTCAATATAAGATTAATAATAGAGAAATGCAGAGTGTTTAATGTGAATCTATATTTAGCCTTTATAGACTACTCAAAGGCAATTGATTGTGCACAACACCAAAAACTTTGGGAAATAATGGAAAAATGGGATTTCCAACACATTTGATACAATTAACATCACTGCTGTATCTAGACCAACAAGCAGCAGTAAGAATAAATGGCGAAACAACAACTAGGTTTGACATAAAACAAGGGGTCCGTCAGGGGTGCATATTGTCTCCTTACTTATTTAACTTGTATACTGAAAATATAATGAGGAATGTTAAAGAAGATGTAGACAAAATATATTAAGATGCCATAACAATTGGAGGTTATGAAATACCAGAGATAAGATATAAGATACAGTATTACTGTCCACAACACAAAAAGGAATGGAAAAACTAATTATGTCAGTCTATAAGAACAGCGAAGAGCAAAACCTCTATCTTAATGTGAAGAAAACTAAACTGATGATAACTGACAAAACAAACAAGGCAGCTGAAATAAGTATCAATGAGGAAAAACTGGAAGAAGTGGAAAGTTTTGAATATCTTGGATCACTACTAACTAATAATGGAGATACAATGAGGGAAATTAAAAGGAGGACATCTATCGCTCTTCAGAAAGTAAAACGAACTAAAGAATGTGTGGAGAGGAACAGACAGAACAACAAAAATAAGATTCTTGAAAGCATGCATTTTTCCCATGGCAACATATGTCTGTGAGACCTGGACACTTAACAAAACAGCTGAGAAACACATAAATGCCTTTGAATGTAAATGCTACAGAAGAGTTCTTCAAATATCATAGACACAAAAAACAACAAATATATCCATACTACAAGAACTTAATATTGAAGAAGGCTGCCTAGTAAAGAGGATTAAACAGAGAAAACTTAAATATTTTTGACAAATTAAACATCATGATAATCTAGAGAAGACCATCTTGGAAGGGTACATAATGGGAAAAAGAAAGAGAGGAAGACCAAGGCGAAGATGGCTGCAAGACATCATTGATGATCTGCAAATGGATGCATCAGCAGCAGGCCATCTTGCTCACAACTGAGAGGTCTACAGGAGTGCTGTTAGGGAGAAAAAGTTCCACAAGGAACATGCAAATGAATGAATGAATGAATCCATTGCTATTGCTTGTATTTTTTTTACTGTTTGGGATCCTTTTTTTTTTGTATGCCGTTCAAAAAAAGAAATGCAACACTACTTTAGTCATAATGGACACCAAATTTCAAACTTGTATCAAAATTTTATTTTATGGAATTAATGTTTTAATCTTGGCATGAAGAAACTTTTAGATGTTAACAATGAAATGATGCTCATTAAATGTGGTTTGAACTTTTATTCTTTGCGACTGAGGCCTTTGTTTCAGTAAGGTGTATGGCCTCCTCTGGCCTGTATCAGAGAACAACATCTTCTTGACGTGGATCCGATTAGCCATTGGATCTGCTGTTGTGGGATGGCTGCCCACTCTTCCCGCAGTGCAAGAGACAAATATCAGAGATTGGTTGGCACCACATCTCGCTAGCGGACTTGTCTGTTGAGTTCATCCCATAAGTGTTCTACTGGGTTCATGTCTGATGACATGGATGGCCACGGAGTGGTCTGGACGTTGTTGTCAGTGAGGAACTGGGTGGTGAGTTGTGCCACATGAGGTCAAGCGTTATCCTGCTGAAAAGTTTACCCTGGTGCAGCCAGAAGTGGAAGGATGTGAGGACAAAGCATTTCAGCAATGTATCATTGGGCATTCAGGTGTTCTTCAATTTGCACCAAGTCACTTCTTCCCATGAAGTTGATTGTCCCTCACACCAATACACATCCACCACCATGTGGAGGTGCCTCATCCACCAGTTCTGGGCGTAGCACTCATGGACTCTGCTGTAAACTCTTCTATGTCTATCATGTCGCTGGAGCAGAAAGAATGGTTCATCATTAAACCAAACCCTTCTCCAATAATTTGCAATGGTCCACTGACGATGCTGGTTCGCCCACTGCAGTCGGTTATGGCGATGACAGTCCATAAGAACAGGACCTCTGTATTGTCTTCTAGTCCAAAGACCAGCGTCGTGCAGCCGGTTCCTGACCATTTGATCTGAAATTCAATGAGCTGCTGTCATTGACTGGACTGCTGAGGATGCAGATGCAAATCGATTCCTGAGGTGACGCAGCCATATGAAGTGGTCTTTGCCAGGAGTTGTGACTATGAGTCTTACACTGCGTGGCCGGTCTGTAACTGAGCCAATTTCTTGATATTGTTTCCAAAGGCAATTAATGGTGCTTCTAATCACATTAAATTGTCTGGCCACTACACTTTGTGACTGTACAGTCTGTTAATGTCCAATGATGATGAGTCATTGTTCTATACTGAGATGAGCCATACTTACGCACTGAATTTTCAAATGAATTGATTCAAGGAGTGTCAATCCTTTATAGGCATTCAATAACATGGTCAGTGAGATTTGTGTTCAGTAAGTTTCATGGGATTCTCATGAACCTGTCATGAGTTACTGTCAAAAATGCTGTTTTGACTAGTGTCGCTTTTCTGTGGTCATGAATCATCTGCTGAGTACAATTCAGGTCAGCACGTGAAGTTGATGTCCAAGTGAACATTTCAGGCAATTTGCCCTTGTCTGATCAGCAAACTTCAATTTAAATCGCAACATCATATTTGTTGTGTTACTTTTTTTAACAATATATATGTGTACATAAATACAACATCTAAAAGACAGAAGGGAATTGAAAACACTACTGCAAGCAAAGAAATTCAAAAGATTAAAAAAGAACACCCACTGTATGGTCATATGTACAACCAAGGTAAAGGCAGACTAAGGAGAACAAACTTATCCAAAGAGATAAGAAATTCCTGCAAGATGACCCAACAGTACCAAACCTCTACAAATATTTTACAAATTCCCACCATATAAAACAAAAAAAACTCCCAGAACTACAAGACTGACTTCCATCATCTTACATCCTTCCCGTGCCATTAAACGTCACATAGGGCTCGCATAGTTGTTTGCCAAGTTTTCCTGTTCTCAGCGAGTCTTTCAACTTCATCAAGGAATGTTATGCCCACTAAACCTCCATACATACAGAAAAAAAAGAAACCCAAACAGTAAAGAAAAAACAAGTAACAGCAGTGGATTACATAAAAAAAGGTTGTATCCACTAATTTTTGTGTCTATACTTTGTATTTTGTTTGATAGAGAAAATATCGTATATGCTGTCTTTTTATCGTTAATAGTTATTAGCCATCTTTTATTCTTTTGATGGCTGCTGTTGTGTTCTGATCTGATGTCCACATTGTTAAATCATCTACATATAATGGATGATGCATTTTCTGGTGCATGTCATTTATATATAACAGAAATAGGGTGGGGACATGACTCCCCCTTGGGGAACTCCTTCCTGAAGGCTCATTTTTTTTTTTCAATGTTTTCCCTGTAATTGTACTCTTGCGTGTCTGTTCAAATAATTTTTGTATCCAAGTGTATATTATTCCATGTATATCATTTTTTTCTGAGTTTTAGCAGCAGGCCTTTTCTCTAAACTTTGTCAAATGCTTTTTCCATGTTTATCCTTGTTGCTATTGTTTTTTTCTTGGAATGAGTCTTCAATTACTATGTGCACTACTTGGTCTTCTACTGATCAATACTGTTTGAAGCCTGCTTGCTATCTTTTCATCAGATTTTTGCTTCTAGGTGCCATACAGGTCTTGTCTTTATGAATTTTCCTATGGTTTTCCTAAGAAGCACAGCAGGCTAATAGGTCTGTTATCTGGGCTAGTTTTCATTTTCCCAGGCTTGTGTATTGGTGTCATTGTACCATCCTTTCTCCAATGTGGGACTGTTCCTGTATTTAAGCTGGTGTTGAATATTTTAAGGATTTTGCTTTTACCTCTTGGTCCCATGTATTGTAACATTTCATTTGTGATATCGTCTTCCCATGGTGATTTTCTACATGTCAGGGCTTTTTAGAGCTGTTTCTAGCTCCTCGAGGGTAACGTTTATTGACTGGTGTTCTTCCACCCTTGTTGGTTTGTTGTCATATTCTTTGTTTACTTTCTTCTTTGGAGTGGTGCTTTGACTTGGCTGATGTTCTTGTAGTTTTCCATGAAAGAATTTGCTGCTTGTTTTCCTGCTAGGTTTTTCCCACTGCTTTCTATGATCATTAGCTTGAATTTTATGTCTTCATGGCTTAATGTTTTTATTAGTATCCAGTTCTGTACTAGTTTTATCTAGGTTTAAATTTTCTATTTTCTCTATCCAGCTTCTTCTCACTGCTTGGTTAGCTTCTTTTCTATACATACCTAGCACTTGCTTCCTTAAGTCTGATGTTGTTTTTGATGTTTTATTTAGTTTGAGCTAGTTCTCTTGCAGCTGTCAGGTTATCTTCAAGCTGCTGGAGCTATTCTGTCCAGTATGGCTGGTAGTTCTTCCTCATAGTATGGTTTTGAAAGCTGATTTGCTTCACTGAGTTGTCTGGCTATTTTGTTCACATCTTTGTGTTGGGTGTTTATGTTTTCACAGTGCAGATCTGTAAGCCTGCTGAAACTTTCCCAATTGGCTCTTTTAATTCCACCTGTGTAGTGGTTTTTGTGATGGTTTTCTGTAGTTAAGGTCTATCTTTAGTTTTAGTCCTATAATTTCAGTGTTTTCTCATCCTTGTCTATTGTTTTGGCTGCTATTTGGTTTCAAATCAGTATCATAACTCCTCCTTTGTGCCTGTCTCCATCTTTGTCTGATGGTCTGGTATCCTCTTTTTGTGCATCTATTGTTTGGTTTCAAGTGTGTCTCTTGTATACATGAAAGGTCTATGTCTCTTTTTTGGCAAATTCAGCAGGATAAATTCAAATCTTTTAGCGAGTTCAATCTTTTTTATTTCCAGCTTCCTCAGTGTTTCACTGCAAGAAATTAAATTAAATATTTTTGTGTCTCTCTTTGGTCAGTAGCTTTCCTCCTGGTCTCCATATCCTGGCCGCATGGCATGAAGCAGGATGACCACCAGTCACTTTGGGTGACTGCATTCGAGGCTTTGGGCCCGCCATTCTCCCTGCCTGGCTGGGCCCACAGATAGAACATCATGTTTGGATGAGATTAGATGTAATGTCATTTTAGCAGGAAGTTTGTTGTACTGAAGTTCTTTGCATGTCTGTGTCACTCTGTGCCCTGGGTCCAGTACATTCATCTTCAGCATGCATTTCCTTCAGGTTTGCTTCTGTAGCCTTTGGCTGTCCCCAAACATTCTGAAAGGCAGGAGGTTTTGAGTTATGCTTTGTCTGGCCCCTTCCTTCAGAACTATTTGGCTTGGGTGACTTTACCAGGAGTCATTGCTCCTGCCAGTATAGTTATATGGGTCATGGGGACACACAAGCTCTCTTACCATGACAAGGTAACAACTCACGAGAGAGGCTGTACAGACAAAAAAACTTTTAATCAGTAGACTACATGCTGATCAACAAATGATTCTGGAATGCATTACTGACAACAAAAACCATGCCAGGAGCTGACTGGAAAAATAACTATGATCCACTCTATGTGGGAAAATTAGATTAAAGCTAAAGTAAACATCTAGAAAAGTGAGAAACATCAAACTGAATGCAGAACTCTTTAAAAATGACCAAAAACTGCAAGAACAATATAGACTTATAGATAGATGCAATGCAATAAGCAAGATAAATAGCATAAATGAACAATGGGCAATGTTAGGAGATTCCATCCATTAAGCTGTAAGGAAGACAATACCACTGAAAAAGAAGCCTTGCCATCTCCAAGAAAGAATGGATGGCAGATAACATCTTGGGCCTGATGAACAAGAGAAGGAAGAGTAAGAATATCCAAGAAAATACAGCAGGATAAATAAGAAATAAAATGCAAATGTATAGAAGCAAAAGAAGTGTAATCAAATGAATAATGCAGACAAATAGAGGACTCCCTCTCTTTTCAAGATAAAGATGGCAAAAAACATGCACAAATGAATTAGTGAACTCACAAGCAGGAAGACAAAATATACAGACAACACATTCTTCTTCCCGTCCACTATATCCTCTGTAATTTTTTTTTTTTTCCATTTACACTCCCATCAATCATTAGTTCATTTTCCATGCAAAAAGCCATTAGTTTATCACCTGCCTCATTTCTATGTCCTATGCTAAATTTCCTTACAACATGTCCTTCATCTTCAGCTCTTTCTGTACAAATCTTTGCATTAAAATTCCCCATTATTAATACAATATCATTTTTTCGTACCTGGTCTATCATTGTTTGCAGTGTGTTATGAATGTCTTCTACTACCTCTTCTTCTGCTGCTGATGTAGGTGCATATATCTGGATGACTGTTACATTTCTAGGAGTGCCCTTAAGTCTGATAGTGAGGATTCTATCACTTACTGGATTGTAACCTAGTATGCTTTTGATGTTGATTTGTCCAAGTAAAAAGCCACACTCCATTCTCCACCAGAGTATATAAAGATATTATCATTCTCGCTCTTGAAGTGTCCTGATTCTTTCCATTGATGTTCGCAGATTCAATGGAAAATGAATTAATGATTGCTAACACACTTTTTAAACAACATCCAAGAAGACTTTACACATGGACACCACTTGACGGGAAAACCAAGAATCAAATAGATTACATTTTAGTGAAAAGAAGGTGGAGATCAAATATAACATCAGAGCAAAAACTTTACCAGGTGGTGATTGTGGCATGGAACATGAGTTATTAATAGCAGACATGAAGATAAAGATAAAAAAAGACAATTGCAGGATCAAGACCACTCCGCTTTGATCTTACAAAAATACCAGAACAATATGATATAGAAGTAAAGAACCATTTCGAAATCCTGATGGCCGTACAGGAGGAGATGACACCAGATGATTTGGCTACGCAGGCCAGAGATATCTTAATAACAACAGCTAAAGACATGGTTCCAGTAAAGAAAATACAAAAGACTGGATGGATTACAGCAGGCACACTAGAACTGGTAAAACAACGTAGAGAAATGAAGACACAATGGAAAGTGACAAACAACAACAAAGAGGAATATAAATCTTTAATGAAAGAAGTATGAAGAAACACAAGAAAAGACAAAAAACAATACATACAAGACTATTGTGAAAGAATAGAACGACATCAGAAGTGCGAAAGAGAGAGTGAAATGTTTAAAGAAATGAAGACATTGATGAGAAATGTCACACCTAAGCTAAATGTAATTTGTGACAAGGTGGGGAGTACCTTGACAGAGACAGAGGAAATTCTAGAGAGATGGAAGAAATACTGCAGAGGAATGTATGAAACAACTGACTGTGAAAGCAGAAATCAACAGTGTGAATTATTATTAGAGGAGAAAGAACTCAAACCGACAATAGAAGAAGTTTCACGGGCAATAAAGAAACTGAAAAATGGTAAATCACCAGGATGTGATGAGATAACAGCTGAACTTATTAAAGCAGGAGGAAAGGAATGTGCAACAATCTATCATGCACTATGTAAAAAGATATGGCATCAGGTATTTGGCCAAAAGAATGGAAAAGAACTGTATTCATACCACTGTCTAAAAAGGGTAACCTTAAATTATGCACAAACTACAGAACTTGCTCTGATTAGTCATGCCAGTAAAATTCTGTTAAAAATCATAATGGGTAGACTTCATAAGAAAATAGAAGAAGAAATCAATATGGTCCAAGCTGGTTTCAAGCAAGGAAGAGGATCAAGAGATCAGATATTTAATATAAGACTAATAATAGAGAAATGCAGAGAATTTAAGGTGAATCTACATTTATCTTTTATAGACTATTCAAAGGCATTTGATTGTGTACAGCACCAGAAACTTTGGGAAACAATGGAGAAAATGAGATTTCCAACACATCACTGCTGCATCTAGACCAACAAGCAGTAGTAAGAATAAGAATAAGAAGTAATAAGAATGGTGAAACAGCAACTTGGTTTGACATAAAACAAGGGGTCCATCAGGGGCGCATATTGTCATCTTACTTATTTAACTTGTATACTGAAAATATGATGAAGAATGTTAAAGAAGATGTAGATAAAGAATATTAAGATGCCATAACAATTGGAGGTTATGAAATACCAGAGATAAGATATGCTGATGACACAGTATTACTATCCACAACATCAAAAGGAATGGAAAAACTAATTATGTCAGTCCATAAGAATAGCGAAGAGCAAAACCTCTATCTTAATGCAAAGAAAACTAAATTGATGACAATCGACAAAACAAACAAGGCAGCTGAAATATGTGTCAATGAGGAAAAACTGAAAGAAGTGGAGAGTTTTGAATGTCTTGGATCACTACTAACTAATAATGGAGATACAATGAGGGAAATTAAAAGGAGGACATCTATCGCTCTTCAGAAAGTAAAACAAACTAAAGAATGTGTGGAGAGGAACAGACAGAACAACAAAAATAAGATTCTTGAAAGCATGCATCTTTCCCATGGCAACATATGTCTGTGAGACCTGGACACTTAACAAAACAGCTGAGAAACACATAAATGCCTTTGAATGTAAATGCTACAGAAGAGTTCTTCAAATATCATGGACACAAAAAAGAGCAAATATATCCATACCAGAATAACTTAATATTGAAGAAGGCTGGCTAGTAAAGAGGATTAAAGAGAGAAAATTTAAATATTTTGGACACATTAAACGTCATGATAATCTAGAGAAGACCATCTTGGAAAGGTGCATAATGGGAAAAAGAAAGAGAGGAAGACCAAAGCGAAGATGGCTGCAAGACATCACTGATGATCTGCAAATGGATGCATCAGCAGCAGGCCATCTTGCTCACAACTGAGAGGCCTACAGGAGTGCTGTTACGGAGGTATAGCTCCACAAGGGACATGCAAATGAATGATGATGATGACTCCCATCAAAATTGAAACTCATTAGCATACACCTCATTATCATTACAAGTTCATATATTCAGTTCAAATATCCTTTTCTTGCATAACTATGGTGTGTATGTATGTACAATTCCATTTAAAGTCATTCAAATTACATATAATAAAGGTAGATAGAGATGTATTTTACAAAGTGGCAGAGGGAGTGAGTAAAGTGAGAAAAAACGAATAGAAAATATGAGAATGTATAAATGAAAAACATACAACATCTGATATTTTGGCGTGACCCTTTTTTGAGAATTACATGCACAAACGAGACAAAAAACAAATAACTAAATGAAGAACTTATCTTAATATAGCCTCCTCCAGAAGTAGGAAACAGAGAAATGTGTGTCTACTAGAAGATGCATAGAGACAATGTGGGTCACACAAAGGATAAGCCGATAGAGTCAATCATAAAAAAAGAGGTGGAGAGAGAGGAGGAAAACAGGTGGTTGAAGGGGGGGGGGGGAAGGGCAATAGAAACATGATAGCCACTAGAAGAAAAGGTGTCAGGTGGGGGGGGGGAGAGGAAACAGAGAGATAATGAATAAGGCACATAAACACCTGCAGGGAGAAAATGTGAAACTGGTGAATAGGACAAGACCCTATAAACACCAATATGTTGCCAGAGAAGAAAAGAGGGTGGTTGTAGGGAGGGGTAGCTAGGAGAAATAAAATAAAGGAAAAAAAATGGGGGGGGGGAGGTGGAAAACTAAAGAAGTTACAGAAAGCTGAAGACATTGTTAATTCAGCTGGGTGGAGACAGCCAGCCTGGAAAATAAGGTGCTGTTCTAATGACATGCTAAATTTTTGTTGGAGATAAAGATTTATTTAAAAAAAAAAAAAAAAAAAATATATATATATATATATATATATATACACACTGTTAGGAATATACTAGACACATTTACAGAATTCTGACAAAACAGCAGGGGTAGCAGGGTCAAAATAAACATTCACAAATTAAATATAATGGGTTTAGGCAGATGGGTCAACAAAACAGACTACCCATTCCCACTAATAGAGTTCCACGAAATCAAAATATATGGAATTTTGTATACAGCCACACCATCAAATGACAGTAAAATAAGATGGTGAAAAACAATCAAGAAAATAAAAAAAAACAGACTTGAAATATACAAATATAAAATCACCACATCAGCAGAAGTGTCACAGTCAACACCTGTTCCAGTATTCAGTATTAGATTCTCTGTGTCATCGTGAACGAGATACTCCCATAATTGCTCCACCATCTGTGGCAGTGAATATCACACATAATGTTCATGATCTTTCACATCAGTCCTTGATGATAAGCAACTCAGTGAGGACGCCATTTTAGGAACTACAACAGTCCACATGTAAACTAGTCAGCAGCACTCTTGGCATGAACTCCATAGCTAAGGTGCCAAGCCAAATCAGGACACACAAAGACTATTACAGTACACCACTGGCCAGGTAAATATAACAAAGAACAATCAATGGTGTCTATGCAAATTTCACAGCTGACAGTGGTGCCATAGCACTAAGTTCAGTAGCTCAGCACACAGAGCTGACCTCCATCTTGAAAGCAATGATGACACTGTTGCTCATTTGACATGTTTGTAGTTTTCTGTTCACACTACACTCAATCAAATAGTGAAGAGCCACAGCAGGACACAAGCATTTTCAACTGGCAGTGAAGAGATACAGCACCATATCAAATATCATAACAATTGTTGTGTCACTTGTAATAGAATGAAATGTTCAAATGCAACCTACTGCCACTGCTGAACCAGAAGTTCAGTCAACACCTGCATCATTTCACAACTGATATACACAGCAGACATCTTCCCCCTGCCTAAACAGTCACTTAATGAAATAAAGTCAATGATTAGTGACTTTATTTTCCGACACAGCATACACAGCATCCAACAAAAAACTTTGATGCAAAACAAGAAAAGAGGAGGCATCTCTTTACATGACATAAAAACAAAGAACCAGGCACTCATGATTAAATATGTGGAATAAATCATTCAGCAGTCACAAAAACACACACTAGAACACTACTACATTGGGCTAAGATTAACCAAACTTTGTAGATTAAACAACGCACACTCTCATCTTTGGCACCATGCCCCTTTTTTACAGACAATGCATACAAAGTGTAATGGGACATGAACATTTAATACACATGAAAACATCAGACATCTACAAATACCTGGTCAAAAAACAGGAGCCACCATTACAGAACAAAACAAACAGAGGGTGCAAATACTTCACCACCAAGTTACACATAAAAACATTTCAAAACCTATGCAAGACAGGAATCACTCCAAAGGCATGAGAGACAGCATACAGATTATTGTTCAATATACCAACAACCAGAAAAGGAGTTGCCTGCAGACCCAGCAGACTTATAAGATGTAAACTATGCAAAAAAAAACACACACAAGAAACAGAAGAACACATCTTCTTTGAGTGCAAATCTGTCTTTAGCTTTAAAATTCCTCACTTGAAAGAAAGCAAGAAGAACGACAAAGAAAGTAGATGTGTATAGAGCAATTACGTTGAACACCATCCCTCAAACAGAGACAAACATGCATAGAACATCATTCTCTAGGCAGAATTTAGATATCTTGTGTGGTTGTGCAGAAACAAAGCAATGTTTTAAAACAGAATTTTTACAGAAGAATTTTTTTTTGGTACATCTTTCAGTAAAAACTGATGGTTATGTTAAATTAGTAATGCACCTGTATGACTGTATGATGTATGCCCAATTTTGTTTAGCCTTGGCCTCATTTAGTATCATCCACTCCCCCTTATCTAGGGTACCTGAATGTAAATCTCTCAATCTGTCCAGATGTAACAGTACAATCACAGTGTAATGCTGCATTCGTTTTTTTATATTTTCAGACCTGAGAAAACACCTTTCCCAGATAATCTCTCACTTTGATAAATACATACTATCTAATCGTTCCCCGGTTTCACCCAGCTTAAAAAAAAATGGGTACCAGGGTTAACGCTCTAGGAAGGAAGAGGAATGACGCCGCTAGCAATCGAGTTCATGCTGATAGTGACACTAGTTGGCAGTTTCTGGTCAACTGCTGATTAGGCAGCAGAGCACTTATGGTTTGACCATATGCAATGACGCTAGTTCACAACTCCTATTTAATCTTCTTCTTGTACTCTCTTAATCTTAATCCTATCATTCACAACACAAAGCACACCTGTCACACCTTTCTTTTTCACTTTAGCTTGCAACAGTTAATCAGGCATGTCACCATAGGAGTGGCAACAATTGGCTACAATCTTTGGTGACAGTCAGTCCTTGTCCTTACCAACAATCAACTGCTTGAGTACACTTAGACACAATGTACGTTTGAATTTGTTTCCACCAAAACTTCCATCATGGCATTGTAAAACTCACTGCAGATCACCAGAAACACCAGAATTAACACCTGATGCTAAAAATTGTGATAGCCCACCAATATTTGAAAATTAAATTATAGATGCCATATGAAGAAAGGAAAACCAACTGGACCCGATAACATAACAAAAGAACAAATAGAGAAACTAGAGGAAATAGGAATAATAATAATAACCAAGTTACTGAATAATATTTATAACAGTGGTTATATACCTAGTCATCATCATCATCATCAGGTGCCGTGCCGACTGATGTTGGCTATTATGCTTCTCTAGAGTACACGATCTTTCATGCAGGCCATCAGCTCAGCCGGTGATCTCCTCTCACACCATCCCATCAGACTGTCCAGTATCACTTCTCTTGGTCTTCCTCTTGATCTTCTTCCTTTATTTTAAGTTATCTTAAGCTGCTCTTACAGACACCGAATACAATTAATTGTTTTCTGAATAGTCCCGAAAATTTTGTTTAGTAGATAGTCATTTATAATGTATGTAGTTACTTCTGTACTGAGTGAATGTTTAAGAGTGAAATGTAAATGTTATATTTTATTTTATGTCTCTCAGCTTCAATGTTAGTTATGTTTGTTATATGAACAGCATATTTGTAGAATGTCTGGAATAGAGTGAAAGATGTATGATAAAGGGCAGAATGTCAGACGGGCCTGCATGCCCAATTCTTAACCCTTTTGAAATAAAGATCAATCAATCAATCAATCCTTCTATTTTTTCTGTTGTTATAATATTTTCAATGCCCCCTCTTCTCATTGCATGTCTTATGAAAGTACATTGTCTCTCTCTTATCTTTTTGACAAGATTTTTTGTCTCTCTAGCTCTTCTCATACATTCTTCATTATTTATTTTTGCTGTCCAGGGGATTCGCAACGTTCTTCTAATAAACCACATTTCTGCTGCTTCCAATGATTTTTGTGCAGACTTGCCTATTGTCCATGATTCACTTCCATATAACAAGATAGGTTCAATATAGCATTTTAGGACTCGTTTTCTGACATTTATTGATAAGGATGTGTTGGCTAATATGTTTCTCATTCTCTGAAATGCAGTCTTTGCTCGGTCTATTCTGTTCCTAATTTCTGTTCGCATATTCCATCTGAAGTTATTACTGCTCCAAGGTATTTGAATTTCTGCATCTGCTTTAGAATAGTTCCGTTTAATTTTATACTGCATGTTGGTGGATTATACCTAGTGACCTACTTAAATCCACCTTTATATACGGAAAACAGGTGCAAAGCAATATGACGACCACAGGACTATCAGCCTCTCATGTCAAATAAAGCTATTTCCGAGAATTATTACGAGAAGAACAATAAAAAAGATAAAAAATGGAAATAGCAGATGAACAGTGTGGATTTGTTAAAGGAACACTAACAGGCACTAACAGTGCCTTGTGAACACTAACAGAAAGAGTTTTAGAAGTACAGAAAGATCTCAACTTATGCTTCAGTGATTACATCAATGCAATCAACAAGCTGAAACATGATAAGATTATTAAAACGCTTGAAAACATAAAGAGACAGCAAAGACCTGAGGATTGTAAAACATATATATTCTGGCACAGACAGCAGTGATTCGAGTTGAGAAATAAGACTGGAAAATATCAACAAATAAAACAAGGAGTGTTCTATCACAATTTTTTCTCAGTACACCGAGAATATTCTAAGAATGATCATTATGGAACCAAATATAAAAATCGATGGACAATTAACAATCTTTGGTATGCTGATGACATAGTACTGATAAGCTAAGAATCAACAAAACCTGCAAAATCTCTTGGATAAAACTGCTAAAGAAACTGAATAAAAAGGGCTACTCTTAACATCAAAACGACAGAGACTATGGTTATATCTAAGAAACAAAATCCACCAAAATACAGTATAAAATTAAATGGAACAATTGTAAATCAAGTGCAGAAATTCAAATACCTTGGACCAGTAATAACTTTGGATGGGAAATGTGGAACAGAAATTAGAAACAGAATAGGTCAAGGAAGGACAGCATTTCAGAGAATAAGAAACTTTATGCAATGCATCCTTGTCAGTGAATGTTAGAAAATGTGTCATAAAATGCTATATTGAGCCTATCTTATTATAAGGAAGTGAATCATATGAAACAGACAGGTCCACACAAATATTATTAGAAACAGCAGAAATGTGGTTTATTAAAGAATGTTGGGAATTCCTTGGACAGCAAAGATCACTAACGAACAATATATAAGAAGAGCTGGAGAGACAACAAAAAATCTTGTAAAAAAATTACAAGAGAGACAATGTACTTTCACAGGACATGCAATGAGCAGAGGGGGCACTGAAAATATTGTAACAACAGGAAAACTAGAGGGAAGAAGAGCCAGGAGAAGGTCAAGAGAAATGATACTGCATGAAAGTTTGGATACTATGGAGCACTTGCAAGAGATCCTTACTGATTGGGGCAACAGCAGTAGGAACAGAATTCATAATTTTCAGTGGTTCTAAGGACTGCAAACGCGCCACAAACAGCCTCTGGCAGTCAAGTCCAGCTCCTGGCCTTCCCGTGGCAGAACTGTTTAAACTGACAGGAGAAGGGGCGAGGGCGAATATCTGGCGCCTGAAAACCAGTTACTTAGGGTAGATGAGTGTCACGTTTGGTAGCTCATCTGCCGCTGTTGGCGAGATCTTCAGCTGCCGTGCGTGGAGCGGTGCTCTTCCCGGCCAATGAAGAAATTTGCAAATGAGGTTGCCGCGCAGCATCACTGCGGAAAAGGTGGTTGAAAGAATAAAGCGAAGCAAACAGTCAAATCACGGCACCTCTGGTCTGGAGGTCGGCCACGTCCTGAGTGCAGTCATATCGTGTGAAATGCATGAACCGGTCTGTCCCAGAGGTTAAGTCACTGCTGGCTTGACTTTTCAAATGCCGCGCGTGGAGTGAAGCTCCTCCCGGTTAAGGAAGTAAATGCGGAAATAAAGGTTGCTGTTGGGAAAAGGTGGTGGAAAGTGAAGTTTAACCTGGTATGTCCAATAGTATCGCTACGAGAGCTATACCACGGCACCTCTGCTCTAGAGGCCGCCTACGTCCGAAATACACCTACACTGGTGAAATATGCCTAAACCGGCACACACCAGGGGTGGAACTCGATGGCTAGACATGTCATGCCACCTCCGCTCTAGAGGTCGGTAACGCCTGATAAACACCCATACTGGTGAATTTTGCCTAAACCGGCTCACACCAGGGGTGAATCTTGAAGGCTATGAATGTCACAGTACCTCTGCCCTAGAGGTCGGTCCCGTCCCAAACATGCCCATACTGGGAAATGCCTAAACCGGCTCAACCCAGGGGTAGAAGTCACTAGTGGCGAGGATTCGTCCTCCTGGACAAAAGCTCCATCCTGGTCACAACTAGGAAGGGTAGCGGCCACGACCGCAAAATGCTGAAGTCGGAGACACTGGACCAGGGAAGTCTAGATAGGCAACCACCTCTCACCCGGCGGGGATGTCTGCGTATCCTAATCACGCTGAGGTTTTCCGGTGAGAAAGTCCAACCCTGGACTGGATGGGCAACCACCTCTCACCCGGCGGTGATACACGGGTATCTCATAACACGTCGAGGTTTTCCGGTGAGAAAGTCCACCTCTGTCCTGGGTGGGCTAACGCCTCTCACCCAGCGGGGATGCACTGATATTCCAAACACGTCGAGGTCTTCCGGTGAGAAAGTCCAACCCTAGACCAAACTGGTGCAATGAAAACCACGGTGTCACGCAATCCCGCTTCCGAGACCCACCAAGAATACAGGCTAAAGCACTGTGATACTCTGAACCCCTTGTGGTCCTTCGTGGAACTCATGTGGTCTATTTTGGACCACACAGGGGACCACCGGACCTAACGAGGACCACATGTGTGAATTCAGTAGGTTCACAGTGCGGTTTTTGGTGATAGAAGTGAACGAAGAAGAAGAAGAAGAAGAAGAAGAAGATAATTTTCAGTCTGAGAAGGAGAACTGCTATCTGTTCAGCCACTTTCACCCACACAACATGCACATTTTTAGGCACAAAGACAAATTCATATCATTAGATTTATGATTTGATTACAGATTACATTATAAACATGAAAAAGCAAGAATTAATACATACCACCCCATCTGGCATTAAGTATGTGTCATCTGAAATGGAAATATTTTAAAATTCCCTTAATCATGTAGACTTTTTTCGATGTGATAACACACATTTATATGCATGAACAACAAAAGAAAATAACAGATGGAAAAATGTAGGCCAATCACACAATGAAGAAATGCAAACAAAAGAACTGCTAACTGACAAGCTATGCTAGCTCATTGCAGTATGTCACTAACTTGACTGCTTTCTGAAACTCTTCTCAATCACAAGGCTTTTAAATGAGGTGTCTAAAACTTGCTGGAAGTGCTCTCTCCTCAGATATAACAAGGCATGAAAGGTGCATAATTCCAAATGACAAAAACGCAGGAAATTAAAATGATTTGATTGTCTCAAGAAAATGCATCATTGATGATTACTTTCATAATTTTCCAAGTGCTGCTAGCATAAAAAAAACACACACATACAAAACCAAGGAAATAAACATTTTAAAAAATGAACCAAAAAAAAAAAAACCAACATTTTCTATCTCTTCAGAACTCCCAGGCCTTTAAGATTTATTGCAGCAGGTATAACCTGTCTCAACTAATCTCTGTTCTTGGGTTTCCCACTCTAGTTCGTTACTTCCTAGTATGGTCATATATTCTGTTTTGTTTTGCTTAATTGTTAAGTTTCCTTACTGTGTTGCTTCCTTTATGTGTAGAAATACATTTGAGATGTCGTGAGCTTTGTTGTCAACTACAACTGCATGCCTGACTATATTTTATATATTCACTTAACATACTTTTTTTTCTTTTACTGCTCTTCTTATTTTTTTTCAGGACTGAGTTAAGAGAATTAGGGGACAGAGTTGCTTTAGACCTGTTGTTACAATAAAACTGCCAGATTTTCTTCCTTTATATATTAGTATATTGTCCATCTTCTGGTTAGATTTAAAAATTTTGCTGGAAAACCAAATTCTTGCATAATTTTTCATGGTGATAATATTATGTAGTTCTTATTCTTATTTCCTGCTTTTGAATCCAACAGGAATATTTGGTCTATTGTAAATCTGTTCTTTCTTAAACCCACTTGATTGTCTCCTAGTAGTTCTTCAACAAATAGTTTCAGCATGCTACATATTATTTTCTTACAGCATGCTGGGGACATCTGTTTTCATCTCTCTCTTTGAAGACTGGCGACATACTGGATTTCTCAAATTCTTCTAGTTGTTTTTCTCTTCTCAAATTTGCTATTTTCAATATGCATATTTAACTATAAAGTGTTTTTCAATTTTTTTTTATAAACTCATCAGTAATTCCACCAGAGCTGGTTCCTTTGCCTAATTTAGGATTTTTAAATGCTTAACATCTCTATTTCTATTTCTAATTGAAAAGTCAACACAAGAAATCAATGCCCATGAAAATAAACATAGGACAACCTACAGGACTTCAACAGAAGTTTTAACCTGAAACTTAACAATCATTTTGCAGTACTCAGTGAGATAGAATAGATGGATACAGATGAATTATGGAACTCGGGCAGCACAGCCATAATTACAGCAATGAAACCAAGCGCTGGACTGCAAAAAGACAGAGAGAACAGACAACACATGGAAATACATACATGAAAGATGAGAAGCCAAATTAGCCATGTTTACTGTAAAGACAGATCTCAGAAAAGATTTGGCAAAAGCAACATAAAAATAATTAAATAATAAAGTAAAAAGCTCAGCTAAAAGAGATAACAGAGAACATATAGACAATATGGTGAAAGAAGCAGAGAAAGTGAAAATATGGAAACAGTAAAACTACATATTACATACAAAAGAAGTTAATGGATACTAAAGAAAGACCAATCTTTAGCAAAAATGATACCTTACTAACTTATGTAATGATAAAAAGCAAAAACATGCTTCTTCTTCTTCTTCTGCAGTGTCTGCCTATATCTGTAGTCCTGTCTCTTGGATAAATTTCACTGTTTTTTTGTAATTCATGTGTGGAACTTATCTTCTTTAATGGTTTCACTGGGCCAGTAATTACTTCTCAGTGTCTCATAGTTGGTGCAGTTCTGGAGGATATGTTCCACAGTTTGGGGCACTTGGGCACATGTACAAAGATTAGTAGTACCAACCTTAAACTTTGTATACATATGACTTCAGAGTCAGCTGTGTCCTGTTTGGAGACAAAAAATGGTGACTTGTTCCTTTCTGTTTAGCATGTGATAGTCATCATGTGGTGGTGTTTGTGGCTTCCTGTAAGTTTTTATCATGCTTTTTTTTCTGATTACAGGTGATCAGTATGTCTGGTTGCTCCATTTCAGTGCCCTCTTTGGCCAGATGGTTGGCTTTCTCATTGCCTGGTATCCCACAGTGGGAAGGAATCCACTGCAAGCTGACTCTGTGTTGTGAGCCAACTTTTGACAAGGCATCCTTAATGTCTGGTAGTTTGTTGCACTGACAGTATTGATCTTGCATCCGTGAGAATTACTATAGGGCATGTATCAATTCTGGAGTCTGATAGTTTTTCAACCGCAGCAATAATTGCCCTAACTTCTGCATCATAGTTGTTGCAGTATTTTTCAGCAGGTATGGAGATAGTGAAATGTTTAAAGAAATGAAGACATTGATGAGAAATGTCACACCTAAGCTAAATATAATTTGTGATGAGATGGGGAATACCTTGACAGAGACAGAGGAAATTCTAGAGAGATGGAAGGAATATTGCAGAGGAATGTATGAGACAACTGACTGTGAAAGCAGAAATCAACAGTGTGAATTATTATTAGAGGAGAAAGAACTCAAACCGACAATAGAAGAAGTTTCATGGGCAATAAAGAAACTGAAAAATGGTAAATCACCAGGATGTGATGAGATAACAGCTGAACTTATTAAAGCAGGAAGAAAGGAATGTGCGACAATCTATCATGCACTATGTAAAAAGATATGGCATTCAGGTATTTGGCCAAAAGAATGGAAAAGAACTGTATTCATACCACTGCCAAAAAGGGTAACCTGAAATTATGCACAAACTACAGAACTGTTGCCCTGATTAGTCATACCAGTAAAATTCTGTAAAATTTCATAATGGGTAGACTTTGAAAGAAAATAGATGAAGAAGTCAATATGGTCCAAGCTGGTTTCAGGCAAGGAAGAGGATCAAGAGATCATATATTCAATCTAAGATTAATAATAGAGAAATGCAGAGAGTTTAATGTGAATCTATATTTAGCCTTTATAGACTACTCAAAGGCATTTGATTGTGTACAACACCAGAAACTTTGGGAAATAATGGAAAAAAATGGGATTTCCAACACATTTGATACAAATAACATCACTGCTGTATCTAGACCAACAAGCAGCAGTAAGAATAAATGGTGAAACAACAGCTTGTTTTGACATAAAACAAGAGATCCATCAGGGGCCATATTGTCTCCTTACTTATTTAACTTGTATACTGAAAATATAATGAGGAATGTTACGATGCCATAACAATTGGAGGTTATGAAATACCAGAGATTAGATATGCTGATGACATAGTATTACTGTCCACAACACAAAAAGGAATTGAAAAACTAATTATGTCAGTCTGTAAGAACAGCGAAGAGCAAAACCTCTATCTTAATGTGAATAAAAATAAATTGATGACAACTGACAAAACCAACAAGGCAGCTGAAATATGTATCAGTGAGGAAAAATTGGAAGAAGTGGAGAGTTTTGAATATCTTAATCATTACTAATAATGGAGATACAATGAGGGAAATTAAAAGGAGGACATCTATCGCTCTTCAGAAAGTAAAACAGCTAAAGAATCTGTGGAGAGGAGCAGACAGAACCACAAAAATAAGATTTTTAAGGGCATGCATCTTTCCCATCGCAACATATGCCTGTGAGACCTGGACAAAACAGCTGAGAAACACATAAATGCCTTTGAATGTAAATGCTACAGAAGAGTTCTCCAAATATTGTGGACACAAAAAAGAACAAATATATCTATACTACAATATCTTAATAATGAAGAAAGCTGGCTAGTAAAGAGGATTAAAGAGAGAAAACTTAAATATTTTGGACACATTAAATGTCATGATAATTTAGAGAAGACCATATTGGTAGGGTATATAGTGGGAAAAAGAAAAAGAGGAAGACCAAAACAAAGATGGCTGCAAGACATTGTTGACGATCTGCAAATGGATGCAGCAGCAGCAGGCCATCTTGCTCACAACTGAGAGGCCTACAGAAGTGCTGTTTGGGAGGCAAAGTTCCGTAAGGGACATGCAAATGAATGAATGAATGAATGGAAATCTTGTAAGTGGTGTTGTTTGGAATTCAATATATGCTCCTGCCCCTCCATTCTTTATGGCATTGTGTGCAGACCCATCTGTATACATATGTATCCAAGTGTCACATGGATATTTATCATCTAGCAAACTAACTGTGGCTGTAGATATTACAAGACAGCTTTGCATCTCACCATTCTGAACAACTTTCACTTCATTTTGAATAGTTATTTGTGTACAATCTGCTTATTTCCATGGTGTATGCTCTGGTACATATGATAATGGAGCAACTACAGTTGGAAGGTCAGGTATCAGCTTACGCATACGCTTGGCCTGATGAATGAAGCTGCTTCTTTTAAGCTGTCTTAATGCCAAGTTACTGATCTCTCTTTCAGGGGATGGCTTACAGAGATGAAGAACTTCTCTCCCTTTGTGTCTCTACATTCTTTTAGGGCTTGAACACCAACTATTTTCTGCATTTCTACTGCTGGTGTGGACCTCATGGACACCTGTGATAATCCATAGTGACTGATTTTGTACCTTGTCTAGATTATGCAGCATAGTGTTTGATGCTGTGCACCAGGTTGTTGAAAGCCATATTCTAAATGCTTTGTTGATATACTTTCTTGAGGATTCTTTCACTAGCTCTCTTTGTGGTTCCACTCAATTTTCTTAATATGGCTATTTTTCTTCTGGCTTTTGTTTCTGCATTGCTGATGTGTTGCTTCCAGGTCAGTTTTGAGTCAAAAGTCACTCCTTAAGAATATTTCATTTACAAAGATATTACCTGCTTTCTGTTTAGATGAGAGAGTGAACAGAGTGGTACTTGATTTCTCTGTGTTGATACTTACACACCATTTGTTTGTCCATGATGTCAAGATGTCTGCGCTCTTTTGAGTCCGTGTAGCAACTGTCACATGTTCATATGTACACCACATAACCAGATCATCTGCATATAGTGCTGCTTTGATTTCATAGGGAACTTCTTTGACCAGGTCATTAATGAATACAAGGAATAATGTAGGTGAAAGGACTCCTTGTGGTACGCCATGTCACAGCAGTACTTTCTGCCTTGTGTGATCATCCATTACTACTCTTGCTCTTCTATTGTGTAAGTAGGACTTTATCCAGTTGTACAGTCTTCCATTCACATTGCAGTTTCTTAGTTTCCACTGCAGACCTTTTTTCCACACTTTATCAAAGGCTTTCCTCAGGTCTATCCATGCTGCTTGTACAAAGTTTTTGTTTTGGAATGCATCCTCAGTTTCTTGAGAGAGATAGGTACTGTAGTACTGCCTAAATCCTGCTTGTTGTTGTGGTTTTCACTTTCTAGGTACCATTTTAGCCTCAGGTCAATGATGCGTTCCATCGTTTTGAATAGGCAGCTAGTGAGACTGATTGACCTGTAGCTGGAGGCTGTATCGCTGTTTTTCCCTGGCTTTAGTAGTGGTACCATGCATGCTTCCTTCCAGATTTGAGGTAATTTACCTGTGCTTCAATACATATTGAAAATATCCAACAGCTTTCCTATTGCTGCCATTCTCAGGTTCTTGATCATTTCATTGGACACTCCATCTGGTCCTGGTGATTTCCTTGATTTCAGTTTACTGACTGCTAGGTCTAACTTGCTGCGTGTGATTGGTGCATCCATGACCTCCACTTTTCTGACTTGTTCCTCCTCTTTCTGTGGGTCAGTGTGCACTGTATGCTCTTTCTCTGAATGAATATCAATGTTGCAGTCTTGTGCAAACATGTGAGCAAAGTGATCTGCTACCTGCTTACCTGTAAGAGTTCTCACATCCTCAATTAGTGTAATCTTTGTACTTCTTCCAGTGCTCTCATTGTTTAACTGTCTGATTAGTTTCCACAGTTTCCTTCCATACTTTTTAAAGTTTAGGCACTCTGTTTTCTCTCTCCAACTTTCCTGTTTGGCTTGCAGCTTGGCTCTCTGAAATTTGGCCTTAGCATGTTGGTAATTGTTGTGGTGTTCTTGGCATGATCTATTTTCTGCTTGCTTTTGAGCTGTTTCCACATCATCATGGAATTTTACCAGCTCACTAGATCAGTATGGTTTATAGTCTCTATGAGCTCCTCTGGGAATGGTTTAATGGGCGGCCTGAAGGATACAAGCACTGAATTCCTTCACTATGCTGTTAATATCTTTACATTCTATGGACAGCTGTCCCACCAGGATACCAGTATGATGTCTGTACATTGTCCAGTTTGCTTTCTTATAGTTCGATCTGGGAAGAAAGCTACTAGTGTTAAGGAGGTAATTTTCTATTGTCAGGAAGACTGGTCGATGGTTGCTACCTTCAAGTTGTTTTCCAGCTTTGTGTGTAATGTTCCACTTCAGATCTGGAGAGTGGAATGCTAGATCTTGTGTTGAGGTTGTATGCCAAGCCTTTGAGTAAAATGTTGGGGGAATCCATTGGCTGGTTGATCAGAGAAGTCCATTATCATCCTGTCAGCTCTCAATTTCCTCTTCTCTCTTGTCTATGTGGTTATACCCCCAGCTCTGGGAATGGCTGTTAAAATCGCCACAGACCATCAGTCTCTCTGTATGTGGGATTGTTTCTACAGCAAGTGGGCGGTCATTAGGAAAGTAATAGTTAAGGAGGTGGAAGTCTGTATTACTGGATTTTAGATGGATCATCTGGTATTCGACTCCTTCCAATGTACACTCCCCCCCCCCAACATGCGCTGATGTTATTCTTAACAAGTGTGAGTACTCCTCCTCTAAAACACTGGTAACCTCTGATTTTAAAGATGGCATCTTTGGTTAGGTGTGTCTCCTGTATGCAGCATACATTTACCTGCTCTACAAAGAATATGTTCTCTAGTTCCACCTTTTTGCTATAGCCATCTCTAACACTAATGACATTCTCAGTATTCCATTGCATCAGTTTAAGTTCTTGCTTTTTGGCAGTTTTCTGCTGTGGTATTTTTTGGCCAGTAGCTCTACTCTCCTGGCTCCACAAGATGAACTGAGAGGACCTCCAGTAGCATTGAGTGGACACTTTTGAGGCAGGGGGCCCAGCACTGCACCTGCCTGGTTAGTCTTCACAGGGAGAGCACCATGTTTAAAAACTGCAGATAGAGGCATTTCATTAGCGATAATACGTGGTACTCTGATTTTTGTGATGCGGCTTTTGGCTGGGTACCTCTGACTTCAGCACCTTTCATTGCTAGGTCAGACTGTGGTCTTGCTCGAACTGCCATGAAGACAGTGGCTGGCCTGGCCAAAAGTTTGTTTTTCCAGCCTCTGGTGGCTGTACTTAACCCCCTTCTCCATGTCAGATCCAGCGTTCAATGCTGGCTGGCCAGATGGCTCTGAGACTGTTCCACAGAGACACTCCGATTTTGGGATGTGAAATCTGATGTGTGCTTCAATATCCATTTCTCGCTACCTGCTGGCTCTGTTTTGTTTACATCATTCAGATAGCCTTTGTTGTAAAGACCCATAGGCTTGTTTACATCCTGGATTCATTGGTCTCACACCAGACTTTCCTCTTCTCCGTCAGCAATCTCCTTGTCCCCATCTGTCCACCAACCTGACATTACATTTTACAAAAATAACAATTACAATTAGTGTTGATTGCTACAGGTTTTTGGGCTACAAAAGTAGGTCAGAGTTTTTAAGCAAACAGATCTATGTTCCCTGTCTCACAAAGTCTATGTAAAGATAAGTGTGTTCTTAACACAGTTGCTCCCAGGGGACAAAGGTGTGCTGAACACTTCTAAGAAATACTTGCTATTAACAGTAACAACATGGGGAATTACAGCGAATGTTTAATAAAATTTGGAAAGAAGAAAAGTCCTTTCAAAAAGGGAAAAAAAAGGAATCATTAAAATACCAGAAAAAAGCAACCTTAGTGACTGCAGTAATTGGGGAGAGTGACCTAACTATCAGTTGTGCAAAATCATTCTGAATAGAATGAAAGATGTGGTGGATATTGCAATCTCAGATTAACAATGAGGATTTTGAAAAGGAGAAAGCTATCTTGACCAGATCTTTAATGCTTGAAGAAAAGCAAAAACCATTAATCCTAAACTTCATAGACTTTAAAAAGACATTTGATAGCATACACAAAGAATCACTGTGGAGCTAAGACCATATGGATCATTCATTCATTTGCATGTCCCCTGTGGAACTTTGCCTCCCAAACAGCACTCCTGTAGGCCTCTCAGTTGTAAGCAAGATGGCCTGCTGCTGATGCATCCTTTGCAGATCATCAATGATGTCTTGCAGTAATCTTCGCCTTGGTCTTCTTCCCTTTCTTTTACCCATTATGTACCCTTCCAAGACGGTCTTCTCTAGATTATCATGACGTTTAATGTGTCCAAAATATTTAAGTTTTCTTTGTTTAATCCTCTTTACTAGACAACCTTCTTCAATATTAAGTTCTTGTAGTATAGATTTTTTTGTGTCCATGATATTTGAAGAATTCTTCTGTAGCATTCACATTCAAAGGCATTTATGTGTTTCTCAGCTGTTTTGTTAAGTGTCCAGGTCTCACAAGCATATGTTGCGATGGGAAAGATGCATGCCCTTAAAAATCTTATTTTTGTAGTTCTGTCTGTTCCTCTCCATAGCTATATATGGAATATCATCTAAAATCATCAACGTCATTAAAGCTCTGTACCTCGATTATATCTGAGCAGTCAGCACAGAAGAGTGAATGAACAAATGAAGACTGAAATGGGTATGAAACAAGGATGTAAGGTATATACTATCTCTTTTGTTTTTGTGGAATTGCCATAGGCTTCATAATGAAGAAATGCTGAATAGGTAAAACAGGTACTCACTGAGTACATGGGACTCAGCTAGAGGACCTTGAATTTGCAGATGACATAACTCTTAAAAGTGACAATGTGAATTTGATGCAAGAACAGACACCGTCTTCACCCTGGCTAGTAAAAAAGAAACTGAAATTCTTATCTTATATCCTTCCTGTGCCATTAAACATCACATAGGGATCACAAAGGAATGTATGAAACAACCGATTGTGGAAGCAGAAATCAACACTGTGAATTATTATTGGAGGAGAAAGAACTCAAACCGACAATAGAAGAAGTTTTATGGGCAATAAAGAATGTGAAAAATGGTAAATCACCAGGATGTGATGAGATAACAGCTGAATTTATTAAAACAGGAGGAAAGGAGTGTGCAACAATTTATAATGCACTATGTAAAAAGATATGGCATTCAGGCATTTGGCCAAAAGAATGGAAAAGAACTGTATTCATACCACTGTCAAAAAAAAGGTAACCTGAAATTATGTACAAACTACAGAACTGTTGCCCTGATTAGTCATACCAGTAAAATTCTGTTAAAAATCATAATGGGTAGACTCCGTAAGAAAATAGAAGAAGAAGTCAATATGGTCCAAGCTGGTTTCAGGCAAGGAAGAAGATCAAGAGATCATATATTCAAACAAAGATTAATAATAGAGAAATGCAGAGTTTAATGTGAATCTATATTTAGCCTTTATAGACTACTCAAAGGCATTTGATTGTGTACAACACCAGAAACTTTGGGAAATAATGGAAAAATGGGATTTCCAACATTTTTGATACAATTAACATCACTGCTGTATCTAGACCAACAAGCAGCAGTAAGAATAAATGGTGAAACAACAACTTGGTTTGACATAAAACAAGGGGTCCGTCAGGGGTGCATATTGTCATCTTACTTATTTAACTTGTATACTGAAAATATAATGAGGAATGTTAGAGAAGATGTAGACAAAGAATATTACGATGCCATAACAATTGGAGGTTATGAAATACCAGAGATTAGACATGGTGATGACACAGTGTTACTGTCCACAACACAAAAAGGAAAGGAAAAGCTAATTATGTCAGTCTGTAAGAACAGTGAAGAGAAGAACTTCTATCTTAATGCAAAGAAAACTAAATTGATGACAACTGACAAAACAAACAAGGCAGCTGAAATATGTATCAATGAGGAAAAATTGGAAGAAGTGGAGAGTTTTGAATATCTTGGATCATTACTAACTAATAATGGAGATACAATGAGGGAAATTAAAAGGAAGACATCTATCGCTCTTCAGAAAGTAAAACAGCTAAAGAATCTGTGGAGAGGAGCAGACAGAACCACAAAAATAAGATTTTTAAGGGCATGCATCTTTCCCATCGCAACATATGCCTGTGAGACCTGGACACTTAACAAAACAGCTGAGAAATACATAAATGCCTTTGAATGTAAATGCTACAGAAGAGTTCTCCAAATATCATGTACACAAAAAAGAACAAATATATCTATACTACATGAGCTTAATATTGAAGAAGACTGGCTAGTACAGAGGATTAAACAAAGAAAACTTAAATATTCTGGACACATTAAACGTCATGATAATTTAGAGAAGACCGTATTGGAAAGATACATAATGGGAAAAAAAGAAGAGGAAGATCAAAACGAAGATGGCTGCAAGACATCACTGACGATCTGCAAATGGATGCAACAGCAGCAGGCCATCTTGCTCACAACCGAGAGGCCTACAGGAGTGCTGTTTGGGAGGCAAAGTTCTGCAAGGGACATGCAAATGAATGAATGAGAGATCACAAGGTAGTTCACCAATTTTTCCCTATCTTCAGCGAGTCTTTCAACCTCATCAAAGGATTTTATGCCTATTAATTTGGCCTCCTTAACAATGTCCTCTTCAGAGTTTCATATGGTCTGCCTTTTTTTTCTTTGGCCTGTTGTGTTCCATTTTATAGCTTGTTTTGGGATTCTCTGACTGTTTCTTCTCATCATGTTACCAACTATGTCCATCTCATTTTCCTGATCACCCATGAGACTGGTTGTTGTTCACTCATCTGTCTTATCTCTGCATTGTTCTTGAATTTGTTCCACTTGATGCTGAGTATTTCCTTAGTCTATTTCTTTAGTTGCTTTCAGCTTTCACGTGCATAAATGAGGGTGGATATTACATTTGAATTGAACAGTCTTAACTTGGTTTTTGTGCTTATAACTTTTGAATTCCATATGTTCACAAGATTATTGAAGATCAATGCTGCTTTTGCAATTCTAATTCTAACCTCCTTTCTGGTGTCACCATCCTGGTCTATGTAGCTGCCAAGGTATGCAAATTGATTGACTTCTTCAATATCTGTCCCTTCTATGTGAATTTTTCCATTTTGATTAATGGAAAGTATCATTATTTTTGTTTTGTCCTTGTTAATTTCAAGGCCTATTTTGCTTGCCAGTAAAGATAGGCTATCTGTTTTTTCTTGCATGGAATTCACATTGTTACTGATAAGAGTTATGTCATCAGCAGAATCAAGATCTTTTAGTTGGGTCTCATGTACCGAGTCAATACCTGTGTTACCTGTGCAGCATTTTTTCATTATGAAGTCTATTGTAATTCCAAAAAGTAAAGGAGACAGTATACATCCTTGTTTCACACCTGTTTCAATCTAGAACCATTCACTCATCCCTTCTTCTGTTTTGACTGCACAAACATATCCATTTTAGAAGTCCTTAATGATGTTGACAATTTTAGATGCTATTCCATATAGACTTAAAATTCTCCACAATGAATCTCTGTGTATGCTATCAAATGCCTTTTTAAAGTCTATAAAGTTCAGTATTAGTGGTTTCTGCTTTTCAATATGTTCTTCAAGTACTATTCTTAGAGTAAAGATCTGGTCGAGACAGTTTCTCCCTTTTCAAAACCATGCTTGTTCTTCTCTCATTGCTGTATCCACTATATCTTTAAGTCTATTCAAAATGACCTTGCAAAATACTTTTGACACAACTGATATTAAGGTTACTCCTCTCCAATTATTACAGTCACTAAGGTTGCTTTTTTTTTTTTTTTTTGGTATTTTAACAATGATTCCTTTTTTCCATTTAGAAGGGACCTTTTCTTCTTTCCATATCTTGTTAAACATTCTCTGTAGTTGTTTTAAGTTGTCACTATTGATAGCTTTTAACATTTAACAAACTGAAATTAACAAGGACAAAATGAAAGAAAAGAAATTTCCCATTACTTCATTCATTTGCATGTCCCTTGGGGAATTTTGCCTCCCTAACAGCACTCTTGTAGGCCTCTCGGTTGTGAGCAAGATGGCTTGCTGTTGATGCATCCATTTGCAGATCATCAATGATGTCTTGCAGCCATCTTCGCCTTGGTCTTCCTCTCTTTCTTTTTTCCATTATGCATCCTTCCAAGACAGTTTTCTCTAGATTATCATGGCATTTAATGTGTCCAAAATATTTAAGTTTTCTCTCTTTAAGCCAGCCTTCTTCAATATTAAGTTCTTGTAGTATGGATATATTTGGTCTTTTTTTTGTGTGTCCATGATATTTGTGTCCATAATATTGATCGGTGACGATCTGCAAATGGATGCAGCAACAGCAGGCCATCTTGCTCACAACCGAGAGGCCTACAGAAGTGCTGTTTGGGAGGCAAAGTTCCGCAAGGGACATGCAAATAAATGAATGAATGATATTTGAAGAACTCATCTGTAGCATTTACATTCAAAGGCATTTATGTGTTTCTCAGCTGTTTTGTCAAGTATCCAGGTCTCACAGGCATATGTTGCAATGGGAAAGATGCATGCCCTTATAAATCTTATTTTTGTAGTTCTGTCTGTTCCTCTCCGTAGATTCTTTATTTGTTTTACTTTCTGAAGACCAATAGATGTCCTGTTTTTAATTTCCCTCATTGTATTTCCATTATTAGTTAGCAGTTATCCAAGATATTCAAAACTCTCCACTTCTTCCAGTTTTTCCTCATTGATACACATATCAGCTACCTTGTTTGTTTTGTCATCAGTTTAGTTTTCTTCGCATTAAGATAGAGTCCTATTACTTAAGAAGGAAAAATATATTCAGAAGGAACAGTTGTTGAAAAAATAAACCAATCAGCACACCTCAACATCTATAAAGACTAGGATGGTGAGTCAGAAAAAAAGTTTGACCTGCAAAAATCTTGAGAAAGTATGGCAATCAAAAGTATGAAAACAAAGTTAAGATTATTCAACTCAGATGTAATATTCATTTTTTTGTGTGCAAAAACTGGAAAACAAGTAAAGAAACAGAAAACAAATTTGATGAATTTGAAAACAAATGTCTAAGGAAAATAATCTGTATAAACTGGAATGAATTCAAGACCAATACATATATGTATAAGCACAGACATCACATCAGTGATCAAAAAAGAAGGAGACAGATATATACTGGCCACACGATGAGAAGGAACAATCAGAGAATCCCAAAACAGGCTATCAAATGGGACACAACAGGACAAATAAAATGAGATCAACCACATGAAACTCTAAAGAGAGCAGTGTTGAGAGAGGCTAAATTAGTGGTCATAAGATCCTTTGATAAGGCTGAAAAACTTGCTGAACACCAAAAACATATATAGGGAACTACAATGTGAGCCTACATGACAGCACAGGAAGGATGTTAGATGCAAGAATACTTTTATAAGTTATGAAATCTATATATAATGCTTGAGAAATAAAAGTTATCTTGATGCTATACCATTTCACTTACAATACTCAATGTGCTAGTCATGCCAAAAAAAAGAGTAGTGGTTACTACCATTATTTCATAGATGTTGTTTACAAAAATAAATACGTCACAGTATGATTTCTGACAGTCCAGATGTAGTTTTGGGATTCTTTAATCTTGTCGGTACCCATGGATGTACATTATGTGTTTAAATCTCAAAATCATAAAATACTTTTAACCAAATTATGAACTTGGTGGAATGATGATGAATGACTATTTCAAAACACATCACAACCTAAGTATTATCTTTTTCCAAAGCAGTTAAAACATAAGAGTATCTCACAACTGAATTAACTATAACTTATTTAACAAATTTAACTATAACTTAAAAGGTCTGGTGCTCAAATTCAAATAGTTACTGTCTGAGCATTCTTACATCTTTCCTGTGCTATTAAACGTCACATAGGGCTTGCACAGTTGTTTGCCAAGTTTTACTGTTCTCAGTGTGTCTTTCAACTTCATCAAGGGATGTTATGCCCACTAAACTGGCTTCTTTTAACAATGTCTTCTTTAGAGTTTCACGTGGTTGACCTCTTTTTCTTTGGCCTGTTGTGTTCCACTTGATAGCTTGTTTTGGTATTCTCCAATTGTTTCTTCTCATCACATGGCCTACATATGTCCATCTCCTTTTTCTGATCACCCATGAAACAGGTTATTGTTTGCTCATCTGTTTTATTTCTGCGTTGTTCTTGAATTTGTTCCACTTTATACCAAGTATTTTCCTTAGTCATTTGTTTTCAAAAGAGTCTAATTTCTTGTCTATTTCTTTAGTTAATTTCTAGCTTTCGCATGTATAAATGAGGGTGGATATCACATTTGAATTGAATAATCTTAACTTGGTTTTCGTGCTGATAACTTTTGAATTCCATATGTTCTCAAGATTTTTTAAGGACAATGCTGCTTTTGCAATTCACTCTTTCTTCCTGGTGTCACAATCTTGGTCTATGTAGCTGCCAAGGTATGCAAATTGGTTTACTTCATCAACAACTGTTCTTTCTACATATATTTTTTCTTCTTGGTTAATGAGAAGTTTCACGATTTTTGTTTTGTCTGTTAATTTCAAGACCTATTTTGCTAGCCAAGGAAGACAGGGAATCTGTTTTTTTCCTGCATCAATTTCACACTGTCACTGATAAGAGTTATGTCATTGCAAAATTAAGATCTTCTGTTTGGATCCCATGTATCCAATCAATGCCGGTTTTACCTTTACAGCATCTTGTCTGACCATTGCAGTGATTTTTAAAAAAAAATGTATACAAGTACATTTTTTATTTATCTCAGAATGCTTGCATCATACCAAATGAAAGAATCCTAAAGAATCCTTTTTGACATGACCTTAGAGACTCATTCATTCATTCATTCATTTGCATGTCCCTTGCAGAACTTTGCCTCCCAAACAGCACTCCTGTAGGCCTCTCGGTTGTGAGCAAGATGGCCTGCTGCTGCTGCGTCCATTTGCAGATCGTCAATGATTTCTTGCAGCCATCTTCGTTTTGGTCTTCCTTAGAGACTGGAAGAGCCAAATCAACCTCTTATTTCTTACATTTTAAGTCCTTCTTGCACTGTTAAATGTCTCATAGGGCTCACATTGTAGTTCACCATTTTTTTCTGTTTCTGGCAAGATTTTCAACCTCATCAAGCATCTTATACCTACTAATTTAGTATCTCTCAACAGTGTTCTCTTTTAGAGGTCGATCTCTTTTATCTTTGTCCTGTTGTATCCTATATGACAGCTTATTTTAGGATTCTCTGACTGTTTCTTCTTATTATATGGCCAATATATGTCCATCTCCTTATTTTGATTGATTGATGAAACAGGTTATGTACTCATCTTCCTTATCTTTGTGTCTTGAATTTGTTCCAATGTTATGTTTATTCATGAACTGTTGTTAGTGGTAGAAACTGTCTTTTTATTTCATCATCTGCATCACCTGTGATTGCATAACACTGTATGATTGTCTGTCTTTCATGACTTGCTTTGTATCATGTTATTATTATATGATTATTTGATTGTTATATCCATTATATCCATCAACAACAAAAACTGCTCAGGTAATAAAAGAAATGGATAGATATCACCTACATTTGTAGGGCATCAGTGAAATGCGATGGCCAGAAGCAGGGAAAACAATGGCGGAAAACCATAAGTTAATAATATATTCTGGCAGAGATGATGGGAAATACCAAGAAGGAGTGGGTATAATTATGTCTTCTATGGCAGCGAAGAGCCTTACAGAATGGGAACCAGTGAACAGTCGTATGATAAGAGCATGATACAAAATAAGGCACGGAAGAATGACAATCATACAATGTTATGCACCCACAAATGATACAGATGATGACATAAAAGATGATTTCTATTACCAACTACAACAACTTATCAACAAAGTACCTAAACACGACATCTTAACTGTCATGGGAGACTTCAACGCCAAGGTAGGAAAAGATAACACTGATGTCAAAAAAGTAATTGGGAAAGAAGGAACTGATATAATAAATCAGAATGGAGAAAGATTAATTGAAATATGTCTAACAGAGAGCATGGTCATTGGAGGAACATTATTTCTACACAAAGAAATACATAAAACAATATGGATATCTCCAGATAATAGAACCAGAAACCAGATAGATCATTTCTGTATTAGAGAACAATTCAGAACATCTCTGATAGATGTAAGAGCTTATAGGGGTGCAGATGTCAACAGTGATCACAACCTGTGTATAGGGATAAGACTTACACTGAAAAGCCAACACAAGAAATCAATAATCAGAAAGATAAACAGTCATAGTCTACAAGGAGAAAATACCAACAGTGATTTCAATCTGGAACTTACCAAACATTTCGCAGCACTCAAAGAGGTAGATGAGACATGAATTATGGAATTTATACAGCACAGCCATAATCACGGCACCAAAAGCAAGTGCTGGACTGCAATCAACAAGTTGAAAAGCATGGATATCAGATAACACATAGAAATATATACATGAAAGAAGAGCAGTCAAATTAGCCATGTTGAATGTAAAGACAGATCTTGGAAACGTTTTGGCAAAAGCAACATACAATGAACCAGACAATAAAGTAAAAATTGATAAACCTTGAAACCAACTTACCAATCCCACAACTAAATGTCAACCTAGGTGAAATTACATTGATCAAATTACATCGAAACAACAGTGAATCTAATGGTTAACTGCATGTGAAGATGAAATAACAGACAAAATGTTAAAAGCTATTAACAGTGACAACACGAGACAACTACAGAGAATGTTTAATAAAGTTTGGAAATAAGAAAAGGTCCCTTCTAAACAGAAAAAAAGGAATCATTGTTAAAATAACAAACAAAAGCAACCTTAGTGACTCCAATAATTGGTATGGAGTAACCATACTATCAGTTAGTCAAAAGTATTTTGCAAAGTTATTCTGATTAGAATTAAAGATATAGTGGATACTGCAATGAGAGAAGAACAAGCAGGATTTCGAAAACGGAGAAGCTGTCTTGACCAGATCTTTACTCTAAGAACATATTGAAAAGCAAAAACCATTAATCCTGAACTTAAAGACTTTAAAAAGGCATACACAGACATTCTTTGTGGAGAATTTTAAGACCATGGAATGCATCTAAAACTGTCAACATCATTAGAGATCTCTACAACGGATATGTTTGTGCAGTCAAGACAGAAGAAGGAATGAGCAAATTGTTCCAGACTGAAACAGGCATGAAACAAAGATGTATACTATCTCTTTTGCTTTTTGGAATTGCCATAGACTTCATAATGAAAAAATGTTGCACAGGTAAACTGGGCATTGATTGGGTACCTGGGACCCAACTAAAAGATCTTGATTTTGCAGATGACTTAACTCTTATCAGTGACAAAGTGAATTCGATGCAAGAAAAAATAGATACCTTGTCCTCACTGGATAGCACAACAGGACTCGAAATTAACAAGGAAAAACAAAAATAATGAAACTTCTCATTAATCAAGAAGGAAAAATATACATAGAAGGAATAGCTGCTGAAGAAGTAAACCAATTTGCATTCCTTGGCAGCTACACAGACCAGGATGGTGACACCAAAAAGGAAGTTAGAATTGCAAAAGCAGCATTGACCTTCAAGAATCTAGGGAACATAAGGCATTCAAAAGCTATAAGCACAAAAATCAAGTTAAGATTACTCAATTCAAATGTAATATTCACCCTCATTTATGTATGCAAAAGCTGGAAATCAACTAAAGAAGCAAACAAGAAATTAGACTCTTTTGAAATCAAATGCCTAAGGAAAATACTTTGTATAAAGTGGAATGAATTCAAGAACAATGCAGAGATAAGGCAGATGAGCAACCAACAACCTGTCTCATGGGTGATCAGAAAAAGAAGATACATATCAGTCACATGATGAGAAGAAACAATCAGAGAATCTCAAAAAGCTATCAAGTAGAACACAACAGAGTGAAGAAACAGGTCGACCATGTGAAACTCTAAAGAGGACACTGTTAAGAGAGGCGATATTAGTGGGCATAAAATCCCTTGATGAAGTTGAAAAGCTCATCAAAAACAGGAAAAATTGGCAAACTACCTTGCGATCAATGTTCCCTCTAAGGGTTTGCAGTCTGTGTGCAAAATGCTCAGCTCATGTGGAAAAAAATATCGTATATGCAAAAAAAAAAACACACGCACATGCACACACACGCACTGTAAAGGCCTGTACATTTAATAACGGGATAAACCTGCTGTGCTTTTCAGTTACTGGTATTTAGTTAATTGCAGTGATGATTTCTTTGTTTACTTATTCAGTGACAGTAGTTATTTATTTACATAGTTGTTTATCATATCATATTTGACTTACTGTGGGTTCATTGAAACATAATACCATAGTGGATTTACTGTCCACAGTGATAGTAAACCTACTGCTATTTAAAAAAAAAAAAAAACAGGACGGCTCTAATATTGGTGGTCACAACGTCTGGTATTAGTTACCATGATCAATTTGCATACCTGAGCTGCTCAATGGACATTCTCTTTTTCCATGATGCATTGGAAATTCATTTGCCCATTTATTTTAATTACCCTCTATTCTCTGTGTGCCCACCCCCCTTAGAGTGTCAGGAGTTTAATAGGGCCGAAACACTTGTCTGGGGGGGGGGGTACTTCCTCTGATGATCTGAAGGAGCTGTGTTGTTGTTCCGCTCTCTACGGTAGAGAGTTTCCTGCACACACATAATTACCCTCTATTCTCTGTGTGCCCACTTGCCTTGTTACAAATCTGCTACAGTACTACAGAAACTATGTGATAAAATACTAGCTGAAACATACAATCCGAAAGTAATTTCTCAACATGACAGAAACAGTAAAGGGAAAACATGTACCATCATTGTATTTTTCTTGATTGCAATTATAGCACAGAGTAACATCTGGAAACTGGAAAATAAAAATAGTAATTTCATTTTGTTTGTTTTTTTTGCACAGCTCCAAAAATTTTGTGCACGTATGAATTTTTTCTGTGCGTGGCCACACAGCTTAGAGGGAACAGTGCTTGTGAACCCTATGTGACATTTAATGATATGAGAAGGATGTAAGATATCCATTATATACAGCACGCTACAAACTCTTCATGAGTAGCTATAGAACCATTATTCCACTGCCATACAATATCTATGTTGCCTACTGAACTGTATCCTAAAACTGATAACTGCCAACAGTGAAAGCACCTGCTAATAATTTAAGAATTTACTGAACTTAAACAGTCTGTCTATAACATGAAGATATCTTATGACTTCAGTAACAATTTTAATGTCTAATAATCTTTACAACCAAAAACTGCATTTTGTTTGACCTACCAAACAATTTAATACAGGTTAATTTGCTTACAGAATCCAGTTTTGATAATACTGGTTATAAAAACAGTTAAACTGACACTTATGCCGTGGACTGTATTATCTTTAATATGAAATCTATCTTACTTGTGAACCCTAAGCTCATATATGTCATCTGATATCTTCATATTACAGGTACACTGATTGTGGGAAAAATATTGCAAATGATTTAAATATTCTAGCATAATAAAACAATATTTTGTGTTTGATTTATACACTAAATTTTGTTCTTTACCTGATTGAGATGTTGAAACTGTATCCTGAAATAAATTCACAAAATGTTCATTTAATACACAGTCAACCAGCAGTAATTAAACATCTTTAAACAAGAGCCTACTTCTAATATATATCTAAAAATAGTCTTCCCATTGTGATTTAAGTGATATTATTTCATTCACAATGTTTCAATCTGAAATAAAAAAAATACTGTGCAACAGAGGTACACTTTCAATCACTGCTTAATTTAGTGTCCTAAAAGTCACAACAAAAATAATATAATCTGTCAAAAAATATCCACTATATTTATCAAACTTGGAACTTCTGCACTAAGAAAACTGATAAAAAAAACATGGGAAATTCAAAGGGTGAACATTAATATATAGGACTGTATGAGACAGGCTGAGGAAAACTTTTAAAACAAGATCAAAAGACTGTCCATTTAATAGTATGAAAAAAATTAAAATATGAGATAATAGTCAAATGGATGTGACACAGCCAACAAAATTTCAGAAACAACACTGGACTAAATAAGACTACACTATTATAGAAAGTTCATCATATCCACATTTTACAAATCTAAGCACCAACAACTGATGGCTTGGTACTAGAATTTTATGATTAAATTAGACAGTGTTATAAAGCAGTGCAAAGATAATAAACAGTTGTCTTACTGGAGACTTCAAAGCCATGATGAGAAATTCATCTGGAAGAAAATATGTTTATAATAGTTTTGAAACACATAGTGACAGAAGACAAACTGATGGAACGGGCAAAGCATTATGATACAGTCATATGACATACTTGATTCTAGCTACTTCTAAGACAACCAAATAAGTAAAAAACCCAAACACTAAAGATGTGCTTGAAAGTGATAAAGAATTAAAAGATAAATTCAATACAAAAATAAGAGTCTGATATGATGCATTATCATTTTTGGAAATGTCATTTTAAGATATAAATGGAAAGCATAAAAAATTATTCCATAAAACACTGGAGGCCTCAATATCAAAAGCATATAGTCAAGCAAGAAAAGAAAAAGATGAATGGCAGATGTCATCCTGGAAATGATGGAAAAGTCAATAAAAGCAAAAATAATGACACAATTACTGAAGAGATTATACCAAATCAGTAAAGCAATGCAAAGAAGAGAAACAAAGATGACTTTCTGAAGGATGTGATGAGCACGAAAAATAATTTCACAATAGCAAAGATTCACATTTAAAAGATAAAAGGATTGAGCAACAGCAACATGATGCACACAAATAAATCTGGGCAAAAGTTATTATAGAAAGGGAGGAAATTATGAAGAAATGGTTGGTGTATATAAGAGATCTGTATAGTGTCCCAATAAAACACAACACAGTATAATATAATACATTATTTAATAAGGGTTATTTATATTCATAAGTGCGTGAAACATTTTTAAAATTCGCAACTAATAAACTACGTAATGGATACCAAATTATTTTACCTTTAATCTCTTATGCAGAATTCATCATACTGTTGATTGTAAACTTGCACATGTAGTGAACTTGTGAGAGCTTCACTGATAAGCTTCTCTAACATGATTCAGAGTTTCTTTGCTTTGTCCTGGACATCCTGCCGAAGAGCTGTGCACAGACAGCTTTCATCCCAGAATTTTGCATACCACTTCTTGATACTGTAGAAAACGGTGCTGGTTTCTGGAATTCTGCTCAAAATCATCGCTGCACAGTCACAATAGATGAGGTTCTTGTGTATTCCAAAACACAAAATGACTGCTCACATTTACTGAATGCCATATTTGCTACTGCTACCTCCTAGCAGCAAACTGTGGGAACTCTGTGAACAGGCTTTATTTTTTTTTAAATTGAAGAGCTTCTCTCTCTCTTGGCATATGAATTATAATAATCTGTTATGAAGTTTCTTTGTTGTGAAGTTTTGAAATGTTTCACGGACTTATGAATAACCCTATGTAATATAATATCTTATCTTATATCTTATATCCTTCCCGTGCCGTTAGACGTCACATAGGGCTCGCAAAGTAGTTCGCCAATTTTCCTGTCTTCGGCGAGTCTTTCAACCTCATCAAAGGATTTTATGCCTGTTAAGTAATATAATATAGGACCATAAAATTTAAAAAGAGAAGTCATAAAGATGCAAGCACAGAAAACACCAGGACCAGACAATTTTTCCTGTCTTCGGCGAGTCTTTCAACCTCATCAAAGGATTTTATGCCTGTTAAGTAATATAATATAGGACCATAAAATTTAAAAAGAGAAGTCATAAAGATGCAAGCACAGAAAACACCAGGACCAGACAATAAAATAGGTGATTGTGGCCTAGGAAGATATCAGTCTACAAAACAAAACAAAAAAAAAGGTATATTACACAGGACAGACACCATGAAATGTATCCAAATCAGCTAATATCACAAATGTTAATGAAAGTTGAAAAAAAAACAGAATGTGATACACATTGCACAATCAGCCAAAGGTATACCACAAAAATACTCTTTAAACTTAAGAATACTCTTTAAATATTCTTTAAACTTAAGAATATGAAATAAGATGAAGGCAGATTTCTGGAATCACAAGATAATTTTATTTAAGGAAAAGGGACCACAAATACTATTTGTCCATTAAGATCAATAAAAGAATTATTTCTGACAATAAACATAGACTTGTACTTCATCACTTACATATTTTTTTTTCACAGAATGAGAAATGAAGATATGAAACAAATGTTTTAAAAAGGCTACATAGTGGTGTTGGGCTCACATCACCATTAAGATCATTCAGACAGATGCTTAGGGCTTAACCCTCAGGTGGTATGGTACTGACATGTGTATATTTTTTACATGATTTTTTTTTTGTGGCCTATGTAAAAAAAATGCAAGTGACAATTTATATTTTTACAATTTATATATTTACGTTAAAACACAATGCTTTGTTCCATTGTTTGAGGTTTGAAATTTTAGACTGTCATTAAGTTAAAAAAAAAAAATGGGCATGTGTCATTTTCCAAAATAAAACAATACATATGTGTTATTTATATTTTTTTCTTGGTCTTAAGAGTAAATAGTTGAAATACAGAATTAAATCTCAAACTAAATTACAACTAAATAAAGTTATTACACTTGTTTACATTCCCATTATACTAATAAGAATATATGATGAGAAAAACAGAGTTGATAATTTGTCTTTTATTTCAGTAACTGGTTACTAATTTGCATAAAAATAAGATAAAACTGTTTAGACACAGTTTAGAAACTGTTTAGGCAAGAAAAGCTAAAGTGCAAGCACAGAGGATCCTCACTTAAATGCTTTTATACACATAAAATTAATTAAGAATATGAATATGACTATACTTGTGTTCAAACTGTCACTGAAGGATCTGAATTTGATACTCCTACTAAAAATGCTGTAATTTGCATAATAAAGTGGCTTCACAAATTAAAAGGGATGGCAGCTGCAGTAAAACTGGCTTAAATAATAAAGGTAGATAGAGGTGCCTGGCGTAGTTTTACAAAGTGGCAGAGAGAGTGAGTAAAGTGAGAAAAAATGAATAGAAAGTATGAGAATGTATAAATTAAAAACATACAACATCCAATATTTCGGTGTGAGCCTTTTTCGAGGATTACATGCACAAACGAGACAAATGACTTGAACCCTGTACTCTGGTAGAACAAGCAACCATCTAGCCATGAGAGAACAACACATTAATCAACTTAGCCATCCAGCACTCTAGAAAAAGATGTCTGAAAGCTAAGCTATCAGTTCCTGTTTGAACAAAATGAAAATTATAACAAAACCGGAACCCTGTACCCTCATAGGATGAGCAACTGTCTAGCCATGAGAGAACAGTGCAAACTATATGTGAGACCATGTGTGTATTTGTTTCTCAAATTTGGTACCTGTAAGAGACTGAATCTAAGCAACAGAATTTCTGTTTCATGTCATTTTTCTTTCTCTCATGTCAAAAAAAATAAATTGCTCTGTTTACATTTTTTTAAATGATTTAACCATACAATACTGTGCTTTTTTACTTTACTGTGCAAATGCCTTCTTATTTCCTATTTGTAAATTTGTATCTGAAAGCACAGGCTGAAACTACCTTCATGTATTTGTTTGTTTGTTGTTATTGTTGTCCACTGTGCACTTTACAATTGCAAGAGATCATGTGTGTGTTTGTGTCTCAAATTTGATACCTGTGAGAGACTGAATCTAAGCTATGGAATTTCTGTGTCATGGCCTCGTTTCCTTTCCAGGTGTCATGATTTTCATTTCGTTTTGACAGGCACTGATAGCATAGCTTTCAGACATCTTTTTCTGTGGGTGCTAGATGGCTAAGTTGATTAATGCACTGTTCTCTTGTGACTATATGGTTGATTGTTCTATTGAAATATGGGGTTGAAGTCCCAGATAATTCTCTTGACATTTTTCTTTTTCTCATGTCCAAAAGTGTTTTGTTTATGATTTTTTCCAAGGTCTGACCATGCAGTATTGTGCTTTGTTATTTTACCGCAGATGGTAAAAGCACTCCTAAAGTTGTAGAACACTGAAAACTATTTAAACTTACAAAATAAAGATTAGTAAAATTTTTTGGACATTTTTTTCTGCACTTAGAGAATGTGATAATCACTGATACAAAGATACACTTAAGAAGACACCAAATAAAATTATACAAATTATTTTTAGATGTCTGTCATCTAAAGATAATGCAAAGCTATGAGATGACTACTCATGTTACCATGTAACAAAATTATTTTGTCAGGGGCATATACTTAACAAAGAATAAGTGCTGATTATGTCATACCTGCTTCATGAGGAACTTTGTAAACCAAAAGACTGAAAGGTTAAAAAAGTTGTTTGTTGGGAGGGTATGCACTATGTCTTATGCTGATGACACTATAGCATATAAACGGAGCAAAGGCAGAACCAAGACTGTTCAGGACCTATAGGAAGCATAAGGCCACATATCAACCAGATACAGTGACTCTGGTGAAGTCGCTAGCCTTACAAAAGAAACAGTGACATGGTTCTCACTTAATAACCACCTTGCCAATAAACCAGTGGCTGTGATGTTTCTTTGGAGACACTGTTGAAAAGATCAAGTATCTAGGCATAATATTTGATCACAGCCTATGACTGAAAGCACATGTAGATGACATCGTAACTTAAGTCAGGAAAGGCTTGACCACAGTAGCTGCACCTTACAACAGGGACTGGTCCTTCCTGTATGTAGAGGTAAAAATAGTATGTACTGGTAATCCTACCACTCAGCCCACGCAGATAGGAAAGCTTGAGAAAATAAAGAATGAGACATTGCATTTTATCCTTGGTTGCACCAGAGACATATTCTACAAGATCACAGAAGATGAATTTCAGGCAGGAACACAAGTTTCTAAAATCGAGTTGAGAAGTGCTAAGAAGAAGTCTTAGATCTCCACATTCAGTAACTTTCAGTCCACTCTATATTATCTACATTTCTTTTTTTTTGCTTGTGGTGATGCTGGCATTTTTTTTTATTTTGGACTATAAGAAACGATGCTCTGCTAGTGACTGGCCAGCCTGCATATCCTCTGGTGGCAGTTAATACATCTTTACATTGGATCAAGGCTTTTGAAACATCTGTCACCTTCAAACCCTCTTAGCACTTCTCAACTCGATTTTAGAAACTTGTGTTCCTGCCTGAAATTCATCTGCTGTGATCTTGTAGAATATGTCTCTGGTCTATCAAAGTAAGGTATTACTGCCCCCATCTGCTGCTTCATTGTCCCTCATGCCCCCTACTGCCCCCTTTTCTTTCACCCCCCAATTACCTTTTTTCTTTCACTGCTGCCCCCCCCCCCCCCAGGTCCTTTTAATACCAATGGGAGGGGGGAGGCATTATCACCTACTTCGGGAAACACTGAACACCGGTTTAAAAAATTATATTTATAAATAACAAAACTAAATATATTAGAATGACATATTTGTTATCTTATAGCTTATATCCTTCCCGTGCCATTAAACGTCACATAGGGCTCGCGAGGTAGTTCGCCAATTTTTCCTGTCTTCAGCGAGTCTTTCAACCTCATCAAGGGATTTTATGCCTATTAATTTGGCCTCTCTTAACAATGTCCTCTTCAGAGTTTCACGCGGTATGCCTCTTTTTCTTTGGCCTGTTGTGTTCCATTTTATAGCTTGTTTTGGGATTCTCTGACTGTTTTTTTCTCATCACGTGACCAACATATGTCCATCTCCTTTTCCTGATCACCCATGAGACTGGTTGTTGTTCACTCATCTGTCTTATCTCTGCATTGTTCTTGAATTCGTTCCACTTGATGCCGAGTATTTTCCTTAGGCATTTGTTTTCAAAAGAGTCTAATTTCTTGTATATTTCTTTAGTTGTTTTCCAGCTTTCACGTGCATAAATGAGGGTGGATATTACATTTGATCTGAATAGTCTTTACTTGGTTTTTGTGCTTATAAATTTTGAATGCCATATTTTCTCAAAATTCTTGAAGATCGATGCTGCTTTTGCAATTCTAATTCTAAATTCTTTTCTGGTGTCACCATCCTGGTCTATGTAGCTGCCAAGGTATGCAAATTGATTGACTTCTTCAATATCTGTCCCTTCTATGTGAATATATGTGTTATAATTTTGTCTAATTCTACCAAATATGCATAATATCACAGATTTTTATTTTCTTTGCTTAGTTGATCCTCACAAGATTTATAGGACTTAGGCAAGATGGGGATATCTTTTATTCTCTCCTATTTACTTATTCTTTACATCTAATATAATTATATAGAGACAGTCCTTATTTTTACACTGTAAGGATTCAATCTTACTATTATTTTCCTCATATACAACTAAATGATTGATAAATGTTGCAAAAAAAAAAAAAAAAGATGATGTAGTGCAGCTGCAGAAGTTGGCCTCTTCATAAGGAGGATGATATACATTAAATTCAAACACTAACATGTGTCACTGTATAAAGTGAAGAAAAAGACAAGTATATGTGAATAGAAAATTAAAATCACACTATAAACTTTAAAAAAGGCAACAAATGTCTAAACACATTTTCCTTTCTTCAGTTTAGAAAAAAAGTGAAAAAAAAAAAAGAGGCATGCTTATAATCACACTCTGTGGATGTACAGTAATGTTAAGTAAAGCTTTCAAGAAGGTAACATGCACTATTTTTGGCTACTGTTTTTTTATTTAAAAAAAAAGAAAGTGAAGGGATAAGTAAACAAAGTATGGTTGTGGTAATTTTAGATTAAGCATTTAAAATGGCAACAAATTAAATATCTTCTTTAATTTCTGTTGCTTAAGAAGCATAGAACAATAGCAGAAGCATTCTCACAATGACAATATAGAGCTGATACAATGGTATGACAAACATTTAAAAAGATAACAAGTTTAATATTTTCCTTAATTTCTATGTTTAGACAACAATACAGAACAGTGGAAATAGCAAACACAGTGACATTAAAAGGCTGATACTGGTTAAACTAGAAATGTCAGGTCTAAATCAAATAAGGTGTCTGCATGCAGTGCTGACAATGTAAGTGTCAATTATGGAGAACAAAAGTCTTTTTTTTTTCAAAAGCTGAAAAGATGAAGTAGCCCAAAGAATACTATTTTTGCAAACTGTCTGGTCCATATTCTGCACAATGCAACAAGATTTGTGACAGAAAAAGTGTAAAATGATTATGAAAATACTGAGCACAAAGTTAATACAGTTTTAAAATTTCTGCAAATAACAACACAGTTACAATTACTGTGAATTTGTGTAAGCCAACAATTCAGTCTGCTGTAATATGTGACTAGATGTTTGTCTCCACTGATGTCATCTATGGACAGAATACTGAAGTGTTGGTAGTCCAAAAAAATTATTTCCAAGGTCTAGGTGAAGAGTGTTTTTGAGCTAATGGTTGAATCAAAACAACAACAAAAAATCTGAGAAAAGAGTAATACTTTTTTTGGCTTTGCAAGGGACACAAAGTTTGATAAGCTTACTACTGTTCAATTTGTGACACACAGCTGACATGCTTGCAGGTGACTTAAATCTTACATCTTGCATCTTTCCCATGCCGTTAAATGTCACATAGGGCTTGCATAGTTGTTTGCCACGTTCTCCTGTTTTCAGTGAGTTTTTCAACTTCATTAAGGAATGTTACGCCCACTAAACTGGCTTCTCTTAACAAAGTCCTCTTTAGAGTTTCATGTGTTTGACCTCTTTTTCTTCAGCCTGTTGTCCAATTGATAGCTTATTTTGGTATTCTCTGATTATTTCTTCTCATCACATGGCCTATATGTCAATCTTCTTTTTCTGATCACCCATGAGACAGGTTGTTGTTTGCTCATCTGCTCATCATTTGCTCATCAGATGACTGGCAAACCATAAAGTCAGTATGCAATCTAGATGAGGTGCCTAAAGGTCATGGCTGGTTATGGTTACAGGACCAACCTCAATTAACAAAGGGAATTTTAACATAGAGAAGGGCAATGAATGTTGAGACTGGGCACAAGGAGCAGCTGAACTTTGGGTTCAAGATCTCACCCAGCATCACTGTGGGTCTTCCAACACAGTAATATATACAGATGGCTCAGAACAGCAGAAGTGGCTGGGGTTTTGTTGTCTACAGAAATGGAAGAGTAGTAGCACAGGATTCAGGAGCCTTTAAAGCCACAACTTCAACCATGGGAATGGAAATTAAGGCTGTGTCAGCAGCAATGAAATGGTTAGTTGCTCATGTACTTGAGAAGGAATTGCTTCAACAAGAATGGGTTTCATCTGTTAAGCCAGTAAACTGTGACTTTACTGTCTAGGGCATGGAGTACATGGCAATTATGTGGCAGATAGACTTGCTGGATAGGTTAAAATAAAAGGCACACTGACAGTGAACATTGCTAAAGCAGTATTGGACAAACTGTAAGAAAATGAAAAGTGGGAATAGAAGAACAATGTAGATCTGAAGAGACTGCTGAAGCTAGGACAAATTAAAGGTACTGCCAGAAAACTGTGTGGCAGAAAATGCATCGTAAACAACCAACATTTGACAGGAACTATTAACAAACATACTCTTGGAAGGATGCTGCAGCATGTGGTAGAGCATATATGGATTTGTCCTGAATGCAGTGAAGCCAAAGTATGAATTTTGAACCTTGAACCTTGGCTGACCATGATCTCCACTGGTATCACCAGTAACAGATACGCTGTCTGGTTAATGGGGCAGGGGTTGCTATAATCCCGACAGCAGTGGAGTCTGCTAAAGAAGAATTGCAACTCCCTGCCTCTTAGCTCCATTCAGGGAATGAAAACAAAACAGCTACTGTAATCCACTCCCAATTTGACAGGATGCTGTGCCTCAACACCTTCACCACACTGGCTGCAAAACATCATAGCACAACAACAACTGTTGCATTTAAGAAATATGATGTTCTTGTCATTGTTTTTTTTTTTTTAATGAAAGTAAACTCAAGTACATATGTGAATGGTGTGATTTCTATGAAAATAGTTTTCATAACAAAGTATCAAAACTGAAGTTAACAAGCGCCATCCCTTTTAGGGAATTCTGTGATGCTGTCAATGTCTGTAACCTTCAAGCTACTGATATAGATGCATTATATCAGGGATGTCCACTTCTGAAGGGCTAAGGGTCACAACTGTATCCATGAGTTGTGCAGTGGCCCACAATTAAATCTATCAGTTTTAGTAAAAAATTACATACAAATGAGAAAAGTTGAAAATTTTGAAGGAAAGGTGAATTGACAGTTTTAACTTTTCATGTCTTTTAAGATGTTTTTATGTTTTATAAGAAAAAATTTCTATAAGCATATATTTTGATTACATTTTGAAATTCACAACAAAAAATATTCTGACCAAAATTAAACTTTACCTAAACTAGCATAACCTAGATTTATGAAGCCAGGTAAGTTTTATTTCTGGTCAGTACAATTTTGTTTTCTAAGGTTTGTACCAAAAAAAGCCAAAAGGAACAAACAAATATTGCATCTAATGAAAAAATGGCACCCTAATAACATCAAGAAAAGACCAGGTTGATAAACCTTGAAACTGACTTACCAATCCCACAAATAAATGTCAACCAAGATTAAATTACATTGAACAAATTACATTGAAACAGCAGTGAATCTAATGTCTAACAACAAAGCTGCATGTGAAGATGAAATATTAAAAGCTATTAACAGTGACAACATGAGACAACTACAGAGAATGTTTAATAAAGTTTGGAAATAAGGAAAGGTCCCTTCTAAATAGAAAAAAAGGAATCACTGTTAAAAAAACAAACAAAAGCAACCTTAGTGACTCCAATAATTGGAGAGGAGTAACCTTACTATCAGTTATGTCAAAAGTATTTTGCAAAGTTATCCTGATTAGAATTAAAGATATAGTAGATACTGCAATGAGAGAAGAACAAGCAGGATTTCGAAAACGGAGAAGCTGTCTTGACCAGATCTTTACTCTAAGAACATATTGAAAAGCAAAAACCATTAATCCTGAACTTAATAGACTTTAAAAAGGCATACACAGACATTCTTTGTGGAGAATTTTAAGACTATGGAATACCATCTAAAACTGTCAACATCATTAGAGATCTCTACAAAGGATATGTTTGTGCAGTCAAGACAGAAGAAGGAATGAGCAAACTGTTCCAGATTGAAACAGGCATGAAACAAAGATGTATACTATCTCTTTTGCTTTTTGGAATTGCCACAGACTTCATAATGAAAAAAATGCTGCACAGCTAAATCGGGCATTGAGTGGGTACACAGGACCCAACTAAAAGATCTTGATTTTGCAGATGACATAACTTTTATCAGTGACAATGTGAATTCAATGCAAGAAAAAACAGACACCCTGTTTTCACTGGCTAGCAAAATTGAAATTAACAAAGAAAGAAGAAAATTAATGAAACTTCTCATGAACTCATCCAGTGCCAAACCCACTTAAATGGCCGCACCCTATTGTTGCCAGAGACTTTATAATGGCCTCTGGTTTGTTTCAGTGTAAAATCGGTTGAATTTTTAAATCGCACGTTATGTGTACACGTCACATTTACCCAGCAATCTTTTTGCAAAGCGTTCTTAACAACGAGGGTCAAATTGAGTCAAATTCAGTGTTTTCGATTGAAGTTTTCATCTTTTATGTGTGACTGCGGAGGCCAACATGTCCCCCTACAACTAGAGCGCTGTTCTTGAATGTATCCTAATTAGATCTAGACATATTAGACAGCTGGAGAAATAGTTAGAAAGTTATTTCAGACATTATTTTAGCGATTTTTGGAACATATAATCACAATACAACATCAACAAGTCGTTCTAGACATCTCAGATAATAACTAGTGTTGATCTAGGCTTATACAATGGTAACTAGGACACAATTATTGTCTAAAAACATCACATTACTTCTTTTTTCCTAAAACATTCTGCATTTATGAAATCTTCATACATTTTTAGTTATTTTGAAATGTAATAAGTACACTTTTAATATGGAAATACATGTTTCATTCACTTTTACTAATATACCCCTATTCATATCAAGACCCACGCTTTTACTCTGGCACCTACTTGAACGTTTGCGTTTTCTTCCTGCGGCACGGGAAGAGTTTCAAGAAGTAAAAATATACATAGACAGAACAGCTGTTGAAGTAGTACACCAATTTGTGTACCTTGGCAGCTACATAGACCAAGATAGTGACACCATAAAGGAAGTTAGAATTGCAAAAGCAACACTGATCTTCAAGAATCTTGAGAAAATATGGCATTCAAAAGTTATAAGCATGAAAACCAAGTTAAGATTATTCAATTCAAATGTAATATCCACCCTCATTTATGCATGCGAAAGCTGGAAAACAACTAAAGAAGTAGACAATTAGACCTCTTTTGAAAACAAATGCCTAAGGAAAATACTCTGCATAAAGTGGAATGAATTCAAGAACAAAGCAGAGATAAGGTAGATGAGCCAACAACAACCTGTCTCATTGTGATAAGAAAAAAGGAGATGGACATATATCGGTCACGTGATGAGAATCCTAAAACAAGTTATCAAGTGAAACATAACAGGCCGAAGAAAAAGAGGTTGACCACGTAAAACTCTAAACTTGGCGAACTACCATGCAACCCCTATGTGACGTTTAGCACCACGGGAAGGATGTAAGATGTAAGAAATTAGTAGTTATAAAATCCCTTCATGGTATTGACAAGCTCGCAGAAAACAGGAAACCTTGGCAAGCTACAATGCAAGCCCTATGTGACTTTTAATGGCATAAGAAGGATGTAGGATGTAAGAAGAATAGATGCTTTAGTCAAAGCACTAATCAGTGAAAACTCCAAAGATAGCAATGCTATTATTTATACAAATGGACTGAGCCTTCATAGTCATCTCATATGGCAGAACAGTGAAAGAAGCCAGCTGTGCTTTTGCTGCAACAGGCAATTTCTCAGTGGAAACCATGACTGTAACAAAAGCTCCGAATTGGCTGAAGTCTGAAGACCACACACAAGCATGCATTTTGAGTGACTTGATAAACAATGCAGATATCACAGACCCATCAACTGGCCGTCATTTCTGCATCAGGCCATATGTAAAAGAATTCTTTCAAGGATGACATATTACTAATGTACCAACACGGCATCAACTATAGGCATATGCCTCTGTGGCAGTACACAGAGTCAGAGGTATCAACTTTTTGTGGACTTTAACTGTATTAGAAAGACTTGGACTTTAACTGTATTAGAAAGACTTACATGTTGTTGTTGCCTGTAAGAGTTGGTAACACTACTTTACCGAAAAGGCAAACTTGTCATTATGGTATACCCTGAGTGACACAACAACTATGCCAGGTTCGCAACTGCCACAACAAAAACAACAGTGTCACGTAACGAAAACTTGTACAGGATTCACAATCACTCAACAAGACTAACAGAAGAAGTTCCAACCACTCAAAGAACTCCAGCTAAATTTAATGCTGACAAGTTTTATTGATGGAGAAAATGAGTGTTGAACTGATGAGTGATGTGATGAAGCCAAATGGCTTGAAAACTGCTGACACACGGCAGAGACCAGAAAAACATACAATGGAACTTTCTGGGCACAAAGTCAATGCCATGGGAAGTGAATCTAACAACCAAGCAGTAAGAATTATTACAATCACGAATGTTATTAAACTTCTACTTACAATATTACAGAATTCCACACAACATACCTACACATCTTCCAGAATATGAATCACTACATCACATTTTCAGTTCTAACCAGGACAATGCTACAAAACTATCTACATTCTACACTATGCTAAAGTTTGTCCTAAAAAGGACAAATGTTACTGCAACAATACTAAGGCATGCCTAAAACTCACTTCCAACTTCTACTCTACAAATAACTTCTTTATCTAATCTCATTTCTATCTCATAATAATCCTGCTTGGCCAGATCTGCCTCTTTTATATCACTGGAATTTGCCCAGGCCCAATCTAGAAACATCTGTCTGGACAAGTCTCGCCTTCACACGATGTCTGTCTTCTTACCTTGGGTAATAAGGTGTCATTCATTCATTCATTCATTCCTTTGCATGTCCCTTGCGGAACTTTGCATCCCAAACAGCACTCCTGTAGGCCTCTCGGTTGTGAGCAAGATACATTTCCAAATTTAAATTTGTTACTAAATACAACTAGTCGAGACAGCTCATGAAGTTAACATGTCATAAATGACCTTGAGTAAAAAAAAAAACATTCCAAGGCCTAAATTTTCAGTACGAAATTTAGCATATCTAGACACAATTTTTAAAAATATTAATAATTCTCCTTTCATCTGGTTACGTCTAACCAGACATTACACTTTTTGACACTTCACGACTTTTCCTATCTATGACGTGAGATCTACCAGACGTCAAGGCCAAGTGGCCTGAGTACTATCTATTCTTTTTAATGATAAGAGGTGAATTAAAACGGGACTTAACTCTGCCAACCCTACTATCAATATGATTTACTTCCCTTTAATTGTAATTAAGCCACCAAAACCAATATACATATGCAGGTGTCTGGCTACATAAAAGAGCAGATTAGTTAACATATAAGAAGGGCAGGAAATGGAGTGAGTGGACATAATCGGTGCTAACAGAAGCTGGTTGGGCACAAGATTTCACTGATAACTGTGAATCAACATTGTTGTCAAAAATAAAGGAGCTGAGGGTGACACTTGGTGTGGCAAAAATGAACAACTAATCAAAAGCTCCAGATACAACTGTCAGCCAACTCAGATGTAATTAGTTGCTGTATACTGAAGGAGATACATAAGAGACTATAGGACCTATGGATGTGTCTGGAATGCCTGGATGATGATCCTTCATAAATGGGACTAATGAATAGCAGGATGACTTTTTTATGTATATATAAAATTGGTAGAAATGTGGAAAACATCAAAATTAAATGTAGACCTTATTACAGAGGGGACTGGCTAGCCTAGTGATTAAAGCACTTGTCTACCAACTGAATGATTGAGGGTTTGAATCCCCAGCTGTGGGATTTTTTGTTCCAACTAATATGGCTCCAAGGTCAACCCAATTTCATAAAATGGGTACCAGAGAAAATTTTGAAGGAAAGGCAGAAAGAAAAGGAACTGGCCACCCTACTTCATATGCTAATGGTTCAGAATAATGAGGTCTCTAACACTTCATCCTCTATGGCATTTGCTATGGGACTACCTTATTACAGAGAAAAGAGATAAAAACTGACTTATTTTTTAAAATAGATACAATGCAATTGCTTAGATAATGGAGTATTGACAAATAGTGGGAAATGCTCTCGGATTCTATCCACCAAACAAGATTTTTTTTCTTACTAGTTCTTTTTTCCTTAGGCAGTATAACAGGAATGCTGTTTGGGAGGCAAAGTTCCGCAAGGGACATGCAAAGGAATGAATGAATGAGTATAAGGAAAAAAAAGAACTGGTAAGAAAAAATGGATAATTGAAAAAAACATTACACATGATGGATAAAAGAAGACAAAGTAATAACAGAGAAAATACCAAAATATAAACAGAGAAATAAAACATAAATGTAAAGAAGCTACAGAAAAATGGATAGAAGAACAATGTAGACTAATAAAAGAACATCAGAAAATTGATATCAAAATTATGCATAAATTAATTAACAGAGAAGAAAGGAAGAATATTACTGGCTGTATGAAATCAAAAGAAGGAAATATACTAATGGACACAGAAGAAATGCTAGATAGATGGACAGAATACATAGATGACTTATACAGTAGAGAAAGACCAGAAAGTCCAGACACACACTTATAGCAACCACCAGTTCTTGAGGAAGAAATCATAGTTGCCATGGAACTATGGACAGATATACACAGAAGGAACAGCTGTTGAAGAAGTAAACCATTTTGCATATCTCAGCAGCTACATAGACCAGAATGGTGACACCAAAAAGCAAGTTAGAATTCAAATTGCAAAAGCAGCATTGACCTTCAAGAATCTCGAAAACATAGGGCATTAAAAAGTTATAAGCACAAAAACCAAGTTAAGATTATTCAATTCAAATGTAATATCCACCTTTATTTATGCATGTGAAAGCTCGAAAACACCTAAAGAAATAAACAATAAATTAGACTCTTTTGAAAACAAATGCCTCAGGAAAATATACTGAGTGGAAAGAATTCAAGAACAATGCAGAGATAAGACAGATGAACAAACAACAACCAGTCTCATGACTGATCAGAAAAAGAAGATGGACATATGTAGGTCATGTGATGAGAAGAAACAATCAGAGGATCCCCCAACAAGCTATCAGGTAGAAAACAACAGGCTGAAGAAAATGAGATCGACCACGTGAAACTCTAAAGAGGACATTGTTAAGAGAGGCCAGTTCAGTGGGCATAACATCCCTTGATGAGATTGAAAAACTTGCAGAAGACAGGAAATCTTGGAGAACTACCATGCAATGTTCACTATGTAATGTTTAGCGGCACAGGAAGGATGTAAGATGGAACACCTGAAAAAGGGGAAGGCAGCTGGACCAGACAACACTGCAACTAAAGAAATAAATGCTCTCAGGGAATTTGACATGAAAATTATCACAAAACTTTTTAATGATATATATATATAACAATGGACTTACACCAAATGATATGCTGACATCTACCTTTATAGCCTTGCCAAAGAAAGCAGGCACAAAATAATGTGAAGAACATTATCAGTTTATCATGCCATTTTAACAAACTGCTGTTAAGAATAATAATGAGGATGATGAGACAAAAGGTTAAAGCACAGATAAGCAGAGGAACAATGTAGCTTTGTTGAAAGCAATGGAATGCAAAATATTATGTATGCACTGAGAACACTAACAGAAAGAGCATTTAGAGCTCAGAAAGATATATACCTATGTTTTATCGACTATATCAAATCATTCAACAAGGTCAAACATGAGGAAGTGATGAAGATGCTGGAAGATGCACATTAATGGCAAAGATCTAAGAATAATAAAAAAATATATACTGGAACCAGAAATCACCCATCAAGATATGCAACAAAGCTGGCAAATTTCAGAGCATAAAGGAGTAAGACAAGTATGTGCAATGACCCCTAAGAATATTATGAGAACCATTACCAAGAAGCCTGGGATAAAAATTGGAGGACATAACATCAATAACCTGAGATACGCTAACAACAGTCCTTACGGCAGACAATGAAAAAGAGCTAGAAGCACTGCTCAATGTAGTAGTGTCAGAAAGTGAATATAAAGGACTATCACTGAACAGTAAGAAAACAGAAACGATAGTCATATCCAGAAAGAAATCTATCCCAGAATGCAATGTAAAAATCAAAGGAATAATATTAAAACAAGTGCACAAATTCAAGCATCTTGGTATAATGACAGTATCAGATGGTAGATATATCACAGAGGTCAAAAACAGAGTATGTCAGGCAAAGGTAGCATATCAGAAAATTAAATCTATTTTGTGCAGTCCATCTTTGTCAACAGATACTAGGAAAATAGTCTTGAAATGCTTTATTTAGCCAGTATTACTACATGGAAGTAAATCATAGTCACTAACATAAACAACAATGAGAGCATTTGATGCACCTGAAACGTAGTTCCTACACAGAATGTTAAGATGGAAGGAATATTGATGAGGAATGTATGAAACAACTGACTGTGAAAGCAGAAATCAACAGTGTGAATTATTATTGGAGGAGAAAGAACCCAAACTGACGATATAAGAAGTTTTATGGGCAATAAAGAATGTGGAAAATGGTAAATCACCAGGATGTGATAACAGCTGAACTTATTAAAGCAGGAGGAAAGGAATGTGCAACAATCTATCATGCACTATGTAAAAAGATATGGCATTCAGGTATTTGGCCAAAAGAATGGAAAAGAACTGTATTCATACCACTGTCAAAAAAGGGTAATTTGAAATTATGCACAAACTACAGAACTGTTGCCTTGATTAGTCACAGCAAGTAAAATTCTGTTAAAAATCATAATGGGTAGACTTCGTAAGAAAATAGAAGAAGAAGTCAATATGGTCCAAGCTGGTTTCAGGCAAGGAAGAGGATCAAGAGATCATATACTCAATATAAGATTAATAATAGAGAAATGCAGAGAGTTTAATGTGAATCTATATTTATTTACTCAAAGGCATTTGATTGTGTACAACACCAGAAACTTTGGGGAATAATGGAAAAAAATGGGATTTCCAACACATCTGATACAATTAACATCACTGCTGCATCTATACCAACAAGCAGCAGTAAGAATAAATGGTGAAACAACAACTTGGTTTGACATAAAAAAAAGGGTCCATCAGGGGTGCATATTGTTGCCTTACTTATTTAACTTGTATACTGAAAATATAATGAGGAGTGTTAGAAAAGATGTAGACAAAGAATATTACAATGCCATAACAATTGGAGGTTATGAAATATCAGAGATTAGACATGCTGATGACATGGTATTACTATCCTCAACACAAAATGGAATGGAAAAACTAATTATGCCAGTCCGTAAGAACAGCGAAGAGCAAAACCTCTATCTTAATGGGAAGAAAACTAAATTGATGACAACTGACAAAACAAACAAGGCAGCTGAAATATGTATATACATATATATACATATATATACATATATATATGTATATACATTATATATATATGGATCACTGCTAACTAATAATGGAGATACAAAGAGGGAAATTAAAAGGAGAACATGTATCGTTCTTCAGAAACTAAAACAACTAAAGATTCTGTGGAGAGGAACAGACAGAACTACAAAAATAAGATTTTTAAGGGCATACATCTTTCCCATGGCAACATATGCCTGTGAGACACGGACACTTAACAAAACAGCTGAGAAAGACATAAATGCCTTTGAATGTAAATACTACAGAAGAGTTCTTCAAATATCATGGACACAAAAAAGAGCAAATATATCCATACCAGAATAACTTAATATTGAAGAAGGCTGGCTAGTAAAGAGGATTAAAGAGAGAAAACTTAAATATTTTGGACACATTAAATGTCATGATAATCTAGAGAAGACCATCTTGGGAGGGTACATAATGGGAAAAAGAAAGTGAGGAAGACTAAGGCGAAGATGGCTGCAAGACATCGTTGGTGATCTGCAAATGGACACATCAGCAGCAGGCCATCTTGCTCACAACTGAGAGGCCTACAGGAGTGCTGTTAGGGAGGTAAAGTTCCGCAAGGGACATGCAAATGAATGAATGAATGATTGAAGATTATATAGCACTATTATACTTGGATAATACTAAAATATACTAAAAAATATACTAAAAAAAACACTAAAATACTAAAATACTAAGTATAAAGTGGAAAGAATTCAAGAACAATGCAGAGATAAGGGAAGACTCCAACTATACGTCCAATTCCAGTATCAGTACTGAAGATGAACTGGGTAAAGAAGAAGAAATGAGGATGATAACTGCGATTAAATAATAATTAAGGCAATTTATCACTTATCCCTGAACTTTTATGTTAAAAGAAAACATACTTAGTTTCACCTCAAGGAATGCTATTTAGATGATTTAATTATCTTTCTTGTAGAACACTTAAATGAACAACACCATAAATGAGCAGACATCAGACGATGGAAATGCATCAGTTTGACCATATGAACACTGAAAGCTACAGAGGAAGCTGCCAATTTATAGCAGTCTTTCCTGAGAGAGAGTACAAGATAAAGAATGCATATACATCTGAATAATTCTCAAATAAACATGCTTGTCTCTTAATCATTTAAAAAAGTGATTACACTATACCAGTGATACTGCACCTATTTTCATTATGATGATTATTTTACACTGTACTCTCTGTACTCTACTACACAAACAAGTTTGTATGTGTGTGTTTGTGTGTTGTGTGTGCGCCCGCTGCAAGATGCAAGAAAGAAATGGCAATATAAGTTACTTTTGAAAAGCAACAGTTCAGATAACTGTGCAGTGGTGCACAGTTAGTATCTATATATTAACAAAATATATATAATATTTTGTAATAAAGGATGATTTAATACTGTTCAAAAGAAATGTCCCTGTATATGACTTAGAATGGATCACTGAGTTTAAGGCATTAAGTTAGATTTACGAAATAATTTAACTGTTGCTCAAGTTTTCTTTGAAATATGATCTCACTGAAGGTAATCACTTAAGGGAGGGATTGTCTTCACTCTAGTCATATAACTAAAAAAGCTGCCAGAAGCATTTAGGAAGGAAGAAACTGATATCACAAATAAAGAATAAGAAAATACGAATTTGCAGTTGGTGCAAATGGATGCATCAGCAGCAGGCCATCTTGCTCACAACTGAGAGGCCTACAGGAGTGCTGTTAGGGAGGCAAAGTTCTGCAAGGGACATGCAAATTAATGAATGAATGGAAGTTGGTGCAAAAGTGATAGCAGTAATTTAATGAAAGATCAAATTCAGTCTCACCAATGTAGCAGAGTCTTCCCATTCAGATTCAGACCAGCCGCCATCATTTTCAGAATCAGAGTTTCCAGCAACAGGTATGCTACACCATATAAAAAATATGTATATGTATGTGTGTGTATGTGTACATACATACATATACATTCTTAAATGATCAGGTAAGAAACTAATAAATTTCTGCAGCAATAATTTACAAAATTATTTCAATAAGACAGAACCTATATTCTATGAAGTATTCTATAAATAAAAGAACTTAGTTTCAATTAGAATCTTGACAGTGCTTCATTAAAAGTGATTATTATGTTTTTATACTCTACAATCACCTTTGAATAGTGTGAACTGATAAACTGAAGACATAGGAAGAAGTGGATGTAATTAAGGTAAAATATTATTGGAAGATAAAGAATACCTTTGACAGAGAGATGAAAAGTTGACACCTCCATCTGAACCAGGGATAGTGATGTTATTACTAGACTGGGATGCTGGCTGCTCATAAGTATCATCAACATCATCCTGTTGCTAATATGTGAACATGTATTCTTGTGTCAATGTGTACATAAAAACAAAATTCGTACTCTCACAACAAAATTATATGGACCAATCTTTAACACCTTCAAAAATTCTTCTGTAATGTAAATTAAATGCAGTCACAAGTTGATAAAACAAATATTCCTGAATCAGGAGTGTTGTGAAATGTGATTTCATAAAATAAAATTTTGACATGATTTCCTACAACATGCATTTTCCACATGCAGATAGAAAAAGCACAGTCCTATATGCCTCATAAAATATGTAGCATTCTGTGCCAGACTGATGTTTTTGTCTTTCTGTGTTGGAACATCTCATATGGAGTACAATTAAAAAATATAAAAAATAACTGCAGTATTTTCCAAGTGGAATCTTAAGGATAACTTTTGGTACCATCATACAATACAACAATGGAGTCTGGAGGATAAAAACCAACCTCTGTTTGCATAAAGAACTATTAATCACTTCCACTCTCAAAGCTGGACAAGTCCTCAAACAAAACTCACAAATGTACAAGTAATGGAAGGGACACAACTAAAAGACAGACCAGAGCAAAGATGAAGATACAATGTGAAAAAAAAATCTAACATAATTCAGAGTAGACAACCAGAGAAAAAAATCAGAAATATGGACAAGGATAGACTGTAATGTATAAGCAAAGGTTCATTCTAAATAATGAGGTCAGTCCGCATAAAAATTTTATGATGTACAAATTCATGCAACTGAGAACAAGTCTGCATGCATTTACTTCTAAAGTGCTCAAAAACCTTAAATCATTTCTTAGTGATTTTTATGTTTACATCACTGCTACTGACAACTATTTAGTAATTTCAGTGTAAATACTGGTTAAATGTATGAACTGCCATACTGTTTTAATGTAGCATTCTTTGATATTTATCACAGTTTTATTTGTTGCAAATGAGTTTTAAAAAAACTGAATGTGCACAAATTAACAACACCAGCCATTTTCACAGAATATTATATGTCCACAATAAATTATTTAACAACACTAGTCACTTTCAACTTAATAACATTAATCACTTTAACAGAATTATTATAGTTGATGAAAATGTTCAAAGTCATGACAACTGCAAAATAAATATTTAATTTGAAATTATTTACTGAAAGCAGAAAAAAAAAGATATTCAAGTTTGCTAAATTTTGTATCAAATGAAACAATAGAACATATGTAGTTATAAAAACTTTTTAATTAAAAAAAAAACACTTTTTTATGTAAAAAATAACCCCCCACATTTTTTATGTCTCTACTCTTTGTAAACTTTATCAAGACAAAATTTTCATTTGGCTAAGAACTTTTAATTCTCATTAGCATATCTGACATTCACCTAATGTTTCTCTTTAAGTTGCTTCATATGAAATAACAGTCAAAGCTAGAAGCAAGAAAGGTTCCCCCAATATCCAGGATCATAATACATTATCAAGAGCAGTCATCACCATTCTGACATAGTTGGAAATTTTTTGGACTGAATTCGTTCTTGAATCATCATCATCAACAGGTGCCGTGCCAACTGGCATTGGCTATTATGCTTCTCCAGAGTACACGATCCTTCATGCAGGCCATCAGTTCAGTTGGTGATCTCCTCTCACATCATCCCATCAGACTGTCCAGTATCATTTCTCTTGGTCTTCCTCTTGATCTTCTTCTTTCTATTTTTCCTGTTGTTATAATATTTTCAATGCCCCCCTCTTCTCATTGCATGTCCTATGAAAGTACATTGTCTCTCTCTTATCTTTTTGGCAAGGTTTTTTTGTCTCTCCAGCTCTTCTCATACATTCTTCATTAGTTATTTTTGCTGTCCAGGGGATTTGCAACATTCTTTCTAATAAACCACATTTCTGCTGCTTCCAATGACTTTTGTGTAGACTTGCCTATTGTCCATGATTCACTTCCATATAACAAGATAGGTTCAATATAGCATTTTTTTTCTAACATTCATTGATACGGATGTATTGGCTAATATGTTTCTCATTCTCTGAAGTGCAGTCTGTGCTTGGCCTATTCTGTTCCTAATTTCTGTTCTGCATTTCCCATCTAAGTTATTAGTGCTCCAAGGTATTTGAATTTCTGCTCCTGATTTAGAATAGTTCTGTTTAATTTTATACTGCATGGTAGTGGATTCTGTTTCTTAGATATAACCATAGCCTCTGTCTTTTTCATGTTTAAAGTAAGGCCTTTCAGTTCACCTTCTTTGGTGACTTTACCCAAGAGATTTTGCAGGTCTTGTTGGTTCTCAGCTATCAGTACTGTGTCGTCTGCATACCGAAGGTTGTTAATATTGTATCCTCTAATTTTTATGCCTGGTTCTGTGATGATCGTTCTTAGAATATTCTCGCTGTACAGAGAAAAAAGGTCTGGAGATAGTACACATTCTTGTCACACCACTTGTTTTATAGGTTGATATTTTCCAGCTCTATTTTCAACTTGAATTGCTGCTTCTTGCTGCCAGCATAGATGTTTTACAATCCTCAAGTCTTTGCCATCTATACTGATGAATCATTATTACACTGGCAATTCTTGAATCACGAATTTTAAATCATATTGGTTTACAATTACATCATTTTCTACATGAAAACCAGATAAAAGGGATGGCAACTACAGTAAAACTGGTTTAAATAAATAAGGTAGACAGAAGTGTATGGTGCAGTTTTACAAAGTGAGGGAGGGAGTGAGTAAGGTGAGAAAAAAACGAATAGAAAGTATGAGAATGTATAAATGAAAAACACACAACATCCGATATTTCGGCGTGAGCCTTATTTGAGGATACATACACAACGAGACAAAAACACGAAGAACTTATCTGAATGTGTCTTCCTCCAAGTAGAAAACAGAAATGTGTGTAGTAGAAGGGAGAAGGAAAGACCACACTGCCTCCAACAAAAGATGCCCGATAGAGCCAATCATAAAGAAGAGGTGGAGAGAGAGGAGGAGAACAAGTGGGAGAAGGGGGTGGGGGGAAGGCAATAGAAACATGAGAGCAGCTAGAGGTGTTGGGGGGGAGGGAAAAGGGGACGCGGAGAGATAATGAATGAAGAACATAAACACCTGCAGGGAGAAAATGTGAAACTGGTGAATAGGACAAGACCCTAAAGACACCAATATGTTGCCAGAGAAGAAAAGAGGGTGGTGGTAGGGAGGGGTAGCATAGAGAAAGAAAGTAGAGTTTAAAAAAAAAAAAGGGCCAGTGGAAAAATAAAGAAGTTACAGAAAGCTGAAGACATTGTTAATTCCAGCTGGGTGGAGACAGCCAGTCTGGAAAATAAGGCGCTGTTCTAGGACCCTCCGAGATCATACATCAGCAGAACAAGAGCGGATCGCACTAACAGAAATGTCCTGTTTACCCCTGTGGTTGCTAAGGCAAAAATGTTTAGCCACAGGTGTCTAGGCCCTCTTAGAAATATCACTGAGATGCTGGTGAAATGAATCTCCTAACCGTAAGCCAGTCTCCCCTATGTACTTCAAACCGCAACGTTTTATAAATAACATTACGTGAAGTACAGGTGAAACCCTCCTGAATTGATAACGTGGACTTAGGGAAGGAGATCTGGCTAGCCTTGACAACAAACGGACAGGTGTTACATCTACGGGTCCACAATGTCTGGTACCAAGTGTCATCTGTCTTAAGATGACTATGAATTAAAAGGTCCCTGAGGTTCTTGTCCCGTCTGTAGGCCACCAATGGGGGTTCCCCAGAAAGTTCATGTGTCTCAGGCTCGGTCTGGAGATGGAGATGGCAAACAGTATGTTTTTAACTGCCAATCTATGAGGGTGGTACATGAGTACTAGTTTCACTCTGTCCGAGCTACAGTGCGGTTTAGGAGTGAGGGTTTGTTGCCACGATATATGGCTAATGCGGTTCCAAGATGACAAGAGAACGTGTTCTGGATAGCTGCATTGACGGAAGAAATCTAGCATTTTATGGCCTTGATCCTGGAAATCCAAATCCTCATTACACAAACATTGCAACCCAAGAAGCTGGGAAAAAGGAATAGAGTCCTTACACGATCTGGGATGGGAGGAAGAGTACAGGAGGTAGCTGTCAGAGTCTGTAGGTTTATAATGGATAGAAGTAGTAAGCCCTGCAGGTGTTTATGTTCTTCATTCATTATCTCTCCGCGTTCCCTTTTCCCTCTCCCTCCCCCCCCCCGACACCTCTAGTGGCTCTCATGTTTCTATTGCCTTCCCCCCACCCCTTTCTCCCACTTGTTCTCCTCCTCTCTCTCCACCTCTTCTTTATGATTGGCTCTATCGGGCATCTTTTGTTGGAGGCAGTGTGGTCTTTCCTTCTCCCTTCTACTACACACATTTCTGTTTTCTACTTGGAGGAAGACACATTCAGATAAGTTCTTCATGTTTTTGTCTCGTTGTGTATGTATCCTCAAATAAGGCTCACGCCGAAATATCGGATGTTGTATGTTTTTCATTTATACATTCTCATACTTTCTATTCGTTTTTTTTCTCACCTTACTCACTCCCTCCCTCACTTTGTAAAACTGCACCATACACCTCTGTCTACCTTATCTACATGAAAACCAGAATAGTTTCTGATTAAAGCACAACTTTTTTAGTCTCATACATGAAATCATAATCTCCAGCAGGAGACTGACCAAAAGATAATTGTCTTCATAAATGTACAAATCTTTTTTTTTTTTTTTTGCAAAGAAACACAAAGAGGGTTTATAAATGTCAATTGACAGTTTGTATTTACTGTATATTTTGCTCACACATTTGACTTAAATTTTAACTTTGGAACTTCAGAAAACATTGTCTCTCAAATACTGTTTTCTAATTTTATTATTTTTGCCTTAAGCAAAATGAAAGGCATTCACTGGTGTTTTTCACAATACAGCAAGTTCTTCATATCAAGGCTATTATACTTTTAAGGCTATCTGTATTCAATATTTGGTTGTAGCAGTATTTTGCCACTGGATCAAATTTTTGCCTTCAAAATATTTCCTCATATTTGAAATATATGAATCCTGAAATATTTGAATCCAAACAACATGCACATAAAAGTCAAAAACATCTGGATATAGGGCACAAAGATGACAAAGGAAAAAGCAGATAGATCGGGTGAAAGACACACTGTGGAAACAACATTACAGCAACCTGGGCCTTTCACCTTGCTCTGGATTGATGTCTGAAACTCCTGTGATGTTAATGGCAAAAGCAGAGACTGATAAGAACAATTTAATATTGTCTGCAATGAAAAGTAGATAGCCAACACCACTTCAATTGTAAATCTAAAAAAAACAACTTTGTTTTCAGAGGCTTCTGTAATTTCTTTAAATTTACATCTGTAAAATTAAGACAATAGGGCTTGAAATTAACAAGAACAAAACAAAAATAATGAAACTTCCCATTAATCAAAATGGAAATATTCACATAAAAGGGACAGATATTGAAAAAGTCAATCAATTTGCATACCTTGGCAGCTACATAGACCAAGATGGTGACACTAGAAAGGAAGTTAGGATCAGAATTGCAAAAGCAGCATCAATCTTCAAGAATCTTGAGAACATATGGAATTCGAGAGTTATAAGCACAAAAACCAAGTTAAGACTATTCAATTCAAATGTAATATCCACCCTCATTTATGCATGTGAAAGCTGGAAAGCAACTAAAGAAACAGAAAAGAAATTAGACTCTTTTGAAAACAAATGCCTAAGGAAAATACTAGGCATCAAGTGGAACAAATTCAAGAACAATGCAGAGATAAGACAGATGAGTGAACAACAACCAGTCTCATGGGTGATCATGAAAATGAGATGGACATATGTTGGTCACGTGATGAGAAGAAACAGTCAGAAAATCCCAAAACAAGCTATAAAATGGAAAACAACAGGCCAAAGAAAAAGAGGCAGATCACGTGAAACTTTGAACCGGACATTGTTAAGAGAGGCCAAATTAATTGGCATAAAATCCCTTGATGAGGTTGAAAGACTCGCTGAAGACAGGAAAAATTGGCGAACTACCTTGTCAGCCCTATGTGATGTTTAACGTCATGGAAGGATATAAGATAAGAAAATTAAGACTGATATACTACTGTATAGACTGTTTTCACCAACATCTCAAATAAATTTGACTTCTTTCCAAGCACCACAGTAACTTTTGTCAATAATCATCAATGTTCCATCAGAACAGTTGATTCTCTCCACCAAAAGACACAGTGAAACTCAGAACTTCTTTCTTAAACACCAACAAAACCAAAGTAATGATAACTGGCAAAATGAGAAGCAAACCCAACATTACACTAGACCATGAAGAGCTGGAGATTGTAAATAAATTTGAATATCTAGGTTCATTCATCACCACCAATGGTGACTGCATGGTGGAAATGAAAAGAAGACTAAACACAAATAAAAAGTATATGGCAAAGTACCAGCAAGGAAACAAAGCTATATTTATTAAGAGCTTATATATTCCCACTGACAATTTACACATGCAAAACATGGACACTTAAAAAACTACTAGAAAAGAGAATAATACCACTTGAAATAAAATGTTATATAAGGGCACTTAGAATATCATGGATAAATAAAAATCAATCAAATAAAGAGATAAAGATGAGATTAAGTGTCAAAGAAAACTGGCTCGTAAACACTATCAAATTTAGAGAGCTAAGATATTTTGGCCACATCGAGACACAATAGTTTGGAGAGGTTAATACTAGAAGGCATAGTGCCCAACAAAAGATAAAAGGGATGACCTCACTGCAGGTAGACTCAGGACATCATGGAAAGTATGAATATGCCAATGTGAGACACCGGTCAACTTGTCCAAGACAGAATTGCATTCAGGAAGGCAGTTAAAGGGACAACATTCTGGAAAGGACAGGTCACATGAAGAAGATCTGTCATCTGTAAACACCATTTAGTAAGATAATTTTTTTTATTTTCATAAAGCTGATTACCGGAGCCATGGAAGACATAGAATAATGAAAAAAAAAGCAGCATTTTGCATAGTACAATTCTGATGCATGAATATGCAGTACAGACTAAGATATTTACTGACAACTATATCTGTGCTTCCATCTACTTACACCTTACATTCTTCCTGTGCTGTTAAACGTCACATAGGGCTCACATGGTAGTTCAACAAATTGTCCTATTTTCAGTGACCTTTTCAACCTCATTAAGGGATTTTATGCCTACTAAACTGACTTCTCATAACAATGTCCTCTTTAGAATTTCACATGGTCGACATCTTTTTTTTCGGCCTGCTGTGTTCCACTTGATAGCTTGTTTTGGGATTCTCTGACTGTTTCTTCTCATCACGTAACCAATATATGTCCATCTCCTTTTTCTCCATGAGACAGGCTGCCTTACCTCTGCATTGTTCTTGAATTCATTCCACTTTATAACGAATATTTTCCTTGGGCATTTGTTATCAAAAGAGTCTAATTTGTTGCCTATTTATTTAGTTGTTTTTCAAGCTCATGTCACTCTTATTGTTTTTGTAGAAGCATTCACCATTGCTTCCCAGTTTTCTGGAAGTGATTCTTGAATCTAGGAATTATCATCATCACACTCGGGACACACCCATACATGCTCTGCTCTCTGTTTCAGAAGCCACCAAAGAGTATGAACACTAACTGTGCCAGTCAGCTGTTGGTTCTAGCAACCTCAAATTCTACCAGCCAGCCACCCAACTCTTCCTTCCTCTCTCTGGATTTTTAGAATCTGATTTTCTACATCTGCTCGAGGTACTCACACAATCCAATAGGCATAGAATTCATAAGGACTTTGAATCAACTTTCACTATCCACAGATCTGTCAGGTCTTCACTTCCACTTATCAAACAATCTGTCTGATATACACTAAGACTGGCCTTGATAAACACTAAAAATGGCCTTTAAGATTGGAACCATGATTGGATTTGCATCCAGCGATGCATAAATCATAAATGCATAAACACAAAGAGATATATAAACAACATGGATATCTCTAGATGATAGAACCAGAAATCAGATAGATCATTTTTGTATTAGAAAGCAATTCAGAACATCTCTGATAGATATAAGTGCATACACAGGAGCAGATGTCAACAGTGATCACAATGTATGTATAGAGAAAATAAGACTAAAACTGAAATGCAAAAACAAGAAAACAATACTCAGAAAGATAAACAGTCATGGATGAAAATATTAAGAGTAATTTCAATCTGGAACTTACAAACAGTTCGCTGCACTCAGTGAGGTAGAAGAGACAGATAGATGAATTATGGATTTCTTACAGCACAGCCATAGTCACAGCAGCAAAAACAAGTGCTTGACTGCAAAAAACAACTAGTAAAGCATAGATATCAGACAACACATGGAAATACATAAATGAAAGACAAGCAGCCAAATCAGCCATGTTGAATGTAAAGACAGATCTTGGAAAAGATTTGGCAAAAAGCAACATAAAAAGAGCTAGACAAAGTACAAAGTTCAGCTAGAAGGGATAAAAGAGAATACATGGACAATATGGCAAAAGAACCAGAGAAGGCAGCAAAAACAGGAGACAGTAAAACTCTATATAACATACACAAGAGGCTAATAGGTACTACTGCATCCAAAGAAAGACCAATCCTTAGCAAAACTGGCACGCTATTAACATCAAGTAAAGATGGGCCGAACACTTCCAAGAAATACTTAATCGACCACACCCAAAAGAACTGATAGACCTTGAAACTGACTTACCAATCCCACAATTATAAGTAAACCTAGATGAAATTACATTGCATGAAATAAAAACAGCAGTGAATCTAATGGCTAACAACAAAGCTGCAGGAGAAGATGAAACAGCCAAAATGTTAAAAGCTATTAACAGTGACAAAATGAACTAACTACAAAGACTGTTTAATAAAGTTTGGAAAGAAGAAAAGGTCCCTTCTAAATGGAAAAAAGGAATCATTGTTACAAAAAAAAAAAGGCAACCTTAGAGACTGCAACAACTGGAGAGGAGTAATCTTACTATCCGTTATGTCTAAAATATTTTGCATTTATTCTGAATACAATTTTAAAGATACAGTGGATCCTGAATTGAGAGAAAATATTAAGATGTTAAGTGGGATTTTGAAAAGGGAGAAGCTGTCTCAACCAGATCTTTACTCTAAGAATAATACGTCAAGAACACATTGAAAAGTAAAAACCATTAATCCTGAACATCATAGACTTTAAAAAGGCATTTAATAGCATACACAGAATGAATGAATGAATAATCTTTATTTTTAAAGAGTAAAGAATTGGGCATGCAGGCCCATCTTACAATCCGCCCTTCATCATTCCATCTTTCATTCTTCCCACACACTCGATTTAATAAAATTATACAAATTACATTAGGAAAAAAAAACATCAAAATAGTGTAAAATTAAACTATTGCATTCAAAGTAAAAGAGAAGAAGTAATTAACCTAATAAAACAGCACTCACACACAAATACACGTGCACACACAGACATATACATACTCAAAACACGTTGTCAGTACAGATCTTCTAACATATGTTTTTTAACAAACATTAAAATAATTTCTAACAATATCTAAGAAGCTACTTTTTGAACTATGTGATTTTAGTATTTGATGGCTGGTGAGTCATGGGTTAGGAGAGATTCATTGTAGAGAATTTTAAGAATATATGAAATACCATCTAAGATTATCAATATCATTAGGGACCTCTACAATGGATATATCTGAGCAGTTAACACAGAAAGAATGACCAAATGGTTCCAGATTGAAACAGCCGTGAAACAAGAATGTATATTATTTCCCTTGCTTCATAATGTTAATAGAGGGCTTATTGTTAATAGAGGGCAAATTAATAGGCATAAAATCGCATGATGAGGTTGAAAAGCTCGCTGAAAACAGGAAAACTGGTGAACTACATTGCGAGCCCTATGTGATGTTTAACAGCACGGGAAAGATATAAGTATCAAAATAAAAGAAAATGAGGACGCCACAATTTATGTCCACACTAGACATGAAGGAAAGAATGTGAAGAGTTTCTCTGACAACCTCAGTGTCACACTAAACAACATAAATAGGAGAATATCATAATTATGGGGAACTTCAATGCAAGACTGGGAACATGTAGAACAAAAATAGCAGACCACTTAGGAGCCTTCAGTGATCAACAGTGCATTAGAAATGAAAATGGCAGCAGGTTTCTAAAGCTGTGCAGGCAATATGATCTTCTTTACTACAAATACATTCTTTAAACACAGAAAATTCCAAACTTACACTTGGTACAAATAGAATGATCTGATCAGTGGAAGCCAAACTGACTTCATACTAGCCAGGAAAAACAAGAAAAGGTCAGTTATAGGTACAACCTAAGCTCATTATAAATAGCAGAAGCGATTATTAGAAAGCATGGGAAAAGTCACATCAGAACTCATAAGAATTAGACAGGCAGAACAATAAATAAAAAACTCAGGGAGGAGAACGTGAAATAAGAATATGAGAAGAAAACTTATCCACAGAAATAAAATCAGTGGAAGAGGAATGGGCCTTGTTCAAAACCAACATTTTACATGCAGCTTTAAAAAAACATACAAAACTGCAAAAGAAGGGCATGCAGTAACAAAATGGTGGAATGATGAGATGAAAGAGGCTGTAAGAGAAAAGAAAAATAAATATGAAGAATATGAGAGATGTATGCAGGAGCAAAACTAGGTGAAACATTAAACAACGATCACAAAGAGACTATGAAAATCTTTTATTTAAAAAAAAATCAGCGTCTCAAAAAAGAGAGCAGAGTATTTCTGCCTGATAGAAATTGTAAATGATACTTGATCCAATATGTGAACCTGAGCTTGTTCTATAGTTGTGGAGACAATACTTCAACAAGATACTCAATGTACCATTTATCAACAGCATGATAACAACATGATTAACCCCAAAAAACCTGAACCAGACATATTATTTGCTGAAATTAGAGAAGTCATCAGAAATGCCCCAGTGATCAAAGCTCCTGGAACATCAGGTGAGTAAATCAAATGTGCAAAAGAGGCTGGAATAGCTTGGTTTCACAGGCTCTATAACTTGATATGGTAAAATAAGAAACACCACAAGATAGGAGAAATGCTATGATTACTCCAGTCTGGAAGAAAAAAGGCACCTAAAGGGACTACAACCAATATATAGGCATTTCATTATTAAGTCATACTGGAAAAATTTTCTGGAATATTCTAGAGAAAAGACTGAGGCCAATGATTAACTACAGTGAAATGAAACACCCTTCAGAAAACATAACCCCAGGTGGACCATAAATAAACTCCTTTTTGCTAAAGATCAAGCACGCACTGTTACATCAAAGAAAGACCTATAGCAGAAGATGAAAATCAACACTGAAAAAAAACAGAAGTCATGATCATTGCAGAGAAGAAATCTCAATAAAGGCTATCCTAGCTGAAGAAAAAGAGGTTGACCACATGAAACTCTAAAGAGGACACTGTTAAGAGAAGCCAATTTAGTGGGCATAGCAACCTTTGATGAAGTTGAAAGACTCGCTGAGAACAGTAAAACTTGGCAAACAACTATGCAAGCCCTATGTGACATTTAATGGCATGGGAAGGATGTAAGATGTAAGATCAAAATTAAATTTTTCCACACAGATCAGTAAAGTTATAAGAGTAGATTTATACATGCAAGATTTGAGCTATTCTGGTTTATTAAGTATGTACATTAAGTAATTACATGCTTACTTTCCTAGTGAATTATGTGTATAAAAATCTGGCACTTTCAAGAAGGTACTAAAATTATTCATCATTACTTCTTGACTTCTTACATCCTTCCCATACCGTTAAACATTAAACTTCTTCTTACCAGGAGAATAAGTACTGGCTGGGCCTTCATGAATGTTTTTACCTACAAGGTGACAAAAATGGTCTTATTTCTTTTGCATCTAGGTTCTCAATTTTTCTTTTGCACCTAGGCTCTCAACTCTTGTCATGTACTGCCTACACTAAAATCATCCCCTGAACCTAACATGTCTTATGGGTATATGATTCTCAAACCAATTACAAAGTATGAGGTCATTCTTATTATTCATCATGACCTCTTCACTTCAAAATTATGGAGCATAAAATACCGGAAAGCGACAGTTTTTATTAATTTTGTTATGCTCTTGACAAAAATGTAACTTTAAAAGTTGACTTTTTGAGGTCTAAGAGATCAGAAGTGCAAATATTTTGTGATGGTTAAGTTTGTTAATTAATTTCCTTAATAAAGATTTATACATAATACAAAAGTTTAAATAGTCAAAATTTACAGAAAATAACACAACTTCATATATTTTCATAAAAGATAATGGTGAACCAAAAATGTGAATTGGAAATCAAATGCAAAACAGGGATTTTGATTTTTAATAGAGTGAAGCAAATAATCATCCCCCAAACATGACTACAATTAAAATTTTTGGAAGTTAAAAACTTTTACATATATTCACAAAAATGAACATGAAAGAAAAAGATGAATGAGAAAATTCAAACCCTCTAAATGCATGAAGGAAAAAGAATAATTATTACTGGAAATGTTGCAGACAAAAGAGGAGAAACACAAGAACTAGGCAGCTGAAGCATTTTGAATATATAAAGTGCAATACATGATGAAAGGAAAAGTGATGCATGTCTGGTGCAGCCTATAGAAAAATTAGGGAGAACAAGAAGGCAATTCTTAAAAGTCAAGCTCAAAATCTCCTAAAATTTGTCCCTAGCTGTATAGACAACTACCTTGCGAACTACCTTGTGAGCCCTATGTGACATTTAAAGGCACGGGATGGATATAAGATAAGAAGGTATAGTCAACACTTGGCAGAAGATCTTATGTTCTTCACAACCACCCTCTTCATGAGTGTTGTCTACTTTATTAAATAATCTTTGTTGTAAATCATATGAAGAAGATGAAATGAAACTGATATTTATCAACATGCAGAAACAATTTAGATGAAATTGAAGATTTAACACTGTCAGTCTTATCTGACACTGATGTTACTGCAGTGGACATTGTGGACCAAGTGGAAAAGTTATATGAAATAGATAATGTGGATTAAACTAAAATGAAGTAAAGACTGACAACTGTATTTCTCGCCATTTATTACTGATGACATGGCAAGAACACATTTGATTTTAAAAGGATTTGTACAGATAAAGCAGTATGAATTCCCAATACAAAATTTAAAAAAAATTTGTCAGACATTTACATCTGAAGAACATACTGTGTTCAGTACACAGCAGTCATGTTGACTGTTTTTTGTTGCAGGATATTTAATATGAATAAATTAAACTGGCACTGCATCTAAAACAGGACCCAGGGGCTCAGGGAAAAAAAAAACCTTCCTAATCTGCTGCAGATGCATGAGAAATAAAAAATGTAGAATTGTTCAACTTTTGCAAATGATGCTGATCTGATATTTAAATCAGCTCCTTTCTGCAGTCTGGAATTTATAAGACTGTTAAAAGATGGAGATCGGTACTACTTCAATTATGTGTAATAACACGGTTTATTGCTGCTCAAAATCTTGCTTTTCAAGATTCATCATTTACAATAAATACATCTGACAATGATAATTCTTGCAAACAGTTTAACTGTTCACACTGTTTGCCTACTCACACAGGACTGAAAGCAGCTAGCAAAGAATTCACTACTTCATCCCTTGAGAACAGAATGAATTTAATTTACTGATGTCAAATGAAATCAAAACAGATATCGTAAACATGCTGCAAAAGGCGAAATATTTTTCATTTGCAATACTGTACATCTTGTTGCATCCACAACAGCAGATGTCCATTGTGCTCTATTATGCTGCTTTTCATCTGTTAAACTGATGGAACATTACATGAACATTTTCTTGGGCTCATCAAAGTTGATAACTGAACTGGTGCAGAATTGGACAGTTAAAAAATATAGGAACTTGCAGATGTTGACATTAAGAATGATGACATGCACAGATAAACCTATGATGGCAAAGGTTCCAATGTGAAAGGACATAAAATGTGCAACAGAGCATAAACTGAATATAAATGGGCAGGTTCTTATATACTGAATTGAGTCACTAATAATGCTGCAAAACATAATGTTGATGCTTTTTCATTTTTCAAAACAGTTCAACAATTTTATGAGGTTTTTTCTAAGTATCCACTGAAACATGCAATGTTCTCATAAAATTTCTGCTTAACATGACACCAGTGGTACCGAGTTCAGTCCCACCAGTGGGATTTTTTTCTGGTACACACCAAAAAGGCCCTGGGGTCCACCCAACCTCTAAAAATGGGTCCCAGAGAAATCTGGGAAGGTAAATGCAGCAAGGTGTTATAATGACCACATCACATATCAGTGGTGTCACTGTGACAGATTCACAGAGTATGTTCCATAAGATTGAGAAGAATTTGCATCGCAAAGAATAGGTTCAACTGTTACGCCAGTCAACTGTGGCAAGCCTAATGTGGCTTTACTGTTCAGGGCATGTGAGAGTACATGGCAATGATGTGGCAGATAGACCTGCTGGACAAGCTAAAATAAACAGCAGACAAGGGGGACATTGCTAGGGCTGTACTGGACAGACTGCAGGAATATGTGGTGCAGGAATGGACAAACAATGTAGCTGTGAGGAGACTGCTGGAGCTAAGACAAATTAAAGGTGCTGGCAGGAAATCTGACCTGTGTGGCAGAAAACACATTGTAAACAACCAACATTTGACAGGAACTATTATCAAACATACTCTTGTATGGATCCTATGGCATGCGGCAGAGCTTATATGAGGTTGTCCCAAATGCAGTGAAGCTGAAGTCTAAATTTTGAACTCTGTACTTTCTAGTTTGCCAGAAAAGTATTTTTGAGTTTCTAAAAACCTTTCCTTTTCACAAACCTATGCAATTATTAACAAATAATATTAATAATTCTTTAGTTTTTACTGCATTGCTCGAGTGTTGTAAAAATAAAGCTAAGTTAATTTAATTATCTGGTGAAATATTTGCTATATAGAATGTAACAACAGTAATAAAAGGATCCAGTAAATTCAAAATGATGGGCCTGAGCAAAAAATCCATTTACAGTGAAGTTGTTTGTACCACAGTTTGGGTCCATAATGTCTTTTCAAACTGTATTCTTTGACGGCAGACATATCACACAAAATTTCCATAAGTCACAAAGAAGTATAAATCAATCCATTTTTTTTTGTTGAAAGTGAAAACGACAAACATATGACAATCCAATATTTCAGCATAAGCTCTTTTCAATGATCACTTACAAAGACAACACAACAAATAAAAACATAAAATGCATATTGTGCCCAACTTTCACTAGGAGAAAGCCAAAAAAAAAAAAAAGCTAAGTCTATAGTTTTCATCTATATTTTTCATGGCAGTTGTCATTTCTCTCATCCCTTATGTTCACCTCAGAAAAGTATTCTTGAGCCTGACGATCTTAACTGGCTAGCTTCCTTTCTACTCATTTGAATGAGTTTCACCTCAGTTTGAAAAACACAGAGTTGGGGTGATAGATGGAGCTCTTGCTTTGTTTGAAACAAGCTTAGAATTGGTAGGACTTTAAAAAAAATAACAAGAAATATATAACAGGAGATTTAACAAACACCACTGCATCATTTACCAGTAAAATTTGTGTGTCAAATCTATTTTGAAAATGTCATAAAAGTTATTACAGCATTATGAATTTCAATTCCACAATGGATTTGAATCATTGGTAATTTAAAAATTTTCCACAGATACAAGATGCTCAACATGGCAATGCTGTCTACTTCTCCAATGTGCGACGGTTAAGCTAAAAGTGCTCATAAGGTTTTTTTGAGCTGAAAAATGCTATCCAAAGTTCATGACAGAAAAAGGCAAGCCAGTACCAGATGATATTATACACATCTGAAGTGGTTGGCTTCCTTTCAGATATTTCTGCTCATCTGAATGAGTTAAAATTGAATCTTCTATAAAAAATATCAACTGATTTAATCATATCACAGTTATTCAGATGAAAATGGAACACTTCAAGTGCCAACTTCAAGACTAGAATTTAAATCATTTCCAAACGATATGGAAACTGCAGTTAGCAGAATATGCTCCTCAGTACGTGGTTACAATATCTCAGTTCCAGACTAAGTTCCAAGAGATTCCAAGACTCAAAAAAAGGACCCTGAATGTGGTATGGTAACTAACATCTTCCCTGTCATTGTGATAGAGGTTCTAGACAGCCTCCATATGGAAATTGCTGACCTTCAGCATGATTCAGACCTGAAAATCAAATTTACAGAAGTGTATTTCCTAGAATTTTACCAAAAGTGAAAAAAGAATGTACTTGATAAGAATCTTCTCCCTCTTGAAGCAAGAACTTATATGAAAAGATGTTTTTCTGAATGAAGCACAGTGAAACAAAAATGAGGACGATAATTACAGGCAAGAGACAAATCATGTATACTGCCTTTAGGCAAGTTCAAAGCAACACCTAAATGAAAATTTGTTGAGTAGAAACACAACTGCAGTGTTTTTACTATAATGTAATTTTTCTAAAAACTGACTTAAAAGTATTTCCTTGAGAGATGTTTCTGAATTCAGCTTCTGTTATCATTTTGTTTTGTAGCCAGGAGTAGTTTAAAAGGATACCAACTGCATATACAGTGGGATCCAAAAATATGTATACACACATCAACACAATAAAACCTATATGAATGGTGTAAAACTAAATTTATACATATATATATACAGATGAATTAATTTTCCTAATGGTCACTTTAGATTTCAACAATTACAACAGGTGCTCAATGTGGTTACCAAGAGCATCTAAACACTACTGAGTATGGCGAACTACTGCTTGAACAATGTTACCTAAAGTTTCTAATGGGGTTGATGTACATGCCATTTCATTTTCCTCCTGAAGCGCCACCAGCATAACCAGTCTTCCATGATAAACAACACTCTTTATGATCCCCCACATGTAGAAGTCCAGGGCTGTTAAATGAGGAGAACACAGAAGAACAGGTAGAGAACCCAAATGTCCCTCTTCAGGCTATCTGTTGTCTTGGCAAACTTTCATCAAGGTATGATCTTATGTCTCAGTGGTAGTATGTTGGAAGTGAAATCAATCATCCCCATAGTAGGCATGAATGGCAGGTAAAATGGATGTTCGAAGCAAGTGTTGGTAATCTTAACCAGTAACAGAACTTTAAAAAAAAATGAGACACCACCCAGCATGTTTCGAAACCCATCCCTAATCATTTCAATGGCCCCAACCATAGAGGCAAATCTGATTTTCTAGTAACCACCATCAAACAATGTCATGCAGATGACACAAGCCACTTAGCACCTGAGAATCAATACATTCAGGACTATGGGACGCTGGTATTACATGGTTTGAACTCATTTAGCTACACATAATCTTCCACAATCAAACCCATTCTCACTTGTTGCACATAGTTTAGTACCCTCATCATCACACTGCTACTCCTCTACCACAACCATAATCATATGTTTCACCTTCTCATAAATATACTACCATCCCTTCCCTACCATCTTTTACTTTCAAACATTACAAGTCCCTGTCATAATTTATCTTCCATTCCCTAAAGAGCATCATCCACAGATATTGACTCTCCAGTCATCCCTGTTCTTTGTATAGTTCTCTGCTCCTTCTCTGCACATTTTCTACACTCAACCTTGCACTATTTTGCACCTTTCAGCACGAATGCATTATAACCCTGGTAATGGACACATATCACTTATTTGTGAAGACAAATTGCTTATGTTCCTGGATAAACATAAGCCTTTTTTTGTGCCTTTACAAGAAATAAGATAAAGTTTTCATTCTGTTACTATTTTTCATTCACTGATATTTTTCATTTTTTTTGTTTTGCTTACATTAGTTTGATGTAATCTATACTCTGTCTCTTCTCTCTAATTCTTCATCCTGTTTTGTTTTTTTTTGATAAAGGCTTGTGCCAAAACATTACAAGTTTGTTATCATTAAATAATAAAGCTATTCCTACTTTCATCCTAGTTTATACATTTCAAAAGAGAATTAGACTTCTTGATGACAATCCACACCAAACATTTAGCCCAGGTAAGTTTTGTTTGTGGGCCACATGACAAAAACTCCTGTGGTTTAAGTCATCTCTTTAGAGTACGTCATTTTTGGGTTTACGTCATCTTCCACAATACCGTCCTACACTTTGTAACATTAAATATATTCACTTTCTAAATAAGTCCATAGATTTCTTTTGTTGAAGTGTGTATATATCATTCCGGATACCTCTGTATAGGAAAAGTTCATTACACTACAACTGCAATGAAAGAAATGAAAAATTCAGTTAATGCGAAAACTGACTCCACTTATTTTTTTATATTTGAGCCTAAAAGAAGAATAGCCATTTGATAAAGTGAAACATCAAGAAGTTACTGGAAAGTTGGAAGTCATAAATGTTAACAGCAAAGATGCTAGAATAATTAAAAATATATACTGAAAACAAAGTGGCAGCAATTAAAATATAGAATAAAATAGGAAGATATCAGGAATCAAGCAGGGCGTTAGACAAGGATTTGTTATGTCACCTGATCTGTTCTCTCTTTATAGTGAGATATGAGATCAATATTTTGATCTCATGATGAGAACTGATCTCATCATGAGATCAATAACATGTTCCAGGAATAAAGGTGGGAGGATATAATTGAAATAATCTGCATTATGTGGATGATGCAGTATTAATAGTAGAAAATGACACAGATATGTAGGACATGCTGAATACTGTAGTAACAGTGAGTGAAAAATAAAAGACTGATCATCAACAAAAGGGACATAATGGTCATATTTTAATATGAAGTGCCCACCAGCCTGTAACATCAGTGAGTATCAATGGAACAACAAGTGAACAAATTTAAATACCTGGACTTTGTGATAACAGCTGATGGAAGATGTATTTCAGAAATTAAAAACAGAATATGCCAGGCAAAAGTAGCATTTCAGAAACTGAAAACCATCTTGTGCGATAAGTCATTGTCACTGAATGTGATGAAGTATTACAGTACTATACTGAACCTATTTTGCTATACAGACAAGTTACTGAAAAATGTATAACAAAAATAAGAAAAAGGCAACCTATTCTTGGGGTATGTGATGAGAAGAGAGAAACTGGAAAATATCATAACAATGGGTAAAACTGGAAGGCAGGCGAAGCTGAGGATGACCGTGGAAACAGATGTTAGAAGGCTTGACACTGGCATGGAAAGAAATCGGCAACAAAGTTACTCAGAAATGTCAAGGACCAAGATTTATGGAGGAGCATGACTGTCCATCCATGTGGTACCCGGGATCAGCAAAGAATAGGACCACTGTACCCTACTACGCATGATCGTAAAAGGCGACTATGGAGGGTTCGGCATAGGGTCAACAACCCTATCTGATAAAAAAAACTATCAGACTGCTACAGAAACAGAAGCAAAGGAAAAAACAAATGCAGGTGGAAGGAGAAATACCTATCAGGAAACTGAGCCCATCAAGGTTGTGGATGAAAGCCAGCCACTGGAAGTCCCCAGCCCGACTGCAGACCTCCTGGAACCTAAACACAAGATGCAAATAGATAGCTGGAATGTAAGAACACTTAAGCAGACTGGAAAACTAGCACAAACCATCAAGGAAATCCACAGATACAAACTAGACATACTAGGAATACAAGAAGCAAGATGGATAGGACAAGGCAGAAGGAAATTAACAACACAGCACACACAAGATACAATAATATGGTCAGGTAAAGAAGATCATCATAAAGGAGAAGTAGCACTGATTATAACAAAAGAAGCATCAAGAGCATTGCTGAAATGGACCCGTGTAAATGAGAGATTATTATATGCACGCTTCAACTCAAGATTCACGAAGCTGTCTATTATAGTTTGTTATGCACCAATAGAAGCAGCTGAAGAGGAATTAAAAGAAGATTTTTACAACAGCCTCCAAGCCACAGTAGAAACAATACCCAAGCATAATATGCTACTCATCTTGGGTGACTTCAATGCAAAAGTAGGTGAAGGAAATGAAGATAGATGAAGAATCATGGGAAGAGAAGGAATCATGGGAAGAGAAGGAATCAGAGAAATAAATGAAAATGGAGAAAGACTGTGCAGTTTCTGTGAAGAAAACATGATGACCATCGAAGGGACAATTTTCCAACATACAAACATCCATAAAGTGACTTGGAGGTCCCCAGATAAAACCACAAAAAACCAAATCGATCACATACTAATAAACAACAAGTGGAAACGGTCACTACAAGATGTGCGAGCAAGGAAAGGAGCAGATGTAGGAAGTGATCACAACCTTCTGGTAGCAAAAATAAAACTAAAATTAAGGAAAGCCAAAATCAGAGAACACAGAAAGATATGTTCTGATACAAGAAAACTGAAAGATCAGCAAACAAGGAATGAATTCTCACTCACCAGTAACGTATTTTGCAGAATAATCATCAACAGAATTGTACCAGCACTTGAGGGAAAACTTCAGAAAGAGCAGGCAGGATTTAGGAAAGGAAGATCAGGCATAGACCACATATTTTTACTTAGACAAATATTAGAACAGGCAAATGAGTGGCATAGCACAACATATGCATTGTTTATAGATTCTGAGAAAGCCTTTGATAGTGTCAACAGAGATGCACTGTGGAAAATCCTAAGATGGCATGGCCTCCCCAATAAGATACTAAATGTAATCAAAGCCCTATATGAGGGTTTTCAGTGCAAAGTGATCTGTGGAGAACATACCTCCAGCAGCTTTAGGGTACAAACAGGAGTGAAGCAGGGATGTGTACTATCACTAACATTATTTATCTTGGTAGTACACTGGTTAATGAAGGAGGCAACATCAGACAAACACAGAGGATTACAATGGACCCTTGACACAGTGCTGGAGGACCTTGACTTTGTGGACGACATTTGTCTACTATCAAGCAGCCACAAAGATATGCAAGATAAAATAAACAAGCTAACTCAGAATGCAAACAACATAGGACTAAAGATCAACATAGGAAAGACAAAGTTAATAAAGCAAAATGTGAACAACAGAAATGTAGATAGCAAGTTAGTGGAGGAGGTCAGTGAATTTTTATACTTTGGCAGTAGAGTAGTAGAAAATGGAGACAACACAGAGGACATCAACAGCAGACTTACTAGAGCAAACCAGGCCTTTGCAGTGCTGCAGACTATGTGGAAATCTAAAAATCTAACCATGAATACGAAAATCAGGATATTTAAGAGTAATGTTCTAAGTGTATTACTCTATGGAAGTGAATGCTGGAAAATCACCAAAACAACAGAAAACAAGTTGAATTCTTTCCAGACTAAATGTTTATGAAGAATTAGAAAAATATTTTGGCCAAACACTATAGGAAATAACATCTTGTTGGCAGAGATGCAGATGAACCCACTGACAGCAATTATTGAAGAAAGACGCTGGCGATGGTTGGGACATGTGCTCCGAATGACTGACAACTCACTACCAAAAATAGCACTAAGATGGACACCACAGGGGAACAGAAGTAAGGGTAGACCAAAAGAGACATGGAGAAGAACAACAGAAAGGATGTTGAGCAACAGAGGGCTCACCTGGGCAAGAGCAGAAAAAAAGGCAAAGGACAGGCATTTGTGGAAAACTCTTGCGGAAGCCCCATGTGCCCTGGGCACTTAAGGTTCAGAGAGAGAGAGAAATGACTGTCCATGCCACTCAGCATGGCATGTGATGATGAAGAAAGGAAGAATGTAAGACTTGTTTATTGTGTGCCCCACAATGTGCATAAAATTTTAAAATTGCCCCACAACTTCAAAAATGTTGACTATCCATTTTAGAGTATACCAAGAAGATGACAATTTTAAGGTGACAATTTGCACTGGCTGCAAATGAGAGCTGATGAGTCATTTTTGTGAATATAAATTCTAACTATAAATTCACTGTGACAGTTAGGCACAACACAGATGCATTACTAGAGACCAGTCACCAAACAGTTCAGTCAGAAAACTTCAATACACAATTTGCTGTCAAGCATATTACAGGTCCTGACATTTTGAAGGAATACTTGCAAAATGAATTAAACCATGCAGAAATTACTGTATGTGAACTTGCAACCACTGTTAAAATACCACCAGAACTGATTCTAGTAAAACTAGTTCTGAATTGAAATAAAGCTAGTAATTACATAATTACAAAACTAAAGACAATACTCCTCTTAGGAATCTTGAAGAGAAATTTGAAGCTGAATTTTTATGGCAGTAGCTGATGCAGCTACTTGGTTCAATAAATGAAAGATATGAACTACTGAGTCCTGATTCACATTTTACTTTCTTCTATGAACCAGTGGTCTAGTTAAATGGACTGGTAAGTTGATATCACAGCACTGTAAAAATTTTTAATTATTCAGACACTCATATGACACTGATGCACTTGAGCTTTATTAAATGTATAGACTAGAAAAAAAGTTGTAACAGCTTTATTACTTAAGGACCACACAGTTGTGATGTTTTGGTGTGAATCTTAATAATATAAAAACACACAGGATGAAGAAATAGAGAAGATAAAATATAAATTCATACAAAAGCTATGTAAAAAATAGGAATGGAAAAAATAGACTAAAATAACATGAATTGAGCACTTTGCTGTGACTTGTAGGAGGTTGTGTTCAGAAGTGCATATATGGTGGAGTGTAGAAAATATTTAAATGGAGACTTGTGATGTGTGACAGGTGGGTCATAAATGAGGAGGGGGGAGAACCATGTGAGAATGATACAATAGTAATCTAGCCAGGATAAGATGGAATAGGTGATTATTGTTGGGGCTGTAATCTGATGCTGTGAGGAGGTTCTGAACTATGTGTTACAAGTGAGAAAGGAGTGGAACTTAGTGCTTAGGGAATATGATTGTGGAAATGTTAGGTGTAGCTGAATTATAAGTTCAAATCATGTGGTTCCATCCCATATTCCTGAATGTGTTCTCAAGTGCTATGCAGCTTCTGTCATCAGCATCACATTGTTTGATGGCTGTTGCCAGAAACTCAGATTTGTGCCTGTGGTTGGAGTAACACATAGTTCAGAACCTCCTCACAGCATCAGATTATAACCCCTCTACTTCAACTATAATCACCTACTCCCAGCCAGATTACCACTGTATCACTCTCTCCCCTTTCCATGGTTCCCCTCCCCCTCCCCAGTTATGATCCACCTATCACACATCACAAGTCTCCAGTTAAACATTCTCTACACTCCATCATGTAAACTTCTGACTACAGCCTCTTACAAGTCACAGCTTCTTACAAGCCACAGCTATGTGCTTCATTCATTTTATTTATTCTATTTTTTCCTTTCCTATTTTTTCATAGCATTCATGTGACAAAGGAGTGGAACTTAGTGCTTAGGGAAGATAATTCTTTGTCCTGTGTGTTTTTGTATGATTTAAAGCTCATGCCGAAATGTCAGAACTGTGTGCTCACTAAGTAATAAAGTTGTTCCTACTTTTTTCCTAGTTTATACATTTTGTTATACAGCTTTGCTGTAGTGGCTTCGTGTATGGTTATATACTTAGTTTTATATAGTAAACTAATTATTTCTGGAGCTCTGTGAAGAGTTAAAGCTGCTGAGCAAAGTTGCTGAACCTGAAACTGGACTGCAAGACAGAAGCAGCACTTCTTGTGTATGAATACTGGTAATTAGTGTCAAGAGGAGTTTCTCTAAACTGAAGCTTATAAAAAAAACATAACCTGAGATCAACTATGATTGGTAAAAGGCAGTTTTACCAATTGTTTCAAATGAAAGTAAGCAGCAAAGTCTGTTATACACAGTGGTTGCCACCGAGTAATTTAAAATCTAAATATATGGTTACAGAAGTTTAAATCACACTAACATTAGATAAAATTATGAAGTATACTGCCATTACAAATGAATCCTTCAGTTACACGATCAGAATGTGATTACAGTTTTAGTTAACATCCTTACTTTATGTCAGTTTACTTACTTTTTGTGGTTTATTTGATGTTACAGTATGACTTTCAGTCAAGTTACGTGCAGGAAGCGTAGGACGAGAAAATTCCTTTAAAAAATAAAGTCACAAAAAAAGATGATGGAACAAAGAAAATCAAGTTTGAACTAGCAGCAGTAAACAAAGAATGAATTATGACTGATAGTTAGTAAGGTTCTTTTCAATGAAAATGAGTATCAGTATTCATTGGTGAATACTTTGCTTCATTCATTTCCTCACATTTCACACTTAGAAACATCTGATAAGTATCCTTATTTTATCCCTCTTCTAGGCCTATGGAAACAAATTGAGAACTAGGACTCATAAACAATACTGCCTATTCCATGATAAGTAAAAATTGTGCCATAGCAGAAAAAAAAAGGATCTGCTGATAAAGGCAATGTAAAGTAAATTATGTAAAACAAAAAGTTTTCTATACATGAAGAAATGAAAATAAGCTCAAAATGTCCAAAACATTGAAAAAAAAAATTTACATTCAAAAAATCCCCCAGAAACTTATACTTCTATCTTAACTGAATGCATAAACAATGAAACTTAGGTGGCAGGACCAACTATGAAGTGCTACAATATGCTAAGCTTTTATTTACTGTGATAACTAAGGTGACCATACATCCTGCTTTAGGCAGGACAGTCTCGTTTTTTAGATTGGTGTCCCACCATCACCAAAAGTCTAGGCAGGACACACAAATGTCCCACTTTGAGCCTGCTAAATTTAAAGTTTAATAAAATCTGTAAAAAAAAAAAAAATCCATTAATTTTGAAATCGCGGCACGTAACATAATTTATCAGAAGTATTTATTATTCTATTTTTAACTTGATAGAAATCTGTAGTACACATTAACTAGTTGCATCAGAAAATGATCTTCATGTGTTCTAGAAACGTTGAACCAACCAGAGTATAGTTATCTTCCTTGTGACTAAATTAACCAATCGCTGAGTAAGTGCAAATGTTTGAGCCAGTGTCAGTTTTATATTGACAGAACAACTGAGAGAGTGGTTTGAATTTTTGTCACATTAATTAGTAGTACTGTACTTATTTAATTATCAAGTAAGGCGCATTTCATCAGCATTATTGTGTTTTTAATTTTATTTCTTTTACTGACTTACCAACTGAACATTATATATAGCGGGCTAATGAAAATTTTGCCTCCTGTTTTACCCTGACGATTTCTAAGCCAGTGTGTAAACTGAATCAACAATTAGAGAGTGATTTTCCTTTCATAAAGAAGGCAAGAACAGACAATGGCTCCCATGTTAGATGTGATACATGCAAATCTGAATTTTCAATTTCACACTGTGCCAGATCAGATATCACAGAACATCTCAAGAATCATCAACACAAGGTAGCTGTGCCAGCAGCACTATTTGCCCATCCCATGACAAACTGTTTTCTACCAGCAATGTTTGGGAGCATGGAAACCAAGTTAGCAGCTGCAGAAGGCACATTTGCATATCACACATTATGTCACAATCACAGTTTTCGCTCACTGACTTTGCACCAACAAACTGATTCAACCTTTGTTTGAGCCAGAGTTTATGTATGGCCGCACAAAATGTGAGGCCATAATAACTAACGTCCTTTTTCCATCTGTCATTGACCAACTTCAAGAAAAGTTGAAGAATGCAAAATTGATGACAATAATGATGGATGCCTCAAATTACAAAGACATAAAGATGTTCCCACTCCTTTGTGGCTTCATTGGGTCTCAAAGTTATTAGATTTGCAGTCAACCTCTGGCGAAACATCAGACATATTTTGTGCGTTTCTCCTTAATGTGTTGAATTAGAATGATCTCACTACAAAATTTGTGGGATTCTGTGAAGCCAATGCCAACACAAACTTCAAAGAAAAGGAGTATACAATGTATTTTCGAAACTTCAAAGAAAAGGACAAAACAAAGTATTTGTGAGAAATTAAAATCTTCAACTGGGGATAAGCTTGTGGGGATTGACTGAGCAGCTCACACTGTCATTCCAATTGGCTTCCTACTGATGCTGAAACTGTTGTTGTGAAAATATATTCCTACTTTTATATTTACACTGCTCATGTGGAAGAACTGAAGGAATTCTGTGACTCTGCAATGGTTGAGTACCAACGGATTCTAGGATATGGAAAAAACCAGATTGCTTTCACTAATGCCTGCAGTGGAGAGAATAATTAAGGTCTTTCTGCATTGAAATCCTGGTTTGTTTGGTTTTTTTTTGTCTCAACAGGTGTGCCCTAAGCTTTCTTCAAAAATCCATGTGCTGAGCTGTGGCTCTTCTTTGTTCACAATATTTCTGTCATTTTTCATTCTGCTGTCCTAAAAATTGAGGAACAAACAATTTCAGCACTGTAAGTGTCATCTGCAGTTGACGATCTCCTGCAGAAATGCAGGGACAGGAGCAAACTTTGCTGTCTAGAAAACGAGGGTCTCATCAGAAAAACAGATGTGATGAATATTACCACCAATTTCTATGACAGTTGTGTTGAATATCTACAGGAAAGAGTGAACCAATTTCAATATTTGAGTGGCTTCAGTTGGGTGACTTTGAGACATCCATCTTCTTGGGAAAATGTTCAGACAAGCCTCAACCTCTTTGGTTCAGAATTTCCAGATCTTGAAATTAATGACAACAAACTGTATGATGAAATCAACAATGTTTGTAGATTTGCTTTAGATAAGATAAGACTTCAGACTGGAACTCCAAACAATAAAAAAATGATATCCAGTGGGTGGAAGTGTTGTCTCATTTCCAAGGGAACTCTGTTGTGCGTGTTAATTACAAAACATTATGGAATTTATTCTTTGTCTGTCTAGGAAAATGCACCCATTGAAAGAATCTTCTCATACGTGAATACGATATGGACAAGCCAGAAAATGCAACTTAGCGTTCAAACATTGAAAGCAATGCTTATGGTTAAATGCAACTGTGAGGGTGCAGGAAACCCATGTCAAACACTTCACAACAAGCTCATGCAGTGCCCAAACCTACTAAGAAAAATACATTCCTCACAGAAATATTGCGCCGCAACTTCAGAGGAGCCAGTACCAAGTACATCATCTGCTGCAGAGCAGATGTAATGACTACTAATTACTGTTGGCGTGACAGTAAGGTATGACTCCTTTACATTCAGCTTTTTACATTTTTTATGTGAACTTTATAACACTAGCTATAGATGTAGAAATTACTGAACCAAGCACACAATTTTTAAACAGTTTGAGTCTGGCATAGACAGCTTAAGGGTTAAAGAGCAAATTTTGCTTTGCGGGGAGTATGGGGGGGGGGGGGGGTCCAATTTGGTCTGCAAAAAATATGGTCACCTTAGTGATAACACTCAGTCTTCTACTACAATGATATAATAAAGAAACTTTTGTATTAACAAGGTAAACTAATCTCAAGATGAACCAGCATAGACATTTTATAATCTGTACAGAGCACTACTAATCACATCCACTATGAAATCTAGATCACAAAATTAGACTACACAGAAAGAATGAAAGAGAGACCAAACTTGAATATACAGGTGGCTCTTGACATATATGAATCTGTACATGCTTAAGAATTTTCAGCAGACATACAGTTTGTGGAAAGCACCTCAGCAAACATTAAATCTGTGTGAAGGTCTAGTCCAGTGGTTCTCAAACTTTTTCAGACTGTGACAATTTGTAACATAAATTTCTGTCACAGCACATCTGTGTTCTTAATGCTGGGCTCTTGTGCAGTTAACCATATATTTGTGACATTTTCAAAATTTACACACTATGTATGCATGTGCACACACACACACATGCACATATGTGCATGAACATACACAAGCATACATATGCTTTGACAAATGAAAAGATATGACAGCAGTTTTAAGTTTTATTATATGAACCATTCTTTTCAAAGTAAAATGTGGACCTGCTTGAAGGCACAGATCTCTGGCCATTTCAGCTTGTGCTGGGATGAGATTAATAATTATAATGCTGTGGATTCTCCACCTGTTGCATATTTATCATATAAATAAGCAAAAATGTGCTGTAATTTAGCCAAAAATATTTTTTTACTATAAAAATTTGGCAGTACATCTCTAGCTCGCTCATGACACACCACTGTGACACAGCACACTGTTTGAAAAACAATGGTCTAGTCAGTGCATGCATGAGTGAGAGCATACTGGAAAGGTAAGATGGTAACCAAGTTAGTGATTTAGTTACAACTGGGAGATAAATCTTATGACCCTATGATCAGTATAATAGAAAGAATGTCCTGCACAGACTGCAGAAAGATCCAAAAACTGAAAATTTAGATGAGGTGGAAAATTCAGAACTTGAGAACTGTCCTTTTAGGTATAACACAAATAACAGAACACAGGAACTGGGCTGTCCAATTAAACTAAATGTTAATACTGGGTTTAATAATGAAGGAAAAAAAAATCTTTGTTTCAAGTGATTTGGAGGTGAAGCTGAGAATGGTATGGAAGTATGATGGTGAATAATCTCATGTGAACTAGGTTTGAGGTGTAAATTGTAAACATTGTTGTGAAGGATATTGTTCACATGAAAGATGATGTGAAAGGAATGGCAGGAATGAAGTCAATATTACCAAAGAACATGAAGGTGCAATAAGTGAGATGGAAAAACTATTAACCGAGACAGAAAAAAAACTAATAACGCTGTTCTTCAGTACAGCATTGTGTGTCTCATGTATTGTTGGTTTATATGTTGTATTGTAGGGTATGATGGGTGGTGAAAGGCAGGAGGAGGATAACAGGTGGAGAAATCTGACATACAGTATATAAAAACTGAATTATGTAAAGGGTTGAATGCATTAATTATATAAGCTGTGAACCATCTGAAATGTTCATCATCATCATCATGTGCCGTGCCGACTGGCGTTGGCTATTATGCTTCTCCAGAGTACGCGATCCTTCATGCATGCCATCAGCTCAGTTGGTGATCTCCTCTCACACCATCCCGTCAGACTGTCCAGTATCATTTCTCTTGGTCTTCCTCTTGATCTTCTTCCTTCTATTTTTCCTGTTGTTATAATATTTTCAATGCCCCCTCTTCTCATTGCATGTCCTATGAAAGTACATTGTCTCTCTCTTATCTTTCTGACAAGGTTTTTTGTCTCTCCAGCTCTTCTCCTACATTCTTCATTAGTTATTTTTGCTGTAGAGGGGATTCGCAACATTCTTCTAATAAACCACATTTCTGCTGCTTCCAATGATTTTTGTGCAGACTTGCCTATTGTCCATGATTCACTTCCATATAACAAGATAGGTTCAATATAGCATTTTAGTACTCATTTTCTAACATTCATTGATAAGGATGTGTTGGTCAATATGTTTCTCATTCTCTGAAATGCAGTCTTTGCTTGGCCTATTCTGTTCCTAATTTCTGTTCTGCATTTCCCATCTGAAATGTTACAATGAAATAAAAAGCAGACATGCACAGGCCAACTCAGCATTCCAGAAAATGAGAAACATCTTGTGCAATAGATCCATATCAATGGAAACAAGATTCCGAGTACTTAAATATTACATCGAGCCAGTTTTGTTTTATGGATGTGAAGTATGGTCCATGAATAAGAGAGTACAATGAGAAATGGAGGCCATGGAAATATAGTTCATAAGAAGGATGTTGAAGGTACCATGGACAGCTAAGAAAACCAATGAAGAAGTCTTAAGAAAGGCTGTAGTTAAAAGGCAAATTACACCAAAGATCTGAGGCAGACAAGTGAGATTTGTAGGACATTTTCTGAGAAGAAGAAAACTGGAACACATTGTGGCAACTGAAAAAATTGAGGGAAGAAGAGACAGAGGAAGACAGAGAGAGAAGTTACTGGATGGGCTGTCGGTGTGGCTAGGAAGAAAGTCACTGGCGGATCTCATAATCAAGTCTAAAGATGGGGAATTGTGGAAAGAAATGACTGACTATGCCACACTGCACAGCACGGCACTTGATTGATTGACTGATTGATTGTGAACCATCTGTATATATATGAGTATATGAAATAGAAAAGAAAAAAAAATAAGGCAAAATGGAGTGAAAACACAGAACACCAATGAAATACTGGAGCAAACAACTAGGGAGGAAAGGCTACGAGGTTACTGACTGAACCCACATCCGAAAATCTGAGAGTAATTTTGTCAGTGTAGCTGAAAAGAGTGTTAGATGACCAACTGCAAATTTTCAGGATTACAGTGCTAATTTTTCCACTTTTTTTTTACATCAATGGCAGAACCATAATGAAAGATGTGGAATTTTCAAGAGTGGAACTCTAGGCCATCATGAAGTTCCTGTTCTTGCAGAATAAAACTCCAAAGGAAATCCATGAGTGACAAGTGTCCATCATAGTCAACTGTGAAGAAGTGGTGTGCTAACTATTAGCATGAAGATTTCCAAACTGACAACACAGCAAGATATGAAAGGCATCATCTCCAGAAATTGTTGATCATGTTCATGAATTCATTTCAACAGGTTGACAAATTTCGGTAAAAAAATTGCTGGAATGCTAGAGATATTCATGGAACACTTTAGGTTTATAATCAGGAGCATTTGGGTATGCATAAACTGTCGGCCAAGTGGATGCCAAAATGTTTAAATGCCGACAAGAAATTAAATCACAGGGAAATAAATCAACCTCCAAGTTCATTTTGCAGTATTCTGGGTGATCTAGTGATAACTTTTTGGAATGACTATCATCATCATCATCATCATCACTCATTTGCATGTCCCTTGCAGAACTTTGCCTCCCTAAAAGCACTCCTGTAGGGGTCTCGGTTGTGAGCAAGATGCCCTGCTGATGATGCATCCATTTGCAGATCATCAATGATGGGAATGACTATCACTGTTGATAAAACAAGGTTACACCTCTAAGATCCTGAGACCAAATGACAGTACAAGAGTCATATCAAAAATTGTAAGCAAAAATATTTTTAAATCAGAATTTATAGTTACAGAAAATATAAATGTATCACCTTAAACTGTATCCTTTTCTTCATTTTTCAGCATAATCTCTATTTCTCTGCACACATTTTTCCCATCGCTCTGCAAGTTTGAAAATACCCTCCGGTAGAATTCTGTTCCAGCTGATTGACAGCACAGATGCACTGCTTTCTGGACATTCTCTCATGTGGGACCCAGCGGGCACAAACTTTTCTATAGCCTATGGTTTCAATCATTTCCTGTACTGCATTGTGTCCTATTCCAAGATTTACAGCGATTTCAGAAATTGTTTGTCTTTATACATTTATATTTTCTCTATTTATAAATTTGATTTTTAAAAAATTTTTGCTCACAACTTTCAGTATGACCCTCGTACTTGCAGTGGTGGCACTTCCTCATGGCTGAAGAAATTTAAGACCCAAAAGTCAGTAAGAAAGGTCATGGCCACTGTTTCTTTGGATCAGGAAGATATTTTGATTATTATCTTCTGATGGCAAAAGAGCTACTGCACAATATTAGTCTAACTTGCTGTTTCAACAACGGATGGGAAATGTCACAACGAAATAAAAAGCAGACATGCTCAGGCAAGTCACCATTCCAGAAAATGAGAAACATCTTGTGCAACAGATCCATATCAATGGAAACAAGATTCCGAGTACTTAAATGTTACATCAAGCCAATTTTGTTTTATGGATGTGAAGCATGGTCTATGAATAAGAGAGTACAGTGAGAAATGGAGGCCATGGAAATGTGGTTCATAAGAAGGATGTTGAAAGTACCATGGACAGCTAAGAAAACCACCGAATAAGTCTTAAGAGAGCTGGAGTTAACTCTTTCTGTGCTTCCGGGTATTGAGGTAGCCCTTCCATTTTGTGTCTAGAGTGCCAGCGGGTACTATGGTAGCCCATGTTTGTTTCTTTAAAAAATGGTGTAACTTTTTAATTGCACACGTTTTATTTGCGCATGTCTGGTGACATGTCATAGTTCCGTCAGAAGCGTGCCTAACAACTGAGGGAACATGTGTGTTTTGATGGAGAAATTGCAATATTTTCAAGGAACACTTACTGCATATCAAACCTTATTTCAGGTAGCATCAAAATGCACAAAGTTGGAGCACGTACTACATTAAATTTTTTCCAATCAGGCACCTACACTGCAGTTATAAACAAAATTAAACTATTTTATTCATTCTATGCCAAATGACTTTGGAAAAAAGTAAATGTTGTTCTGCAGCACACTGCTAAAAAAAAAACTGGTTATATGGCTAAGCAGACCTATTGAAAAGATGAATTATAGTTAACTCTGCCAAAATTCATGAGCTAGACAAGGTACTAAGCTATATCATTTAACCTGTTTCCATACCATATTTTGCCTTTTTTCACTGACACCATTTCTTTCTGGTAAAGGAGGTGGCGCTTTTTCAACATCATCATTCGGCTGTGGAAAAAAATAGTATTAAGTCTATTGATTTTTTTTTAGCTGTTTTCTATTTCATGAAAGGAAAAGTGGATTAAGATATAAGTAGCAGTTTTACACACTTGGTATGATAGAGAGCACAAAAAAAAAACCCCTCATTTATGAAACAAGCCTTTTTTTCAGGAATAACAGAAAAAAATAAAATGATAAAATAAATGCAGCATGGAATATCACTTATTACAAATGTAAACACAGTTCAGTGTGAAAGAAATGAAGCAAACAGATAAACCACCTGATGAAGTTAGGCAGGACAAAGAAATTATATGTGGGTGAAAATTTATGTAAGTGAAATATCAAAGCAATCAACAATAAAACTGAACAAGGACACAGACATAAAAAACACTGCCTCATTGAAATCATGAATGGCTTGGTTGAAGGTCAGAGCAATGTTCATAACAAAGGAAGGTTGTAATGTTCACTTGTTACAGAATTTTCACTACCAAAAAATGTGCTTACATGCTGATTCACCACAATTTAAAACCTAACTCACTGAAATCTTGGTATATGTAACAGATTGCTGCTACAAAATTATTCGCTATATAACCTTGCTGTATGATAAATAATTAAGAACCTTCTAAGGAAAAGCAGGACTTGAAATTAACAAGGAAAAAACAAAAATAATGAAACGTCCCATTAATCAAGAAAGAAAAATATATGTTTGTTCTCCAGTATACGGTCATGAAACCATGAGTCATCACCAGCTAAACAACACTGGATATTCACTGCAATTTAACCCTCCTTCCATCCATGCAAGCTATCAGGAAAATGATGTGCTATCCACACCTGCTGGGGAGCCTGGCTGTGCTTTTATGATCTATATCTTACATCCTCCCTTTAGTATTCCTTTTTTTGATAAAAGGTTAAATGACCTATATACGCATCCTTAATTTACATATTTTCATTTCTTTAGCAACAAGCACTATCGGGAAAATAATGCCTGTCTAAATCGTTTATTGGTGCCCCCGTGTATGTGCTGCCTATTCTCCATGACTGTTCCTTCCTTCCAGATTGTATCTTGTCTAAACTATCTATTTGTGAAAAATTTTTTAGTATATGAACTGGTTTGAAGATCTTTATGAAAGTCTGCTTCCTTTCAGTCTTCACTGTTTTGTTTTGTCCTGTGTTTACCTCATATCAAGATATTATTTACGCAAACTAGTTTGTTTTGTTTTTTTAGCAGAGATATCACTATTAGCACTTATAAAAATTCTTATTCTCAAGAATACTGATCTCAGTTTGTCCCTGTATCTTGTCCACTTTGTCTTGGTATCTGCAGAATTTTTCTACCTTCTCACCAAACTCTCTGAGTTACAATAAAAAACAGTGTTTAGTAAGAACTAGACAATAGAGAAAAAAAAATAAAACCATATTATTAGTAAAAATTTTAGTTTTCTTGCCTCAGTTTTCTGAGTAGTTTCTCAAGTCACTAAAGCAAAACCCTGACATCTTTTGTGAAACTGTTATCTCATTTTTATATGCTACATGTCAATACACTAATTCAAAGAGATTACGCTAACCAAATTATTTACACTTCTCAGACTGAAAGCAGTGTGATATACAAACACTTACATCTTACATCCTTCCCGTGCCGCTAAATGTCACATAGGGCCTGAATGGTAGTTCGCCAAGTTTTCCTGTTTTTGGCAAGTTTTTTCAGTCTCATCAAGGGATGTTATGCCCACTGATCTGGCCTCTCTTAACAATGTCTTCTTTATAGTTTCACGTGGTCGATCTCTTTTTCTTCGGCCTTGTGTGTTCCATTTGATAGCTTGTTTGGGGATTCTCTATTTCTACTAATCACATGACCGACATATGTCCATCTTTTTTCTGATCACCCATGAGACAGGTTGTTGTTTGCTCATGTCTTATCTCTGCATTGTTCTTCAATTCTTTCCACTTTATACAGAGTATTTTCCTTAGGCATTTGTTTTTGAAAGATTCTAATTTCTTGTCTCTTTAGTTGTTTTCAAGCTTTCACATGCATAAATGAGGGTGGATATCACATATGAATTGAATAATCTTAACTTGGTTTTTGTGCTTATAACTTTTGAATTCCATATGTTCTCAAGTTTTTGAAGGACAATGCTTGCTGCTTTTGCAATTCAAATTCTAACTTCCTTTCTGTCGTCACTATGCTGGTCTATATAGCTGCTGAGATATGCAAATTAATTTACTTCTTCAACAGCTGTTCCTTCTACGTATATTTTTCTTTTGTGGTTAATGAGAAGTTTCATTATTTTTGTATTATCCTTGTTAATTTCAAGTCCTATTTTACTAGCCATTGAAGACAGGGTATCTGATTTCACATTGTCACTGATAAGAGTTATGTCATCTGCAAAATCAATTCCAATTGGGTCTCACGTACCCAGTCAATGCCTGTTTTACCTGTGCAGCATGTTTTCAATATTAAGTCTATGGCAATTCCAAAAAGCAAGAGAGATAATATACAGCCTTGTTTACATCTATTTCAATCTGGAACCATTCACTCATTCCTTCTTCTGTGTTGATAGCACAAATATATCCATTGTAGAGGTCTCTAATGATGCTGACAATCTTAGATGGTATTTCATATATTCTTAAAATTCTCCACAATGAATCTCTCTGTGTATGATGTCTCTTTAAAGTCTATGAAGTTCAGGATTAATAGTCTTTACTTTTCAATATGTTCTTCAAGTATTATTCTTAGAGTAAATATCTGGTTGAGACAGCTTCTCCCTTTTCGAAATCTTGCTAGTTCTTCTCTCATTGCAGCATCCATTATACCTTGAATTCTATTTAGAATAACTTTGCAAAATACTTTTGACACAACTGATAGTAAGGTTACTCCTCTCCAGTTACTGCAATTGCTAAGGTTGCCTTTCTTCAGTATTTTAACAATGATTCCTTTTTTCCATTTAGAAGGGTCTTTCCGAACTTTATTAAACATTCTCTGTAGTTGGTTTATGTTGTCACTGTTAATAGCTTTTAACATTTTGGCTGTTATTTCATCTTCTCCTGCAGCTTTGTTGTTAGCCATTAGATTAACTGCTGTTGCAATTTTCTGCAATGTAGTTTCATCTAGGTTGACATTTTAGTTGTGGGATTGGTAAGTCACTTTCGAGGTCTATCAATTCTTTTGAGTTTGGTTTATTTCTTGGAAGTGTTCGGCCCATCTTTGCTTTTGGTCTTTACATGATGTTAATAGTGTGCCAGTTTTGCTAAGGACTGGTCTTTCTTTAGATGCATTAGTATCTGTTAGCCTCTTTTGTATGTTATATAGAGTTTTGCTGTCTCCTGTTTTTGCTGCCTTCTCTGGTTCTTTCACCATTTTGTCCATGTATTCTCTTTTATTCCTTCTAGTTGAATTTTTTTTTACTTTATTATATACAAACACTGCCACTGTGAAAAAGGTTTTTACTTGTACTATGGAGGATGTGTATGTGTGATGAAATCCTTCTTCCAAGAAAGATATCAGGACACTTACTGACTTGCTCAGAATGCAAAGATGATGATGCTAAAACATTTTAGCATTCAATAATTTTACTAATGACCATGAGGATTAATTCATTTAATGACAAATATACCAAAACTGAAACTCTGTATCAATGATTCAGTCAGTCAGTCAGTCATCTGCATGTTCCTTGCAGAACTCTGCCTCTCTAATACCTCTCCTATAGACCTCTCAGTTGTAAGCAAGATGTGTCCATTTGCAGATTATCAACGATGTCTTGCAGCCATCTTCGCCTCGGTCTTCCTCTCTTTCTTTTTCCCATTATGCACCCTTCCAAGACTGTCTTCTCTAGATTATCATGACGTTTAATGACGTTTCTTTGCTTAATCCTCTTTACCAGCCAGCCTTCTTCAATATTAAGTTCTTGTAGTATGGATTGCGGATAATTTTAAGACTATAAGGAATACCATCTAAAATTGTCAACATCATTAGAGATCTCTACAATGGATATGTTTATGCAGTCAAGACTGAAAAAGGAATGAGCGAATGGTTTCAGATTACAGTTTCAATAATTACTGGTCATAAAATGTTAAGCAACATGAATAACAAGATAGCAAAATTTTTTGTACCAAATGACATGCTGACAGAATTTAGTCTCTAACACACAAGAAAAAAGTGCATGTACTGAATTCACTTAAGACATAATTTTTTATTATAAATATTATCCTGTGAGAAAAAAAAACCTGAATTACTCAATGCATTGTTCACTATTGTAAAAATATTTATTGTGATATGTATTTTTATTCAAAGAACTGCATAAAGCATCCATTTTTTATTGTATTAAATTACTTAGACTATGAGGTTTCCCATCTTCAAGTGACATCAATGCAACAAGAACTGATGGTTATTTGCTAATACATTTTATGACTGAAGTTGATCATTCATTGCTATGCACTTTCTTATATCTTTTACCATAGCTATTCTATTTCATCTATCAAAGGATAGATGAAATAGAATAGTAACCAATAACTAGCAACTAATTTATTAAGAAATGATCTGAGACTAGGAAAGCAAAACATAAAAATAAATTAGAAAAATATGAAGAAAATACAGAAAATTCTTACTGGTGGTGGTGGGGGAGGTCTCCTTCCTGAAGGCATATTTTTTTCCTGCTTTCCTTAGACTTTACTCTTTGGCCTTGAAGGCAAACAACACAGTTTATTATTTGTTTTTATAATCTCACCAAGAAGGATAAAACATATATGAATATTTGCTAAAATGTTCTCATCTGTGTAAAAAATACCAAAATTATGCATCTCATGAGTAAAAGAATGTACACTGACAGTTTCTAATAAAAGTGCAATTCAAAGATGCACAAACAAATGAAGTTTATTTTCAAAATGTGAAAAACTTGGCATGTAGACCATCTTGTCCTTCAATAAGACTAAGTAAAAGAGGCATGAAGCATTGGACAGAGTAGAATTTTTTTGCAAACTACTCAGGTTGTCATCTCTCCCCATCTAAAAGATATTCTATTTCAGTTTTGGGAATTTCAAGACATGTACCAGTACATCCAATGGATTTGAGAGTTACTACAGAACTTTTTGTGTCTACACTCAGCTTTGTTTCACATGTAAGATACTTCACCTAAGTCTTTCTGTATTTTTTTGGTTCTATTGTTCTTTGTGTGGTATTGTAACTTTCTCAGCTTGTTTTTGGGACTTTTTATTTCATCCATTTTTCTATTGGTTGTTCATGTGCATCTTTTTTTCACCTCTTTGGTCGATGCATTTCTGTTCTGTCAAAAATCTCATTTCTCACTTTTACAGCAATTTAAGTTAATTAACATTAGATTTTATTGTTTTTGGTCTTTCTATAATACTACAAGGCAAATTCTATAAGGCAATACATCAAAGTGTGTGGCACACATGAGGAATTTTGGGACAAGTAAAGAACAATATGGCTGGCCACTGTGGAAAAGATAGGGACCTTACCACATATAACCCAAAGACAACAATGGATCTATTAGAAAAAGAAACAAGTGATGCAGGAAAGTTTGGGCCCTGAAGCAAAGCCTGCTTAAGATATAAACAGGGAAGAGAGTTTACTTCTAGGGACTAGGGCAGGCCATAATGACAAACGTGTCCTAAAGTCATCTAATGAGGTGGCATACTCCAACAACAGTTGCCTAAAAGCTAGAAAGAAACATCTATGCATAGTGGAAAACTGGAAAATCTAATTTTGGAAGCTGACAGTATGAATTTAGACATCAGGAGTAGCTTAAACCAGGTGGAAGGACATGGGGTATATTAACAAAGAGAACCACATATTTATCTATTCGGGAGGAGACAAACATCAAAGAGGCATAGGCATACTAATAAGAAGGTCACTGGAAAAATTCATATGGGTATACTGGATGCAGCAATGAGGCTTAATGGCTCAGAAACCCGAAGAAGAAGAAGAAGAATATTGGATGCACGATGACAGAATAATGTTATGAAAGCTAAGAGCAAAACCATTCAACACTGCCATCCTACAGACGTATGCAACAACATAAAGAATATGGTGAGGAAAAGACAGAGGCTTACTACGAGGAACTGCAAGAGGTTTTAAAACATATCAAATTAATATATGTTCTAATAGTAATGGGGGACATGAATGCGAAAGTGGGAGAAGGAAGTTATAAGAACATTGTAGGAAAAGATGGACTTGGTAAAATAAAATGAATGTGGGGACAGAGAGATATAGGTCTGTGAGGAAAAACAACTACTCATATGTAACACATTTTACAGGAAAAGCCCTGGAGACTAAAGAAGAAATAAGACTGATTTGGGAATGATCAAAGACAGATTTAGAAATAATATTAAGTCAACAAAAACCTAATCAGAGACAGACATAAATTCAAATCACAACCCAGTAGTGATGAAAATGAAAGTAAAACTAAAGAACAATAACCAAAGTAAGAAGTACAAGATACAAAAAATAGACATTACAGCCTTAAGAAATACAGCGTTAAAACAGAAATATTCAGTGGAAATAAAGAACAAATACAAAGGCTTTCTAGAAAACAGCATAGAGCAATAGGGAGAAGAAAACCCAAGAGAGAAAACAGACAACAAATGGGAATGTTTAAAAGCAAGTATTAAAAAAAAAAAAAAAAAAGGTAAAGGAATCCTGTCATGCCTTAGAGGCACATAGGGATATGGTGTTAGTCCTCATATTTTCCTTGACCTGTCAGAACACTAGAGGGTGATATGGTCAGTGTCAACGCCTGGCCGCCTTTCCTTCCCCAACTCCAGAAGAAGTTGGGTACCCATTTCTACAGCTGGGTAACTGGGGTGGCTCCAGCCAGACTCGAACCCCAACCTTCACCATGAGAGACCAGTGCACTAACCATTTCGCCACTCAGACACCCAAAGTATGGAGACAGCCAAAAATATCCTACCAGAGAAAGAACAGAAGGCTAAGCAAAAGTGGATGACCAATGACATATTAACAAAAATGGAAGAAAGAAAATGAGCAAAAAATAATCCATATTATGATTACATAGACAAAGAAATATGCAGGGTGTGTCACAAGGAAAAGGAGAAATAGCTAGATAACAGCTGCAAAGAAATAGAAGAGATGGAGAAACAACAAAAGACAAGAGACATGCATGAAGAGATAACAAAACTCACAGGCATGAATCAGAAAGTGAATCAGGGCAGCTGCACTAAAAGAAAGCAGAGACAGCTTTTGATGGATGGCTCAGATAAAAATAAAAGATGGAAGGAATATATCAGTGAGCTTTACGCAGATAACAGAAATAAAAGCCCAGACAAGCACAATGAGACGGGGTCAACTACAAGGTATGACAATTAAGTAATGAGATTAATTACATAAAAAATGAAAAAAACAACAGTTGAAGATATAACCTGCATTTTACTAAAAGTAAGCCCCTTGTGCATTGATACAGCGAGTGGCATGATCTAACAAACACTGGAATGACCTCTGCAGTTCTTCTAATGGTATGACCTTTAGACTTAATGTTACAGCCCCTTGGGTATCAGTATCATCAAAGAAGCGTCCTTTCAATAGTAACTTTAATTTTGGTAATAGAAAATTTTGGACACTTAACAAAACAGCTGAGAAACACATAAATGTCTTTGAATGTAAATGCTACAGAAGAGTTTTCCAAATATCGTGGACACAAAAAAGAACAAATATATCTATACTACAGGAACTTAATATTGAAGAAGGCTGGTTAGTAAAGAGGATTAAAGAGAGAAAACTTCAATATTTTGGACACATTAAACATCATGATAATTTAGAGAAGACCATATTGGAAGGATACATAATGGGAACAAGGAAAAGAGGAAGACCAAAACGAAGATGGCTGCAAGAAATCGTTGATGATCTGCAAATGGACGCAGCAGCAGCAGGCCATCTTGCTCACAACTGAGAGGCCTACAGGAGTGCTTTTTGGGAGGCAAAGTTCTGCAAGGGACATGCAAATGAATGAATGAATAGAAAATAATCGCAGGGAAACAAAGTTGAGGAATAGGGTGGATGGTTGAGAATACACAGTTGTTTTTGGCCAAAAATTCCTGTACAACTACCACCCGGTGAGGCGGTGTATTAACATGAAGAGGGAAAAAACTGAATACTCAGGTCAGACTCAGAGAATCCTTTTCAATAGGCATTTCAAAATTCTTAAATAAATTTTGGCAGTGACAGTCTGTCCCTCTGGAATAAATTCTGTGTGAATAAATCCTTTGCTGTTGTAGAAGCACACCAACATTGTCTTCACTTTCGACTTTTAAGACAAATTTTTGCCTTTTAGTGATGATGATGACCTCCACTGAGCACTTTGGTGTTTAGTTGCAAGATCATAGCTGAAAAGCCGTGTTTCATCCTCTGCAATAATCAAATTTAAGAAATTTTGAAGACGTCTTTTGTGTACTCAACACGCTGATGTTTTTGGTCATCAGGCAATGAATGTGACAGAAACTGGCAAGTCTTGCCCAAATCTTCCACTAAAATTTTATGAATGGTCTCTCAGTTAACATCAAATTCATCTGCCATCATCCTCACACTCAAATACTGATCTTCTTGTATCTGTTCTCTGACTTTTGCAATGAGTTCCTCATTATGAACAGAAATTGGGCGTCCATGTCTAGTTGCATTTGTAATCATTTCAACACTACTTTTGAATCGTGAATACCACCTGAATATCTGTACTCAAGATAAAAATTATCTCCATAAACTTGTTGCATCAATTCAACTGTCTCAATGACACTTTTTCCAAGTTTTAAACAGAATTTAATGTTAGCTTTTTGCTTCATGCTGATTACATAACAATGCACTTCTGACTAGGTCAACAAAATGGCGGCTTGTTTGTCATCCGCTTATCATGAAGGTTGGTCTTGACCAAATCTTTACTCTGAGAATAATACTTGAAGAACATATTGAAAAGCAAAAACCATTAATCCTGAACTTTATAGACTTTATTACACAGAGATTCATTGTGGAGAATTTTAAGAATATATGGAATACCATTTAAAAGTGTTAACATCATTAGAGACCTCTACAATGGATATGTTTGTGCAGTCAAGACAGAAGAATGAATGAGTGAATGGTTTCAGACTGAAGCAGGTGTGAAACAAGGATATATATTATCTCTCTTGTTTTTTTTTTTTGGAATTGCCATAGAATTTATAATGAAAAGATGCTGTACAGGTAAAACAGGCATTGACTGGGTACATGGGACTCAAATAGAAGATCTTGATTTTGCAGATGACATAACTCTTATCAGTGGCAATGTGAAATCAATGCAGGAAAAAACAGATTTTGGCTAGCAAAATAGGTCTTGAACTTAACAAAGACAAAACAAAAATAGTAAAATGTCTCATTAATCAAGAGGGGAAAATATACATAGATGGAACAGCTGGTATGCAAACTGATAGATGGAACACCTGGTAAGCAAACTGAAGTAAAACAATTTGCATACCTTGCCAGCTACATAGACCAGGATCGTGTCACCAGGAAGGAAGTTAGAAATCGAATTGCAAAAGCAGCAAGCACTGACCTTCAAGAATCTTGAGAACATATGGAATTCAAAAGTTATAAGCACAAAAACCAAGTTAAGATTGTTCAATTCAAATGTGATATCCACCCTCATTTATGCATGTGAAAGCTGGAAATTAACTAAAGAAACAGACAAGAAACTGGACTCTTTTGAAAGCAAATGCCTAAGGAAAATACTCTGTATAAAGAGGAACAAATTGAAGAACAACACAGAGATAAGACAGATGAGCAAACAACAACCTGTCTCATGGGTGATCAGAAAAAGAAGATGGACATATGTAGGCCATATGATGAAAAGAAACAATCAGAGAATATCAAAACAAGCTATCAAGTGCAGCACAACAGGGCGAAGAAAAAGAGGATGACCACATGAAACTCTAAAGAGGACATTGTTAAGAGAAGCCAGTTTAGTGGGGATAACATCCCTTGATGAAGTAGAAAAACTCACCGAAAACAGGAAAACATGGCAAACAACTATGCAAGCCCTATATGACATTTAATGGCATGGGAAGAATGTAAGATGTAAGAATCAATAACCTAATATATGCAGATGGCACCATGCTGATGGCAAAGAACCAAAAAGACCTACAGAATCTAGTGACGTGAATAAACAAATAAATATCAGAAAGACAAATATCATGGCAATCAGCAGAAAAGAAAGAAACCCAGCAGTAAATATAAAAATAAATGGAGAATTACTTGAACAGGTGGGTGAAAAGCTTCAGGTATTTTGGGCACAAGATAACAATGGATGGAAAATTGTGAAACAGAAATTAACAAAAGAATAGGTTTGGCAAAAAACACCTTCAGCAGTATGAGGAAGATCCTTACATGAAAACAAATATCACAGTAACTGAGATTACTTATTGTAAAATGCTACATATATTCAATATTCCTTTATGGTGCAGAAGCCTGGACCTTGAGTAAAAAGAAAACTGAGGCCTTTGAAATGTGGATATACAGAAGAATAGGGCATATCCCATGGACAGAAAAGAAAGAAGCAACGAAATGCTAAACCAGCTAGAAGTGAAAAGAGAAGTATTGAAAATCATAAAAACAGAAAAGCTAACACACTTTGGGCATGTCAAGAGGTACAAGACTATACTGAAGACCCTTCTTGAAGGCAAGATTGAAGAGAAAAGAACAAGAGGACAACAGCGATATAGATGGGTGGACAACATCAAGAGTGCAAAAGAGACAAACTTTGTCGAGTGTTCTAAGAAGATAAGAAACAGAGCAGAGATTCATTGCAACCAACATTCCATGGGAAGAGAGCAAGAAATGAATGAATGAATGCTATACACAAACACAGGTTATACATTTTCTCTATATATCTTCTTTAAGACATTTCTGTATTTCTGTGTGCTCCCCAATATATGTCAGCAATGTTTTTTTTTTCACAACTGTCATTTGAAGCTTTATGACTAGTTCTTTCAGTCTAGCTCTTTGCATCATATAGCGGTCATGTGTAACACCTAATTACAGTATACACCAAACTATAAGACACGCGGGGTTGTTCGAAGCACGCTTTTTTCCCAGGACAATTTTGGGGGAAAAATAATTTTTTTACATATCATCATACATTTACTTTAAAAAAAAAAAAGACTGGAGTAAATTTTTCCTAAATTGATAAGGAAATAAAAGTTTATTTATATTAAAGGTTTTAATCTTCATCCACTAAATTCAGAAAAGCACCATCTTCAGAACTAGATAAAGTGATTCTTGTAATCTCTGCTGTATCAGAAACTAATTCACTAGTCTTCAAACAACTTATTTTGATTATTGTTAATGGTATTGCTAATAGCACATTTCTTAAATACTAAACAACTATCTTCTGTTTCAATGCATCCTATGAAGTTGCATCATATTTATTACATATTTTCAAAACAGAGGGCCTATTTCTTCTTCTTCTTTTGGTGTCAGTTCAAAATCTGAAAAGTGCATCTTGCTTCTCCTTTAAAATTCTCAAAGTGGTTTAATAACAGAGATCTAATATTTTTAGCTGGCTGATTAGGTCGTGAGGCGATGGTTAATCTATTATGAATGAGCTTTATTATTAAATGAACTTTACTGTAATAACAACCATACTGTACAGTATATATCTGGACACCTTTAGCATGCACATTATACAGGCTGATTCATGTATACATGTCCATAAACAATATTTCATGTATACATGTTTATATGTCCATAAACAATATTTCAATGTATACTGCTTAGTATGCAGGAAATGCTACTGTAGGGAGCTAAACAACAACACAACTCCCTAGTTCATCAGAAGAAGCACCCCTCTATTAAACTACTGACACTCTAAGGGAGGAGGGGCTCTCCTGGGTCATGACTCTCAGGGGTCTGTGAGTTGTTTTTGTTTCTTTTTTTTTTTTAATATTAAACAACAAATATTTCTTGTTTAGTGAAATATCATCAATAAATGATACAAAAGTTGGATTTTAAAAAATGATTCTTCAACACTTACAGATACATTTATGGGAAAGTGCTGTTCAAAATTTGAAAATGCAGATTTTAAAAATAAGAAAAAAATGGCACTGTTTTAGGCAAAATTTAAAAATCTAATGAGTCCTCCAAAGGCTAATCATTATTAATAAGGTGCATGATCATAGAGCAAAAGTAAACCAAGCTTCAATGCATCTTTGAACAAAAGCAATGAGCTTGTCCAATTAGTTCTGGATAAGCTACTGTCCTTACAGCTCTAATGTCCCTAGCACTTCCAGTAGATGTAGTTAAGAGAACTAGAAAGCTAGGAACAACATATAATAACAACTCGGACTACCTGCCACATCTTTCATATTCTGAAACTAAACACCTCTCTTCTGCTTTTTCCACACATCCTGACATCCACTGCTGAAGTCTTCACAAAATGTGAACTTAGTCAACATACTTTGTGCCACTAATATGCAGTCAATGTGCTAAGCTGTGTTGACTTCAGACTAGCCTGGTACTGATAAGGATCTTGATATTTAAGCCTGGTGAAGACAGCCTCTGTTTCAATGGAAATTTGTGTCCTAGTGGCTGCTTTGAGGTTGTGTTGTGCATTTGTACAATTACTTTGTAATTGTTATCTTCTGGCAGAAAGAACCAGGAAATAAGTGTGTAGTGAACATAGTCAATAATTCTTTGGCAGACCAGAGTTCGATTTCTTCAAACCACAGAAAGACAGAAAGCCTCTGTTCATGATGCTTCTGTTGACTAAAAAGTATCCAGCAACATCACCAGCAGGACTCCTATGACATTGGAACTTCAGTTTAGTAAAATGATGCTTGTTCATTATTAAGGTATCAAGAAATAACAAAAATTTTAAAAGACATGTTGCCTGATTTGACTCTCATAATGATAAAATAAACATTTCCTATACTGTTTAACTTTCTGTGAGCAATAGTTTGACCTTCAATACTGTTTTTTCACACATCGATCAATCTTCCTCTCATTTTCATCCTTATGAACAGACAGGATATGCTGTTTCTTTTAAATATATGTTCAATCTCCCAAACTATATAGCTGACCTCAGTGGATGTCTCTGAGTAATGTTTAATACGAACCCACCATGAAATTAGCTGGCATTTTCTTTCAAGATGTCTCATCAGTTGGGAAAAAAATTTTCATAATCCAGCTTTACTACAGAGATAGTAAACTGGTAGGTTTGCTGGCAGTTTGATCTGTCTTTCTCTGCAGTGGGTATCAGAATAGACCTCTGCATTCATATGAGATGTATGACTCTCTCAAAAACTGAAATTGTATTTTCACTGAAATATCACCAGATGTATTCTGCATGTGTCTAATAATATACAAACCGATTACAATAAACAGAACATTTAAATGTGATAAAAAGATTTTAAGTATGTTTAACAATTATGAACTGCTTTTTACACCCATATTTTTAGAAAATTTAATTACTAATGATATTAATGAGTAATAATAATTTCAATAATATTTTTATTTATTTCATCAACATCATCATGTGCTGTCTTCAGGGCAAAGGCTGGTGGTAATGAATCTCCAGTTTCCTCACTCCCTTGCCTTGATGGTACACTCAGTAGGTTCTGTCAACTGATGAATTTTATCTTCATGTCTACACCTCTGTCTGCCACTTTTTTCATTTCCACCTTTCCTTCTTGTACAGTCCTCAGTATATTGTTATATCCTTTGATGTAGCAAAAGTATTTTGTTTTCTTGATCCTTACTTCTTTGTGAGGTTCACATTGCACTTAGAGCTGTTCTAATACTTGTGGATTTGTTCTTTTCATTCTCTATGACATATGGCCTAATTTTCTGAAGATCCGTATTTCTGTTTACATTTATGCTTCTCCTTGACTTTTTTGCTTACAGTTTCTGCTCCATATAGTAAATACAGAATAAATATAACATTTTACACATCTCACTTTCGTTTTTATGGGCATATTCCTTGATAACAGCACTGTCTTCATAGTGTTGAATGTATTTTTTGTCATTCTTGTTCTTTTCTTTATCTCCATTTGATATCTCCCATCCTCAGTTAGTATATCCCCTAGATGGCTGTAGTCTGTCACTTGTTTCAGTTTCTTTTTGCTTATGATTATGTCTCATAATTTGTCTTTCCTCTTGAACACCATTACTTTGGTCTTTTTTTATACTGATCTTGATAACTCATTCTTAGCTTTTGTTATTTATCATATCTATTAATTTTATAAATAAAATAAAGAGAGACCAAAGTAGTAGGCATAAAATCCCCTGATGAGGTTGAAAAACACACCGAAAACTGGAAAACTTAGTGAACTACGATGCGAGCCCTATATGACATTTAATGGCATGGGAAGGATGACCGCGTGAAACTCTGAAGAGGACACTGTTAAGAGAGGCCAAATTAACAGGCATAAAATCCTTTGATGAGGTTGAAAGACTCGCCGAAAACAGGAAAAATTGGCGAACTACTTTGCGAGCCCTATGTGACATTTAACAGCACGGGAAGGATATAAGATAAGAAGGATGTAAGATATAAAATTAATTTCTTAATCTGTAGGTTCTGTGGATTTTCTGCTTGAAAGACTGTATCATTTGCATACCTTAGATTGTGATATTTCTTCCCCCTATGTTCAGTCCTGCTAGTTCATCTAAGTATCTGACTCCCCTCTTTATGGGCACGTTTGCTGATGTCACTGTGCTGCATCTTACTGAAGCTTTCTGTTCCTAGCAGAGATTTGTTATAATTTTATATAATCTTTCCCATCAAGATTGATTTCTTCAAGCCATTTTTTAAATTTGTCATGTTTCATTCTATCAAATCAATCTATCTGTCTGCCTACTGGCACTGGTGGTCATAATGCTCCCCAACTCTGTTTTGTGTTGCATCTATGAGTTGTTCTGGTGTCCTCTTTCAATGCTATCTTGCTAATCCATTCAGGATTTTCTCTTGGTCTATCTCAGCCTTTCTTCCTCTCTAACTTTCCTGTTGACACAATGTGTTCTTGTTTGCTTTTTCTCATGACATGTCCTATAAATTTAGATGGTCTTTTCCTGATTTGTAATTATTTGTTTTCTCAGATCAATCTCTCTCAGTTTCTTAATTTGATTCTTACCATCCATGGTGTACACAACATTCTTCTAAGAAACCACATTTCTGTGTCTTTCAGATGTTGCTGTATCGCTTTAATAACTGTTCAAGTTTCACATCCATAGATCAGAACTGGTTCTATGTAGCATTGGATCACCCTTTTCCTTACACTCAGTGACAGTGATCTGTTGCACAAAATACTACTCATCTTTTGAAACATTAGCTTGGGTTATTCTGCTCTTAATCTCTGTTAGGCATCATCCATCAGGATTGTTCCTAGATACTTGAACTTGTCTAGCTGTTTAAATATTGTGCCATTTACACCCGTTGTCATTTTGTATTTAGGGATCTCTTTTCTTGGAAATGACTATATCTTCAGTTTTCTTCTTATTCAAGCTGAGTCCTTTTCTTTCGCTTTCTTATATCCAGTAGTTCTTATAGTTCTTTTTTCTCTTCTTGCTATTAAAGTTGTGTCACCTGCATATCATAAGTTATTGAAATTATATTCACCTACTACTATTCCAGGTAGTTCTTTTATGTGTCTCATTATGTTTTTGCTGTAGAGGGAAAATAGATATGGTGATAACACACATCCTTGACACAAGCCAAGTTTAATTTCTTGATATTTTCCAATTTATTATCCTATTTTTACTGCTGCCAGCAAATGTTTTTAATAATTCTCAGTTCCTTGCATCTACACATATATTTTCTAACATTCTTATGATCAGGTTATGTTTGATTTATCAAAAGCCTTGATCTTATCAAAGCTTTGCATTAATCTATGAAACATGAGTATAAATCTGTTTGAACTTCACTGGCTCTTCTGTTAGCACCCATACTGTATAAATGGCATTGCTGGTACCCTTTCCTTTCAAAAAACCATGCTGTTCTTCTGTAATTTCTGACTATTTTACATCTGGCTCTAATAATGTTGACTAAGATTTTGGTGACATGGCTCATAAGACTTCATCATCATCATCAGGTGCCGTGCCGACTGGCATTGGCTATTATGCTTCTCCAGAGTACACGATCCTTCATGCAGGCCATCAGTTCAGTTGGTGATCTCCTCTCACACCATCCCGTCAGACTGTCCAGTATCATTTCTCTTGGTCTTCCTCTTGATCTTCTTCCTTCTATTTTTCCTGTTGTTATAATATTTTCAATGCCCCCTCTTCTCATTGCATGTCCTATGAAAGTACATTGTCTCTCTCTTATCTTTTTAACAAGGTTTTTTGTCTCTCCAGCTCTTCTCATACATTCTTCATTAGTTATTTTTGCTGTCCAGGGGATTCGCAACATTCTTCTAATAAACCACATTTCTGCTGCTTCCAATGATTTTTGTGCAGATTTGCCTATTGTCCATGATTCACTTCCATATAACAAGATAGGTTCAATATAGCATTTTAGGACTCATTTTCTAACATTCATTGATAAAGATGTGTTAGTTAATAAGACTTACAATTCTATACTCCTCACATTCTACCACTCCTGGTTTCTTTGGCAGGGCAATGAATATTGATGTCATAAGGTCACTCTGCGTTTTAGATGTCATTCAAAAGTTTTGTTATTATTTCTATTCTGAATTCATCTAGTGCTTGTAATTCTTCTTTATTTATGTTGCTTTGTTATTCCTCATTTGGTGGATAGCTCATATAACTTCTGCTGCTTGTATAGGCAGTCCTTCATCATATAGGGTTTGGGTCCTGTCTTTCATCATGACAGAAGTCTGATATATTGTCCAGCTCTTAATTATTTCTTCTTTACCCATTATAATATCTCTTTTCATTGACTTCAGGCAGACAGTATTTCTGTATATTTTTCTACCTGTTAGCTCATCTATTAGTTTGTACATGTTCATTGTATAACCCTTGTGGTGGTGTTCTATTTCTCTGCATTTCTCATTTCATCATCATCATCATCATCAGGTGCCATGCCGACTGGCATTGGCTATTATGCTTCTCCAGAGCACCCGATCCTTCATGCAGGCCATCAGTTCAGTTGGTGATCTCCTCTCACACCATCCCGTCAGACTGTCCAGTATCATTTCTCTTGGTCTTCCTCTTGATCTTCTTCCTTCTATTTTTCCTGTTGTTATAATATTTTCAATGCCCCCTCTTCTCATTGCATGTCCTATGAAAGTACATTGTCTCTCTCTTATCTTTTTGACAAGGTTTTTTGTCTCTCCAGCTCTTCTTATACATTCTTCATTAGTTATTTTTGCTGTCCAGGGGATTCACAACATTCTTCTAATAAACCACATTTCTGCTGCTTCCAATGATTTTTGTGCAGACTTGCCTATTGTCCATGATTCACTTCCATATAACAAGATAGGTTCAATACAGCATTTTAGGACTCGTTTTCTAACATTCATTGATAAAGATGTGTTAGCTAATATGTTTCTCATTCTCTGAAATGCAGTCTTTGCTTGGCCTATATTTCTCATTTAGTCAGTTTTATTTTGCTGTGTTAAACCTTTTCTTTATTTCTAGTTCTTTATGTTTTTCTTTGTTATGTTGTGCTGCTCCAATTTTCTTATGCAAAAAAACCTCTCTTGTTTCACTTTTCTGGCTGAAACCAAATTGCTCTTCATGGACTTCTTTGTTCATTTTGTCAACAGATTTTTGTTCGAAAAAGGATGACCGAGGAGAATTTCAGTTAATAACTAATAAGACTTCTAGTTCTTAAATCTGAGGAGTCCGTGACTTTTGCTTTCTTGAACAGTGCCACATACCCTGAATATATATATATATATATAAACACCGAAGAAGGAATGAGTGAATGGTTCCACATTGAAACAGATATGAAACAAGGATGTATATTTTCTCCCTTGCTTTTTGGAACTGCCATAGACTTCATAATGAAAAAATGCTGCACAGGTAAAATAGGCATTGATTAGGTACATGGGACTGGAAGATCTTGATTTTGCAGATGACATAACTCCTCTTATAAGTGACAATGTGAAATCATGTCTTCAATGGCTAGTAAAATAGGACTTAAAATTAACAAGGATAAAACAAAAATAATGAAACTTCTCATTAACCACGAAGGAAAAATATACGCAGAAGGAACAGCAGTTGAAGAAGTAATCCAATTTGAACATCTTGGCAGCTACATAGACCAGGATGGTGACACCAGAAGGAAAAGTTAGAACTGCAAAAGCAGCACTGACCTTCAAGAATCTTGAGAACATATGGAATTCAAAAGTTATAAGCACAAAAACCAAGTTAAGATTATTCAATTCAAATGTGATATCCACTCTCATTTATGCATGTGAAAGCTGGAAATCAACTAAAGAAATAGACAAGAAATTACACTCTTGAAAATAAATGCCTGAGGAAAATACTCTGTATAAAGTGGAAAGAATTCAAGAACAATGCAGAGATAAGACAGATGAGCATGCAACAACCTGTCTCATGGGTGATCGGAAAAAGAAGATGGACTTATGTAGGCCACATGATGAGAAGAAACAATCAGAGAATACCAAAACGAGTTATCAAGTGGAGCACAACAACCCGAAGAAAAAGAGGTCGACCATGTGAAACTCTAAAGAGGACATTGTTAAGAGAAGCCAGTTTAGTGGGCATAACATCCCTTGATGAAGTTGAAAGACTTGCCAAGAACAGGAAAACTTGGCACACAACTATGCGAGCCCAATATGACATTTAACAGCACAGGAAGGATGTAAGATGTAATACTTACAGCAAAGTATTTTTCTAGGCCTTTTAATATTGTTCTCAGCCTCAGTACAAAGAATATTTGGTTTTGTGTTTGTCTGTAACAAACCAGTAAAGCTCTAAAATGGAAAATGAGAGAACATAAATTTCCCACCTGAAGTGCTAAGCACAACTGGGAATGCAAATTAAAACAGCAAAACATATATAAGCAGAAGTCTGATCACATTACATACAGCAGCAAGATTGAAATACAGTGTCTTCAGCCTCATAAAAGCAGTCAAATTCACCAGCTTATAAATGGGAGACCTCATGACCCAAGAGTTCTCCATCTCACTGTAGAAATATTAGGAATAAAGCTCTTGCATCTTCATGATCTTATTGATCAACATTTCTACTTTGCTGAATATTTTCAGACTATCATTAAATGACAATGTCAAAACTTCAACAGACAATACAACAGGAAATTCCATCAGTAATGGCAATCTGTGTAAAATAACTCAAACTGGTTTATATGACTGATGTTATGTGACGTCTACAGATTAAACCTTATACAGCCTATTCATTGCACTCAGACTATCTCATAACATCAAGCTGGGATCATTTATTCAGTTATGACAATTTCAACTGGCAAACAAAGAAACAACACTATGCAACTTACAGATAGACAAAGCAGACATTACAGCAGCCACCCTATCAAAATTACAGGGAGATGAGCAACAAAAATTTGGAATGCGGTAACTAGTACCAAAGACTGTGCATAAGGGGAATAATGAAGGGCAGTGGCAGACAATCAGAACTTTGAGGAAAAGATCAAGCTGTTTTCAGTCAATGGCACTGTCACCCCACACTATGAACAACACTGAAGTCAAAGGGCATAACATATAATGGAAAAAAGAAAGAGAGGAAGACCAACTTGAAGAACAGCCTCTGTTGTGGATAGACAGCTGCTCGTCATACCTGAGTCTGTGGTTCAAATCCCAGGTAATTTTCTTGTGATTTGTTTTGTCTATGATTTTTTTTAGGTCCAGTCCTACAAAACTGTGTTCTCTTACTTTAGAAGAACTAAAAGCTCTTGATTAACTTGAGACAAAAATGTTAATTCATTCATTCATTTGCATGTCCCTTGCGGAACTTTGCCTCCCAAACAGCACTCCTGTAAGCCTCTCGGTTGTGAGCAAGATGGCCTGCTGCTGCTGCGTCCATTTGCAGATCGTCAACGATTTCTTGCAGCCATCTTCGTTTTGGTCGTCCTCTTTTTCTTTTTCCCACCATGTATCCTTCCAATATGGTCTTCTCTAAATTATCATAACGTTTAATGTGTCCAAAATATTTAAGTTTTCTCTGTTTAATCCTCTTTACTAGCCAGCCTTCTTCAATATTAAACTCTTTTTTTTTTTTAATTTGTGAAATTTCATTTTCTTGGACATTTAAAAATGTTAATAATATGGCTAAATGACATCAAAAATTGCAGATACATATATAGTGATCAGTTAAAAATCTGTTTTCATAACAATACCAAATAAACCAGGATTTTTAAAGAATGTGAACTCTTCTGCATGCCATATCACAAATTTCTATTTAAAACTATTATGAAAAGAGCAAGACACAAGATAAAAACGTAAATAAGTTATGAAGATAAGGATTTGTAGAAGGCAATGGAATAAAAGAAAATACTGCACTAAGAAAATAAAGAGAATCTTAGAGGTAGTGAGAGATCTATTTTATCATTTCACTGATTATATTAATGCATGTAACACAGTTGAATATGTCAAAACTGTGACAAATATAGCTGGGAAAATCTGAAAGTAATAATAAAAAAAATGTATAGGAAAACAAGAAGCAGACAGCTTGGCAAATGCCAACCAATAAAAGAATTAAGCAAGAACATGCTCTCTCACCAGACTATATTGTTTATAATCCTGATACCAACTATGTGGATTTCCACATAAATACTGCAGGCAGGAATGTGTTGCAGAGAGTAAAACAACCACTGAACTCTACAAATTCCCCCAAGAAGTACTGCATTCTCATTTCTTCTTCCATTTCAACTTGGTGAAATTGTGTATATTTTGGAATTTCATGGCCATAATTCTCAACTCTTTAACTTTGACCAGCTGGTGAGGTGCTAGTGATTTTGACAAGAAGCCAGTATCGGAGGCCAGTCATACTAGTCCTAAAATTTTGTGGTTTGTCCCAATCCAACTTTTATCACTCCAATTTTAAATCTGAATTGCACTGCTGGAGATTTTCAATTTTAGCTGAAAAAAATATCAATTCTTATGGCTTACTGCATGATGGCTTTCCAAAACCATTAATGTATTTCACAACATGTATCTGATGAGAAAACTATTCATATTATTTTAATAATTTTGTGAATACTTACATTTTTTTTTCTTGGACAAAAATGGTGAACCATATAATGAAATGTTATATGTGGCTTATGGTTTGTATGCCCTAATGTCAGATTCAGAAAGTAATGATTATAATGACAGTTGTTTGGGCATTGCTGAACCTAGTATTTATGTTGATGCTGTTTTTTCGCTCCCAGACAAACAAACAAAAAAATTAATAAATTTAGTTCTAATAATAAGAAAATGAAGATGGCTGCAAGACATCGTTGACGATCTGGAAATGGATGCAACAGCAGCAGGCCATCTTGCTCACAACCGAGAGGCCTACAGGAGTGCTGTTTGGGAGGCAAAGTTCCACAAGGGACATGCAAATGAATGAATGAATAAGAAAATTAACCTGATACCTGCTTCTGAACATTTTGAGCTACTAGCAGCAATTTCAGTTTTTGCACTGCTACAATTACCAAGTGTGTATTGACACAACATCAATGCATTTAGTACAAAATTTGTATAAAATTGATTCAAAAACTGGATTATCTACAAAATTTGGATTTCATGTGTCACTGTGATTCCATAATGGTGGCAGAGTACATGTAAGTTGACATTTTTCACATTTCAAACATCAAATTTTTATTTCCTGCTCTACACAAAGCACAATATTTCCTTCCAGACAAAGTTTTATGTCCCCAAATACTTTGGATAACTTCAACTCACTTTAATTTTATACACAAAAAAAAGTTTCATTATTTTGCAGTGATATAATTTCATTTTAAAAAATGTTACAACAGGACATCCCTTCACAAATTTTGTCATCTATAATGAATTGCATCACATTTGTACTTGTGTACGAACTCCTTGTAAATGCAAGCTGTTATTCTTTGCAGCCGTTGCTGTGAAGGTGTTAAAGCACAGCATCGTATTGGTGTGGGAGTCGGATATGCCGGCTATTTTTTAAGTCCCAGAGTACAGCTAAAAAGCAGGGGGTGTGCAATGCTTCTCTAGCAGACTCCACCACCATGGGGACTATGGTATACCTGTCCCATTAGCCATGCTAGGACTGTTCCTAGTGGTACCAAAAGAGTTGTAGGACAGGGTCTTGATCAGCTATGGTGGTGATGCTGGCATATCAGCTATGTGTCACTGATTGCCTCATTGGACAGGCATCTTCACCAAGAAAATTAGTTACAGCACTGAAGATTTAATGTACTGTCATTAGTGCACGAGTGATCATGCTTCTCCACAACAATTTCTACCTGTAATATATGTATGTACAAACGTTGGTGCATGCTCATGTGTGTTTGAACCACAATATTATAAACCATATGACAGCAATACAAACACTGCCACGTTACAATACTGTGACTGCTAAAACATCAGTGTCTTCCATGTATAATGAGGCGGAAAGATAAATTCCGAGTGTAAAGTATCGTAATAAACTGTGGCAAATTGCTCGTTAGTGTATTACACTTTAGTCTAGTACCTGCACCATAAGGATGGTCAGTCAACACATGTTTTCATTTATAAAAACACACTACGTATGAAAATTAGGCACCAACATAACAAAAATCATAAATAAATAAAATGAAATTAATAACTACTTATATTTATCCAATATATTTTACACGAAGCAAATTACAAATATGGGGGATTAACTCAATAATACAAGCGGAGTTTTTTTTTATCCTCGAACAGTTCAGAAAATATGTACCTTTAACTTAAAATTCAGTAGTTATCACTGTGCTCATTAGACACTGTTTAGATCCGTGCAACAATACCATCGAAGTTTCTGCGTACGTGTTTTTCCCTTCCTGGTTTATAACTTCCTACTGTCGCTCGCCGGAAGTTAACATTTTGAACTTCCAAGTGTTGAAGAGCACATTAGTCTTTTATTTCCACAGAAGAGGAGGAGGTGGGGGAGCTGAGGAGGGCGATTTCCGAATACAGTTGAACTTCGATTATCCGAACGTAAATCACCCGAACCCTCAATTATACCAACAGCTGCTGCACCAAAATAATTATTATTTATTATTATATAGCTTTGAGTTAAGGTTAGCGGGATAAGGGTATCCCCTATCAAAGGAGAAGTAAGACGCCTCCTTAACTTTGTTAGTCTACGGGACATCCTTGGGCAAGGCAGAGTACCCGTATAGCCCCCCGATCAGGGTGACGTGAAGCCATGGGAGCAGGAGGTGGATGGAATGGGAGAGCAGCTGACAGATAATGTTGGTTATGGTCACTATTCTATGATGGTAGGCACAATGTAGGGACAATGGCTACAATCACTGACTAGTACAGCCACTGCCCGGAAGGAAAGCAAAGGTAAACTATCTTCTGGCAATACACCAAGAAACCCAAACAGCAACATGTAGGTCAGATAGGAAGAAGATCTAGTGCTGAGTCCCCCAGGCCAGATAAATCTAATTTTAACCCTGGGGAGAGTGTGAGACGGAGGTCAGTATCATCAATTGTGATGACGGACAAAATCCTGACGGTGTTACTAAGGAAAACCCATGCATCAAACTAAAAAGAAAAATAAGAGTAGAAACATGGAATGTGAGAAGTATAAGTGGGGGAAAATCTCATATAATAAGTGACGAGATGAAATGAACAGGGATACACATTTTGGGAATCTGTGAATATCGATGGAAAGGATCAGGACACTTCAAGAGCGAGAGTGATGATATCTTTATATACTCTGGTGGAGAATTAGGAGGAAAGAATGGAGTGGCTTTTTCTCTGAACCTTAAGTGCCCAGGGCACATGGGGCTTAGCAAGGGTTTTCCACAAATGCTTGTCCTTTGCCTTTTTTTCTGCTATTGCCCAGGTGAGCCCTCTATTGCTCAACATCCTCTCTGTTGTTCTTCTCTATGTCTATTTTGGTCTACCCTTACTTCTGTTTCCCTGTGGTGTCCATCTTAGTGCTGTTTTTGGTAGTGAGTTGTCAGTCATTCGGAGCGTCTTTCCTCAATAATTGGTGTCAGTAGGTTCATCTACATTTCTGCCAACAACATGTTATTTCTTATGGTGTTTGGCCAAAATATTTCTCTAATTCTTCGTAAACATTTAGTCTGGAAAGAATTCAACTTGTTTTCTATGGTTTTGGTGATTTTCCAGCATTCGCTTCCATAGTGTAGTACACTCTTACATATCCTGATTTTCGTATTCATGCTTAGTTTTTTAGATTCCATATAGTCTGCAGCATTGCAAAAGCCTGGTTTGCTATAGTAAGTCTGCTGTTGATGTCCTCTGTGCTGTATATCTACTTATATCTGTGTATATATTTGTATATCTACTACCAAGATATACAAATTCGTTGACCTCTTCCATGAACTTACTGAGTACATTTCTGTTGTTCACATTTTGCTTCATTAACTTTATCTTTCCTACGTTAATCTTTAGTCCTATGTTGTTTGCATTCTGAGTTAGCTTGTTTATTTTATCTTGCATATCTTTGTGGCTGCTTGATAGTAGACAAATTTCGTCCGCAAAGTCAAGGTCCTCCAGCACTGTGTCATGGGTCCATTGTAATCCTCTGCGTTTGTCCAGTGTTGCCTCCTTCATTAACCAGAGTGGCTTTTTACTTGGACAAATTAACATCAAAAGCATTACTAGGTTACAATCCAGTAGGTGATAGAATCCTCACAGTCAGACTTAAGGGGACTCCTAGGAATGTAACAATCATCCAGCACCTACATCAGCAGCAGAAGAAGTGGAAGTAGAAGACTTATAACACACTGCAAACGACGATAGATCAGGTACGGAAAAATGATATTGTATTAATAATGGGTGATTTTAATGCAAAGATTGGTACAGAGAGAACAGAAGATGAAGGATATGTTGTAGGGAAATTTAGCATATGACATAGAAATGAGGCAGGTGACAATCTAATGGCGTTTTTAATGGAAAATGAGCTAATGATTGGTAACACACTTTTTAAACAACATCCAAGAAGACTTTACACATGGACATCACCTGATGGAGAAATGAAGAATCAAATAGATTACATTTTAGTGAAAAGAAGGTGGAGATCAAGTGTAACGTCAGCAAAAACTTTACCAGGTTTACTCATTGTGACACGGACAATGAGTTATTAATAGCAGAAATGAAGATAAAGATAAAAAATACACTTATGGGATCAAGACCACTCCGTTTTGATCTTACAAAAATACTAGAACAATACGGTATATAAGTTAAGAACCGTTTCGAAATCATGATGGCTTCACAGGAGGAGATGACACCAGATGAGTTGGCTAAGCTGGCCATAGACATCTTAATAACAACAGCTAAAGACATGGTTCCAGTAAAGAAAACACAAAAGAATGGATGGATTACAGCAGGCACACTAGAAATGATAAAAACAATGTAGAGAAATGAAGACGAAACGGAAAATGACAAATAACAACAAAGAGGAATATAAATCTTTAACAAAAGAAGTACGAAGAAACATAAGAAAAGACAAACAACAAAACAATACATACAAGATTGTTGTGAAAGAATAAGAAGGACATCAGAAGTGTGCAAGAAATAGTGAAATTTTTAAAGGAATGAAGATATTGACAAGAAATGTCACACCTAAGCTAAATGTATTTTTTGTGGCGAGATGGGAAAGACCTTGACAGAGACCTTGACAGAGACAGAGGAAATTCTAGAAAGATGGAAGGAGTATTTGTAGAGAAATGTATGAAATGTATGACTGTGAAAGCAGAAATCAACAGTGTGAATTATTGTTGGAGGAGAAAGAACCCAAACCAACAATAAAAGAAGTTTTATGAGCAATAAAGAATCTGAAAAAAAATAATAAATCACCAGGATGTGATGAGATAACAGCTGAACTTATCAAAGCATAAGGAAAGGAGTGTGCAATAATTTATCATGCATAATGTAAAAAGATACAGCATTCGGGTATTTGGCCAAAAGTGTGGAAAAGAACTGTATTTACCACTGTCAAAAAAAGGGTAACTTGGAATTATGCACACACTACAGAACCATTGCCCTGATTAGTCACTGAAGTAAAATTCTATTAAAAATCATGGATTTCGCAAGAAAATAGAAGAAAAAGTCAATATGGTCCAAGCTGGTTTTAGACAAGGAAGAGGACCAATAAATAGATCATATATAAGAGTAATAATACAGAAATACAGAGAATTTAATGTGAATCTATATTTATCTTTTATAGACTATTCAAAGGCATTTGATTGTGTACAACACCAGAAACTTTGGGAAATAATGGGAAAAATGGGATTTCCAACACATTTGATATATAATTAGTATCACTGCTGTATCTAGACCAACAGGCAACAGTAAGAATAAATGGTGAAACATCAACTTGGTTTGACATAAAACAAGGGGTCCGTCAGGGTTGCATACTGTCGCCTTACTTATTTAACTTGTATACTGAAAATATAATGAGGAATGTTAGAGAATATGTAGACAAAGATTATTACGATGTCATAACAATTAGAGGTTATGAAATACCATATGCTGATGACACAGTATTACTGTCCACAACATAAAAAGGAATGGAAATTATGTCAGTCCAAAGAAATAGTGAAGACCAAGAACCTCTATCTTAATGCAAAGAAAACTAAACTGATGACAACTAACAAAACAAATAAGGCAGCTGAAATATGCATCAATGAGGAAAAATAAGAAGAAGTGGAGAGTTTTGAATGGACAGACAGAAGTACAAAAATAAGATTTTTTAAGGGCATGCATCTTTCCCGTTGCAGCATATGCCTTTGAGACCCGGACACTTAACAAAACAGTTGAGAAACACATAAATGCTTTTGAATGCTACAGAAGAGTTCTTCAAATATCATGGACACAAAAAAGAACAAATATATCCATACTACGAGAACTTAGTATTGAAGAAGTTTGGCTAGTAAAGAGGATTAAGTACAGAAAACTTAAATATTTTTGACACATTAAACATCATGATAATCTAGATAAAACTGTCTTGGAATGGTACATAATGGGGGAAAAAAGAAAGAGAGGAAAACCAAGGCGAAGATGGCTGCAAGACATAGTTGATAATCTGCAAATTGATGCATCAGCAGAAGAACATCTTGCTTACAACCGAGAGGCCTAGAGGAGAGCTGTTAGGGAGGCAACGTTCGGCAAAGGACATGCAAATGACTCACTGGGCTTTGAGTTCGTAATACTTTATTTATATCGTTTAATCCAAAGGAGCTTAAATCTTCGAATACTAATATCACAAAAGTTCTCAACACTGAGTTTTGGCTCAGTTTGTCGAATGGCACAGCCGATGTCCTAAGCATTTTTATTTCTCTATCATTCAGTGTTTCAAATCTAATTCATAGCTAGTCTAATGTGTAGTTCCTTTTAGTTTTAATCAGGACTGGCAGATAATAGTCACATCAGGAGGATGACCGAGTTAAGGGAGGGGTGGGAAAGTGGACTTTTTCGGAAGGAAATGGTTTAGCGTACAATGGTTTATCACGCTCCCACAACCAGTGTGTGACTGGCTCCATCAGTAGGGCAAACGCACACTTCAGTGAGTGTTGGAACGAAATTCGAAGCACATATGGGAATGCCCAGAATGCAGAGATGCCAGTTTGATTACAGATTTTAATATTCTGTACTGTTGGCTTCACAACAGCACCTACAACGAAAATAAATCGCAATTTGTTAACAATTCAGGATAAGGTAATAAATATTAACAGACTCGAAAAAAGCTAAACCAGTGCATCAAAAGCTAAGATTTTTAATGTTGGTAAACAAACCATATCTGACATAAAAGGTTGGAAACGTGAAATTCTGAACTTTGCATCGCAGTTAGAGATTGAAAAAAAAAAAGAAAAATGAAAAAAGTTAGTGATGAGAAATTAGAAGGCGCTGTCTATTTATGGTGTCTGCAAAAGAGAAGTCAAAGCGAACCTATTAATTGACCTCTTTTATGTGAAAAGTGTTATAATTTAATTTTTTTTTAAACTTGCAGGACAATCTGAATTTAAAGCTAGTACAAGATGGCAGAAAAAAATATAATTTCGCTCGCCATGGGAAATCCAAGAAGAAGCTATAAGATCATGTTCCGGTGGCAGAAGCCTTAAAATAATCTTTTCTGATAAGGGTTGTAGAATGTTTTTTTACAAGGACGACGTATACAGTGCAGATGAGACTGGGCTAAATTGGAAGGCGCTCCCTTCTAAATCACTAGTATCGTGACGTGAGAGGGCTGCTCCTGGCTTTAAATTTACCAAGCAAAATCTTACTGTAATGGTCAGTGTAAATACAAGCTATCATGTTATATGGAAGTGAATCGCGGACAATAGACAAGTCTGCACAAAAATCATTGGAGGCAGCAGAAATGTGATTTATTAGAAGAATGTTGCGAATCCCCTGGACACCATAAATAACTAATGAAGAATGTATGAGAAGAGCTGGAGAGACAAAAAAATCTTGTCAAAAAGATAAGAGAGAGAGACAATGTACTTTCATAGGACATGCAATGAAAATATTATAACAACAGGAAAAATAGAAGGAAGAAGATCAAGAGGAAGACCAAGAGAAATGATACTGGACAGTCTGACGGGATGGTGTGAGAGGAGATCACCAACTGAGCTGATGGCCTCATGAAGGATCGTGTACTCTAGAGAAGAATAGCCAACGCCAGTCGGCACGCCACCTGATGATGATGATGAAATACAAGCAGACAGCATTTGCCCCTGTATGTAGTTGGAAAATCAAAGAATTAAAGATGTTTCAAAGGTGTAACATGCCTACCAGTAAAAACAGCACGGAAAAATGCTTGGATGGATTATAACACTTTTCTGGATTTGTTTAGCCACCATTTTATTCAAAACGTAGAAGACCATCGAGCAGATGAGGTAAAATATAAAAAGTTTTGCTTATTGATAATGCGCTGTCCCATCCTTCTCTTGAATAACTGAAGGCGATAGGTGAGAATCTTATTGGCAGGTTTCTACCTCCAAATGTACTTCTCCAGTTAATGGATCAAGGCGTCATTGAAAACGGAAAATAATGTTTAAAAAAAATCTTGCGTCGCCTGTTAGAGGAAGGTGAAGAGAGCAGTTTTTTTCCTTTAAAAAAAAAAAGCTCAGTATAAAGGATTGTTGTTATATGTTAGTGGAAGCCTGGAACATGTTGAGCAGAAGTCTAAAAAAAGTGTAGTATAAACTTTAGAGTGCTGCCGAAGAGGAGGTCGTACATGAGCACGATCTGAATAAGAACGTACGTGAGACTGCAACTTTATTTCAAGACATTTCTGAGTTTTCAGAATGTGGGCAAGATGCTGTAAAGGCATGTCTAAACAAAATAATAACTGAATAATGTTGATTATTGTAGAAAATACACTTTCTTGACATTAATTACACCTTATCCATGTGCAGCTATTATTTGTTCTTTTTTTCTGTTGCTATTGCTGTTATTTTCTACTTATGTAAAAAGAAATTTGACAACGGAAACTATATATCTTACATCTTTACATCCTTCCTGTGCCGTTAAATGTCATATGGGGCAAGCATGGTAGCTGGCCAAGTTTTCCCGTTTTCAGGAAGTTTTTCAACCTTATCAAATGATTTTATGCCTACTAATTTGGCCTCTTTTAACATTGTTCTCTTTAGAGTTTCACATGGTCGACCTCTTTTTCTTCAGTTCATTGTGTTTTACTTTATAGATTGTTTTGGGATTCTCTGATTATTTCTTCTCATCATATGTGGCTGACATATATTTATCTGCTTTTTCTGATTGTCGATGTTCAATGTGTTCTGCAATTCACATTAATTCACGCAGCACTCATCTTATATATATATATATATATATATATATATATATATATATATATACACACACATTTGAATTCATATTACATTTTAATCTTAGCTTAGTTTTTGTACTTATAAATTTTGTACTTATAATCTTTGAGTGCCATATTCAAGATTCTTGAAGTTTTTGCAATAATTTCTGGTGTCACTATCCTGGTCGATGTAGCTGCCGATATATGCAAATTGTTGTACTTCTTCAACAGCCGTTCCTTTTACTGATATGTATATTTTTCTTCTTTATTAATGGAAAGAATCATTATTTTTGCTTGTTCCTTGTTAATTTCATGTCCTATTTTGCTAGCCAGTGGAGACAGAGTATTTGTTTTTTCTTACATCGAATTCACATTGTCACTGATAAGAGTTATGTCATCTGCAAAATCAAGATCTTCTAGTTGAGTCTCATATACCCAATAAATGTCTATTTTACCTGTGCAACATTTCTTCATTATGAATATGTATAAAGTAGGGAAAAAAATAGAGCACTTAACTGTAACCTGTAAGAAGTTGTGGCTTGTCCAACGCTGTGTGTTAGAAATGCGCATGGTGGAATGTGAAGAGTATTTAAATGGAGACTTGGGATGTGTCTTAGGTGGGTCGTAACTGAGGGTGGTGGGTGGAGAAACCGTGGAGGGGAGAGAGTGATACAGTGGTAATATAGCCGGAAGAATGTGAAATATATGATTATAGTAGGGGTAGAGGGGCTGTAATGTAATGCTGTGAAGAGGTTCTAAGCTATGTGTAAACAAGTGAGAAGTGAGTGGAACTTAGTGGGGAGGGATTATGATTGTGGAAGAGGAGAATGTTCTGTGTAGCTGAATAACGAGTTCAAACCAGAGTCCCATATTCTTGAATGTAGCGGTTCTCAAGCGCTAGGCGGCGTGTGTCATCTGCGTGACACTGTTTGATGGCTGTTACCAGAAAGTCAGATTTGCTTCTATGGTTAGAGCCATTTAAATGATTAGGGACTGGTTTCAAAGCATGCTGGATGATATCGTACAGATATTTTTGCATGCGGTCCCCTAATCTGAGACTATCTTCACCAATGTAAGTTATTCTACATCTTGTGCATACAATGACATATATCACATTGCGGGACTTGCACGTGAATCCCTCACGGAGAGTGAGGATAGTTTTTGAGAAAGGTGATCGTTTTCGTTTCCCAGACTACAGGGCAGGTAACACAGCGTCGACGGTTACATTTTCTAGTGCCAACATATTCAAGGTTACACTTTAAGTGGCTATGGACGACTTTCGCTACTTTGGGAGGCGTCCTGCGTTGTTTTTTTTCCCTCAGTACCCCATTCTCCACGCAGTGCGATGATGGTTTGCAGCTCTCTAATTTTTAAAATAAAGTATAATTAAAACCAGCAGTTGGACTTCCTTCCGGTATCCATTTGTCCACACGAGGCGTGTGTATGAGCTGAAAACAGAGTGGTTTTGTGTTAATCTAACGCGTTTTTGTCGAAGTTTATCGTCACAAGGTTTTTGTTTATCAACAAATATGGCTTCCAGTGGTAGCTTATTTCGTCCAGAGCAGCGTATTTCTGCATTACAAGCTCAGAATTTAATTTTAAAATGTCTAGACAGCACAGAGGACATCAACAGCAGACTTACTAAAGCAAACCAGGCTTTTCCTATGCTACAGAATATATGGAAATAAAAAAAACTAAGCGTAAAGACAAAAATCAGGATATTTAAGAGAAATGTTCTAAGTGTACTACTCTATGGAAGTGAATGCTGGAAAATCACCAAAACCATAGAAAACAAGTTGAATTCTTTCCAGACTAAATGTTTACGAAGAATTAGAAAAATATTTTGGCCGAACACCATAAGAAATAACATCTTGTTGGCAGAGATGCAGATGAAGCCACTGACACCAATTATTGAGGAAAGACGCTGGCGATGGTTGGGACATGTGCTCCGAATGACTGACAACTCACTACCAAAAACAGCACTAAGATGGACACCACAGGGGAACAGAAGTAAGGGTAGACCAAAAGAGACATGGAGAAGAACAACAGAGAGGATGTTGAGCAATAGAGGGCTCACCTGGGCAATAGCAGAAAAAAAGGCAAAGGACAGGCATTTGTGGAAAACCCTTGCGGAAGCCCCATGTGCCCTGGGCACTTAATGTTCAGAGAGAGAGAGAGAGAGAGAGAGAGAGAGAGAGAGAGAGACTGTGGTGAAGAGAATGCAGTAGTAGAGATTTTGAATTTTCGGACCCACGTGGCGCTGATTCAAAGGATTAGAATGTTTTTTTTTCGGTCCAGCAACCAAACGTGCTAGAAGGGTAGCTGGTGATACTACTTCTCAGCTTTTTGCTAGTACTAGCTACAGTTTTCCATTCCATTTTACAACTATACCCCATGTACATATCAAGACCTGCGTTTTTACTCCGGCACCCAACTAAACATCCGCGTTTCTTCCTGTGACACGGGAAGAGTCAATGGCAGATGACGATGAAAAATTTTCTTAACCATCTGATAATAGGGATGAAAAGGAGGTACTAATTTAACTCTGTCAGATGGGGTAACATTGTTTTTCATGAACCTTTCTTTGCGGCTCACTATTTGATCGGGTTTGAATGCTTTCCGAACGACATTTTCTGGGTAATGACGATGACGGAAAAATTCTAATACTATGTTGAACTGATCTATAAAATCCAAATTATCCTGACATAAACGGCGAAGTCGATGGAGTTGGGAGTATGGGATGGAGTTCTTACAAGTTTCAGGATGAGAGGAGGTGTAAAGTAAATAGGTGTGGGTATCGGTGGGCTTGTAAAATACAGAGGTAACAACCCTGTCTGTGCCAATAGATTTTTTTTGATGTCCTAAAAGTCGACAGACTTGTCAGAAATTTCATAAGTGAATTTATTATTAAGTGAGGTGGCGAATTCAATAATTTTTGTAGGTCGTCCTGTGGCATACTGGCGACTCCAATGCCATCATCAATGTACCTTTTATAGAATTCTGGAAGTCTGCCAGTGTAGATTTTCTATAATTTGACTTCCAAAAAAACCCATAAATAAACATGCATAATTGGGACCCATTTTCGTCCTCATGGCGACACCACTGATTTGATGGAAGTATTCGCCGTTGAATTCAAAAGAATTTAGGTTGAGTACTAGCTGTGTGTAATTACGGTATCAGTGAGTGGTGAGGTGAGGGTCTTTGTCAATAAAATAGCGGAGTGCTAAGAGTCTATCATTTTGGGAAATAGAGGTGTAAAGGGAGCAGACACCAAGGAGAAAGATGTGAAAAGAATGTGATGAGAGTTTGATCGCATCAAATCTGTTAAGCCGTGGTTGGTATCTTTCAAATAGGAGGGCAGTTTCTGTATTAGCGGCTGGAAAATGCTGTTCAAAAAGTCAGAAGTATTCTCAGTGGGCCATGAACACGCTGATACAATGGGACGTCCAGGATGGCCAGGTTTATGGATTTTAGGAAGAAGATAGAAGGTGGGTTTGTCTAAACAGCTGTCCTTGATGTGAAGAGAAACAGCTTGGGTGGGAGGCCACCTTCATTAATGAAGTCTTTGATGGTTGCTTCCACTTTATCATTATTGGAACGGGTAGCATCGTTTTTAAGTGAGGCATAGAATTCTGTATTGCTGAGTTGGGACATTTCTTCCGCGATATACAAGGTCCAACAATTAAATAATGAGACTGGTTTTATTTTGGCCAAGACAAAAATATCATCTATGAAGCAAAGCATGGAATCCAAAGAGGCAACCTTCATCTGTGATCTGGCAACTTTTCATTGCCGCCCGATAAGCAGATGACAAACAGGCCGCCATTTTGTTGACCTAGTCAGAGGTGCACTGTTACGTAATCGGCATGGAGCAAAAAGTTAACATTAAAGTCAGTTTAAAACTCATAAAAGTGCAACTTAGACAGTTGAATTGATGCAACGAGTTTATAGGGATAATTGTCTATCTCGTGCACAGATATTCGGGTGGTATTCACGATTCAAAAGTAGTTTGGAAACGATTACAAATGCAACTAGACATGGACGCTCAATTTCTGCTCGTAATGAGGATCTCATTACAGAAGTGGAGAACGGATACAAGAAGATCGTTGTTTGACTGTGAGAATGATGACAGATGAATTTGGTGTTAATCGAGAGACCATTCATAACATTTTAATGGAAGATTTGGGCAAGAAAAAATTGCTTACCGCTTTCTACCACATTCGTTGTCTGATGACCAAAAACATCAGCGTGTTGAGTGCGCAAAAGATATCATCAAATCGTGTCACAGAAATCAACATTTCTTAAATTTGATTGTTGCAGATGATGAAACGTTGATTTTCGGCTATGATTCCACAACTAAACATTAAAGTGCTCAGTGGAGGTCATCGTCGTCACCAAAAGGCAAAAAAATTCATCTTAAAAAGTCGAAAATGAAGACAATGTTGGTGTGATTCTACGACAGCAAAGGATTTATTCACAAAGAATTTATTCCAAAGGGACAAATTGTCATTGCCAAATTTTATTTAAGTATTTTGAAACACCCATTGAAAAGGATTCTCCGAGTCCGACCCATGTATTCAACACGTATCAGTGTTTTCCATCTCCATGATAATGCACAGACTCACAGGGCGGTAGCTGAACAGGAATTTTTGGCCTCAAAACAAGTGTGTGTTTTCAACACTCCACCCGATTAACCAAATTTGTCTCCCTGCGATTATTTTCTATTCCCAAAACTAAAGTTACCATTGAAAGGAGGCTTCTTTGACGATACTGATGACATCCAAAGGGCTGTAATATCGAGCTTAAGAGAGCCATACCAACAGAAGAACTGCAGAGGTCGTTCCAGTGTTTGTTAGATCATGCCACTCGCTGTATCAATGCACAGGGAGCTTACTTTGAATAAAATACAGGTTAAATCTTCAACTGTTGTTTATTTTATTTTTTATGTAATTGGTCTCATTACTTAATTGTCGGATCTTGTATAAAACCTTTTTTCCAAACTACAAAATTCGATGTTTTATCGTCTGGTTTTATCACTATGTCCACCCGACATTGGAGTTTAGACAATGCGCTGGAATCTCCCTTGTTGAGTTTGAAATGTTGAAGTTTGTGTGGTCGGAGGTTTTGGATTTTACGCCACGTCATATCAATGTATAGATCTAAAGCTTGGGAAGCCCCGGAGGAAGGTGTCCAGCTAGATTTATGATGGTTGCAATGGCCAAACAGGTCATCAGGGTCTGGTGAGATTTAGTTAGATTCTTTGTTTGCAAAGTAATATTTGAGACGTAATCGACTGTGGAACTCTTTAACATCACGGAGTAAAAAATAGCAATCACAATGAGGGCGGATTGGAAGAAATTTAAAGTCTTTGCTGAGGACTTGTTTTTCATCATCAGAAAGGGGCAAGTCGTGAGAAATACGGGCTATATTCGAGGTTGGAGGAGAAGGAAGAGAGGGGATCTCATCTACCGATGTGGGTGTGAGAACTTGATTATGCTGTGTAACCTGGGAAGGTTGGTTGCTAGGTGTGAAAGAACAGGGCAAGTTGGGTGTTAAAGAAGTCTGATTGTCAAGAAACCTGTAGGTCATGTGTAGTAGAAGAGAGGGGTTTATTGGAGGATGGATTATTTTTGGAAGCAGAAGAGACTGAATGCGATGGGGATAGAGGTTGGAGTTGGCTGAATTTATAAGTCTGTGGCAATTCCGAAATGCAAGGGGGATAGTATACATCATTGTTTCACGCCTGCTTTAATTTGGAACCATTCTATCATTCTTGCTTCTGTGATAACTGCACACACATGTCCCTTGTAGAGATCCCTAATGATGTTGACAGTTTTAGATGATATTCCACAATACTTAGTGTATAGGCATACAACTATACACAAAGTACTGCAGTAAAGCTGTGATACCAAAATGTATAAACTAGGAAAAACGTAGGAACAGCTTTATTGTTTAACAATTATAAAGTTGCGACATTTCGCCTTCAAAAACAAACAGGACGAAGAATGAGAGAGAGAGAGAGAGAGAGAGAGAGAGGAGACAATGTATAGATTCACATGATTTTAGGTTAATGAAATAATTTTTAAAAATTTTTTTCATTAAAGAAAGACTGCAAATGACTTATCTTAGGTCTTGGAACAGTACAGAAGTACAATTGCCTGTATGTTGCAAAGAGCACAAAAAATGTGCACCAGTTACTATGTAAACAAAGCGTTCAGTTTGAAAGGTGCAAAACTGTGCATGGTTGAGTGTACAAAATGATAAGAGACAAGGGATGCGCATAGAAGGAGCAGAGAATTATTCCAAGAACAGGGATGACTGGAGAGCCTTTATCCATGGCCGGTGCTCTTAAGGGGAGTGAAAGGCGATGATGATGATGATGATGATGATGATGACCATGTGGTTCCACTGTCCCTCTGAATGTAGCAGTTCTCAAGCGCTAGGCAGCTTGTGTCATCTGCGTAACATTGTTTGATGGCTGTTACCAGAAAATCAGATTTGCCTCTATGGTTGGGGCCATTAAAATGATTAAGGACTGGTTTCGAACCAGATGTTTCTGTATGCGGTCCCCTATCCTGATACCAGTTTCACCAATATAAGTTATCCTGCATGTTTTACATATAATGGAATATATTATATTGTGGGATTCGCAGGTGAATCCTCCATGGAGAGTCAGGATAATTTTAGGAAAGGTAATTGTTTCATTTCCCAAACTACAGGACAGGTAACAGCAAGGGCGGTTACATTTTCTGGTTCCAACATATGTAAGGTTCCACTTTAAGTGGCTGTGGACGAGGATGTCCTTGAGATTTGGCTCATTCAAGATGTCATGGGTGTCAGGGTCGAGTTGGACTAGTGGCAGATGACGATAAAGAATTTCTTAACCACCTGACCTTGCAGGTGGAAAAGCAGTACTAATTTAACTCTGTCAGATGAGGAAACATACTTTTTTTTTCTAAATGCTTCCTTGCGGTTTATTAGTTGGATACGACTGAAGGCTGCACAGAGAACATTTTCTGGGTAGTGGCAATGGTGGAAAAATTATAATAAATTGTTGGACTGATTGATAAAGTCTGAGTGATCCTTATATAAGCGACATAGACGGAATAGTTTGGAGTATGGGATGGAGTTCTTACACGTTTCCGGATGGGAGGAATCGTAAAGTAAATAAGTGTGGCTGTCGATGGGCTTGTAAAAAATGTAGGTAACAAGCCTGTTTGTGCCAACAGGTATTTTAATGTCTAAAAAGCTCATAAACTTGTCAGAAATTAGATAAATGAATTTTATGTTACTATTAAGTGAGTTAGCAAATTCAATAAACTTTTTTAGGTAGTCCTGTAGCATACTGGTGACTCCAATGCCGTCATCGATATATTTTTTTATAGATTTTGTTACTATAAAGGATGTAAAAGAAGCTTTCAGGAAAAAGCCTGTTACCCCATCTGATAGAGTTAAATTAATACTGCCTTTCCACTCGCAAGGTCAGGTGGTTAAGAAAATTCTTTATCATCATCTGCCACTAGTCCAACTCGACCCTGACACCCATGACATCTTCTCTGATCCACTCCTATTAGCATACAAGCATGAGCCAAATCTCAAGGACATCTTCGTCTACAGCCGCTTAAAGCGGAACCTTACATATGTTGGAACCAGAAAATGTAACCGCCCTTGCTGTTACCTGTCCTGTAGTTTGGGAAATGAAAACAATTACCTTTCCTAAAACTATCCTGACTCTCCATGGAGGATTCACCTGCGAATCCCACAATGTAATATATGTCAGTATATGCAAAAAATGCAGGATAACTTATATTGGTGAAACTGGCATCAGGATAGGGGACCGCATACAGAAACACCTGTACGATATCACCCAGCATACTTTGAAACCAGTCCCTAATCATTTTATATGGCCCCAACCATAGAGGCAAATCTGATTTCCTGGTAACAGCCATCAAACAATGTTATGCAGATGACACAAGCCGCCTAGCACTTGAGAACCCCTACATCCAGACTATGGGACACATGGTTTGAACTCGTTATTCAGCTACACATAATCTTCTACAATCTTACTCATACTCACTTGTTGCACAAAGTTAAGTACTCTCATGCATCATCATATTACTACTCCTCTACTGCAACCATAATCATTCATTTCACCTTCTCCTAAATAGATTACCATCCCTTCCCTACCATCATCAACTATCAAACATCACACATCCCTACCCATTCACTACCATCATCTACTATCAAATACCACATCACATCATCATTATCATCACCTTTCACTCCCTTAAGAGCACAGGTAATGGATAAGCTCTCCAATCTTCCCTGTTCTTGGAATAATTCTCTGCTCCTTCTATGCGCATCCTTTGTCTCTTATCATTTTATACACTCAACCATGCACAGTTTTGCACCTTTCAAAATGAACGTTTTGCTTACATAGTAACTGGTGCATATTTTTTGTGGTCCTTGCGACATACAGGCGATTGTAATTATGTACTGTTCCAAGACCTAAGGTAAGTAATTTGCACTTTTTCTTGAATGTTTTTATTTTTTATTATTTCGTTAACGTAAAATTCATGTGAATCTGTACTTTGTCTCCTCTCTCTGATTCTTTGTCCTGTTTGTTTTTGTTTGATGAAGGCTCACACCGAAATATCACAACTTTGTAATCGTTAAATAATAAATTTGTTCCTAATTTTTTCTTAGTTTATACATTTAGATGGTATTCTATACAGTCTTAAAACTGTCCACGATGAATCTCTGTGTATGCTATCAAATGCCTTTTCAAAGTCTTTGAAGCTCAGGATTAATGGTTTATGCTTTTCATTACGTTCTTCCGGTATTATTCTTATAGTAAAGATCTGGTTGAGACAGTTTCTCTCTTTTCGAAACCTGCTTGTTGTATGCAAATAAAAGTATACATCAGTACATGTAAATCTATGTATTAGCACATATTATAACTTCAAAGCATTTTAGTTATTACATGTATTTACAAACATTTTCAGAAATCAATTATTGCGTGTAATACATCAAATTTCAAAATAAAGCTTAATTTTAGCCTTAACTGTTGTTATAAATTGGGAAAGGTTAATTACCCAAACTGTGTGATTAACCGAGCCACATTGTTCCCAATTAGTGTGGATAATCGAGGCACTATTGTATATATAAAAACAAAACATTTATGAATGTTACATCAAACAAATTTATTCAAATTCACTGTGAGTGTGACACGCTGTCTCATGAAAGTAATGTATCTTCTGCGCTCTCTTCTCATGTTAAGCTTTTCTTTTACATTCTCTTCTAACAGTAAGATATTTTAATATTTTATATTTTGGTTTAAGCGGAAGACTCATTAAGTGTAATTACTAATTTACAACATATATCAGCCGAACCTGAATGAATTCAGTCAGTTATTCAGGTGCATGTCCCTTGCTGAACTTTATCTCCCTAACACTCTCCTGTAGGCCTCTCAGTTTGAATGATTTACAACACACAATAATTAGTATATAAGTATATAACTATACACGGAGCCACTGAGTAAATCTTTGATACCAAAATGTATAAACTAGGAAAAAATTAGGAACAGCTTTATTACCTAACGAGTACACAGTTGTGGCATTTCAGCATGAGCTTTAATTGTACAGAAACATACAGGAGGAAGAAATAGAGAGAGGAGAAAAAATATATAAATTTACATGAATGCTGTGTTAAAAAAAAATCAAATAAAATGAATAGAGCACTTAGCTGTAACTTGTAAGAAGCTGTGGCTTGTCCAACGCTGTGTGTCAGAAATGCGCATGGTGGAATGTAGAGAGTATTTAAATGGAGGCTTCGGATGTGTAATAGGTGGGTCGTAGCTAAGTGTGGTGGGTGGAGAAACCGTGGAGGGGAGAGAGTAATACAATGGTAATCTGAATGAATTATTTGCCATGAGGTCCACCAGAAATCTCACAAAAGTACATATAACCCTTACTGGAAGTTGTCGAAACTGGGCGGAGGGAAAAACGCAGAATGAAATAAAAGAATATATATATCTCTCTCTCTCTCTCTCTCTCTCTCTGTGTGTGTGTGTGCGTGCGTGCGTGCGTGTGTGTGTGTAAGAGAGGCGTTCAGAAAGTAATGCACCACATTGTTTTGTTTTTCAGCTAATAAGGAAGATAGAAGCATGAAATTTTGCACACTTTAAATATGCCATGTGCCGATTATGTGAACAAAATTGCACCACAACCGGCCAAATAATATGGCCGCCCTAACCGTTGAAATGGAGCGTGTTAGCAAATTGCGGTATAAGCAGAAAATTGTGATAGAATTTCCTGTTGCAGAGAAGAAAACTGTTGTGAACATTCACAAGCATCTATGTGATGTGTATGGAAGTTTTGCAGTCGACAGGAGTACAGTCAGTAACTGGGTTCAGAGAATCAAAGAATCATTAAGTGGAGATAAAGAGTTGTATGATCGGCCTCGCTGTGGACGTCCTGCCACAGCCACCAAAGAAGAAATGTTGAAATGCGCTGAGGACATTATTTTTACTAATAGGCGTATCACTACTCAACAATTGGCCTTAAACCTGTCAGTCAGCTATGGCAGCGCAAATGCAGTTATAAAAGTTCTCGGATTTTCTAAGGTTTTCGCAAGATGGTTTCCCCGAAATCTCTTAAATGACCATCAATTGCAAAGGAAAGCAATTTCTTCTGAATTGTTGGAGTGTTTCAATGCTGAGGGAGAGGACTTTTTGGCTAAGATCGTAACTTGTGACGAAACTTGGGCACATCATTTTGAACCTGAGACAAAAAAGACAGTCAGTGGAGTGGCATCATCTGCAATCACCATAAAGAAAGAAATTCAAGACAACTCCTTCAGCTGGAAAGGTCATGATCACAGTCTTCTGGGACATTGAAGATGTGATTCTTGTGGATGTTATGCCAAGAGGAGAGACAATCAATTCGCAAGCTTACATTAAGACATTGAAAAAACTCAATCAACATTTACACAGAGTTTGGCTGCACAAGAATCCAGCAGACCTGCTTCTCCTTCACAACAATATGCACCCTCACACACGTCTGGCAACATGGGAAGCAATTACCAAATTGGGTTGGACTGTGCCCCATCCACCCTATAGTCCCGATTTGGCACCCTCTGATTTCCATCTGTTTGGTCCACTTAAAGATGCACTCCAAAGGGTAAGATTTGAATATGACAAAGGAGTGATTCATGCAGCAAAGAAATGGCTACATAATCAAGTACGGATTAGGAATACATGCACTTGTTTCACTCTGGTGTAAAGTCATACAAGTTGAATAATACCAATGTTTACATGACATATCCATGTATATTGTGTATAAATTTCATGGTTTTTGAATAAACAGCTCCTGAGAAAAACGATGTGGTGCATTACTTTCTGAACGCCCCTCATATATATATATATATATATATATATATATATATATATATACATGTATGTGTGTATGTATGTATGCTCCAGCATAACGCTGGAACGGCTGGAGCAATTTCAACCAAACTTGCTACACATATGACTTACAATCTGGAAAAGTCTACTGTGGTGGTAAGACACCCCTAGCACACCTAGGATTGGGGTGGGAGGGGGTGACATGTAAAAATAATTGAAAATGACAGATAGTAAAACTAGCCCTGTAATGAAATGGATGTAACTCCCATTATACTTATGCACTGTGGTCCATGCTGGGTAGCGCTGAAATGAGAAGAACTGTGTAGAACTCTGGAAAGTTCTAGACATCATTATGCCCTGGTCTTGGACTTATGAAGTTCTAGAAAACTCCAGCACCCACCTGAATCTTAGATAGTCATATTTAAGGTAAGCTAACTCTGCAAATCTTGTAGGGAATGTGACAGTTTCATTTCGCTCTTTTAATTGATTGTAAAAGTATTTCCTATGTTATTTGACATTGATAATGTGTATTTTGGATTCAAGTTCGCAATACTTTTGTTATTTCTGTGAAGAGTTTTATATTTCTACATGGATGTAAGTACTTAATAATTTTTAAATTAAAAAATTTGTTGTTTCCTTATTTTGATATTAGCTCTTTATTGTATTTTATAATATACTAGTTGATTACTCAGTGCTGCCCTGTGATTTCCTGTCAACCTTTCCTTCCCCAACTCCAGAAGAAGTCAGGTACCAGTTTCTACACCTAAATGACTGAGGTGCTACATTTACTGGACTGTATAAATTTATACCAGTGAATCATTTAAACTACAACTATTATTTGCCTGCTGTAATGGAGATGAATATGATACATAACAGGGCAAATGAGAAATAATTATGCCAGTATTTGTTTAACTCTAAATCTAACAACCAACATCCATGACACACGAACATTATTTTCTATGAGAAAGAAAATGAATGAAGTCTATCTATAGTGTAAAGTTGAAGTAAGTTTATTCACAGGTATTTAAGTATAACTACAGTATACAAATTATAAAGCAATATCTCACTATATTATTAATTTAACTAAAAACTTGATTATAAGCAACATTTTTAGTTTCCTTACTAGGAGCAAGAATAAATAGATTCTTGGGTGAACCCACCCTTGAGCAGACAACATAAAGTTGTCCATGGAAGAAACATGGCGATCTCAAATCCTCTATCTCTCTTATCCTGTAGTCGGGCCTCACGCTGCTGTGCAGTCTTTGGGGCTCTAGATGTAGTAGCTCTCTCCTTCATATCCCGTAGTCACACCTCACGCTGTTGTACAGTCTCTGAGGCTCTAGATGTAGTAGCTTTCTCCCACAGCTTCGCTAGTCTTCTATTCCTCTTCTCGGGAGTTTCTTGTTTATGCTGTTGTTTCATTTTTTTAGCCTTTGATTGCACGCAGCCAATCACATTATGTTTGCGTGCAGACATCTGTAAAAAATACAAAAACAGCTATGAAATCTAGGATAGAAAGCTAATCTAAAGATAATAAGAAAACAAAATTATAATTTAAAATTATGAAGTATAGAATATAATAAAAAGCTAATATAAACATACGGAAAAAAAAACAATTAAAATTTCAAATCATGGAGTACTTACATCAGTGTAGAAATATAAAACTCTTCACAGAAATAAAAAAAGTATTAATGAATGGATCTAGTATAGAATGCAATACAAATTACAAATAAAAAGCTAATATAAACATAAGGAAATAAATTTAAAATCATGAAGTACTTACATCAGTGCAGATAGAATATAATAAAAGGCTAATATAAACATAAGAAAAAATAACAAAATTAAAATTTTAAATCATGAAGTACTTACATCAGTGTAGAAATATAAAACTCATCACAGAGATAAAAAATGAATGAACCTATAATAGAATGCAATACAAATTACAATAAAAAGCTAATCTAGTATAAACATAAGGAAACAATAAATTCAAAATCATGAAGTACTTACATTAGTATGGATTGCTCTTCACAGAAGTAGAAAAGTAATAATGAATTTGATCCACACTGAACACTATCACTGTAGGACACATTGATAGAATCAAGTAATATAGCAAAATGACACTCTCACATTCCATGAAAGATGATAAACTGGAAGAGTTGCCAAATTCACTTACCTTATATATGGCCATCTAAGATTCATGTGGGTGCTGGAAGTTTCTCAGACATCATGAAAACAAGACCGCACTGATATCCACAACCTTCTAGAAGATCCCACCCCAGTGCACTCTCTGGTATGAAATAAACACTCTGACCATTTTCTAAATGGATGCTGAAGTGAAAAACAGTAGGGTGTCTGTCATGAATCAGAAATCTGCTCCATGGATCATGTTTCTCATTATCAGTGCCAATGATTTGGCAACTCAGCAGAAATAACGTCATTGAAATATCATGGTTACTTCCCATCATTCAGTGGGGTATTGTTTGAAGTGCTTGGTTGCGATCCCACACCCACCACCTAGGCCCCCCTATAAGGGGTCCTATGGATGATCTAACCTGCATCATACCTTGTCCAGATTGTAAGTCATATGTGTGCCAAGTTTGGTTGAAATTGCTCCAGGCATTCCAGTGTAATGCTGAAACATATATATATATATATATACACACACACATTCATTTTTATATATATATATATATATATATATATATATATATATATATATATATTTCATTAATTAGTGAGAGTGTGCCTTTTACTTTTCACTGCTCTTGCGCATTTTATATGTGGAACAGAATATTGTTGTTAGTTTCAGATAGATTTAAATATTGTGATAGATCAATGATGTAATATTTTTAGCATCTTTATAAGATAATAATGATGATGTCATAAGTAGAGGTCAAAGGGCGTATGAATGTAAATATACCTTAGGAGTTCTGACATAACTAATATTCTAACATACATAGGCAATAGGGACTAATTCAAGCACTAAGAAATACAATAGAGTAGTGTAAATGAACAATGCTAGAGTGATGCCTACTGGCAGCACATGCATCTTACTTGACAAATATTTCGAGAAGATGAAATGAAGCGACTATCTTAACAGGAAAGGGAGAGGGTGAAACAGTTTTTATCTCACGGATTCCACTCATTCCAACAGATCTCCCTTTTAACTTTAAGAGATTGCAATTTCCAATGATACTTGCATTCTCAGTCACAATCAACAAGTCACAGGGGTAGTCTATTAAATACTGTGGAGTGGATTTGAGATCACCATTTTTCTTCCACAAACAACTTTATGTTGCTTGCTCAGTGGTGGGTTCACCCATCATAGATGGATCCATGAGCAGGGGAACTAGAAGCGAATGGGGTTTTGCAAGCATACAGAGGAGGTAAAACACTCAAACTCATAGCTGGATGGCAATAGAGGCCACCATACAAGCATTAAAGTAGTAGTGACCTAGATACCCACCGCATCACCATCATTACTGATTCTCAAAGCATACTGAGAAAAGTGGAACATAATGCCATTAAAAGTGAATGGATAGAAATAACTGACAAATTACACAACAACAAAAAATCACACGGATATACTGTTCAAAGTCATATCGGAGTTGATGAATCGACAAGGCTGACCAACTAATGACAAGAGCCAAACTGGCCGGAGGGCCTCATCAAAATGGACGAACTTATATAAATCCACCAAACAACAACTTGACGAACAGTCACAAAATAATTTTGTCCAAAGCACATGACTCGCTGAGTTACATGTTGCGAAGGGCAGCGAATGTAAATCCCGACTAAATACTAGATCATGAGTGATATACAAACAACATGACACTGGAATCATTTCTCTAAAAATATTGAAGGACATCCTAATGTCCAAGGCTTTATAGGCATGCCCCGGACGTGATGAGGCTGCTACCCAGGACCAGCAGAGCTAGGCCCTTTTTTAAATACAGTTTCATTCATTCATTCATTTGCATGTCCCTTGCGGAACTTTGCCTCCCAAACAGCACTCCTGTAGGCCTCTCGGTTGTGAGTAAGATGCCCTGCTGCTGATGCATCCATTTGCAGATCATCAACGATGTCTTGCAGCCATCTTCGCCTTGGTCTTCCACTCTTTCTTTTTCCCATTATGTACCTTTCCAAGACGGTCTTCTCTAGATTATCATGATGTTTAAAGTGTCCAAAATATTTCAGTTTTCTCTGTTTAATCCTCTTTACTAGCCAGCCTTCTTCAATATTAAGTTCTTGTAGTATAGATATATTTTTTCTTTTTTGTGTTCATGATATTTGAAGAACTCTTTTGTAGCATTTACACTCAAAGGCATTTATGTATTTCTCAGCTGTTTTGTTAAGTGTCCAGGTCTCACAGGCATATGTTGTGATAGGAAAGATGCATGCCCTTTAAAATTTTATTTTTGTGGTTCTGTCTGGTCCTCTCCACAGATTCTTTAGTTGTTTTACTTTCTGAAGAGCGACAGATGTCCTTTTAATTTCCCTCATTGTATCTCCATTACTAGTTAGTAGTGATCCAAGATATTCAAAACTCTCCACTTCTTCCAGTTTTTCTTCACTGATACATATATCAGCTGCCTTGTTTGTTTTGTCAGTTGTCATCAATTAATAATAAATAAATGCAGTTACAGTAATATTTTCTATTTTTATGTTAAAATATATTTATTGTACTTCATTGTGACAGCAAGACTCTTATGCTTTCTTGTGAAAAAAGGGGTTTTTTTTTCTTACAATCCTATGTGAAAGTAAGGTATTTTTTATCTACACTTCTTGCAGTAAGATTCTGATTGTAAGATTTTTTTCACATCTTACTCCAATAACATGGTATTTTTTATGTTTTTCTACGTTCTCTTCTCACAGTAACTTTTTACGCTCTTTCCTGACAGTAGGGTATTTCTTGTTCCCTGTTCAGACAGTAGGGTATTTCTTAGGCTTTTTTCTTGCAATAAATTATAATTTATTTTGTGTAATTATTA